>CM028379.1:97533183-97567974 GCA_013146195.2 Codonopsis lanceolata
CTTGTCCGTCGTCTGTGAAAGTGGCCCAAAGGAGCAAAGATAACGGCCTTCATCTCGATTAACATACCAATCGGCTCCTCCTCCTCGCCTTCTTCTTCTTCGATCACTTCCTCAACGGAACCACTCACCGGAGGGCCACCTACCCTCGGTTAAGAAGCAGTAACGGGAACTCCCCTCCCCGCGCTTGTTTCTTCGGGGGCCACTTCCACCCGAGAGCGCCGCTTTTTCTTAAAGCGCCGAGCAAGCGGCAAGTTGTCAAGGCCATCGCCTCGTGGCCTCTCCTGCCAAATCTATTTGCTCAACCAATACCGCCTCGATCAGATCCCCCGCATAAAGCCGCTGGCCGCCGAGGCCTCGCCTCGATAATGGCCATCGGGTCACGCTCTCTCGCGTAATCTTCGCTTGAGGAATCGATTATGTCAACCACGGATCCGGGCCGGAACCGCCGTCTGCCACGATCCGGCTCTCATCGCTCAATGCTAATTGAGGGGGACTTTTCACGCTAAGCGAGTCATTCCTCCCACCATAGCCGAAAAGCCTCGCCATTCTCTGATACGCTCTGACATCTACAAAGAGATCGAGGAAAAGGGCTATCGAGCTCATTCGGCAACTATCAAAGCAAGTGGGGAAAGAAATCCTAAGTCTAGGTCAACCGCAAGAGGGCCCCGTCGCCTAGCGAAAAATCATGGTGTCTATTCCTCGATCTCTACCTATGGGCGGTCCTACCCTCTTAAACCCTAACAGGACGTAGAGAGATGAAGAGAAACAAATAAACCCATCCATAAATCCAAGAAAATTAAAAATAGCAACGAAGAAAGGCCAAAGACTTACTGTGATTTCTGTGGATGATGCGCCTTTTACAACAATTCCGGGAAAATCTCGATCGTAGATTCGCTTAACCCGTGATCAATGAACACCGAAAGCAATGTAATGATTTCGCTAACCTTCCAAGGGAAAACCCAAGAAGAATGGAAACAACACCAAGCTCTCCTCAATTTTCTCTCTAAGAAATTTTTGAAGACGGTAAAAAAGAAAAAGAGGAAGGGTTCCCTTTATAAAGCGAGATCACCAAGTTTTGAGGGAAAGAGGCCGAAACTGGCCTCTGAGGGGCAATTATCATCACCAAGGGCACGCCGCATTAAATGCACCGCTGGTCCGCGCCTCGCCTTGCCGCCTCAATCTCGACGGCCACGCGCTTTTCCACCACGCCGACACGCCTTTTAACAAGAAGCTTCCTTAATACGCCTAAGTTTTCCCCGATGAACTTTTTGTCTTCTTGAAAATTCATAAGTGTTAGAGCCCGCACGACCATCAACTTGAACGCCTCGCCCGAGCATGAATGCCCGCTGCATGGAGCCAGGTTATCGATATACCCGCCCAAGCCGTCACGAGCAATGCACGAAAGTTAGCATCACGTGTCGATCACGAGTACAATGCCTACGGGGCCCATAGCCCATGAGCAAAATGATAGAACCAATGAGCACCGAGCAAAGATAAACCTCATTCAAACTCGGGCGCAAAGGCCTCCTTTGCCCGGGCCTAGACCATGACCGGGAATCATACGTGCTTAGCAAAAGGATCGACTCATCTTGTCAAAGCCCGGTCGAGCATTTGGCCTTGCTTGCCCGACCAGGGGCCGTACTTCATATCTACAGTAGGTTCAGAGAGCAATGCAGAATAACCGGGCAGAGCCCTGCTCGCCCGGGCATGCATTACACTAGAAACGCTGGCGGCTTGCTCTCCAAGACAAGTCAGAGGTTTCCATGTTCAGGCAGAACATTTGCCTAATCTACTCCTGCGTCTACGTGGTCAACCGCCTGTTTCGCCTAAAATCAAGGGATTCCCTCCTTGATTGTCTCGGCAGTTATGGAAACTGAATCCTAGACGGATTCAATCACCTTGAAGGCCTATAAATACCTCTCCATAATCATCAACAAGGTACACACACTTTCTTGAGCCTCGTTACTCTGTCAAATTGCTTTCGAACTTAAGCACGAGACTTACTCTCACGCCGGAGGGGTTTCGCGAGGCCCTGCCTTGCACTTCCACTCAGGTGTTCTTCTTTTCTTAACAGGCTCAGGGAAGACGATCCAAAGCCCAGATATCCTACCCATCTCAAGGAGCTGCCCAAGTCGTGCATTTTGCCACATCACTCGTTAGCTCGCGTTGAGGCCAGTAGTTCATTGTTGTAGCAGTGATTCTTTCGAGACTTAGCTCGTGGGTATTGTTATTATTATTATTGTTATTAATACTTATTGTATAGTTCATTCCGGTGAGAACGATCGTTATGTAAAGTTATGTAAACTTTACGGCCTAGAATTATATTTGGATTTTACCATAGTTGTATTATTTTGGAGCCGACAAGTATTGTCCTGCCGTGGTATTTATGTTAGTAGTTTTATTCAGTTTCTATCCCGAGCATGTTTTTAGCTTGCGGTGTTTAGTGGTGGTTTTCAGCATTTTATGGCCGTTGATGTTGTTGTTGTGTTCCCGAGTTGTAGACTCGTCGTGGTTGTAGGCTGAGAGATTGACTATCTCTTTGGTCTGTTTTAGCTTAGAGCTTGATAGCTTGGGCTCCATCTTATTATTCCCCGCATGTTGTTTTTGTTGTTTTGTATTACCGGTATGACTTTACTTTCTTATTGGAGCTTGTTTAACTCGTTTGTTTGATGAGGCGCCATGTGTTTTAGCAGGTGTTTTGTCCTATTGTTTTGTTGGTTTAGCGATACGACCTCGGGATTCAGTGTTGCAATCTGGGTCAGGTCATCACATGTAGCCTAGAAGATGGAGCAATTAGCTTCATTATGAAAGGATCAATCATGTTTTACATAATGCAAAAGGAAGGAGTGGTTGGTTGCTATTTGGTGAGTGTGTTTCATGGTGTTTAGCTTTCCCATGGTGTCTTAGAGTGTTTGTTTGTAATTGGGGGGGGGTATTGTTTACGTCTTTATTCTATTAATGAATGATATTATTTTGCTGAATAATATCATAAAAATAAAAATAAAACAGAAAAGCTTTAGAGAAGCAGCTGTGCGTACCTCTAGGCGAGTGAAAGTAGGTCCAGTCCAGCAATCAACTTGGTATGGAAATAAGCTTGCCAAATATGATGAATAAGTATTGTCATGATCAATGGTGCTGACTTTTGAGGACATGAAGGAATCACTTTGATAAGTTGATCATAGTCAACCATTTTTGGGTCAATCCCTGACAAATGACAATTGACTGTGAACATTTTCCATAACCTCAGGATTGCCTAGGAAATACTATTTTGATTACTTGAAGGTGCAGCAGCAAATAAAGCCTATGTCAACAAGCTTCAGTGAATATATAACTTATTCCAAAGACAAATTTGTCGCGAGAGAGATAAAAAGACAAATTTGTCGTGATGTAAACCACAGCCTTCAAGAGACGATATAAAAAGAAGAAATTGTGAATAAGCGAACTTATCCTCATAGATAATAGATAATAGATCTTCAAGGAGAGGATAGCCAAAATTCCAAGATAAGAAATATCCAAGAAGATAAGCACATGCCTTTTTGGACCATAACCTTAATCTGGCGCTGTAGACCAACTCGGCCATCTCATGATTGCTGCTTACAATATAGAAAAAAACTTCAGCACAGTAGCAAACTAAAAGAAAACCTTCAACAAAACCAATAACAAATGCAAACAATACACTAGTAAATAAAAATATAAAATACTAAATTCAAGCTAGTAAGCTCAGTGACTATTTCAAGGTAGTTAGTTATCCATTACATGCTTCAAGTGTGGTCTGTAAATTCGAGAAAAAGACCAAGATGTAGTATACATGGCCTACCTTTAAAGTAGAAGAAAGTCTAGGAAATGAACTCCTTAGGACCAAAGGAACAAAACTAATTCATGCATTGTAGACCTACACGGTCCTAGTTGATTTTGCCATATTTGATTCTATGATTTTGACCGGAGTTCATGAACAAAATGATTCATGTGGACCCAAAGAATAAAGATAAAAGCTGAGTTTAGTCTGTACTATGTTATTATATTAATCATTTACATTCTCTTTATCTTTACTACATACACCATTTAACATCCCCTTCATGTGATATCCCAAAAGTTACCTCAAAAAGCTCTACCACAGATCAAAGTCTTTCATCAACAGTTATCACACGCTGAAGATGGAGCAAAACGCGTCCAAACCAAAGGAATAAGGATCAAAAGCTGAGTTTAGTCTGTACTTTGTTAATAGATAGTACATTTGTATGCTCTTTTTACTACTTAAAGAGGGGAATACACCATTTAACACCCCCTCTTTTTACTACTTAAAGAGGGGAATACACCATTTAACACCCCCTTCATATGATATCCTAAAAGTTACCTCAAAAAGAGCTCTACCACAGACTAGTCTTTCATCAACAGTTTTCACATGCTGAATTCAGATGGAGCAAAATGCGTCCTAACCAAACCATGCAAATGTTGATCTTCTTAAAACCAACTTGTATATTGTTCAATTGATTACTTAACCAATTGTCGGTTTAATGATTGGCAAATCAATTGTTTTTTTCCTTGGGCAGAACATGTTCACCATTTCATTTTATTGATTCTTGAGAAAATTTTACTTTTAAGGAAACTAAATATCAAAAAATTAACAATGCTACAACAGCAGAAAGAAACTCACTTTAGTTTAATGATTGGCAAATCAATTGTTTGTTTCCTTGGGCAGAACATGTTCACCATTTCATTTTATTGATTCTTGAGAAAATTTTACTTTTAAGGAAACTAAATATCAACAAAAAATGCTACAACAGCAGAAAGAAACTCACTTTAGGCAACTCCAGCTGCAGCTCATTTTCTGCTTACCTTCTAGCTCTGAAATGCTCAAAACAGTAAAGCACTGAATCAAACCTCAAGAACAAAGTGTGTCCATCCTGTCTATCAGTAGACCACAGAGAATGCTGGATTGCTAACTCTTAGGTTAACATACAGGGAAGGTTTCAACAAATTAGTTCATTTTTCCTTATATTCTATATATTTGCAAGTTAGTTCTGAAATGCTTACCTTCTAGCCTCTGAAATGCTCAAAACAGTAAAGCACATAATCAAACCTCAAGAACAAACCATGTATGTTAGTAATTTCAACAAATTAGTTCATTTTGCCTTTGATTCTATACATATGCAGTTAGTAATTTAATGCTTTCTTGTTCTTAAAGATGACTTATGGAGCCTTACTTTGATAAGTTGATAGGAGGCTGCTTCGTAAGGTCAATCCTAGACAATTGACTGTTATTCATAAAGTTAAGATTATTACCTAGTAAATACTTTAACACTTCCTGTCTTTTGATAATTAAAACCTTCCTTTTAGTTTCTGCGGTGCTCTCCTAGGGCAATACTAGGGTCACTCTCATTTTACACCAAAATATGGGTACTCTATGATGTGGCATACTCTCATTGGTTGGACATTTTGGGTCCCAGCACTCTAGCCAATGAGAATGTGCCACATCACGTATACCCATATTTTGTGCAAAATGAGAGTGGCCCAATACCCACTCTCCTATGTTAGCCTGGCTCGAGGACAATATCTCAAATGACCTTATGAGGTATGTAACTACTTGATGGGAGGTATGCACAACCATGGAAGCAAATGTTGTGAAAACATGATCTAAATGGCCAAGTTAAGCTGGACATCATTAACAAAATCCTGCGATCATGAGCATATTCCAAAGCACCACAAACACATGGTGCGTCAAACCAGTATTTACAGTTAATCAACAGTATTTTAGCGCCGATATTTTAGCTAGTAGAAGAATTTGGAACTCTTCAAACTTGTATGCAAGCGACACGGAAACTTAAAGCTCTTCACACATGTATAGTTCAAGCGACACGAAACTTAGCACACATTTCTGTTTTATTCGCTCATTCATGTAAAACTGGCAACAAAAGTTCTTACTCTAGGATGACCAGGCATCTTATATAACAAAATTTTAAAATGATACTTCCAGAATCAAACAAGCAGACTGAGGACACAGTTAGAAAATTTTCATAAATAAGGCAAGGATCACACAACCACTGAACCACATGTTTGTAAATCATGTTACTCATGATTTACATGATCTAAGTGGCCAAGGTAAGCTGGACATCATTAACAAAATCCTGCGATCATGAGCATCAATTCCAAAGCACCACAAACACATAGTGCGTCAAACCAGTATTTATAGAATTTGGAACTAAATGCTAACTCTTCAAACTTGTATGCAAGTGACACGAAATTAAAGCACACATGTATAGTTCATTAGGATTTCTGTTTTATTAGAACTCATTCATGTAAAACTGGCAACAAAAGTTCTAACTCTAGGATGACCAGGCTATATAACAAAATTTAAAAATGATGCTTCCAGAATCAAACAAGCAGATCAAGGACACAGTTAGAAGATTTTCATAAATAAGGCAAGGATCACACAACCACTGAACCACATGTTTGTAAACCATGTTACTCATGTCTGCTGGATCTCCCAAATCGGATTAGAAAACCATGTAGTTAGTTTTATGCGCAGAGTCACCGCTACTAGTCATTTCAAAAACATAGTTCAACGGAAAATGTTAGAAATTTACATGCTCTTGCAACCAGAAGAGCATGTTCCAATGTTGGTTTAGATATGAATTATGGGACAAGGGTTTTCATATATAGAACATATCATTTACATCCACAAAGATCATTTACCAAATATGTCTGGTCAAAATTAAAAGATTATCCAGCGGTTTATCCTAGAAGACAGTTTCTATAATCAATCTGGTGGACAGAAGCTAATGATATTGAAAGCAACGAAGGAGAAGTGCTTGACAATTCGTAACAACATACATTCATCAGAAAGATAAAGTTGCTAGCTAGTATATGAGTAAAATGATAGGAAGTTTATGATGATTTAATGTTCTTAGTAATTGGTACATGTTTTAGGTGAAGGCTAAAAATATATACTAACATGGATGGATATGGTAAAGAAAAAGATGGAAGCTTGGAGCTCAAAAGTGTGTGGGTGCTAAAATAGCAGACATGATTCATGTCGAGTATGGATAAAGCATGTTCACAGAAAGGTACGACAGCTTGTTGTTCTTAATTATGCAATGTGTCAAGAAGACTTTAAAATGTGCTAACTTAAGTGCTATAAGGATCCTGTCAAGAATACCATGTACTGGCAAACTGATATTGAAGTTACTCCAACCTAACTTATTGTAAACGTGATCATCAAAGTATCCAGCAATAAGGTAATGGTTGCAGGCTTTATTTTACAGGAATAGACGTAACGCTCATATTTTCTTAGCATGAAACAAGCATGCTCGATAACCAAATTTACAAGATGCATTCAAAGACAATTGGTTTTTCACTATAGCCAAAGAGTCAGAAGTGCATTGCTGGAGAAGCTAATTTCCTATAGATAATCCAAACCTTACTGAATAAAATACAAAATGAATAAAATAGCTGGATAAAATTTCCAAAATCAAGGCCAGAAATGAACATTACTTCACCTCACGAGCATGTGCCATAAAGGAAATTTAACGAAAAACATTGAAACTGATGCAATTAATCGTAACATTTCACAGAATAAGCAACCCAATGTAACTAAATGAAAACACAAATAAAATAGTGAAATCTGATCATTTAGCACAAATAAAATAGTGAAATCTGATCATTTTGCAGTAAATAAATTGGAAGCTGAACCTAGCTAATTCAGCTCGTCATAAACAAGCTATTTCATGAAGTTTATCTATCTTAAACTAAGTTCAAGTTTTTTGTTTTTTTCTTTTTCGGTCAAGCCAAGTTCAAGTATGTCGAGTCAATGAATAACACATCAGAATGGACCTAAAATATACTGTCCACCAATTTTTTATTGTGTTAACTGTGAGTTGCTTCACATGAGTCAAACTGTCAACCTCTTACCGAGTCAGCTTGACTGAATTAAAACACTACTAATTCTCACAACATCTGTTACCCTTTGAACTCATAAAGATCAGAGCCATATTCAATAGAATAATGTCCTGTTAGAAGCCAAAGTTCAGGCAAAACAGCAATGAAATAACCATGTACTCGGAAAGAGAGGCATATAGTGGTAAAGAAGAGAAAACTGCTAGTTTTCAACTGTAGTGTTACTCGCTGATCATAGTGTATCAAAGTAGTTGCCTTTGTGATGAAAAACAACTTTGAGGAAATGATCCTTATGAAAAACAATCTATCATGTACCAAACTACAAGGTTTCGACGGTAGTGTCACATGCTGATCAGAGTATACCAATGCTGTCACATGCTGTCAAACTATCGTGTACCATTGAAAATTCAACAGAGCCGAGTATTAGGTGATTCCTGTTGGAGAAAAAGCCCATACACTACACTATACTCGGAACAGGTAAAACATCCTCAGGGAGGTACACGATCAGAAGTTACTTGGAGTTTTGCTTGGAAAATAAGTTGCATCCTTGCATCTATGGTTAGAATAATTTCAGAAACAAGTATATGATTAATTTTCTGTGCTACAGCCAAAGCTATGGTCTTTCATGACTAGTATATTTGTTTGTACAATCAGTGGCTACTCCCAAAAATTACCATCAAATGTTTAAGCAAGGACACACTTCCAAACTGCAATGATGGCTGGCTATTGTATGACTTTAGGGAAGACTGTAAAAGAAGAAGGAAAGGAAAACTAACCGAATTATTATTTGTGCTACATAGCAATTCAATCTCTCCTGACTTGATGTGAACTAACTTAGATACTGATACAAAAAGAAAAAGAAAATGATTCCTCAAGCATAACAACCCAAACAAGCCTCTATAAGCATTAAAATGTTAGATCATTGCAGAATAACCAAAAAACACATCTATAGATTACCATACGTACTCCAGCAATAAACTCAAAAGATGAAACTGTATAAAATGGCAGAGGAAGAGAGAGAGAGAGAGAGAGAGAGGGAGAGAGAGAGAGAGTGTAAGTCGAACCTTTTCCAATACTTCCCACGAATTCATTCATCGGATATCAAAAATGCCTTGCAGATTAAGATGAAACCCTCATTAACAATCAAACCTGATTGTAAGACCCATTTTCTTGAACCCATTGTACGAAGCCATTCAAAACTTCTTCATATTATGAGTCAAATTCTATTAATGAAAACACAAAAAAGAAAATCAATCAAAAACAGAAAAAACTGTAGAAACCATTATCACTAAAGTTCGAATTCAAATCAAGTAACATATAACCTGATAAAATCCTAAACCCTAGAGTTTGAAGCCAGAAAAAAACTCCATATTTTCAGACAAAATCCATTCAATCAAAAACAAAGAAAATAAAGAAACCATTATCACTAACATCAGAATTCAAATAAGAAACCAATCAGAAAACAATCAATACCCAAGAGTTCTTACAAATCCATACTAGACTCCTTCATAAAAGAATAGCAGTCGAAAACGGAGTAAAAAAGAGAAACCATCATTAATAACGTTAGAATTTAAACCAGAAACCCGATCATATAACAATCCAAATCCAGAAGTAGCAACAAACTCAAACAACCGACCACAGATTACATATATGAACATTTAAACTAGCAATAAACTCAAACAACGAGTCTGAATAAAATGCAGGAGGGGGGGAGAGAGAGAGAGAGAGGAACCTTTTTTCAATAATATCCACAGATTCGTCCATGGGATATCAGAAGTGCCTCGCATAAGTTAAATCATTAAGATGAAATACTCAAATAACAATGCGAACCTCATTGTAAGAACACCCATTCTTGAACCAATAGTACCAAGTCCTTCATATTTTAAGTCAAAACAAAGAAATAATATCATTAAACAACAAAAAGTTGTAGGTTACTGTGACAAACATTCGAATCCAACCAGAAAATAACTTAAACCCAAGAGAATGAAGCCTGAAAAAATTCCATATTTTCAATCAAAATTAATTGATAAAAAGAGAAAAAAAATATCAATCAAAAACTGTGAAAATAAAGAAACCATTATCACCCACGTTAGAATTCAAATAAGAAACCAATCAGATAACAGTCCAAACCCAAGAGTACGTACAAATCCAAACAAGACTCCTTCATAAAAGAATAGCAATCAAAAACAGAGTAAAAAAGACAAACCATTACCATTAAACGTTAGAATTTAAACCAGAAACTTGATCAGATAACAATTCAAACCCGGAAATAGCAATAAACTCAAATAACCGACCACAGATTACATATATGAACTAAACTAGCAATAAATCCAAACAACGAGTTGGTATAAAATGCCAGAGAGGAGAGAGAGAGAGAGGAACCTTTTTCAATACTTCCCACAGATTCATCCATGGGATATAAAAAATGCCTCGCAAAAGTTAAATCATTAAGATAGAATACTCAAATAAGAATTCAAATCTCATTGTAAAAACACCCATAACCATTAGTACCAAGCCATTCAAAATCCCTTATTTTTTGAGTCAAAACAAAGAAAAGAATATCATTCATCATTCAAGCACAAAAAGTTGTAGAAACCATTATTACTAACGTTCAGATTCAAATCAAGAAACCCAAAGAGATAATAACTTAAATCCAAGAGAGTGAAGCCAGAAAAAAAAACTCCATATTTTCAATCAAAACCCAATGATGAAAATAGAGAAAAGAAAATCAATCAAAAACAGAGAGAAGAAAGAAACCATTATCATCAATGTTAGAATTCAAATAAATAACCAATCAGATAAACCAAAGAGTACGTACAAATCCATATAAGGCTCTTTCATATTTTCAGTCAAAATCCATTGATGAAAATTGAAAAGCAGAGAAAATCGAAAACAAAGTAAAACAGAGAAACCATTACCCGATAACGTTAAATTCAAACCAGAAACCCGATCACATAACAATCCAAACCCAAAACTGGGTACAAATCCTTAATAAACTCCATCATACTCTCATTCAAAATCCATAGATGAAAAACAAAAACAAAATATCAATCAATAACAAAGCAAAGAAGAAAAACAATTACCATTAACGTTGAAATCATATCAGAAACCCGGTCAGCAAACATCCCAAACTCATAAAATGAATCCAAATTCTTTCAAAAAACCGCCTTTGAACAAGTATATATGATAGAAACCCATATTCTCAACTAGTAACCTAGTGCGGTAGTGCCCCTATATATAGATGAACCCCCGGTGCTCCTTTTCTGTGTGGGATTCTGATTAATCAGGGTCTTCTTCTAATTGACGCCATGGGATTGCGTTCAATTGAAAAAAAGGTTTCTCAAATTTTGAAATCTTAACGGTATAAAATCTCTGGTTTGGAGAAAAATGTGACCGTTATAAATCTTAGCGTCTTCGTTTATTACTGCAAGGTTTTTTTTTTTCTTTTTTTTTTGCTTAAATATCAATTTGGTCACCTTATTTTTTAGTTTTTTTTAAATTATGATCACTTTACTATTTTCTTTTCTTAATTTACTGACTATACTTGACTAATCAAGTCAATAAGATCACTGAGGATAATTTCTGTTAGTTAGATGGACGGAAATGTTTGAAATGACCACAATGCCCTTACTAATGTTAGAGGTTTTTAGTTTAAAATGTTAATAGTCAAGGGATTAAACGAAAAGATCAAATAACATATATTTAATTTATATTTTCATTAGTTCAATCATAACCCAATATATATATATATATATATATATCCATCTATCCATCTTCTCTATTCTCTCTCCCGGCTCCGTCATCTACCACTATTTCAGGGCACTCCAACGCCCATGACTCTCTCTCTCTCTCTCTCTCCCTCTCCAATCTCTCTTTCCCCTGCGGCTCAATTAGTTACTAGAGTCGGCCCATTTCCCTACAATCAAGGTAGATTCGAATCGAGTTGAAAGCATCTCTCTCTAGGGTTGGCGAGCATTAAGTTTGGAGATGCCGACGTGAGTGACGGTGGAGATGGCCACAACAGGTTGAAGCGGCGGTGGGTTAGTTGAGATGGCGGTGGGAAGAAGAAGATGGCGTTAAGCTTTAATGGTGTCGTTGGAAGCTGTTGGGTGTGGAGGTCGGGCAGTGGGAAGCAAGCGTTGAAAGGCTTGAAAGAAGGGTGTGCGTACACCTGCCAAAATGAAATAAAGAGACGCATGAAATCGAAATCAAAATCAAAATTGAGAAAAACTGGACTAGGGGAGATGACATCGTCGAGAGGAATGACCGGGTTTAGGGAGGTAGACGGCTGTGCCGAAGTCGACGAGAGATGACTGGAGATGTAAATGAAGATGAAGATGAAGGAAGTCAGAGAAGAGAGGGATGGAGCGAACTCAGTCAAATCTGGGATAGGGATGTGGAGCAGGAAGCATCAAAGTTTCTGGATTTGAGAGGAGATAGAGAGGCGTGGCCAGAGATGGTTGCAAGTTGACGAAGATGGTGGGGGCTTAGTCAAAGTTGGGAGAAAGGTTGGATTTGGATGTATAGAATTTGTTTGTCTGGATTTGGGGGATGAAGATGTGGAAGGAAGTGAATGTGCTTGGTTTCAACCATGGTGGGGAGAGAGCGACCCAATTGTGTTTAGGGGCATTTTGGGGTTTTTAATTTTTTTAAAAAAGTTTTTCATCCAAAAAATTGAATGGAGTGATGAAAGTGAAAATGAAGCAAAGTATAATGATTACATTGAGAAAAAAAAAAGGTAAAGTGATATAATGAAAAAAATTGGAAAATAGGGTGACCAAATTGTTATTTAAGCCTTTTTTTTTCTAAAACATAGAAAGTCAACCCCCCAATAGACCCTCTCGGTCCCCATACAATACAATTTTTATATGACTCCGACCAAATGACGGATCTAGAAAAATATTTAAGTGAATTTACTTTTAAAAAAATATTTCAGAAAAAAATTAAGACATTATCAAATTTTACTCTCTAATAGATTCTAATCCCGACTATAATGCTCATAATGTTCAAAATAAAGCGAATCCCGACAACCATGCTCATAATGTTCAAAATGTAGTGAATCTGAACAACCATTCTCATATAGATTCTAATTTTATGGTATGTTCCACATTTTTAAATTTTTTTTTGCGATTTTATAAACTAAATACTAGAGGTGTACAGGATTTTTTCGGAACCAGACCGAACCAATAGAACTGGACCGAACCATTCAAAACTGGACCGGATCAATAATTTGGTTTGGTCCTGGATCTGAATTTTCATAAAATTGGACATTTGGGTTGGTCCCGGTTCTCGAACTAAAAAAACACGGAACCGGACCGAACCGACCCAATATGTTGTTTATTTATTTATTTTATTATATATATATATATATATATATATATATATATTATATAAGTAATATATTAATTCTTAATACTTTCTTTGTTCTACTTTTTAATTGATACTCTTTTATTATTTTATTTCCACCGGTTTGTTATACTATGGGTTTATGAGTTCAACATTTTTAATTCTTGAATGTACTTTTATTGAAGGTTTTTTAATTTTTTTTATGAAGTTTCAGTCTTAAAATTTTTATTATGTATTTGTATTAAACAGTTAAAAAGTAAAAAAATCATAGTATTGGTCCGGTCCTGGTTCTCATACATCTTTGATTGGTTTTGGACCGAACCAATGTTTTGGTTCTCATATATATTGGGTTGGTTTCGGTTCTAAATTTTTTGAGAACTAGACTATTGGTCTGATTCCGATTTTCTATTTTTTTTTTCCAAAAAACTGGACCAAACCGGACCAAACTCACCCTTACTAAATACAGAGCTCAAACTTGGACTACCGAAGTTTACTTGAAGTCACCAGCTCAAGGCGACTTGCAGTCAATGAAGCAATCAGACCCTGACAGCTGAACCTCATTTAAGTCCAAACCACATTTCAATTCATGTTCAAATAAGTCGAAATACACCAGTGACTTGATGAATTTTCAAAACCCTAGAGTAGTCGCCACGATCTGTGGACTTAAAATCAATAAATCTACAAGGGTTTTTGACTTAAATCAATGCAAGTCCAAACAGTGTGGCGACTTGCAGTGATGTAAGCCTAAAGGGTCCGGTGATTTCCAGTGATTTAAGCCTTGGTTCCTTGACGACTTAACCTTAAATTAGCCAAAAAAATATCATTTGTAATTTTTAAATATATAAAAGTAAAAACTAGTGTAAGTCCAGTAGGCAACAATTAAGGCTAGAGGGGGGGTGAATAGCCTTTAAAACTTTGAGGGTTGATTTGTAAAACTTGTAAAGTTGGCAGCGGAAAAACTGGTTTTGTCAGTCAGCTGAAATTGGTCAGCTGGCTGATACTTTAAAAATGCCTTAAGCTGATGAAAGTTGGTCAGCTAGCTGACACAACAGTTTTCGAAAAAGGTTGGCTTTTAAAGTAGATCACTGAATGTGAAGAAGAAACTGAAATACAATTTACTAGAACAGATAAGTAAACAATTATGTTAGAACTGGCTGACACTTAATCAGTTGAAAACTTCTTAAGTGTAAGGTCAGTTTGCAAGAGTATAAATAATGGTTGACAAATCAGTTGAAGTGGTTCACAGATAAACTGCTACGTCCACTACCAAGTTAGTCAGACTTGGATTTTTGAAGTGCACTAATTTTATAAAAAAATCTATTTGATCTCTAATGGATCAGTGTGCAACAAAAGACCAGTGTATATGGAGAATGATTGAGAAACAATCAAACTCGTGAGACAAACTGACTGATTTCAAAAGATGTGAAAAGGGATCACTCAGTGTTTGCCTAAACAATAACTAGAGAGAATTATACAAGAAATATTATCTAGCTATGGTTTATAAGAAGACTAAAACGCAGAGAATTTCTTGAAAGTATGAGGCTAGCTTCAGACTTCTATATCTTCAAAAATGCTTCCAGTGGGTATTTATAGATGATCTTCAAGAATAACCCGTTAGGAACACATTTTGAATTTAAAAATGTGTTTGGCAGAAACATATCTTTTCAAGATCACAAAAGATCCTGGAAAAGAATATCTAACAGAATATCTACCAAAAACATAAAATGGGAAAGTGTCAGTACAAGTATTAGTTCAAACAAATAAGGAAAGCAAGCTGACACTTCAGACAATATGGTCAGTAGAACAAGTGACTGACAAACAATTTTAAGCTGACCAAAATATTTTTAAGCTTTTGGCTGACAATTAAGTGGAATGATTTTAAGCAAATTTAATTTTATGCAAGATTCAAAAATCTCCTCCTATATATTTGCTTAAAACCATTCACTTGAAAGTAGAAAGCCAAAAGGGCTTAAGTTCCTGCAAAAAGGATGTTAGTACAGCAAGCAGATAATATATGAAGGAAAGTAGCTGAAAATTAGAAGTAGGTAATTGTAAGCTACAAGTAAAACAGGAGTTCCAAATAGTTCAAAGTTTTGTGAGAGTGAGAGATTCAATTTGCTGATATAGATCCTTCAGTTGGCTTTTCCACTTGAGCTGCAACTGATGGACCAACTTCAGCTTCATGTACTGTCTCTGGTTTAGCTTGTTGTCGGCTTGACACATTCCTTGTCTTTGCTTGTGGTTCAGCTTCTTTTTCTTGTTCACCTTCAGCTTCATGTTCAGCTTGTAGTCCAGCTTCAGTTTCATTTTCCTTGCCAGCTTCAGTCACTGGCTGATAAGGCATAAGTTTCAATCTTTGCCTAAGGATTCTGTTCTCAGCCAGATAAGTATTAGCCCTTGCTTTCTGCTTCTTCTCCTTCTGAATGGTTTGAAGCAGTGTAGCTTCAGCATTGAAAGCCATGTTGGACTATTCTTGTTGATAAAGCAATATGGTCCTCCAGTCATCCATATGAGCTTCTCGAGGAGCACCAGCAGCAATGGCAGCTTGCACCTCAGTTGTGATGATCTGGGTAAGGTTGGGAAGTAGAGAGGCTACTTGCTGTTGAAGGGTGGCAAGCTGGTTGGTATGATGAGTAAAGGCTGACTTCATATGAAGATGATGAATATAGAGGAGGTCTAGCTTGGCTGACAGAGAGAAAGATCCTGGTGGAGTAGGTTCTGGAGCAGGTGGCTGAGAGGTTCCAGGATCACTGGAAAAGAGCTGAAAGGTATGAATGTCAGCATCCTCAGGGTCTGGAGGAAAGAAGACATCTATAGGGTAGGCTGGGATTTGTGCTTCAGGTTCAGGTACAGGTGCAGGGACAGGTTCAGGGAGAGGCATTTCTTTAGGGAAGACAATCTTGGCGCCTGTGGGGTGAAGCAGAGCTTTGGAGATGATCTGTCTTTGTTTTCTGGCTTTTCTACTGGCTTGTTGTGAAGGACTGAGAAGGGACTCATCTTCAGAAGTGGATTGAGAAGAATCAGAGGAGGAATCAACAGAGGATTGATCCACTGATTTTTCTAAAGAAAGATGATCAGAGGCATGTGCTGAAGAAGGAGTAGAAAGGGTAGGTTTGTGGACAGTGTGAGGGCTGACAGATAGAGGTAGAGAGGTATGAAGAGAGAGATCAGGCATGATAAACAAAGGGGAGGCCTGGTCTGGATGAGAAGGTATGTCAGTCTCAAGAGGAGTAGGAAAAGCAACTACATTGTCAGTTGTAGAGAGAATTATTGTAGCTGGAGGAATAGAGGCAGCTGACACAGGGAGGATGGGTGGAGGAACAGCATCAGTCAAGGGGGCAATAGGAATAAGAGGAGTGACTGACACAACTGGAGTTGAAGAGGGTATGGCTGACACAGCTGGGGCAGAAGTGGGTATGGCTGACACAGCTGTGGCAGATAATGGAGTGACTGACATAGGAATGGCTGGTACTGGGACTGATGTAGAAAGAGGAACAGTGGTTGGAAGAATTGATGTTGAGGCGGCAACTGTTGGAGTAAGGGGGGGTAGTGAGATGGGTTGTAGAGTACATGTAAATTTGGGTACAGGTTCAGCTGAGGTAAATACTGGTAAATCTGTGGATGAGACAAAAAAGGGGATTGAAGAGGGAATCACATGGGGAATAGTAGGAATGGATTCAGTTATTAAAGGGGCAGGATTGCTTGTAAAAGCATCAGGAAAGGCAGTGTCCAAAGAAGCTCCTCCTGGCATGGAGGCCATCTGTCTGTGTAACTCTATGTAGGCTTGGTTGGCTGAGTTTACTGCATCTTGCACATATTTATTGGCAGCCCTTTGAATTCTAGCTAGCTTGGCTGGCTCTACAGAAGGTTGTTCCCAATCTTGGTTAATTTCTTCATCTTCAGGCAAGGCAAGTCTGCCTACAAGAAATGGATCATTGTGGGGAAGGGCTGGCAGTTCATGCACTTTGTTATAAATGGTCCAAGCCAGAAAAAAGTTCATCCTGAACAAACCTATCATTGGAAAGGTAGAATCTATTCCAAAGCAATGGAAGTGGGTCAAAATATTTTCCATAATTTGCCACAAGGTCTTCTTGGCTCAAATTTGGTGTAACAAGATACAATACATAAGGTCTTCTTTTAAGGTTGTGGTCGATGTACTTGATGGGGTTGACAGGGGGTTTCTCATTTTTCTTCTCTTCATGAAAGGAGAGAAGAAAATGTACAAAGTAGGAGAGATGGTCTATTGGGAATACCCAATTTGGAGGAATGGGCATAGTGTTAGTCTGGTAGTAGGAATGTCTTGGATGGAAGGTTGGATTTCTGATAGGAGGAAAAAATTTAATTGGGGTAGTGTTTGGAGACCTAGGATTAGAAGGGGGAGAGACTGGTACAGGATCAGTTATAGGAGGATCAAGAGTTTGGGAAAAAGGAACAAAATTACCTGGATTAAGCTCAGGGTTTCTTTTCTGCCTTTTGGATGTAAGATCAGCTGTTAAGGCTAGTCGCCTTCTTCTGGTTTGCCTTGGTTCAGGATTTTGAGTGATATCAGTTGCTTGGACATCAGTTGGCTAACCAACATTAGTGGTGACCATATCGGTTCTTGACCAACTTCGACTGGAGCAGTCGACTACTTGATCATGTACTTCTGGCTGACCAGCCGTAGCTTGTCGACCAATTTCAGCTGGTTGACTTGAAGATATGGTAGTAAGAGCTGGTGTCCTTGTTCTCCTAGGTCTACGACCTGTTTGAGCTGAAGGGATTTCATGGACAAACCAACTTGAAACATTTGCTTGCTCTATGTTTGCTGCCACATATTTCTTGATTCTGACAGACTCTAAGTCTCCGATGGTCAGAAGTAGGTGTTGGAGAGTAGGAAGAGATCGAAGGAAATGGTTGATGATGAGATGGTGAGTAAGCCAAGGTTTCCCTGCTTCCATGTTGTCCTTGTACTTGGTTATGTTTGCCTTTACACATTCAACCAATACTGTACACCAGTTTACTTCAAAATTTTCAACAATTGCTTCCATCAAGAAAAGTTGAGACTCAATAATCTTATCATGTCCTCCTGACTTGATAATAAGACACTTATCCAGCATAGTTGCGAGAGCATAATGAAGAGGGGCAAATTTATTCTTGTGCCTATCAAAGGCAAGCTCTACAGATACTTCACCTCTGATGGTGATCCAACCAGCTTGTTGAGTCTCTTCAGGAATGGTATAAGTTGAAGAACCATCGTCTGACAGGTCAGGAAAAGCGGCTGAGATGGTTTCTGCATAAAAAACGATAGGAACTCCTCTGATATTTCCAATGAGAGCAAAGGGGTCAGTAGGTGATTCTTCCATAGACATAAAAAACTCTTCAGTTAATTGAATACTAAAGGTTCTGATGTTGAAAGTGAACAGAGGAATTAACCCAGATGCAGTCAGCAAATGGATGAGCTCAAGCCCTATAGGTTCGTTGTTTAGAGATATAACGTCCAAGAGACATCCTACAGCAGTATTCGTAGCCATATTCCTGAAATAATCACGACAAATAAGTTAAGAAAACAGATGGAATAGAGAGATAAAGAAGGAGTAGGAAGAGAGAGTACCAGAAAATCTAGGGTTAGGGTTTTGAAAGAAAAGAGAGTTTGAAGAAGAAGAGATTCTTAGTGAGAGAGATAAGTGAAAAGTGACGGGAGTGGGTTTTAAATAGAGAAGAGATAGGTACGGATGCTTATATGAGTTAGTGGGTTTTAAAAGTGAAGATATGAAGTGTAGTGATAAAGTACACATAATTTTGGTTTTTGTGATAAAAGTAGTAATTTATGACAGAGAGTTATTATCACAATGATGAGCCGTTTTTATGAAAACACGTCATTTCAACCGCCAGAGTAGGTGGGATAGTGGAAAGGTCATTTTGGCTTTTCAAAAAAGCTTCGCGAGTTCCAAGGAAAAAATAAAAGGCGGGAAATAAATAAAGAATTTTTAATAATTTTTAGAGTAAGTCTTAGCTGAGATACGATCAGCTTTGACTTAAGGCTCAGAGGCTACAGACAATGACTCGACCTTTGTGTTGTCAGCTAATTTCTGCTAAACAAATGTTAGCTAAAAGACGTCAACTGTGATTATGTGTCAGCTATCGGCTGACAAGATTTTGATTCTTAGTATGGTTCCAACCAGAAGTGAGGGAACATTTTTGTCAGCTGAAGGCTGCCAATATTTGTCAGCTGTGAAATTTCGTTGCTGAAGAACTTCATCTGTCAGCTACTGGCTGACAAACTTTTGCTATCTTCACAATGTCAGCTGATATAATTTTTCAGCTACTGGCTGACCACATTTTGACTATCTTCATAATGTCAACTAGATGAGCATCAACTGACAAACTGAAGAATGCTAATACCCTGCAAAGATTAGACAATCCAAAGTATCTTTCTATGACATTATAAGCATTCCTAATTCTCCTCTTAAGAATTCAAACCTGTCAGATTTTAAGGCTTTTGTAAAAATATCAGCTAATTGAAATTCAGTAGGAACGTATTCTAGCTGAACATTACCTTTTTCTACATGATCTTTTAAGAAGTGATATCTAATGTCTATATGTTTGGTTTTAGAATGCATAACAGGATTTTTAGAAATTGATATAGCAGAAGTATTATCACAATAAATAGGACATGTTCCCATTGGCATTTCATAATCCAATAGTTGTTGTTTCATCGAAAGGATCTGAGAGCAACAGCTTCCGCGAATATATTCGACTTGATAGTTGAAGTGGAAGCGAGGCTTGCTTTTTGCATGCCCAAGATATTAGTCTGTTTCAAGGCCGACATGTTCCACTAGTGCTTTTTACATTCACTCTACAAGCTGCAAGGTCGGCATCGAATATCAAACAAATTAAAAGAAGAGTCTCTGGGATACCAAATGCCAAATTTTTGAGTATCAATCAAATATCTAATGATTCTTTTTGCAGCAATCATATGGGATTCCTTTGGATTAGCTTGAAAACGAGCACATATACACACAACAAACATGAGGTCTGGTCTACTAGCAATTAAATAGAGAAGAGATCCAACTATACCTCTGTACTCAGTTGTATTAACTGGCTTACCATTTTCATCAGTGACCAAGTGACATTCAACTCCCATTGGAGTGTTTGCTGAATTTGCTTCTTGAAGATTGTATTTCTTGATCAGCTCTCTTGTATATTTGGATTGATGGATAAAAATTCCTTCCTCAGTTTGCTTAATTTGCAAACCTAGAAAGTAAATTAGTTCTCCCATCATGCTCATCTCAAATTTTCCTTTCATAAGATGTTCAAATCTTTTACACAAAACTTCATTAGTAGATCCAAAAATAATATCAACATAAATTTGAACTAATAGTATATTACCTTTGTGCTTTAAAGAGAAAAGAGTAGTATCAATTTTACCTCTTTGAAACCCTTTTTCCATAAGCAATTTGGATAGAGTTTCATACCATGCTCTTGGGGCTTGCTTTAGACCATAAAGAGCCTTTCTTAGCTTGTAAACATGGTCCTTCTTTTTGAGATCAAGAAAACCAGGAGGTTGCTCAACAAATACTTGTTCTTGTAAATCTCCATTCAGAAATGCACTTTTTACATCCATTTGATATACCTTGAAGTCCTTGAAGGTTGCATAAGCAAGAAATAGTCTGATGGCTTCCAGTCTGGCTACAGGAGCAAATGTTTGATCATAGTCAATACCCTCCTCCTGTCTATAGCCTTGGGCTACTAATCTTGCTTTGTTTCTTGTAACATTTCCATCTTCATCCAACTTGTTTCTGAACACCCATTTAGTTCCAATGACTTGTTGATCTGAGGGTCTAGGCACAAGTTCCCACACTTTACATCTTTCAAACTGATTTAGGTCTTCTTGTATGGCCTGAATCCACTGAGGGTCTTCCAAAGCTTCATCAACCTTTTTAGGTTCAATGGAAGAGACAAAGGCTTGTGAATCAAGAGTTTCATTTCTGGAGCTACTTCTAGTTTTTTTCCAGCAAAGGGATCTCCAATGATGTTTGAAACTGGATGATGTCTAGCTTCCCTAATTTCTTTAGGAAGATCTGCAAGAGGTTCAGTTTGTAAAGGTGGAGAAGGATGAATGTCAGCTGACTGAATAATTTCAGAATCAAGTGTGTCAGTTGACTGATCAACTGTGACATGATTAGGATTGTCAGCTGGCTGAAGGTTGTCAGCCTGCTGAAGTTCATTCTGAATGTCTAAGGTTACTGTAGGGGGAGTTGAAGATGAGGGATTATTTTGAGTTGAACCAACACTGTTTCCTGTCTCAAATATCTCAAAATTGTTAGGATATCTTGGACATGAAAGAGACTTGTTTCAACATGATTAAGACCTGAATATAAAGCCAAGAACTCAACGAACACTTCGTACGTCGAAATAGAAGCAAATACGAGCAACGAGAGGAATCGCTAAGGCCAACTTCAACGCGATTAATCCGGCGATTCAACAAACAAGTTTATATGATTCTAAACATGTTATGGACTTCTAGAATGATCTATGAATGATTCTAAGACGTTTATAAATCAAGTAAACATGCTAACAATCAACCAAGAAAGTATAAAAACAAGCATAGAATGCACATGCAAGGTTATGGGGCGTTACACTCTCCCCTCCTTTAGGAATTTAGTCCCTAAATTCTTACCAAGTTCATCAAACAAATGTGGATGCTTCTCGCGCATCTCCGCTTCGGTTTCCCAAGTCGCTTCTTCAATGTTATGATTCCTCCAAAGAACTTTGACTAAGGGAATTCTCTTGGTTCGTAGCACTTGCTCCTTAGTATCCAAAATCTTCATGGGCTTTTCAACGTATGACATATCCGGCTCAAACGTGATCTCTTCATACTCAAGTACATGGGTATCATCTTTCAAGTACTTTCGCAACATGGAAACATGGAACACATTATGAGTCTCCGAAAGTGACGGTGGCAATGCAATGCGATACGCCAAAGATCCAACTCTTTCAAGAATCTCGAATGGGCCAATGTACCTCGGTGTAAGCTTCCCCTTCTTGCCAAATCTCTTCGTACCTCTCCTCGGTGTCACCTTCAAGAACACGTAGTCACCCACTTGGAACTCAAGATCTCGTCTTCGATTGTCCGCGTAACTCTTTTGTCGACTTTGAGCGGTGCGTAAACGATCTCTAATCAACTTCACGCTCTCAACCGACTGTTGCACTAACTCGGAACCCCAAAGTTTCGCTTCTCCAACCTCATCCCAACAAATTGGCGATCTACACTTACGCCCATACAAAGCTTCATACGGCGCCATCTTGATACTCGACTGGTAGCTGTTATTATACGCAAACTCGGCTAAAGGTAAGTGAGAATCGACTTCCCTTCCTTGAAATCCACGGCACAAGCTCGAAGCATGTCCTCCAAAATCTGAATCAATCGCTCGGATGACCGTCCGTTTGCGGATGAAAAGTATCTTGAAGTCTAATTTGGTCCCCAAAGCTTCCTGCAACGTTTGCCAAAATCTGGATGTGAACCTCGGATCTCTATCAGACACAATACTAACAGGTACGCCATGAAGTCTCACGATCTCCTGAATATACAAAGCTGCCAACTGAGTCAACGAATAAGTGATCGCGATCGGAATAAAATGTGCAGACTTAGTCAATCTGTCGACTATAACCCAAACTGCATTAAAACCTCTCCGCGTGCGCGGTAACCCTGTCACAAAATCCATGGTAATGAACTCCCATTTCCACTCAGGAATCTCCAGTGGTTGTAGAAGTCCCGCAGGCCTCTGATGCTCAGCTTTAACCTGCTGACAAGTCAAACACCTTGACACATACTCTGCAATTTCTCTCTTCATGCCTTTCCACCAAAATTGTCTTTTCAAGTCTAAGTACATCTTCGTGCTCCCCGGGTGAATGGTATACCTCGATTTATGAGCCTCGTCAAGAACCAACCTCTTCAAGTCATCATTAGAAGGAACACAAATTCGACCTCGAAATGTCAAAGCACCCTCACTATTAATCACAAAATCAGGCGATACATTTTCAGCCAACCCATCAATGATTTTCTTCAATTCCGGATCATCCCTTTGCGCTTCTTTAATCTTCCCAAATAAAACAGGCGTAGCACGAACATTCGCGAAAATCACACCTTTATCATGAACACTAGGACTCCAATCTCGCAAGTCCTCCAACATCTTCCATTCTCTAACCATCATACACGACATGTGAACTTTCCTACTCAAGGCATCCGCTACTACATTCGCCTTCCCCGGATGATATAAAATAGTGCAATCGTGATCCTTTAATTTTTCCATCCATCTTCTTTGCCTCATGTTCAACTCCTTTTGGGAAAACAAGTACTTCAAACTTTTGTGGTCGGTGAAGATCTCAAATTTAGACCCATACAAGTAATGTTTCCACTTATGCAACGCGAAAATAATCGCAGCCAACTCCATATCGTGTGTCGGGTAATTCTGCTCGTGAATCGACAACTTCCTCGACGCATAGGCGATAACTCTACCGTTCTGCATCAACACACATCCCAAACCTTCCTTAGAAGCATCACTATAGATCACGAAATTATCTCCTCCACTAGGCAAAGCCAAAATAGGTGCCGACGTCAACCGCTTCTTAAGCTCTTGGAAACTAACTTCACATTTCTCGCTCCAAACAAAAGGCACATTCTTTTTGCGTCAATTTAAATCATAGGAGTCACAATCCGAGAAAATCCCTCAATAAATCTCCGGTAATAACCCGCTAGACCCAAGAAACTCCGAACCTCGGTAACCGAACTAGGTCTCTTCCAATTCGTCACCGCTTCAACCTTAGAAGGATCAACGGCTACTCCGGCGCTAGAAATGATATGCCCCAAAAAGGACACTTCCTCAAGCCAAAAGGCACATTTGCTAAACTTCGCATAAAGCTGTTTCTCCCGAAGAATAGACAAGACAATCCTCAAGTGTTTCTCATGCTCCTCCCGAGATTTCGAATACACTAAGATATCATCGATGAAGACTACCACGAAACAATCGAGATAACTATGAAAGACACGGTTCATCAAGTCCATAAATACCGCTGGTGCATTCGTCAACCCAAACGGCATCACCACGAATTCAAAATGCCCATATCTAGTGCGAAAGTCGCTTCTTGGAATGTCTTCCTCTCTAACCTTCAATTGATAGTAACCCCATCGCAAATCAAGCTTAGAATAGACGATAGACCCTTGCAATTGGTCAAAAAGATCATCAATGTGGGGTAGAGGATACTTATTCTTAATGGTCACCTTATTCAATTCGCGATAATCTATGCATAACCGCAAACTCCCATCTTTCTTCCTCACAAATAAGACCTGCGCCCTAAGGCGACACACTTGGCTTAATAAAACCAATCTCTAGAGTTCTCGCAACCGAAGTTTTCAACTCTAAGCTCCGCGGCGCCATCCTATACGGTTGCCTTAGAAATCGGTGAAGTCCCCTGAATAAGCTCAATACAAAATTCTAGTTCTCTATCTAAGGGCGGCATAGCATGATCGGTAGAAAACACATCGGAAACTCACATACTACCGAACCTCCTCTAAATTCGGCGAAGACCTCTTCTTATCAACAACGCAGCAAGATAACCCGCACACCCTTGAGACAACAATTTTCTAGCCCTTAGTGCAGAAATGAAATGCAAGTCACTCGACGCTGATCACCCACAAAAGTAAATTCAGCACACCCAGGCATATAAAAAGTAACCCTCTTCCTATGGCGTCAACTATAGCATGATAAGCACATAACCACCCATGCCAAGAATCACATCAAAATCACGTATAGGGAGAACTACCAAGTCCAAGATGCAAAGTGTGGTCACCCACCAAAACATCACAAGATCTAAACACTTCAGACGCGAGCATATATTCCCCGAGCGGGGTAGACACTTCAAGCAAGTATGGCAAAGATTGAGGCAATACGCAAAGGATTCTCACAAAGTGCGAAAGCAACATAAGAATGCGAAGACCTCGGATCTATGAGAATTCGAGCCTTATGATCAAATATAGAAAGAGTACCTCCTATCACCGCCAGACCCTCGAACCTCGCACGATCAAGCGCAAACACACGGCCTCGAACCTTCGGTTTACCATCCCCATCTCTTAGCCCTGCATCGCCGCCCGGCGCCACCGACCGACTAGCCTTGAACTTGGGACAATCTCTCTCATGTGAGTCCCTGCCTCCACAAATGTAACACTTCCCGCCTTTGCCCAAAGACCTATCACCGTGTGCCCCGACTTCCGGCGTAACGAACAAATCATAGTCTCATTACGAGACCCTTGCCGCCTCCGAGTAGAAGAAGTATTGTTACCCCTGCTTCGCCTCGGGCCTACCTTGGCCTCCACCTCTCCTATCACGGTTTCCTTGGTATCCCCTTCTGCTACCCGAATTATTTCCCTGATTAGTGTTCTGAGTAGCCTGTCGTGCATTACCCGAATTACTCTTGACTCGGTGCTCCTCAATATCTTGCTCAACCTCATAAGCTCTATCAACTGCAGTCCGATAATCAGTGAGCTTAAGTGCTAGAATCTGCTTCCTAAATTCAGTCCTCAACCCTTTAACAAACTTATGTGTCCTCCGAGCCTCCGTAGGAATCAAATACGTGCACAATCGGCTCAATTCGGTGAACTTCGCATACTCCGCCACACCATGGTACCTTGCTCAAGATTATAGAATTCTTTTCTCCCTTTGGTTGCGAACCACATCCGGCACGTATTCCTCCTTAAATTCCTCCTAAAATTAGCCCAAGTGATTGGGACTTGTTGCATCTCCCAACTTTCCTTCAATACATTCCACCAATGTTCTGCGCTCCCTTAAACTTAAACGCCGCTAGTCCGACTCTCTCTCCTCATCAAGACACTCCAACATAGATAAGATTTTGATCATCTCTTCCATCCACAACTCCGCCTCCCTCGGGTTTGGCTCCCCAAGAAATGCACTAGGCTTCAACTTAAGGAATCTCTCTAGGAGAGTGTTGTCACCCCTGCTCTCTGGTGGTGCAACTTCCTCCCCGTCGAGGTGGTGGTACTCCCTCGCCTTGACCTCCCTGCCCCCCCGCTAAAAGCCATCAACCTACTGTGTCTCCGCCATATCCCACCCACCGGATTCTCGCGGCGGCAGGTACCTCAACTTCGTGTTCGGCCGACCTCTCTCGGGCCTACCTCTACCGCGGCCATTTCCATTCCTAGGATTATCCATCGAACCCCTACAAGAATTCACTCGACGTTAGAATCATCACACAAATAACCAACCCACCTAGGCCATGGAACCTATCCTGGCCGACAGCTAACCTATAGCTCGATACCAATCGGCACCTGACCCCAATGCGAGATCCCGAATCGCGCCGTCCAAATAATCAAGTTAAACACACAAGCATGCGCAAGTAGGTTTACATAAAATTCATGTGGCGCAACATTGCATACAAATAACAACTCGGCTACACTTGGCCGAAAAACAACTTAATTTAAACAAGTCATCGGGCGACGCTACGAACCCAACAACTACTCCTACAATTAACACATGCTTATAACAACCTCAACGGCCACAACATGCCTGAGACAATAACAACAATAATGTTTTAAACAAGCTTTAGCGGAAGAAACCGTGATGAACCATACACATATGAACAAGCTCGACATATAAGCTCAAGATACCAAAAGATTACAAGTATCAAATATTTAAGTTACTACAACAACAAATTCCCCAAGCCAAGTCTACATGACTTGCTTCCCAACGCCCTTTCCAAAATAAAAGATTAACCGCAATTAAAGTCCAAAAGAGCAACCTCGCTCACAACGCCCAAGCGAATACGTGAATCTAGCGTGGACGCCTCCCGCTTTGATCTAAGGAAAACAAAGCAAACAAATAGGGTAAGTCGAAAGACTTAGTAAGTTACCAAAATATGCATGTTCATGTTATAGCATGACATTTATCACAATTATGGCATATTATCATCATTTAACACTTAGCACCTTATTTATATGGCACTTAGCATATTGTTCACATAAGTGCGTAAGTAAATCATACAAGTAGGATATGATAGTCACGCCGCTCAGAGCTCCCGCAAAAACATTCTCATATCGGGTTCGTGCCATCGATGTTATGTGAATTCATCGACTATCGTCGAGTGCTACTCGATCTCATTAGCAAGCCAATGCGGCACTTAACTGATACGGCAAAGGGGCTACTTCCCCATCCATGGCCCACAAGGAGGTGTGTGTGGAGTCCCTGCGGCGATCCATAGCGAGCACGAATCCCATAATTCGTGAAGGCGATGCATCGTCCCACCCCGACTTGATAAACAAACCATTTAATGCCACCTGACTCAATGCAATGCACAAGTAGATATTTACTTGACTTAAACTATTAAGGACCGAATTCGACAAGAGCGAATTCGACCAACCAAGTAGGGGTTAATCTCTACCATAAACATATCAAGGCAATAGATTGCACAAATACCAACCTTTCATAACAACTTGTTAAAATCAATTAAATCAAACTCATACTTGAGTAAACCAAATCAAACGGTGTTCAAACTTCGTAGGGATTGAAATTAGAGCTTAACGTGTTCAATTCTTCCCTAGAGTCGAACTGCTGAGTCTTTTCTCTAAATTCCCAATTTCGGGGAAATTGAAGCTATATGCTTCATAACCCAACCTAGGTCACTTCTAAGTTCAACAAGGATATATATATTCACCCAAAACAATTTAATGTAATTCATGTTCTTCATGTAGTCCAATAATGAGGATACAACACATAACAATTTTTATATATATCACAAAGGCATAATTTAGGGCATTCCCAAATAATGACAATACTTCCATCAACAAACATAACACATATTTCTAACATGTTCAAGACCTCAATTAACATAATAAAAGAGTAATTTAAACTCCCAAAGGCAAGAAATTCACCTAGACATGCTCCTAGCAAAATCATACATTTAAAATTTCAAATGGAAAGCATAGGAAGCAATTATGTGCCCTCATTGACCTCAAACACCATAAACTTTGTTTCCTTAGGGTCAATGAGAACTAAAATGAAGAAGAGTAACTTACCTAGCTTGAGTGAAAACTCAAGAGAATCCAAATCTAAACGGTGAAGTCGCTCTTTTGTTGCACTCGCCGAGAATCCGAAGTTTGGCGGCGATCGAACGGTGGAATCCTTGTAGATCGAAGGAAGAAGAAGAACTAGGGCTCAAAACTCAAGCCCCCAACTCTCTCTCTCTCTCTCTAACTTGTAAGAATAGGATGAACAAATGAAGGATTTACTGAAAATTTGGTCAAGGTTGGGTATTTATACCTCCCAAATAAGAAGGGTACAAGAGGTATTTCTCACTTGCAATTAGTAGAGATTAGAAGTTAACAAGCACTAATCCAACCTAGATTAACCTCTAATTAGTGTTAGGACTTGATTAGACTAAGTGTGGGTATTTAGGAAGGGTTTAGAGGGGGTTTAAAGGGGTAGGATAGGCATTTCACCACCTAACTCAAAACAGGGAAGAAAAATCCCGTATCAGATTCTGGCAGTGAGGCGGGCGCCTCACCCAAGATCATGCGCCGCCTCAACCACCGAGACCACTCCCAAGTTCACCCACTTTTCAATTGCTCCCTCGCATTTGAGGCGGGCGCCTCACCAGCCCCCGCCTGCTCCTAACCTCTAAAACTTGATCTAAACTTGATCTAAATGGTCCCAAACTTTGGGCAACCATTCTAAGGTCTAACCCTACTCAAAACGAGTCGGAAACACACCGAACAACAACCGGAACAAGGTAGAACAAGGCGCGAACCACGCGATTTAATGAACAACGAATCAAACTACAATCAAACACCATTCAAACTAGGATGTCTCTGGACATGAAAGAGACTTGTTTCAACATGATTAAGACCTGAATATAAAGCCAAGAACTCAACGAACACTTCGCAGACGCCGAAATAGAAGCAAATACGAGCAATCGAGAGGAATCGCTAAGGCCAACTTCAACGCGATTAAACCGCGATTCAACAAACAAGTTTATATGATTCTAAGCATGTTATGGACTTCTAGAATGATCTATGAATGATTCTAAGACGTTTATATATCAAGTAAACAAGCTCACAATCAACCAAGAAAGTATAAAAACAAGCATAGAATGCACATGCAAGGTTATGGGGCGTTACATTTTCCTTTTGATATGTATACCGCTTGAGAAAGGGATTAAATTTCAGCCCTAAGTTTTTATTGTAAGGTATGTGATATACAAAGGAACATGAAATTTTGCTCAATTTTGTCTCTAATCATTCAACATTTATGGTAGAGTTCAATTCTTTTTGATCGACATAAGGCCGATTTAAGGCATAAAATATTTTTTGTCAGAATTTTGTTGATACCCATCCATTTGTTTTTGCCATTTTAAAGTTTTTTTCTTATTCATGTGTTAAATGTCCCTTGTCCTATATTTTTAGTAATTCTCTACTACGATCTTAGAGGTGGCAATTTTGTGCGTTAAGCCAACCTTGGATAGGTAATTTGAGGGTCGCAGACATTACTATAGTCGCCAACATCTTAGAAAGTGTCATGATTCCGAACAACAAAAACTGAAGAATCCATAAATGCATCTTAGTTACTAAGAGTTCTTGAAATTTTTTAATGACCGGTACGTGACAATAGTTCCATCAACAAGGATCCTTGTCTATTCGGTTCATGATATGATTACTTATTGGTATTAAAACAATATTGCTTCATACCGGCTCCGTAAATTGTGGTTGTTTTTATCATAATGCGAGCGCTTGAATATTACTTTGCTTGTTAGTAGTATTAATGATTTCACTGCTTTTATTAAATAAAAAATTAAATGACCCTCCAATTGTTTTTATCATAATGGCTTCGATTTGTGAAACCTCTTTGATCGGCGACTTGTCATACAACAATCTCGTGACTGTGCTCTCCTGGACTGTGCCAAAGGTCTCAAATTAACATTCAAGTATGGCCTTATCTCAGAAACTTTGTTTTTGATTGTGTAAAATATTATAACGTTTTTATGTGTAAATCATTACAACGGTTGCAAAATGTGTGTCTATTTTTAATTTTTTTTGGGGCGGAGGAGGAATTAATAAAAATAGTTACGACCCAACTAAACATGTGCTTTAATTATTTGGCTCCAGTCTTATGATTTTTTCTTACTTGTGCTAATTATTCTTTTTTTTTTCTTTTTGTGTTTGTTTCTACAAGACAGAGTGAGTAAATGTAGCGCATCCATTTTGTACTAACAAAGTTTCCAAAATGGGGAACATTGAATGTCTCACTTGAAGGTTACACAACCTTTCTCCTGATGAATTAATAACGATTTATAAATTTATGATATTATTAGTTTATTACTCACTTAATTTTTAAAATACTATTCACTTTTTATTTTTCGTCTGCTTTTAAATTATTGTCCATCTTTTTAAATTTTCTTTTTAAGAAATATTTTTATCATTTTACCTTTACTTTTTTCTATATACTTTAATTATGGTCACATAATCAAGGGTATTAAATGAAATCCACACATTTTATAAATATTTATAATACATCAATTGTTTTTTTTCTTAAACAAGATGTCGGATCAAAGTAGCCAATATTTTGAAAAACCGAGGGAATACAAGTTTTAGTGTTGGTGGTGTCATTATATTAAATATACTTAAATATCTACACATTTTGATCAAATATGCTATTTTTAAATAATGATATAAACATTCCAAAAATTACCAACTTAACCCTCTAACGGATCTAACACAAAAGTTCATAATAATACAAAAGCTCTAATTTTAATATCATTTGTCATTAATAAATGGATTAATATATAAGGGCAAACAACTAGTCACCTTAATGTTTTTGTAGGCACATTTGGGAACCGCAATTTTCCTTTCTCTAAAAATCGTTAATGTTAATCTCTAAACAAATGTTCTTTTTTCGCTTTTTTACCAATAATTTAAGTAGTTGACATTTGATTTTTTTTTAGAAAATTACAAAAGTTATAATCTTTCCTCTTAAATAATGGTTATGTGGATGGAACATAAATTAAAGGAGATTAATGAATATATTAGAAATAGGCAAAACTTGTATAGGCGGTCTTACGGATCCTTAATCCATAAGACTTTAGAGCCCCATTTAGAAATTCGGGTTAATAAGTAAACATGTTTATATAAATCACAAATGTTCGTTTGGCAGCAAGAGGTGATGGGGAAAGGTTAAAGGCTTAAATCCATGTCTGCAAGGCAAATCTTCCCACAGAAAAAACAATTTTAATATTCATTTCTCTATTTGCTCCTGCCCTCCACTTTCAATGTTTGTTAGTTCCGTTAGCCATCCGTTAGCATCAATTGCCTTGAGATATTTCTTGGCCGCACTTAACGGACTTAGACGAAATGCTAAATGACATATTTAAAACCAATGTGACACATTAAAAACACAAAAATGACACATTTAATGTTAAAAGTAATTCTATAAATGAAAATTTATTATAATTTTTATTAAAATACAAAGTAACACTCTTAATACTAAAAAAAGTGACACATTTAATACTACAAAGTGACACTCTTAATACTAAAAAGTGACAATACCTTAATACAAAAAAAAGTGACACATTTAATACTAAAAAGTGACACTCTTAATACTAAAAAAAAGTGAGACATTTAATGCTAAAAAGTGACACTCCACTTTCAATGTTTGTTAGTCCGTTAGCCATCCATTAGCATCAATTGCCTTGGGATACTAGTGATTGCATCTCTTAACGGATTTTGACGAAATGATAAATGACACATTTAAAACCAATGTGACACATTAAAAACACAAAAAATGACACATTTTAATGTTAAAAGTAATACTATAAATGAAAATTTATTATATTTTTTATTAAAATACAAAGTAACACTCTTAATACTAAAAAGTGACACATTTAATATTACAAAGTGACACTCTTAATACTAAAAAGTGACACTCTTAATACAAAAAGTGACACATTTAATACTAAAAAGTGACACTCTTAATACTAAAAAGTGACACATTTAATACTAAAAAGTGACACTCTTCCTTAAATAATTTACCGGACCAAAATGAATCATCTCGTGTTTCAAGTTCATCTTCTACATGCCTAGATCCTCGCCGCTCTATTACGAAGGGAAAGATAAAAAGAATTAAGGGAAGTATTGAAAAGGGCAAGAAAAAGACTACGATTTTTTCGATTTCTCAAGCCAAGGAATTTGGTTCCAAGACTTAATGCTCGGTTATTTTAGACATATTTTCAAGAAATTTTGTAAGTTTGAGTAAGAAACATATACTTTACCTTGAAAAAGTTATAGTTTTGTGTTTTTAACGATTGACACTTGGGATTATATACATTTCTATGAATGAGAAGATATGTTTCAGTAGTGTTCAATTGGTTATTGCTGTTAAAATCACTAGCTCAAAAGTGACACACTTTAGTCCTAAAAGTAACACACTCCAAGCCTAAAAGTGACACTCTTATTGATACAAATTGTATGATTATAAAAATAAGTTCTTTACCAAAAGTGACACACTAATGCCTAAAAGTGACACAATTAATACATAAAAGTGACATACTAAACGTGACACTTATGAATAAAAATTTAAAGATGAAAAGTGATTTTTTGCCAAAAGTGACACACGTAAAACTTAAAAGTGACACATTCTATGTTTAAACGTGACACTCTGATTTAATACTAAAAAGTGACACATTTAATACTAAAAAGTGACACTCTTAATACTAAAAAGTGACACTCTTAATACTAAAAAGTGACACATTTAATACTAAAAAGTGACACATTTAATATTAAAAAAAGTGACACTCTTCCTTAAATAATTTACCTGACCAAATGAATTATCTGTTTTTCAAGTTCATCTTCTGCCTATCCCGCCTATACTTTAGGGAAAGATAAAAAGAATAAGGGAAGTATTGAAAAGGGCAAGAAAAAAGACTACTTGATTTTTTCGATTTCCTTCAAGCCAGGAATTTGGTTCCAAGACTTAATGCTCGTTATTTTAGACATATTTTCAAGAATTTTGTAAGTTTGAGTAAGAAATATACTTTACCTTGAAAGTTATAGTTTTGTGTTTTAACGATTGACACTTGAGATTATATGCATTTCTATGAATGAGAAGATATGTTTCAAGAGTGTTCAATTTGTTATTGTCTGTTAAATCAATATAGCTCAAAAGTGACACTTTAGTCCTAAAAAGTAACACACTCCAAGTCTAAAAGTGACACTTTTATTGATACAAATTGTATGATTATAAAAAAAATAGTTCTTTTTACCAAAAGTGACACACTTAAATCTAAAAAGTGACACAATTAATACATAAAAGTGACATACTAAACATTTTATGAATAAAATTTAAATATGAAAAGTGATTTTTTGCCAAAAGTGACACACGAAAAAACTTAAAAGTGATACTCGATTTAAAGTAACTAAGTAAAACTTAATCGACCTAAGGCAACAATTATCCAAAAGTGACACACTTTGTTCTCAAAGTGACACACCCAAGCCTAAAAAGTAACACTTTGATTGATTGTAAATGTAAACAATGTCAAAATGACACATCTCTCGTAATAAAACTTTAAAAAAAAATCCTAAAAAGTTTGAACCTTAGACCAAGCATATGCAACTTCAACAACTTATGAGATTTATTGGGAACCATCTCACCATATTGGTTTTAATGATTTTATAACGTATTATTAATTTATTATGACCTTAAATTTATAATTCTATTAAGAAGAATTAAAACCAAATTACGAATTATGAGGTTTTGAATCACGACCTCGGTCGCACCAAATCTGAGTAGCAATTTCGCCCATCTAGCCAAACTCATGAATGTGATTTTTATTAACATATTTTGTTATTAACCCGAATTTTAAATGGGGCTCCGCCTTACTTGATAAGGATCCGTAAAGCACCGTCTTTGCTGTGAGAGACCACCTCTTAGAAATATTGGCATAAAGAATAAATAGCTCGTGTGCATGTGCTATTATGAAAACAAGTTCAATGGCATAATTTTTAATAACCGAAGTATTAAAAATTATAATTATGAAATAACAGAGAAAAAAAATTTCTAGTAAAATGTGATAGACATTGATAATAAAAAAAAACTCGTTAAATAAATTTAAAATGGAAAATGAGATCATTTGAGAATACCACATTTTTTACTATCAGAATTTGGAATTCAATTTGACCAACGACGAGTAATCTCACATTAACTTGTTAATGTCGCCCGCCAAGATAATCCATAACAATCAACCAACTTTGTCAATATCGTGCCAAGAAATTACCATGGGAAGATATTGATAAAAGTTGGTTGGTTAATTTGGTCTTTATGAAACAACGACTATTATTGCAAAACCAAATTAAAAGTTGATTGTTAATTTAGTCATTATGAAACATTGTTGGTCAAATTGATTTCCCAATTTATACGACGGTGAAAAAGTGATGCAAAATTAGGCATGGCAATGCACAATTGAAGTCTATCCAAAATTTGGGCATCGCAGCAAAAATCCTCGCCAAATTTGGAAATC
>CM028379.1:97568074-97894198 GCA_013146195.2 Codonopsis lanceolata
ATGATGAAACTTAGCCGTGTCCCGTGTAGAAATTATTGCTATCTTATAAGTACAGCGGACATGCAGTTTTTCCTGTTAAAGTTGGTTTTATCATCACTCATCAGCCATCCATCCTCTATCCATCTTATATGATAGTCTTTCTTTGTTATCAGTTCCTTTGATCATTTCACCCTTGGCATGTTTGTGACTGAATAACCAGAGTGCAAGAGGACTGCTTGTCTCATAAATTACTGAATATACATAGCTGTTCAAAAACATTAAAAAAGAACTAGTATTTTAAAGAAGAAGAAGAAACTTAGCCTTCGTGTCCGGTGTAGAAATTATTGCTATGTTATAAGTAGAGTGCAAATGAAGTTTCTCCTTTTGATTTTGTCATCACCTATCCATCCTCTATCTATCTTATATGATAATCTTTTCTTTTCTTTTTCTTGATAGGTAAGTGTGACCTCTTATATGATAATTTCTCATTGTTATCAATTACTTTGATAATTTCGTCCTTGTCATGTTTTTGACTGAATATCCAGAGTACAAGAGAACAGCTTGTCTCATAATCAGTGAACTTCTTTCTGAGATGTCAAGTTTGTGTTAAGCATATAGTAGGTGTTGTAGACATTGGCACATCCAGGATTTTTACTTGGGACAAAATAATAAATAACTAAATATACAATTGATGTTCAAAAATAAACGAGCATTTTAAAATCTAAATAAACACAATACATATGAACTTAATTCATACTCATAGAATTGTTCTTCAATAAATATTTAATAAGTGAAGTCCTTCATTTGTACATTATATTTTTGGTGTAATGAATCGATTGCGACGGCTAATTCTTTGGTAGATTTTGTGGATAGCCTTGTAATTGAGTAGCTCTTTTGTACTTCTGGTGATGTGTTACCTGTTTTGGCGCTTTTGTCTATAATATCTTTACTTGTCAAGAGAGAGAGAGAGAGAGAGAGAGAGAGAAGTCTCAAACTAAACAAATCTCCATTGAAAAAGGAGCAAATTAGATACAAAGCAGCTCATAAAAATGGACATAAATACTTCAAAGTGTTGTACTGCACAACACATCATTGCATCAATGTATTGGGTCGAATAACAGTTTAAAGCATTTCCAGTAAAAAATTATATGAATACATCATTTTCATAACAATATAACATGATGTCACTGCGTTTACAAAACCTAATCCAATTTATAAAATTAGGGCTTAATGTTTTCGTTATCGAATCAATTAAAGAAGAAAACAAGATAACAATCAATATGAGAAGACTTTTTTTTTTGTTGATAATAAAATAAAAATAATATGGTAAGACTTCTAATTCTGATTTATAAACACTAAGTTTCTAATAAGATGGAAAAATAAGGAAAAATAAATAAATAAAGTCGTTACCATGTCTTTAGTAATTAGGGCTTGATTCTTGAGTTTAGCTGAGTACTTGAGACTGTGATTACTGTTGGCAGAATTCCGAAGATGTTTTAAGCTGCCACTGCCAGAACAAATCGTCCGATTGCTTCTTACCTTCCTCAAAGTTTGAATCGCTAGAACTGAGAAGAATGAATATATTGTTCTTTACTGAAATCTAATAACGGGAGACTAGTATATTCACATTTAACCCTCCTAGATTTTCACTAAATCACACGTATCCCATCCAATATTGATACTTGCTCTTGACTCTTAAAAAAACACTCTTTATTTTTTAATTTTTTATTTATAATATATATATATATATATATATATTATATGTACTTATATTGTTTTGTAAACAGTTAAGGCAGTTTGGGGTAAAATACAACTCCAAAAATGGTCTAAGGGGTAATATATGAACTTAGGGGGGGGGGTACAAATTGCAAATTTTGAAATATTTTAGTGCAAGAGTGACGTGTTTTAAAAGTTCAGGGGATACAGCACCCCTCCTGGGGTGACGTGGATCTCCCCCACGGTTGTAGATTCTCTTACTCTTGATATGGGTTGATCTGTAGTTCTCTGCCTTTCATGCTCTTGGTCTGTTTCAAGCCTGGAAATAATGCAGTTGTGATACTCCTTATTTTCATCAGACATTTATAAAATCCTGAGTGCGACATGGTATTCAAGATTTTTTTTCGTGGAATCTATTGTCTTTCAAAATATAGAAAATATCATGTTCGGGCAAAGGAAATTGATCTTGGGTATTTTCTGAACTTCAAAGTATATTCCTTCAACTTGGTGTTAGTTTTGGAATCATTATTTTCGTTACATTATTCAGTTACTGAAGACTACGCATTCCGAAATGATTTTATAGTTTTCAACTTTTCATAAGAAGCTAGAAAATAAAAATAAAAATTAACAACTGAAATTTCTCCTCTAAAACATTATGGAGATGTATTTCTGTATGCACTAGCTTTTAGATGCAATATATGTTACATGTCATGACTACCCATTACTTTAGTGGAGTCAGGGGTCTATATATAGATGTTGGAACCTCGAATTCCCTTAGTTATCTCTATCTTATGTTCTGCTTGACTCCCCACCCCTAGAAAGTGAGAACAGTCTTGCATTTTTGGCATATATGGATTACAAGTGACTTTGCAATCTATGTATCATCTCTTATCCTTTACAGTAAACAGATATTTTTTTATGATTTAACAGGTGCTGTATTCCTTGTTTGCTTGGTCATCACATCTAGGTTTGTTATCGATTTCACGCCTTTATTACTACCATCTCTCTCTCTCTCTCAGCATTTTTTTCGTTAAATTTAACTGGCAGTTTGTGGAGTTCAGCAATTATTTTACTCGTCTTGGCCATGATTCTCGTGGATCTCTTGGTATACTCTCTATTCTAGAAACCCTTGTACATTTTTACTCCTTGCTTGTTATCATCATGCTCTCTCTCTCTCCTGTGTGTCGGACAGAGGGAGGGGGTTGAGGAGCAAAGGTATCATTGTATGTTTGTTATTGTTGCTATTTAATCTTTATGAAAACCTTATGAAGATTTGCTCATAATGGAACTCTGCAGGGTGTAATGTCAGTTTTAAATATCCAACTGAATGCCGTCTCCGTGGTGAACCTTATCATGTCCATAGGAATCGCTGTTGAGTTTTGTGTGCATATATCACATGCCTTCTCGGTCAGTGTTTAATCCCCTTGCAACCATCTATAGGCTCTCTACTGATTACATGTTGTATTACTAGAGGTAGTAAACCTGCCAAAAACAGACAACTGCTTGATAAGATTAGAAGAGTTATTTTGCAGGTAAGCCTTGGAGATAGGGAAAAACGAGCACGGGAGGCATTGTGTACCATGGGATCTTCGGTCTTCAGGTTAAATTCCGTACTTTTTCAAGAATTGATTTAGTGCATCTGCTATTCTGGTGATGGGGTTGGACGTTCTAACTACTGAATAATATTTTAATTGATAAATTCTCTACTCACTAATCTCTTTTATTTATTTTATTTTGCAGTGGAATTACACTCACAAAATTTGTTGGAGTTATTGTCCTCTACTTTGCAAAATCAGAAATTTTTGTTGTTAGTCCTTCAATCTCAGCTTCGATGTGTATGTGCGCTTGTGTTTCGTTTCGATGTTTCTTATGAATGTTAGAACTTTGCCTTTATGTGCAGGTATACTACTTCCAGATGTACCTAGCATTGGTTATTCTTGGGTTCTTGCATGGGCTTATCTTCTTGCCAGTAAGCCCAAACCATAGTCCTCTTCCTTTGCTTGATTGTTTCCACGGCTTTAGTCCATATTAGCTGTCCTACCACTAACGGTATGCAGGTGGTTTTGAGTATAGTTGGTCCACCATCAAGATCTGTTCCAATTGAGAGACAGGAGACTGAAACTTTGGTGTCATTAGGCACGAGGTAGTTGATATCTACTGCTGGCCAGCATAGTGATTATGACTCGGGCACGAGGAGCAGTCAGTGGCTTAAAATGTGTGAAATTAACTAACAAGGAATTTGTAAACACGATGGTCGCATTATACCGGCAGAAACGGGACATTCAGAAAGCTAATCAGGAAATATAAGGGTGAAAGAAGGTTGTAATTTGCAGTAGCTTTCTACCTGCAAGTAGTTTTGTAATATATTAAAGGTAAAATTTAAGAGTTGTACCAATATAACATCATTGCACAGTAGTTGCAGAATTTGTATACATTTTTCAGAAAAGGTTTTAAAAAGTGAAAATTAAGGGAGCATTTTTATTGTTTTAATGACTAGTGAATAATAGTGATGTTTAGCTCATTATCAGTAACAGGCCTATTGAAGTATGAAAGTCAGGTGATTCATACAGTACCTTACTTGGACAGTTGGACATGGGAAATAATTGGTTTAGAGCCTTGGCTTACTACAATGGAAGAATGCCCAAAACCAGACCGGTTTGCTGTGGAACTTACTTAAAAAGTAGCACCAATTTCCAACCCATTGCCTACAGACTGCCAGTGCTTGGTAAATGGTAATGCATGGTCTGCCTGCAACTCGTGGCCCGATAGTAGAGCGACGTGAGGTAATAGAGACCAGGAAGAACTGCACCAAGTCACCAACAAATTCCAAGTGGACGTCGTGGTATTAGGATAAAAGGAAACAATCAAGGTCAAATACTGTTAACACGCCGACTGGATGATGAGAACTCAGAAAAGAATAACAATTATCGCAAAGGAAGATGGAGGAACATAGATTGAAATAAGAGTTATGGAATTTGCATTTCATGAGAAATTGGCACGACAAGCCACACATCCATTCCAAGAGAAGTTGCAAATTGAGAGACAATGTTGCCTTTACAGATAAACAAAAATGATATAGCAATGACAAAAAACTAAAACTAGATTCTTCAACTCTTTCCATAATTCCATCTAATAAAAATGGGGAGGCATGAGTAATTTCTGGAACGGGAGGGGATGCATTTGTAGTTAATTCGAGTTATAAGTTACTTAACCCCCTTTCTAAGTATATTTCCACCCGATTTAAAAACACTCCGAAACTCTAAGTGTACCCCCTTGTTTACCTATCCTTTTCAATTTTTAAACCTACATTTTACACAAACCCCCCTCTTTACCCACTCACCCATCCATCAAAAACGATATCCCTCCCCCTTATGCACTCACACAACAAAAAAAGCGGGCAAAAGACCAAACAATTTGAAGAGAAAAAACCACCAAAAATCAAACCCATCTTCATACAACCCATCACTCAACCCATCTCCATCTTTTTTGCTTTGGTGTTTTGGCAAAATGGAGAAACAATGTATATATATTTTTCATTGATTTTTGTTTGGTTTTTTGTTTCAATGTGATGTGTTTAGGGTTGAGATATAAATTAGGATCACATTTTTTATCGTTGATTATGAGTAGTTTTAGGGGCAAGACTTTGAAAAAACTATGGATTTTAATCAATTTTGCTTACTTTTTGGCCTTGAACCATGCAACTAGGGCATAATATTCGGGGGAGGGGGCGAACATTGTGTAAATGTTCTACCTCTACCAGTTTCAACCTTCACTAATCGAACATTTTGCAAATGTCAAATGGGTTGAGACCGGACAATAACTTTGCCCTTATTTATTTATTTATTTAAAACATTAAAACACTCACCATTGACAAATTGAATTAGTATCAATTAACGTAAATTTATAATTTTCATTAACGAACTAATATGTTAATTTGATGAATGTTGCCATGTCTAGAGAAGATATATGAGAGGAAGAAAAGCAGACCTACTGCATCGAGTAGGAAAGCCGAGGGGGCACGGCTTAAGAACCAGTAAAGAAGAGGAACCAATGGATGGTAATGCTCATTTTCTTTATAAAACATCTGCTAGTGTGTAGTATGAGTAAATATCTATTAAATGTTAAAAGAGGTATTTTGGTCATTTTATATATTAAATGATGTTATATTTAGAGATTTGAGTGTTACGTTTAGAGTCACTCAAAAAAAAAAAAAAAAAAAAAAAAAGAGAGGAGAAGATGGTTCTGACTTATAGATTTTGGAGTCCATATAGCGGCTCCCTCTAATTTACATCCCGCCATTTCTAACTAAGCAATTTTAAAACCGGAAAACGGACAACTAGAGCTAGAATGATCCAAGCAAAAGACCTAACCAAGGCATTGTTCTTCAATACTAACAACCCTAAATTGGCATGGAAAATTTTCAAAAGTGTTGCCTGCAGTCCCAGTTCCTCAAGTCTCTCTTCTCAATCAGTACCTGTCATCACCCGTATCCTCCTTCGCGCTAAAATGTTGGACGAAATCGATTCTCTCCACCATCTCCTCCTCTCCCAACCCTCCGAAACTTCTCAGGATCCTCTTTTTACTGTTGTCCAAATGTTAGCTAAGTCTGGTCATATTAATAAGGCGGTTTCCCAATTCCAATCCCTTCGAACCCATTTCCCCGCAAGACCCCCCACTATCTCGTTGTATAATTTACTCATTCAATCCTCTCTCCAAGAAAATTTATCGGATAATGTTTCGTTGTTGTACGAGGATATGATTGTTTCTGGGGTTCCCCCACAAACTTTTACATTCAATCTCTTAATTGGGTGGCTCTGTGATTCAGGTTTTTTGGATGATGCGCGGAAGCTGTTTGATAAAATGCATGAGAAGGGTTGTTCGCCTAATGAGTATAGTTTTGGGATTTTAGTTCGTGGTTATTGTAGAACCGGGCTTGGTGCCCGAGGTCTTGAGCTTTTAGAGGTGATGAAGAGTATGGGTGTTGTTCCTAATATGGTGATTTACAATACTTTGGTTTCGAGCTTTTGCAAGGAAGGTAAGACTGATGAAGCTGAGAAGTTGGTAGAGAGGATGAGAGAGGAGGGTTTTATCCCAAATGTGGTTACTTTTAATTCCAGGATTTCAGCTCTTTGTAGTCGAGGAAAGATTCTGGAGGCTTCTAGAATTTTTAGAGATATGCATATAGATGAGGAGTTGGGATTGCCTAGACCAAATTTCGTAACTTATAATTTGCTGCTGGAGGGTTTTTTCAGGGAGGGGATGTTAGGGGATGCCAAGAGCCTGGTTGAATCTATGAAAAGAGATGGTCTTTTTTCGAAAGTGGAAAGTTATAATATATGGTTGTCAGGTTTGGTGAGAAATGGGAAGCTTTTTGAGGCTCAAGTAGTTCTTAATGAGATGGTAGATAAAGGCATAGGGCCAAACACTATCTCGTACAATATTCTGATGGATGGTCTATGCAAGAGCGACATGGTTCCTGATGCAAGAATACTCTTGAGTTCAATGATCATTAGTGGAGTTCCTCCTGATACAGTCACTTATAGCATTCTACTTCATGGGTATTGTAGAAAAGGAAAGTAACTATGGCCAATAATCTTCTACATCAAATGATGAGTAATGGCTGCTTTCCAAATACTTACACTTGTAATATCTTGTTGCACAGCCTATGGAAAGAGGGGAAAATATTGGAGGCAGAGAAATTTCTGCAAAAGATGAATGAGATGGGTTATGGGTTGGATACTGTGACCTGTAATATTGTGATTGATGGTTTATGTAAAAGTGGTAAGTTGGACAAAGCAGTTGAAATTGTGACTGAAATGTGGAGTCGGGGAAGTTCTGCTCTTGGCGAACTAGGCAATTCATGTATTGGTCTGGTGGGCAGCGCTACCCCTGGGAAGAATTGCACACCTGACTTAATCACTTATTCAACCATAATTAGCAGGTTATGCAAAGATGGAAAGCTTGATGGAGCTAAAAAGAAGTTTGTCGAGATGATGGGGAAACACTTATACCCTGATTCAGTTCTTTATGACATATTTATATATAATTTATGTAAAGCTGGGAAGATATCATCTGCATTTCGGGTTCTCAAGGACATGGAGAACAAAGGCTACAATAAGAGTGTACAAACTTACAACTCCTTAATGCTCGGGCTGGGAAGGAAAGGTCAAATATTTGAAATGTATGGGCTGATGAATGAGATGAAAGAAAGAGGCATTTCTCCAAATGTTTGCACTTACAATAATCTGATTAGCTGTGTTTGTGAAGAAGGAAGGACAGAAGATGCAACTACTCTTTTGGAGGAAATGTTTGCTAAAGGTGTATTACCTAACATTTCTTCCTTCAAGTTACTAATTAAGGCTTTTTGTAGGACGGGTGAGTTCACACCAGCACAGGAGATATTTGATATTGCTTTGAGTACATGCGGTCACAAGAAAGCACTTTATGTGTTCATGTTCAATGAATTACTTGCTGGAGGGGAACTCCTGGAAGCCAAGGTATTATTTGAAGCTGCATTAATTAGATGTTTTGATGTAGGGGACTTCCTATACAAAGATCTCATCGACAAACTTTGTGTGGATGAAAATTTCGAAGGAGCTCGTGATATTCTCATGAATATGATTCATAGGGGATATGAGTTTGATTCTGCAGCATTCATGCCTGTTGTTGATGGTTTAGGTAGAAGGGGAAATAAGCATGAGGCTGATGAACTTGCAGAGTGGATGCTTGAGATGGCTTCAGAGGGTAACATGGTAAATAAGGTGTACCGTAATGTAAGGATGTTAAACCCTGGTAAAGCAAATTATGATAATAGTGGAAGTGGCTGGCAGGCCATAGTGCACAGGTATTTTGTTCTTTTATTTTCACTATACACTCCATTTCATTGTCGTATTTATTCTTTTATGGAGTCAGTAATTTTGAGTGTGGCATGTACAATCTTGTTGATCCCTTTTTACTAGTGGGTTTGGGATCCACTTCCTTTGTTTCTTGTTATCAGCTTCCACAATTTTAATTGTTTACTGATGTTTGACAGGGATGATGGCAGTGGATTAGCATTGAAAACTTTGAAACGGGTACAAAAAGGCTGGGGTCTGGCAGGTATTGACAGCCTGGAACTCCGGAAATATGACTTTCATGATAGCTGATACATCAGGGGTTGAAATTTCTTCATTTCAGTATGATCATAAGACCGATGATGTTGCCCTGAACCGAGAAGAGTGGCAGAAAAAGGATTCATGTATCCATCTCCAAGTAATTGGGATAAAGATGAGATGGCAAGGGCACTCAAATCCTTGGTTCCAATCCCCATACCAAGGGGCCGCACTTACCTATCAAAAAAATTGGGATGAAGGAGAGTTGGGTTCAGTTGAGTTGACTTGAGGATGGTCATGGTTCTCTGGTTCTTAATTATCTCTTATACATCTGAGCATCTTGGTGCATTTCTCAGCTAGTAAATTTTTGCACATGTCTTCCATTTAAATAGCCACTCACTTCTATTGGTAGATGGTTGTGGAGTCGGGCACTGCATTTTTCGAACAGACATAAGGCACAATGTTGATCAGTCTTGTCAAACTTTGGGGCACTGCTTTGAATGCATGTCTTTGGATTCCTCAGCATACCAAGTTAAAGGCCCAGCTATCATCATATGAAGGTGTGGAGAGGTTCAGCAGTTTCTATAGAAAGCTCTTGAATGATAGAAACCCCTGTTGTAAGTTGTACATTCCTTATCTGTACATGAAAGATCTCTTATTACTCCAATGTATGTAGTTGTCCTCAATTTCATCATGTTTTGAGGTTCAATAGTCGGTTTTTCTAGACAGAAAAAAGAAGCAGAACCAAACTCGGGCGTTTGAATATGGCAACGACACATGTTGCCGCCTTATGAATATTGATTATATACCACCCGAAACCATACATATAGTGATTGTTTTCCACCAAGTTTTGGTTATGTAAAGATCCGATTTCACAACTCTCTTTTCGTTATACTAGTAAGGTTTACGTGCGTTGCACGTGGTGAACGCACATGATATTAATGGTTTGTTAAAGTGATTTGCTAGTCCTTTCACTTTTTTGCTTATTTTTAATTATTAGATTTTTTTGTGTTTTAATCTTTATAATTTTTTAGACTTATAAATTGTGTTGTGTGATTTTTCGATACTTTTCAGTCATTTATAATAGGATTAAATAATTATTTGGTCCCTGAACTATACCAATACTATGCGTTTGGTCCCTGTATTTTTTTTGTAATGTATTTGGTCCTTAAAGTAGGTTTTTGGTAAGAGATTACCACGGGATTCGTCGATTTTGTCGTACATACATTTTTTGAAAACCCAAATATACCCTTACGTTTAGCGGGACGTATACTAAGAGAGACACTGTCGTTTAATTAAGGACCAACCCCATTTCACCCAGTTCTTCATCTCACTACACTACGCCAAACCGTAAATTCAGAGATCATGATCTAGTCGTCTTCTGAAGAATTGTAGGCATTGAAGACAACAGGTAGGAAATTAATTAGTGTTTATGCTTAGCTATAACATTATTTTAACCTGTTAATGGCTTTATGGTACGAAATTAGGGTTTATGTTTTTCTTCGATTTCAACGTGGGTTTTTTTTTTTTTTTTTGATTTTTTGGTCAAGCTTAGTTCTTTCTCAGTTTGATTGTGCTTTATGGTACTTGTAGTCGATTTTTAACTTACATTTTCTTGTTTCAATGTCTAATTATGTTTTAGAAGTCAATTGGTACGAATTGGGCCACCTATAATGCATATTTTTTTGGGGCTTTTATGTTATATGTTATCTCATAGAACTTTAGGTCATATTTTATTGGTTTTGTTGGATGTTCCTGATGTCACTATCTTATTGTTGTTGTCTAAATATGTGGTCTCTCTGTTAATGCTAATGTGATATGGTCATCTTGTTATTGAAAGTGGTCTCTCTGCTATTGTGATATGTCTGTAAAGTCATACTTGGGGGACAAAAAGTAGACCCTTTATTATTGTTTATGCTTATCTATTTATATTCTATTGGGACCACTTGATGTGCATGTGTAGTAGTGTAGCATGGAGATGGGGTAAGTTTATAAAGGGTAATGTGTGGGGAGCATAGTGGGGGACAAAAATTGTACCCCAACATTATTTACAATTGATGATGTCTACCACCTAGGCTATTTCTCTGACGTATATACCATTTGTTTGCAGAATGGGTATCTTAAATTTAAATGTGCACCATGGGGGTAGATTTGTGAAAGATGATGTGTTGAAATACACTGGGGATAGTGTTGAGGTTATTAATGAAGTTGACACATATTATATCTCTTTTGTTTGCTTAAAGAGTGCGGTTGAAGAATTATATAATTACAAGAATGTTAAGTGTATTTAGTGTGTGATTCCAGGAAAGGATTTAGATACTGGACTTAGAAGGATGTATAGTGATGCAGAAGTGAACATAATGTGTGATGTAGCTGATAAGTCTAGTATGTGTGATTTAGATACTGGTTTCATAGATATAGATATGTATGTTGAACATGATATAGATAAGCCTGATGTAGTTGATTGCGTAATTGGTACACTAGAAAGTAGGGCTGATGATGAGGGAGATGAGAGATGTGAGGCTAATGATGCTGAGGGAGAGGAAAATTGTGAAGCTAATGATGATGAGGGAGATGCAAGTTGTGAAGCTAATGATGATGAGAGAGAGAAGAGATATGGTTATAGTGATGATAGTAGTGATGATGAGACGTATATTATTGAAAGTGAAGAAGAAGTAGATTGTGAATATAGTGATTATGATGATGAGGAGGATAGTGATCATGATCAAAGTAAATCAAGAAAGAATGCATCTCAGAAAACAGATGATGATAACCCAGATCTGACCCAACAGGAAATGGATGCAATTGAGAAGCAATTTATGGATGATACTGATTCAGAACTTAGTGCAGAGAGTGAAGGAGAGGAAAATGGTAAAAGGAGTAAGAAAAAGAAGAAGAAAAAATATGGATCATTTAATCCAAAGATTGCTCCAAAGGATATAACATTCACAGTAGGGCTGGAATTCAGAAATGCAAAAGAGTTTAAAGAGGCAGTTACTGCATATGCAATTGAAAAGGGTTTTGATTTCAAGTTTCTGAAGAATGAAAAAAAGAGGGTTTGTGTAATTTGTGTGAATTCCAATGTATGCCCTTGGAGGATTTGGGCAAGTGAAGGCAAGGGAATGAAGACTTTTAGGATTAGTACATTTCACCCAAAACATATGTGTAGTAAAGTTGTGAGAAGCGCATAACCGACAAGACAAAAAATGGATTGCCACCCAATACTACCAAAGAATAAAAAATGATCCTTGTTGGAAGATCAAAGATATGAAGGCTGAGATAAGTGCAAAATATAAATTGGATGTGTCTTTGACAACTTGCTCTAAGGCTAGGAGAAAAGCATTAGGTGCTGCAGCTAGTTCAATGACAGAGCACTATGGTAAGATTTGGGAATACAGAGATGAGTTGAGGAGGACTAATGAAGGGAGCACTGTAGAAGTGTATTATGCTATGAACAACAACCCGCAATATGGTCCATATTTTCAGATGTTTTATGTATGTTTTGATGCCTTGAAAAAGGATTATTAGTGGTTGTAGGAAGGTACTAGGTTTGGATGGGTGTTTTCTCAAAGGGTGTATGAAAGGAGAGTTACTCATTGCTATGGGAAGGATGCTAACAATCAAATGTTTCCAGCTGTTCGGGTATTGTACAAGTGGAAAACAAAAGATCATGGACCTGGTTTCTTTCTCATCTTATCAAGGACTTACAAATGGAGGATGGAAGGGTTGGACCATTATTTCGCATCAACAAAAGGTATATATCATGTCTTTTATATTATATAACATGTGTTAAATTTTGTTTAAAAATTTTTAAAATTTGTGATTTGAACACGTGGACTTGTCATATCTATGTCGAGATGCCGCCTTTGGTGTGAACATAGGCATGTGCTAGGCATGTGCATGCTAATTGGGCAAAACAATTCGAGGGCGAATACAAGGGTTTTTTTGGGCAATTGCCGTGTCCACTAACATGGACATGTATAACAATAATTGTCGAGATTAAAGGAGTTAGATGAAGAAGCATATAATGATCCGATGAAAAGAAATCCAAATAAGTGGTCTAAGGCTTTCTTTGAAACATTTAGTTTTTGTGATTCTTGTGAAAATAATATGTCCGAGGGGTTTAATGGGAGCTATCGGATGCTAGGTGTAAGCCACCGATTTACTTGTTGGAACATTTAAGAATGACCACAATGACTAGGTCGCACAAAAGAAGAGAATGGATTTCCAATCATTGGGATGTCATATGTCCTAGGATTAGAAAGAGAATAGAAGCAAACACCGCTGAATGTAGATTGTGGAATCGCAACCTATAATGGAGATAACAAGTTTCAAAGTTGACTACATGAAATGGGGATACATAGTTGACATAGCCAAAAGAACATGCGGTTGTAGGGAATGGGATTTGAGTGGAATTCCATGTTGCCATGCCATTGCTGGGCTGCTTAGTATTGGGAAGAATGTAGATGAGTATGTTCCTAACTGTTATAAGAAGGAGGAATTTTTGAAGACATATGCTTGGAGTATTCAGCCAATCTCAGGTGAAAACAATTGGGCAAAGTCTACAAATGACCCTTTGAAGCCTCCTATGTCCAAGGCAATGCCGTGGAGACCTAAGAAAAAAGAGTGAAGGGACCAGATGAGGAACAACCTAAGCAAGCCAGGGGTACACAGAAACGTAGTAGGCAAGGACAAGATATTTCATGTAGTGTTTGCAATCAACTTGGTCATAATAAGAAAGGATGCAAGGTAATACTTTACTTTAAAGTTAGTATTTTTTAACATTTAAAGGTAGTACTTTACTGTTGCATAACATCTTTTTATCCAATTGGTTTAAGGTTGGTGCTACTTCAGTGCAAGCAGATGCAATTGATAAAGAGGTACCAGATGCAGTTACAACTAAGGTAGTATTTATGTGTATTATTTTACAACTGATAATTGTATACTAATTACTTTTCTTTTAGGTTGGTCCTACATCAAGGAAAAAAAGGACACCCAAGGAAAAAGAAAAGACTCAGCTTGTTGAGAGAGTTTATACTAAGCAAAGAAATGATGGTAGGAAGAAAACTCAAGTACCTGAAGGTGAGAAGAGAAAGAGAGGAAGGCCTAGGAAGGAGCATACTGTTGCTGAACCAACCCATGCATTTTGTGGAATTTATGTCACACCAGCTGGAGATACATTTTATAAGGTATGTTGGTTACTTTGGTTGTCTAAATTGGTCCCCATGCTTAAATAATGTACATGCAACTTATTTTTGTTTCTTGTGTTTATTTGTAGGCCCCTGGGGCATCCAAGGCTGTGAATTTGGACACTTATGTTCCACCAGGACCAAGACAAGAGCCTCCAGCTCAAGGACCAAGCCAAGCCCTCCAGCTCAAGGACCAAGACAACCAAGTAGTCCACCAACTCAATTCACTACCTCATATGGATATGAAACAGTCCAGCTACATCAACTAGCCAATTTACCAAAGAATATGTATACCGTAGGGTCACCAAGGAGTTAGTGATACACCTTTTGTTTGGAGGGAAGACATGTATCGACAAAATCGACAATCGGAAAAAAGTGATAGGTTGTTAAGTGATGTAATTTTGGACAAAGATAGAACATGTATGCTTTGAACATGTAAACTTGTGCTTTTGGACATGTTGGGTAAATTGTGTTCTGAATTGTGTTATGATTTGGGAATGATTTGGGATGATTTTGGACATGTTGGGCAAATTGAACATGTAAACTTGTGCTTTGTGGGCATGTAACTTAATTGTGTTATGATTTTGGACATGTTGGGTAAATTGTGCTATGACTTGTGTTATGAATATGTATCTCCAATTGCAAACCAATTGCAAACCAAAAAACCAATTCATCAACAACCAACCACCAATTGCAAACCTCTTACCATTGTGTTACTAACAAACCAATTGCAAACCAATTCATCAACAACCAAACCACCATTGTTACTAACAAACCAATTCATCAACAAACCAATTGCAAACCTCTCACAACCATTGTGTTACTAACAAACCAATTGCAAACCAATTCATCAACAACCATTGTGTTGTTACTAACAAACCAATTGCAAAAAAATCATCAACAACCAAACCAATTGTTACTAACAAACCCAAATTACCAAACAAACCATTACTAACAAACCAATTGTTACTAACAAACCAATTGCAAATTGCAAAAATTCATCAACAACCAACCACCAATTGCAAACCTCTTACCATTGTGTTACTAACAAACCAATTGCAAAAAATCATAACAAAACATTTACGTAACACCTCGGCCAACCAATTGCTCAAATTCATCAACCAAAATATAACGTAACATTTACAAGCGATACCATACCACCATACACATACCACTATGGTTTGATCAAAGTTTACCTCTTTATAGGCAACATAAACATACCACTATGATTTGAGCCAAAAATGTGATATACAATCAAACAAAAAAAATTACAATAACCCACTTCCTCACATTCCAACTGCTTATCACTTGAGACTTCAACATGCCAATTTCCATGTCTTTCTTTACCAATTCTACTTCAAGCATCTTCACTTCCTTTTTAAGTGTCATTTTCCTCTCTTTTAGCTTAAGCAATTGCATTTCAGCTTTTGCCCACTTCTCTTTCATTTCAGTGCAATTTTCACACATTATACTTGTATCATTTGCCCATTCAAAAAAGCCACAACCTTTGCATGTTTTCTGCAATAAAAATACAAAAAAAAAATGATCATAATCACATAGAAACTATTTATTGATTCATTTTTGCATAAAATTGGTGATAAATTGAGAACATACACTGTAATTTGCACAACCATAGAAGAGCTTTCGGGATTACTATCGGTTCGTGAAATTTTCAATGGGGTGGAATTTTGTAATCACACCACGGAACGAAATGCGCTCTAGCCCGTGATTGGCCTGTAGATGTGGATGCCGAGGTCATGATCCCCTTTCGATTTACAGAGATCGATTGAGCTAAACTTGTAGACGAAAGGGAAGAACGTTTAAAATCGAAACTAAACAAACAATTAATATCGAAAGAACTCAACCCTAGGCGAAATTTATCTGAATTTAGGGCTTAGATAGTGTAGTGAGGAGTGTTGTGAGATGATAGAATGGATGAAATGAAGAAAATGGAAGACAGTCTCTGGTTTGTATACGCCCAGCGTGCTAAAACGTAAGGGTATATTTGGGTTTTCAAAAAAAATCTAACGGCAAAAGTGACGGTAACCCCATCAGGGGTTAATCTCTTAACAAAACCCTATATTAAGGACCAAATACATTTCAAAAAAAGTGCAGGGACCAAACGCATAGTTTTGGTATAGTTTAGGGACCAAAAAATTATTTTATCCTATTCAGTGATTAACTTTAAAAGACAACTTCCTTTGAAAACAGTTGTGTCAGCTAGCTGACCAACTTTCATCAGCTTGAACATTTTCAAAGTGTCAGCCAGCTGATCAATCTTCAGCTGACTGATAAAACTAGTTTTCCGCTGCCAATTTTACAAGTTCTACAAATCAACCCTCAAAGTTTTTAAAGGCTATTCACCCCCCCCCCTCTAGCCTTAACCGTTGCCATCTGGACTTACACAAAGTGTCATCTATTTTGGAATACAAAAAAACTCTCCCAAAACATTATATATTTTGGGAGGGTGGGAGTACATTTAACAATAAAAGAAATCAAAAAACTTTGTTAATTAACATTTACTACATAGCACTGCCTCTCTTTTAAATTAGGCTCAACACATCTTTAAGTCACTGTATTTTAAAGAGTTATCTTGCATGTTAACCCATTTTTGACAGACGTTATCTTTGATCAATTGAAGAAGAAGAAAAAAACCCAAATGTTAGGGTTGCAATTTGAGACAAAATTACGAATCGCAACCATCTTGGTTCATGATAGATGTGTTTTATACGCATCTATTGTGTATATATTCCTACTTAGATTGTGTTTTTCTGCAAGTTTCCGAAGCTTTTGATATGTGTTTTAGTGTTTTATGAGTTTCAGGCTAAAGATGAGGAAAAAGATGGATTTCAGGCTATTTTGTAGTTATATGAAGTTTCCAAGGGCCTAAGTGAAATTCTGCTGAAGAAGAAGGATCAAAAGGGCTAAAAAGGTTGTTCAGAAGGCTGAGCGCTCGCTCAGCAGGAGGCTGAGCGAGTGCGCAAAAAGCAGATGCAAGAATTCGGAAGCAGGAGTGTGAGTGATTGCTCAGGGCATGGGTTGAGCGACCGCTCAACCCCGATTTTCAGCATGGGCAGATTTCGTCTTTTCTCCAAAAACCCTAGCTAGTATAAATAAAACCCTACCTCTACAAGCTTTGCATCATCCGTTTTTAGGTCAAATTAGGCTGCTCTTGAGCACTCTCAAGAGGCAAAAATACTTTGTAATTTAGTTTTACTTTCAATTGTTAAAGATTGAAGATGGTCCAATCCATTCATATGTTGTGTTCAATCATCTATGATGAACTAACTTTTCCATCCTAGGTATTAGAGGTAACTTTGTATCGAATTTTATGTGTTAATATATTCTTATTCAATCAACTTATTGTTTATCATATTAGATTATAATTGGTTTACATTGAAATTATCGCATAATGGTTGGGTTAATGAATGTGTAAGCTCGTGGGTATGATGAACTGCACCATCTAATGCATAAGTCATACACTGGCCAACCTAATTGATAAATAGGTCTCTCTGATTCCCGACCGTAGGCTAAGGAGTAGATCTAGGTTCGTATTGTATGGTGGAATGAAATATGGAGTACCATATAGTCCGTTCCTCCATGCTTTAATTCCTATGGAACTTAATGGACTCTTAATTATTGTGTGGACGGACCATGAAAGCACAGCCAAAGCGGAGTACTAAGGGTTGCAATCCTCGACCGTAAGTCCCAATCCTTTACCTAGTGATAGGACCCATAATTGATAGATATATTTAGACCAATACACATAAAAGGAAATACAAGTGAATCCCAATACCTAGACATTCTCATCCATAAAACTTTCACAAATTCAGTCTTCTGCAAGTAGTTAATTTTAGATTCCTTTTAGTAGTTTAATTTAGTATATCCTTGAATTTACTCAACCAGAATATACTCAACCTAGTCAACATGAACATGAGCCTTTCTTTTCTGAAAATGAACGTACTAAACATGAGTCTTTCTTTTCTGAACCTGAGCATGAGCCTTTCTTTTCTGAACCTGACCCTGAATCTACTCAACCTAAGCCTAAAATAATACAAGTGTATATTACATATGTATATCCATATGAGGTTGAGAATGAGGGATTATTAGTCCTAAAGGTCACAATACTAGGCTAAAAGGGGGTTGAATAGCCTAGTTACACTAAAAAACTTTTGAGTCGATTTCATTGAATGTGAATGCTAACAAATATAGGTAGAGTTGCAGCAACGAAATGATCACATGAAATACAAACTAAGTCTGTTGGTAAGCACTACCGTAGACTTGGTAGATCTCTAAGTTAGATGCTTAAAGGATAGAAGATAATTAAAGAGATAAACATGTAATTAAGTAAGCAAGCAAAAATAAACAACTCAGAGATTTTGAGATGGTTTGTACTGTAAAGAGTACTACGTCCACCACCAAAGCAGTCAACCTTGGATTTGAAATGTGCACTATACTTCCTCTAGCATTGTCCCCGAAGATTACCATTGGACCTTTTGTTTCAGAGATGTTAGAAAGAAGACTTCTGTCACCCGTCATGTGCCTTGAACAACCTCTATTGAGATACCAAAGATCCTTTCCTTCAGTAGTTCTGGCCATGAAGCAAACCTCACTGAAGCGATCATAGGCATGTCTCAAAGTCTCCTTAGGATTTTTTTTCAAAGAGTCAAACTATTGAATGTATTTATATATTCAGTTGTCTCTTGTGACTTGATCTCCTTCCAAGTACTCATCAGAGCTTCACACATCTCCTTTGCAAAGAGCATCGAGATGACTTGTTGGTATGTGCTAGTGTCCAGTGAGCTGGTTATAATGTTAATAGCTTTACTGTCTGACTCCACTAGCTTTCTTTCGTCCAATGTCCATTCAATTTCAGGTTTTTCAACCTCTGGTGGACCACCTCCAATTTCTGCTAGAAGATTCGGCTTCATGGGAACATGACGTCCTTATATTACGCATCTCCATAACCTGTTATCAACAAAATTCATATGACACATAATCTTGTCCTTCCATACATCGAAAGATCCTTCGTCCAATATTGGGACGTGGTTTGTATTTGAAATAGGTAGCATATAGTGTGTTTGTGCCATTGGATCTTATCTCATAAGAGGTTAATCTTGGAAACACTTGTTTTTAAAGAGTTAGGTTCTGATACCAATTGTTAGTCCAAAAGGACACAATACTAGGCTAGAGTGGAGATTGAATAGCCTAGTTACACTTCAAAACTTTTGAGTAGATTTCCTTAAATGTGAATGCTTAAATGTGAANAACAGCTAAAGGTAAAGTTGTAGCAGCGGAATAATCAAAGGAAATACAGACTACGTACGTCTGCTGGTAAGCACTACCAGTAGACTTGGTAGATCTCTAAGTTAGATGCTTGAAGGATAGAAGATAAGTAAAGAGATAAACAAGTAATTATGTAAGCAAGCAGAAATAAACAACTCAGAGATTTTGAGATGGTTCGTAGTGTAAAGAGTACTACGTCCACCACCAAAGCAGTCAACCATGGATTTGAAATGTGCACTATGTTTTCCACTAGTTTGATTACAGAAATCTCTAATGGATCGTGTATAAAAATATTTGACTTGTGTTTGATGGTTGAAGTAAATATCTGAAGAACATAGTATTCACTTGTGCTTAAGAACAGTTAATGTAACAATAGTTAAGAAGGTAATAAATGATAATGATTGAGAAACCATCTTCTTGTTGTCGAGGACTTCGTTGATCTGTTGGGGATCTCTTAAACGCACTAAGAATAATAACTTTGTAATTTGTTAAGTAGTTTCAGAGCATTAAGTTCTTCATCTTCAATGGCAGCATTTATAAGAGAAAAACCTTGAGACCGTTGTGGAAGAAGAAGAGAGTAACAACTTGATTAGGTCGGAGGCATTAAATGCTGAGAGTTGTTGGTTTGAATCTCTTTCAAAACTGGTCTGATCAAGTATATATGGGAGACGAAGTCGCTACTACAGAAGATAGCTAGTAGCTGAAAGCAGATCTGACCTGCAAGAGTTGGTACAGTCTATAATTTCCTCAGAGAGTAGTGTGTCATACTGTGTGTCTACTCTATCTCACTGTTTAGTAATCATCAAAAAAGGAAAGTTTTCTTCTTTTCCATAAAGCATAGAAAAGAAGCTTATTCAAGAAGTCAACTTGGAAATATATTCAAACAAATATTCATAAGTAAATATCTGAGATAATAAATCTTTTTGAATGTGCTAAGTTGGAAATCTTGAACTCTTTGGACTTCAGATTTGATTTGAGCGGCTAAATTACAAGCAGATCATGTCTACTGGTGAAGCGTTGAAAGCTTGATGAAGTCTGTTGGTGATGCTTGCTGGAACTCAAAGGCTAACTAAGATGTTCTATAAGCTAAGTTCTATACAAAGCTTTCATGCTAACAGGTACACGGTCCATTTAGCCACTAAGTATAAAACTTAAGTAATAAATGAGCATGAGCAAGTCTAAAGTACAATAAGAATCAACATGGATGTCATCTAGAAACATGTTTAAGTGAATATGATCTCATTGATAGTGATGATGAGCTTATGAAGTCACGGTTACTAAGTTGAATGTTAGGAAAAGAAAGAAGGACAAAGAGATTGATCATGTCATAATACCCCCAACAAAATACAATCCATGCAGGTGATCCTACACCTGATAGTGAGATTGATCCTGCCAGGGATTCAATGACTATAGATACTTCATCTGATAGTGATTACAGTGATGAAAGAGGATGAAAAAATATTTCATGCAGAAGAGTTCATTCTGAGAAGGAATTAAGAAAGGTGTCAAACATCCTATGTTCAATGTTCTCACATATATGAAGCATGTGCATTTAAAACTTGTGCTTCAATTTGAAACAAAAGAAATATTTAAAGAATCAGTCATCAGGTATGGATTGGACAAAAGATATAAGTAACATTAAATGGATCAGGAATGAGAAGTTTAGGATGTCTGGTGTTCGCATGAACTCAGTTATATGTCCTTGGAGAATTTGGTTTGGATTAAATCAAAAAAAGTTTTGGTAAATTACTTCTTTTAATCCTGAACATAAATGTGGGATGACATTTAAGAATAGGCATCTGAGTTCTTTTTTTTTTTTGGAAAAGCACTATTTTGAGACCTTTAGAAGAAACCATGGTTACATGCTAAAAGATATGAAAGCTGATGTGTTGAAGGAATTTGAGGTAGAATTGAGTGACTACTTCGCTAGTCGTAGGGAAAGAAAAAAAGCATTGCAACACCTAGATGGCTCATTGACTGAACATTTTCAAAGCTGTAGAGTTATAAAGATGAGTTAGAGAACATGAATCCAGATAATACAATCATCATTGATCATATCATCCCTATCCCATCCAAGGGTCGTTTTTTTAGGAAAATGTATATGTGTTTTGATCAAGTGAAGACCGCTTTTATGGAGACTTGTAGACCAATGTTGGGGATTGATGGAGCTTTTTTTAAAGGAATACATAAAGGAAAACTGTTGTCTGTAGTTTCCAAGAATGCAAATAATCAGATGTACTATGTTGTTTTGGCTATAGTGCAGGTGGAAAACAAGGAAAACTGAACATGGTTCCTTAAGAATTTGATAGAAGACCTTGATATGAGAGATGGATTTGAATGGACTATCATTACAGATCAACGAAAGGTAATATATTTGTTATTTCTATTGTTTTTCTTAATTTCCTTTTAATTACAATTATTAATTGTATGCATATTGGTATGCTTTGTAAGGTTTGTTACCAACTATTACTAGCTTATTGCCTAATGCTGAGCACAGAATGTGTGCTATGCACATCTACAAAGAATTGGAGGAAAAGTACAAGGGAGGGAATATAGAAGATGTTTTCGAGTATTACAATGGTCTCGCACAAGGGATAAATTCAAAGCGTAGTTTGAGATACTGAAGAATTTAGACAAATAAGCAGCTGAGGATCTTGTGAAAATAGATCATATCCATTGGTCAAAGGCTTGGTTTGATACACATTCAAAAGTGGATAATGTGGAGAACAATATTGCATAAGAATTCAATGGTAACATATTAGCTGCAAGGACTAGACCATTGATAAATATGCTTGAGGAAATTAGATTGGCAATGATGGTCAGGATTCAAAAGAGAAAAGAATGGATTTCAAAGTAGTCACATAATATTTGCCCAAGGATAAGAAAGAAGATAGAGAAAAATAAGGAAGATGTTAAACTTTGGTCTGTGGTTTACAATGGTGGTGATTAATTTGAAGTGAAGCATATGAAGGATGCATTTGGTGTTAACATTACAACTAGGACTTGTCATTGTAGAGAATGGGACTTAAGTGGAATTCCCTGCACTTATGCCATGGCTATTTACAAGATTGGAAGAGATCGAGAAGACTATGTCTCTAACTGGTACAAGAAAGACACATTTGTTAGTACCTACTCTTATTTGCTAAATCCCATCACTAGTGAGAATCAATGGCCACCATCAAATGAGTAGCCTCTCCAACCACCACGAAACAAAAAGATGCCAAGGAAACCTAAGAAATGTAAGGTTAAAGACCCTAATGAGGAAAAAAACAGAAAGATCCAAACATCCTGAGTAGAAAAGGGAAGTCAATGACTTGTAGTTTTTGCAAAGCAGTAGGGCATAATTTTAGGCCTTGCAAGTAGGCCAATGAGGCTAAGGCAAGAGGGGAAGTTAATGTTGTTCCTAAAAGGGTAAAAAGGAAGGCCCCAGCTCCAGCTGAACCAAGGCCTCCAAAGGTGTACAACAAAAACAGAAACAAAAGAGTCAGTAAATCTAAGAAAGCAGTGGGTTGATCTGTTTGTATTTTGTAGGTCATGACTTAGTTATTATTTTTGTAAAGAAGCTCATGACTATGACTTGGTATTTTGTAAAGAAACAAATGTGGTCACAATTGTCATAGTTGGCTTGGTATTTTGTAAAGAAACCTTGGTTACGGTTGGCTTGGTTTTTTGTAAACTTTGATATTGGCAGGGTGTTTTTTTGCCACTTTTATATTTTGTATTAACCAGGTATTGGGCAGTATTTATCTCATGACTTGGTTGGTTTGTGTTCTGTTTCTATTTTGTTTTTATATATCCTGGTTACAGCAGGGTTTGTGTTATGTTTTTGTTCTATTTGTTGTCAATCTGATATAATTTGTTTTCTTTTTGTGTTTGTTGGTATAATAAATTGATATCAGATATGGTATATGGAAAATGTACCCAAGTTCATATTGTATCATACATAACATTAGTACAATTGCGCAACAAAGAGAAGCATTAAGACAAACATAATTGTAAGTCCAGTTGGCAACAAAATAAGGTTATAGGGGGTGAATAGCTTTTTAAAAACTATATGAGTTATTTTGAAAACCTTCAAAAGATTCAACGGAAAAGATAAGTTTTCAGCAGCTGATATAAACAAATAGTAGTTGAACTTAAAACATTTGGTTTGATTTTCTTTGATTAATTAAATATGGGAACGAATTAAAGTACAATATATAAGATCAACTATTTAAAGAATTCAGAAATCTAAATGTTAAACACTTAAGATAGCAGTTGCGTAAGCGTATGAACAGTAAAAACAACAGATAGCAGAACACAGTATTTGGAGTGGTTCACATTATTAAAAATTGCTACATCCACTACCAAGTTGATCAAACTTAGATTTTGAAGTGCACTAAATATAATGAAATTCTAAGTGATCACTAATGGATCTATGTACAACAAAACCAGTGTTTGAGGAGTTTGATCTAGCAAGAATTAAACTCGTACAACAATAAGAGGTCCTTTAAGGATTTGAAAAAAATAAAGGAACAATGGATCATTGATTGTTCAAACAGAAACTAGAAAAGAATGTTATGTGAGAGACTATTTAGAAAATGTTTGTTAGAAGAAGCTCTTCAAGGAAAGATTGAAGTTTTGTGTTTAAATGAAGGCTTCAACGTGTTTGTCTCTGTTTGAGTGCTTAGAGGATTTGAGATTTTTGAATGCTGAGCACTTAGTTTTGCGAAAAAGTTACTTTTATAATCCTTGCTTCAAGTGTTTTATAGAGATATCCAAAATTATAGCCGTTTGACAGAGCAAGATTGAATCTTGAATTTCTTGATGAAATGATGATTACGATCTATCATTGAATGTCCAGAAATCATGCAAAGTGTAAGAGAAAGAATATTCCCTAGCATGAAATGTTAAAAAGAGTGGTTAGCTAGGTTTGAATATATAAAGAACACTTAATCAAGACATGCAAGAAATTCTTTTATTGACAAGACATGTGAATAGTTCTTTTATTTGAAAAAGTCGATCAAAATAATGTTTTATAATAAGTGCTTGAAGGTCAAATATTTCAACGGATATAATGTTTTAGCAGATAGAAAATTTCGAGTATATAAGCAGGCACTGACACTGTTATCAGCAACTGCTAGCAGCAGCTGCTGTTGACTTTAAGCTTTAAGTAGGTAGAATGTAACAAGTAAGAAGATTTCTTAAACAAAGTCAGAAGGGGTATCTTCTGTGTTTAAGCAAAAGAGGGTATCTTATCTGCTGAAGGTTCAGCATATAGATTTAGACTTGATACAAAGTCTAATTTAAAATTGTTTCAAGATTTGGAAAAATATTAAACTAGTTGTTTTATCTTAATAATTTTAAGTAAATCTAAAATATGCAAGTTTTTACAATAATGATCTCATTGAAAGTTGCATAATGTTCACAATCTAAAGCAATAACATTTTTTCATTTACATTGACTTTGAAGTATGATGTCATTAAGACATCATTGACAATCATCAACATGGTTATTACAAAAACATACACTTTTTCCCTTCTAACAGATTGTACAATACAACCTTTCAACCTCCTAATCCTATCCTTTTTCTTAGCGCAATTTTTTTAGTCTGCCAAATTCTTCCTTCAAATTTTCTTCATTGAAGTCATAATCTCTCTCTCTCCCTCTCTCAAATCCTTGATAACATTCTTCAAATCGTTTATCACTTCCACCAAAAATTTTGTGAATTTGTCATCAACCCATGCATAAAATCCACAACTTTGGTCTTTTTCCTATTATTAAAGAAACGGACAAATCAAAATTGTGTGAGAGAGAAAGAGAGAAACTGCTATGAAATCAAATTCAAAGCAACATAGAAATAAACATTTGGGTTGTTACCTATTCAAATATTAGGGTTTTCCAAATCAAAATTTAGGGGTTTTCTGAAAATTAAAAATTAGGGTTTTCGTGAAAACCAACTCACTTACCATATATATAGGGCATCATCTGAAGCGTCGTCTTGAGTTCTTCTCAGTCCCAGATGTAAATAGGTCAACCCTACGATTACACTCATAGGTTTTGTGTCGATATGCGGCTACCAAGTCAGACTGTGCTGATGAAGACGACCCTTCAAGCATTGAGATCTCGTATGCCGTCACTGACATTGTTGAGAAAGGACGCATACAAGCTAGGAGAAATAAATGAAAGCTGGAATGAGCTCGTAGAGAACTCGAAGAATGTCGTATGAAACCTGGTAGGTAATAGTGGAGCTAACCAAATTCATTCAACAAGGGCATTATTGTCCATTTTTAGGGCTAAAAAGGGTATTTAACTTGAAGATAATGTCTTAAGGTAACGTCCGTCAAATAATGGGTTAACATGCAAGATAACTCTTGTATAGTGGCCACCTCAAAAATTTTGAAGTCTTAGTGGCCTAATTGCAACCTTTTGTAAAGTATAGTGACCCAAAGGTGCGTTTTGTCTTTAAATTATTATCATATTTGACTAAAAACTCATATTAAGAAAAAAAATTGACATTATTAAAAATATGGATATACTCGATTTGTTTCATTCAAAGAGTACATCTTGGTCATAATTACAATAATATTCAAACTTAATCAATATGTTAATATCAAATATGAAGAGTAATGTTGAAATGTTATAACCCTTGCAGACATGATTTTTGAAAATGAATTTTAAAATAAAATATTTTAAAATAGTATAGTGAACAATTTGCATAAAACGAAAGGTTTTTTTGGAACAGACGAAAAATAATGGAGAAGAAAAATTTAAGAACGGAACGAGTATATAGTAAAATTGGAGAAGATATTATTAATTAAGAAGGGAATCAAGAATACATGATTCATAGAAATGTGTTCATAATGGAAGATGTAAGAGAGGGTGAAGAGCTAAATGATTTCAAGTTTCAAAGGTGTAAAATATTTAGATTAAAGATAAAAATTACTGGGCCAATTAAGTGTTTAAAGTTGAAGTCGGTCAAAGTGGGAGGGAGGTAGGGCATGTGGGCATGGATGAACAAAAGGGACATACCTCACCCCTTCCCAAAAAGGCAAATCCCCTTTACCTTGTTGTGTACTTCATGTGATGCGATCATTAAGTTCATTAGCAAACAAAAACTAAAGAAATTAAGAATGGTGTAATGAGTCAGCAAAGAGACATTACGACCTTTTTGTTGGACTTTGGACTCCATATCATTTGCTGATGATTGACACCTGTCTAAGCTGGAGTTAGATAGTCTTTTAATCCTTGATTTTCGGATCTCCTAATTCCAATATATTTACCCACTGGAGCGGAACGAATCTTATTGGTCTAATGAAGCATGTTCACGTGGCCATTCGCTAACCACCACCATTTTGGCAGACATGTAAGCATAAACTTCTGTGATCACTTTGTAAATGGAACATCTCCCAATCACTTTTTAGTTTCAACATTAATTATAAATTTCTACTTCAACTCCAAAAACCTAAGGCAAGCCTTCAACTCATATCAACTTGTACGGAAATTTGTGTGCCATTGCCCCATTGGTAGGGATTCGATGAAGGCGTGCCAATCTCTCTCTCGGTTGGTGGATGATAATCACGTGTGTGTCGGACTAGAGTATTTCATTTCACCAATTATTTATTTTTATTAATTACTCCTATTAAACATGATACTTCTTTCATCTTAAAATTATTATCTTATTTCTCTTGATACACAGATAAAATAAATTAATTGACTTAATTATTAATATTAATATAATATATTTTTATTGAAAAACATATTTATTGATATAATATGTATCAAAACAGAGTCCGCAACTAATTATCGAGTATCATTGTCGAGAATGCCCAAGAGTGGGAGTGCTATCACAAGAGTCGGGCAGGCCGTTGCTGGTTCGGCTACACAAAGATCATGAACAAATAAGGAAATATATCTCTCTCTCTCTCTCTCTCTCTCTATATATATATATATATATATATATATATATATATATATATATAATTAGTGAGAAACACTATGATTGTGTCACCTCACTCAATTACAAGGTTTTAAAAATCGTAAAGCGATCGATAGTCGGCACACTACAAAATAATAATAATAATAATAATACAAATCTACCATTAATATCAATTCTCAAAAATCCTAAAGCAATAAACCATCCAAGTTTAGAACTAATATATATATATATATATATATATATTACTTCACCTTTCTACTGCCCCTATAACCCACAGTCTAACATATCCTCCCTAATCTCTTCTCATTCTAAATTCTGAATCTCGAGAGAGCCTCCTTCTTCTTCATCTTTTTTTTTCTTCTTTCTTCTATCTATCTAGCAGATCAGCAACCCTTTTTTTTTTCTTTTTTTTCTTCTCTCTCTCCGGCAGATCGACTCTCCTCATTTGTTCAACTTCCAATCTCTTTCCTCATAGATCTAACTCTTTAATCTATCTACTCTCTCATCCCACCGAATATCCACAAAATCAAACCCCTTTTCTTTTTATCTCCCTCTCTACCTCACCATTACCACTCCCCCTTCCTTCTCTGGTCACTGCATGCCACAAATCAAAGCTACAAAAATAAATTAAGGTCGGCGAGGTTTAGCGTAGGTGCCGACTTAGTCGATTAGGAGGCGACTAATAAAGTCGCGGCGGTAGAGAGGGGCCCTAGCGCCTAAACGGAGCTAGGCGATGAGTTTTAGAACACTGCTCAATTGTGAAGACATGAAGACTCTTTGTTTTCCAATCATTAACTAATCATACTTCCTCTGTTTTCAAATTATCGTCCACCTTTCTTTTTTCGTTCACTCTTAAATAATTATCTTTTTTCAAAACTTTCTCTTTTAAGAAAACATTTTTACCATTTTATCCTTACTTTTTCTACATACTTTAATTATAACCGCATACTCAAAGGTATTAAAAGAAATCACACATTTCACCAATATTTATAATAAAGTTAATTATTTTTTCTTAAACGGTGTACCTGGTCAAAGTAGACAATCTTTTAAAAACGGTGGGAAGTAATACTTAGTAATAATTAATATAATAAGGATATTAATCTCTTCTATTATTAATAGTAGAAGTCTTATAGATATAAAAAATTACAACAACATTACTATCAAACCAATGTGAGATACAACTCTTCTATTGGTAATAATATGTGATATTTTAAATCTAATGACTTTTAAAATCAAAATCAATTTATAACCAATATGAAAATTACATCTCTACTAATATTACCAAATGAAGATATGCATCTTACATTAGTTATAATTTGATGTTAGTTTTGAATTATTATTTTTTTGATAAATTAAAGACTTCTATTTTTATCATTATAGAAGAGATGTATCTTATATTGTTTAAAAAGAGATGTTATTTTAAATGTCTTATATTAAAAAACTGTTATTTTTATTATCAATAAAAGATATGCATCTCACATTGTTTTAAAAGAAATGTTTGTTTCAAAAGTTTTTGGATTAAAGACTTCTTATTACAAATTAATAGAATATATGCATATATCTCACATTGGTTAGAAATTGATGTTGGTTTTAAAAATATTATTATTACCAATAGAAGATATGTATCATACATTGGTTAGAAAGTGATGTTAATTTTAGTTTTAGATAAAACATTTTTACTATTATTACTAATAGAAGAGATATATCATAAATTGGTTAAAAAATGTTTTAAAATATTTAGATAAAAGACATCTACTTTATCATCAATAGAAAAGAAGAGATGTATCTCATATTGTTTAGAAAGAGATATTGGTTTTAATTTTTTTAAGAAAAACGACTTTTATAATTATTAACAAATAAGAAGATGTATCCCAAATTAGTTAGAAGTAATGTTGGTCGTAAAAGTCTACAATTGTTACAAATCAATGTACAAAATAACTTAATTAACCTCACGGTGTCAAATCAATATGATCTTGGTGTGGTTCAAAGATAGAAATGGGTAGGATTAAATCTGGATTCTTCCGTGTATAAACAAGGATCCTTCTTTTACTCGGGCAAAAGTTGTAATGGATTTTTTTAAAAATTTTAATTTTTTGGTTCGATGGTTCAAAGAGGTCAGAAGAGAATCATTAGCCATTAATTAGGAGGTTCATAGTGGATTTTTCTCAATGTAAATAGATGCTTTCAAGTTGATATTTAATCCTCCAAGCCCGGACGTCCCAAATCAATAAAATTTACTTATTTGAGTAACTGAAGTACAAGGGAACCAATTCCTTTCGTGATAATACGAAGGTAGTTCGAATACATAGATTTTGAAAATTTTAATAAATATTTAAATTTTATGAAATTTAATTTTATTGAAATTTGGTTTCAATATCATAACAATTTCATTATTTGGGTAAGATGTGGAATTCAATTATAACTCTAATTCACACTTATAATTTAAACTTCACAATATATTATGTTGAGATATGTGGATGATATGCTTATTGCTAGTATAAGTGTTAATGAGGTCAAGAAATAAAAAACCATGTTAAGTAAAGAATTTGACATGAAGGATTTGAGGGCTGCCAAAAAGATTTTTTGTATGGAGATTCGTCGAAACAGAAAATCTAGAAAATTGTGGTTGTCTCAAGCCGGCTATATTAAGAAGATGTTAGAGAGATTTAACATGGGAGATGCAAAACCAGTGACAACACCGTTGGCGAATCACTTCAATTTATCTACCTCAGATTCCCCAACTACAGTTGAAGAAACTCAACACATGTCAAAGGTTCCCTATGCAAGCGTAGTGGGATGTCTCATGTATGCCATGCTATGTACTAGACCAGATTTGGCACAGGCAATCAGTGTGGTAAGCAAGTATATGGCTAATCCAAGCAGACAGCATTGAGAGGCAGTCAAGTGGATTTTCAGATATATATTTGAAGGGCACTGTGTACTATGGTATTATGTTCGAGAGGCAGAGTGTGTGGCTTTCAGTCGTAGGATATGTTGATTCATATTATGCAAACGATAATGATCGTGAGAGATCTACCACGGGTTATGTATTTACCCTAGCAGGTGGACCTATATGTTGGAGGGCTATGTTGCAGGCCATTATTGCATTGTCTACGACCGAGATGGAATACATGGCAGCTGTTGAAGCTGCAAAAGAAGCCCTATTAGGGGCTTAGTCAAGGAGTTGGGTGTTCAGCAAGGTGAATGGAGTTTTGTTGCATTGTGACAGCCGAAGTGCAATTTACTTAGCGAAGAATCAGATTTATCACTCAAGGACGAAGCACATCGATGTGAGGTTTCACAAGATTCGTGAGTTGATTGATAATGGGGATATTCGTGAGTTGATTGATAATGGGGATATTCGTGAGTTGATGCAAAACCAGTGACAACACCGTTGGTGAAATCACTTCAATTTATCTACCTCAGATTCCCCAACTACAGTTGAAAAAACTCAACACATGTCAAAGGTTCCCTATGCAAGCATAGTGAGATGTCTCATGTATGCCATGCTATGTACTAGACCAGATTTGGCACAGGCAATCGATGTGGTAAGCAAGTATATGGCTAATCCAAGCAAACAGCATTGAGAGGCAGTCAAGTGGATTTTCAGATATATATTTGAAGGGCACTGTGTACTATGGTATTATGTTCGAGATGCAGAGTGTGTGGCTTTCAGTCGTAGGATATGTTGATTCAGACTATGCAAACGATAATGATCGTGAGAGATCTACCACGGGTTATGTATTTACCCTAGCAGGTGGACCTATATGTTGGAGAGTTATGCTGCAGGCCATTATTGCATAGTCTACGACCGAGACGGAATACATGTCAGCTGTTGAAGCTGCAAAAGAAGCCCTATGGCTTAGGGGCTTAGTCAAGGAGTTGGGTGTTCAGCAAGGTGCATGGAGTTTTGTTGCATTGTGGCAGCCAAAGTGCAATTTACTTAGCGAAGAATCAGATTTATCACTCAAGGACGAAGCACATCGATGTGAGGTTTCACAAGATTCGTGAGTTGATTGATAATGGGGATATTCTACTCGAGAATATTCACACCACAAATAATGATGCATACATATGTTGACGATGCCAGTTGTAACTGACAAGTTCAAGCATTGTTTGGATTTGTTGTACATCGCTTGTTGTTAGAGATGTGGGAGGTCCAGTTCTACAGGTGCTCAAGGTGGTTTCGAGTTCGTGTTCTTTGTCTTCTAAGGGGTTGGGTGAATACTTGCCAAGGTGGAGATTGTTGAGAATGAAATTGCTCGATTAACCAAGCAACAGGCCAGTTCCCTCCAAGGGTTTTGGACAAGAGAATTGCAAGTTTTGGGCTTGGGCGATCGCTTAGTAAAGAACTCTTTGAACCGTGCTACTGCTTTTTGCACGGTCGCCCAGCGCTTAGGCTAAGCGACCGCTCTGCACCGTTTTTAGGTCTGTTGCTGCTTGTCCGTTTTTATCCTTTCAAGGTTTTAGGGTTTCTATTGTACACATATAAATATTTGTATACTTAGAACGATTAAGGGTGAGTCTCTAATAAAATTTCGATAGTCCGTTGATCCTATTATACTCTGTAAAATTGTTTGCTAGTCTTTCGTTATATACAACATATTCAAACAACTAGTGTAGGCTAGTGATAGCTATTGTTATTGTTTTAATTAATTAATAGTAGTATAAGTTCAAACTCTCCTAACGACAAAATTTAAAAATAATTTATGTTTTTTATAAATAAATAGCTTAGAGTGGTTGTGGCCGAAGGTGGTAGACTGACGGTGGTGTCCAAAGGGGGGAGAAGGTGGTAGCAGTGTGCGGCTGCTTGTGGTGGTGCATGGGTGGTGGAAGAAGGGTGGGTTGTTTTGTAAAATAGTGGAGTTAAAAGTTGATACTAACTCCAAAATTTTGAATTTAAATTCTTACGTTTTGGTATACACTTAGTTGTATGAAATTGAGATATTTAGTATTTCAATTCAATTCAAATTCAAAATTTTAAGTTGGTTCCCAAACGATGAAATTGGTTTTGGAGGCCCCAATTTCAATTTCATAGAAATGCAATTAGGGTATCCAAAAATACCATAAATTGAAATTCTTGAAGAATAACATTGTAAATATTCTTCTTGTTTCACTCATGATTTTTCATCTTCACCGCATATCAATATCTTGAAACCAAAATAATTTGTTACTATATAAACTACAACATATAACTGTCCATGGCTAAATATTGTTTTTTTCAAATAGAGACCTACGTGCAATTATTGACTTTAACACTTGTTAATTTTCATTGCATATGATACCAGCAATGTAAATTATCTTATTTAGAACTTGAAGCATAGTCTTACATCAGATAGAGTGAATGACAATCTTGGGATAAAAACATTTTCTCCAACATTGCTTCCTTTCAATTTTTTTGTTTCAACAATATGATCCCCAAGATTTATGATGATTAGTCTTGTTTCATTGCACAACTCTGCATCATGATCCCCAAGATTTATGATGATTAGTCCTTTTTATTATTATTTTGCTAACATCAGTTTAAATTGTTTTGTTTTATTGACTCTGTAACTGCTATTTTTATTCCATCAAATATTTTTATTTTACTAACATATTTTTTTTACATAACTATTTTTAAGATTTTGTTTTAAACTTTTATTCAATAAATTATTTTTATAATTTTAATAATCTCAATTTAAATTATTTGTGTTTTATTGACTCCGTAGCTATTATTTTTGTTCCATCAAATATTTTTATTTAACTAATGTATTTATGTTTTACATAGCTATTTTTAAGAATTTGTTTTAAAATTTTGTTCCGTAAATTATTTATATTATTTTTAGTAACCTCAGTTTAAATTGTTTTTGTTTTTATTGACTATATAAATATTTTTTTTGTTCCATCAAATGTTTTTATTTCACTAAAGTATTTTTGTTTTACATATATATTTTTGAGAATTTTTTTAAACTTTTGTTCCGTAAATTATTTTATTTTACTAACATTCGCATTAAATTATTTTTGTTTTGTTAATTCTGTAACTTTTATTTTTATAGTGGCTTGTTCCATAAATTATTTTTATTTTACTAACATCTTATATTTTTGTTTTCTTAACTCCATAACTATTATTTTTGTTTTAGTTACTATTTTTTATGTTTAAAGAGAGAAAAATGTTTAAACACAATTAAAAGAGAGGAGATGGTGGTGATGAGAGAGAAAATAAGGAGAAGACGGGAGCGAGAAAGAGAAATATAACCAGAGAAGGTAGGAGAGAGAAAGAATGAAATGATAACTGAAAAGTTAATAATTCAAAAGTGAAAATTTGGAGGAAGAAATCTACCATTGTCATTATATATATATATATATATATATATATATATATATATATATATATATATATATATATATATATATATATATAGAGAGAGAGAGAGAGAGAGAGAGAGAGAGAGAGAGAGAGAGAGAATACCCCAATTTTATTGCTTAGAATTGAAATTGAAATTAGAGTACCTAAAACTAATTCTAATGTTTGGGAACACAATTAAAACTTTGAAATGGAATTGAATTATAATTCCAAAATGCTTCAATTCAATGAAACCAATTATATATTAAAACCTGATAATTGAATTTAAAATTTTGTTCCTTTTCTTCCTTTATTACTTCACACAATAATAATTCACACTTCTTTCATCACCGCAACTTCTGACCACAACCCCGTCCGCCACACCGATCGCCGCCTCCGGCAACCACCGCCTCCAACCGCCACAATTAGGCTAAACTAGATATTGGACATATTATTAAAATCTTATTTTAACTATAATATAAAATTACAATTAAATCCTACACATTATCCAAACTGTAGAATTATTATAGTTTTGAAAGCAAATTCCACACTTTATAGAATTCAAAAACGATGTATCCAAACGGACACTAAAAGTAAAGTGAAAAAAATATTATCTTAAAAAAAAAGTTTCAAACAAATTAATTATTTTGGGATTGATGAAAAAAGAAAGCAGAATAATAATTTATGGAACGGGGGTAATACTGTGTAAACTCTAAGCATGGAATGGGGAGTATATAACAATATTAACTGTTCCTCATTGAAGTCATATCTCTCCCCGGGTGAACCATAGAGCCAAGGCAGGAAAACACGATCCATAACAAAAAAGCTTGCCTCGCTTGTAAATTAAACTTTTTTATAATAAGTAACATATATACTAGAGGTATAAATCGAAACCACTGAACCACGGAAACGAACCGAACTAAACCAAACCAGTCGGTTTGGTTCGGTTTTGATTGAAGACGGTTCGGTTTCTGTTTTAAAAATTGGAAAACCACGCGGTTCGGTTCACGGTTTTTGGTATCGAACTAAACCAAGCAACCCTATATATTTTTTTTATTTATTTATTATATAATATATATTATATTATATTTATTAACTATTTTGAACTTTTGATTTATTCATAATATATTTATTTATTTATTTATTTTAGAATTTGTATTGTTTTATTTATGATAATTTGTTGTTAGTAGGTTATTTCCTAATTTTTATGTTAATTCCAAATTAAAATCTTATTTTTATTATTATTTTCAATGTTGGTTTATTTCATTAAAAATAATTTATATAAACCACAAAACCGAACCAAACCAAACCAAACTGAGTGGTTCGGTTCGGTTTGAAATTTTTGGAACCACTAGGAGGCAGTTCGTTTTGTGATTTTGGCATAAACCAAACTAAAACGAACCACGTACATCCCTAATATATTCTATATAGGAAGATGCAATATGTTTATAACAAACAAAAAGAAGACGGATGTCTGTTGTTTTACCCTGCTTGGAGATTGGTTTTGAGCTTTTGGATGCGAGGATACCTTTGAAATCCAAAATGATAAGTAGAATGCACATATTAAATATATACCAGTGTATCCCAAGTTGTGTCATACTAATAAAGCCAAATTACAAATTTTTCTGCGAATTATACACCTAATTTCATATCACTATCCAGCATAATTTTATCCTAATTTGGTACCTAATTTTTTTATTTGTGTCAAATAGCTACCTATGGTCTAACTTAAGTGTGCCTGACCTAACGTTTTTTTACTAACAAAAGTTAGTCCTAGGTAGCTATTTGGTACAAATAGCAACATCATGGTGAGATAAAATTATGTTGGGTAGTGATCCGGGATTAAGTATATACTTCGAGAGAAAATTTGTAATTTGGCCTACTAATAATTACTAATACTTTTTATATTCTCTTCGTCCCAAAATAAATAACGTTTAATTAAAAAAAATTGACCCAAAATAAATGTCGATTTAGGATTTATAGATAAATCTATCCACATTTTAACAAAATTAGTCATATTAATTACTTTCTAATTAAATGTTATATTGAGAATGCTTTAATGCATTAAGAATATGAATTTTTTTTAAAGAAGGGTAAATAAGTATTTTTATAAACTTCCTTCATATGTGTGCAAATCTCAAAAAAGCCATTTATTTTGGAATGGAGTGAGTAGTATATTACTAGTTTTTTTAACCCGTGCGTTAAACGCACATCATTCTTTTTTTTCAACTAAATCGTATCTAAACAAAATAAAGATGATAAAATAATCTTAAAGGATAAAATAAGAAGAATCGGTTTATTAACAAATACACATTAGTATGATCAGTAATCATTATAGATTCTAAAAAAATTTCCTTATACACAACATTTGTTGTTTTATTAGTTGGTTTTTCATTTTCACCGCATATCAATATCTTCAATCAAAATAATTTTTTACTCTAGAAATTGTAACATAACTGCTCATGGTTAAATACTGATTTCTTCAAAAAGAGACATATGTGCAATTATTGATTTTAACACTTGTTAATTGTCATTGCATATGATACCAGCAATGGAAATTCTCTTCTCTGGAACTTGAAAGTCAGTCTTACATCAAATGGAGTTTTTTTTTTTTTTTGTAGACATTTCCCCTAAAGGAGCATGAGAAGTGATCGAACCTGAGATCTCACATTTTGTAAAGCCCCAACTCTACCACTGGACCACCCCTTATTTTCTACATTGAATGAAGTTAATGACTATCTTTAGATAAAAAAAAATTTCTCCAACATTGTTTCATTTCAAAAAATTTGTTTCAACAATGTGATCCTCAAAATTTATGATGATTAGTCTTATTCCATTACACAACTCTGTAGCATAGTCAATGTTTCTCAATAGCATTACTGGAACACCAATTTAAGTGTCAATCCATGGACTGGCAATCCCGAACACTCTATACTATTCAAAAAGTCTGTAGAATGATGTCTTCGAACAAACTTGGATTTTTTTCTACCCTGCAAATAGAATCTGAACTCAAATAAGTTCTTCATTTTGAATTATTACTTCTATTAAATTATATTTTTATTTTACGAATAAATGAATTTCTGATAAGAAAATAAGTTAAAATCAAAATAACCAAATTATTTTTACCGTTAACTATTATTTTTATTCCGTAAATTATTTTGATTTTACTAACTTCCTTTATATTTTTTTATTGACTTCGTAACTATTATTTTTCTTTTATTTTTAAGAATTAGTTTTACGGAAAACCTTTGTTCCGTAAATTGTTTTTTATTATTTTACTAACCTCAGTTTAAATTGTTTTTGTTTTATTGACTCTGTAACTATTATTTTTGTTTCGTCAAATATTTTATTTTACTAACGTTTTTTTCTCTCTTTTAAATAACTATTTTTAAGAATTTATTTTAAACTTTTGTTCCATAAATTATTTTGATAATTTTACTAACCTCAGTTTCAATTATTTTTATTTTATTAACTCCATAACTATTATTTTTGTTACATCACATAATTTTATTTTACTAATGTATTTTTGTTTTACATAACTATTTTTAAGAATTTGTTTAAACTTTTGTTTTGTAAATTATTTTTATTATTTTAGTAACCTCGGTTTAAATTATTTTTTTTATTGACTCTGTAACTATTATTTTTGTTCTATCAAATATTTTTATTTTACTAAAGTATTTTTGATTTACACATATATTTTTAATAATTTATTTTAAAATTTTGTAACATAAATTATTTTATTTTACTAACCTCCGCATTAAATTATTTTTGTTTTATTTATTCTGTAACTTTTATTTTTTATAGTAATTTGTTCCATAAATTATTTTTTATTTTACTAACCTCTTCTTATATTTTTGTTTTCTTGACTCCGGAACTATTATTTTTGTTTTAGCTACCATTTTTTATGTTTAAAGAGAGAAAAATGTTTAAATATAATTAAAAGAGAGGAGATGGCGGTGATGAGAGAGCAAATAGGGAGGAGACGGGAGAGACAAAGAGAGAAAATATGGAGAAGATAGAAGAGATCTGAGAAAGAGTGGATTGGTAAGTCAAAAGTTAATAATTCAAAAGTGAGATTTTAGAGGAATAAATATACTCTTGTCATTATATATATATAGATATAGATTTCTTGTGCTCATGAGGTATGATAGAATTCTTAATTTACAAGGATTTGTTATTAAGTGTACTTGTTAATTAATGATCAGTTACTATATTGTGAAGTTTTTAAGGCTAAAAGTTACCAAAATGGGAATACAATTTCTACTTATAGAAATACTAACGTAATCCCCACGTGTCAGTGATTAATAAGACCGGCAGGGCCAGTAATGAAAACTCCAAGAAGTAATTAAAGAAAGGAAGAGGAGCACTAGCTAATTGGTTCACAACATAGTAAAAGGCTAATTAAACAACTTCAAAAGCCACTTTCTTAGCTGTTTTAGATGCCCAAGCGGCCAAGCCATCATATTAAGCGGCTTTTAATAATGCCTAAGCCCACTTATAAAATGCTCTTGAATTCGAACAAAGCTTAATCAAGTTTAATTAAGCTTTCCTTCACCTCCATCTTTTGTTTTCCCCTTTAAGCTATTGGTCCATTTCTTTTGGCTCATCTCTCTCTCTCTCTCTCAAAAGAAAGTAAGTAAGAAACCCTAGTTAGGTATAGAAGAGGGAGGATGGGAAGAGGGAAGATCGACATCCGGAGGATAGACAACTCCACGAGTAGGCAAGTGACTTTCTCAAAGAGAAGGAATGGATTGCTGAAGAAAGCCAAAGAGCTCGCGATCTTGTGTGATGCAGAAGTTGGAGTCATTGTCTTCTCCAGCACCGGCAAGCTTTATGAGTTCGCAAGCAATAGGTTTCTTTTTCAAATCACAACTATCTTCATTGATCTCATCTACACAGATTTTTCATGTTTGCAAAGTAGATATTATATTTGTCATGCATATATAAATGTATCTATTGTTAATGAGTGCGCGCGTGTGTTTTTGTTTTTTGTTAGTACCAAGTATGCGATGATTCATTTGAGATTGCCTTAAAAAGTTGCTTAAGAAAAAAAAACCTTTTTATGTAGCATTGCACTTATCATTTACAAGTGTTTGAAGTTGTCCTTTCTTGGTCTCTTTTCTGTTTCAGTTTTTTGGTTATTTATAGATGATAAATTGATAGATGCTAAAGATTGCCTCAATTTGATCCCTTGGATGACATATCATATATAGATAAGAGTTCAGTTCCGCTTAAGGATAAATAACTAGCTAGACTTTGGATGGATTGTGTGATTCAATATGTTTCTTGCCTGCGGATATTGTGGATCTAATCAATGTAAAGAAACATACAAGTACTCATATCAACTCTAAAAAATAGTTGAAGATATAGTTTAATTGGTTTCTTAACTGTAGACATTCCAAGAGAGGAATTGAAGGGACTTTTTTTGGGTAACCGAGGAATACACATTTTGTGGTTATAACTAAGTGCAGCAAGTCCCTACTATACAAATGGCATAATTGTTAGCTAGACAGGTTTTAGCATAAGAATTGACAAGGATTATCTCTCTTAGATCACAAGGATGTAATTGCTAAAAGTAGCAAGAGACTATTCTGCAGCAAAGTTCTCTTCAATTTCGCTTATGTTGCAAATCACATGGTGCGAATTTATTATTTAGGGTTTTAGGAAATTCGGACAGTATTGAAATCTTGAAGCTCATCAAAATTCACCATTCACCAAACATGCGGGACTAATTAAGTAGTAGTTTAAATGGTACCTGGGAGACTAGTGCAGCTCTTTTTAATATATATGCAGGAGAGAAACTTACAGTATAATTATTAAACGAACAAAGCAGCTACTTGACCGCATTAGGCCGGGGACCTTCAACTCGTGCTAGCACTTTAGTAAACACGAAAATAATTTACGTTATCTCTGTCTATCCTTTCATATATGAGACAATATATGCTTTACTATCAAATAGTCACTTTTCTGTACTTCCAAGAGATAATAAGTAAGCTAGTTTAGTTCAAAAGAATATATTCAACTGTAGATGAAAGAAAAGTTGTGCACTACATATCTCTTTTAGCATGCAGTAGTATTCTTTTGACTAATCAGCACTCGATATTACTAGTGTTAAACACATCAGCTCCTTGAACGGGTAGCTAAAAAAATGATAAAACTAATAACAAAAAATCGGCGCCGGATCTAAAGAGCACTATTCTGACAATCAGTCCTCAAAATCTTCTTTCCATCTGTGTTTATTAGTGTCAAAGATGTTTCTTATAATTCGCCGCAGTTTGAAGTAGCTTCTGGATTCTGCGGACTGCATATCATAACGGTCAATGTGTCTTCCTGTCTTAACTTCTTCATCGTGTGGATCATCTGCCTTCACATTTTTGAATAATTAGTTGTGCAATAATGTACCTGATTAGCTTTCTTTCTATTCTTTTTTTGGCTCCACTACTCCAATTGATAATTTATTTATTTTTTCCAGCATGAAATCAATGATTCAACGCTATAATAGATCAAAAGAAGAGCAGCATCAACTGATGAATCTGCCACTATCAGAAGTCAAGGTACAGTTGTGAATTACAGTAAACTTTATTATTTTCTGGAGACTTTCATATACTTAAACAACCTACTATATATAGAAGATTTCAAATGAAATGCAATAAGAAGAAAAGAAATTGAGGGAGCACTAATATTCCAAAATCCTGCACGGCTAGGGGAAACGAACTATTTTTCAATGGAATATGGCAAGAACAAAAAAAATCTCCAAGATTTTTTTTATTTGTGTACTAACGTGTAATTCTTCGCAACAGTCCTCTAAGACATTTGATTTATTCTTTCATTCCTATAGTTAGTAACTCCTTAATTTTTATATACGTAGGTATGGTACAAAAATTAATGAGCTCTTTCATTTAAAAACAGTTAATTTGACTAAAAAAAAACCAACAGTGGAGTGGAGGGTATGGATTAAAGGTTATGAACAAGCGAATTATTTTCATTTACTAGCGATGTGGAATATTTTTTCACAAGTGGTCTTGGAACATGATATGTGTCAATTACAATTTTTATATAAAAATTATAAGCATAGTTTTTGAAAATAACTATTTATTAGTGATGGTAAATTCTGCCCACGTCCATATGTCCGTTCAGATCACCCACTAAAATATGGGCATGAACACACTTAAATTTTAATATGGACATAAATAAATATGTCCACTTAAACCATTAAATTTTATGGACATAATATGGGCATAGATAGACGCCCATATATTTCACGACTTGCTTTGGTGTGGTGTAGCGTTTGTGTGTATGTTAATTGTGTGTGTGTGAGAGAGAGAGAGAGAGAGAGAGAGAGAGAGAAAGGTGAGTTTCTTTTCTTTTTTTGTAGAGAGAGAAAGAAATGAAATTCACGAAAGAATTGAAGTCCGGGTTTAGGTGGGATTTCGCCCAAAAATATCTCCACCATTTCAAGATAATGCTTTGATACGGTTGGTCAGTGTTTTTCTTGATATTATGTGTAATTTTTGATATATATATATATGTGTGTGGTTAGTTATAATTTTTGATAATTTTTTGTAGAAAGAAATTATTTTTTTGTAATTTTTATATTTATTTGATAAGTGCATGTTAATGAGTAAAATAGGTGTCCATAGACGTCCATGCCCATGTAATGTCCGTCCATATATACCAATGTTATTAAATGGGCACTTATTTGCCCATTTAAACCCGTCCATGTTCGCTCATTTGCCACCTCTACTATTTATATAAAACATCTCAAACTATAGTAGTTGATGTTTTACATTAAACTGATGGAGTATAATCTATGCACATACACATAGGTACATACCATAAAAATTAAAGTGTTGAGCCCCTAAACGCATCATTTATTGGTAGCGTTGTAAGTAATGATATCCTTACCACTAATGTTATAATTTTTTTTGAGAAATGCATAGTTGATTTTTCAATTTTGTCGTTTAGTATGCAAATTGTAACACTGGTGGTAAAGCTAGCATTACTCTTTACTTATTACAAATAATTATCCAAAAGGCTTTAAACAATAAACAGTAGAGGTGAAATTGCGTTGAGTTTCACGGCCAGTAATCACGCAATCTGTTGACCTGATTCCATTAAAAGATCGTTCGTTTGTCTTGACCGAGTAGAATTCATGGAATATTCTAGAGACATCAAAGGGAAGATGGAATTGAATAACAATTTCATTAATTCTGTAAATCTTAATTAATCCATACATGTTTCGTCATTTGTTCCTCTAATATTTTTCATATACTATTAATCTGTGTTATTGTGCTTGGTAGCTTTGGCAAATGGAAGCAGCTATATTAAAGCAACAGTTAGAAAACTTGCAAGACAACCACCGGTAAATTTTATTTCATCATCTTGTTTAACTATTTTCTTCTTTTCCGCAAAAAAATTATAATTATTCTTCATTTACTTTTGCTAGTTGGCGCATGATCTATATATTGTAGGATAACAGTGCACCTAAATAAAAGGGAAGTCTTGAATCATTTCACCTCGAAAAAGAGCACATGAAAAATAGATAAATAGAGTATCATTAGACTTCATCACAATTACAAAAATATCTGAGTATTGTTAACATAATAAAGTTGAAAGATTAAAGATATTGTAACTTAAGTTTTGAAAGTGAACATCTTTAAATGAAAATTCCAAAATAGAATTATGTACTTTTTGCTCGAAACAGGTGAAGTAATACATAGCTAGCTAGGAAATGTTACCTTTATATATAGCTCTGGAATATTCATACTCAAAAATTAATAAATCATTACTCCCTCCATCCCTAAATTATTGTGTCTCTTTTTTTTTCGTCCGTCTTAAAATAATTGTCTAGTTTAAAACTTATTTTTTTAGAACATCACTTTTACCATTTTATCTATACCTTTTCACCCTACTTTAATTATAAGTCACATACACATAGACTTTAAAAGAAACTACACATTAAATCAATATAAATAATTAAGTCAATTATTTTTTCTTAATCCGTACGTCAAGTCAACTAAGACGATAATTTAGGGACGGGGTGAGTTTTTTTTTTATATAGATTTTCGTAAAATAAAAGATAAAATGACTGAGAGATAATTTGAGTCATGAGAACGCAGTTGCATTAAAACTTGTTAGAGAGAGTTTTATCATCTTTGTGGTTCTACTAGACTCAAGGATTAATCTTATGCTTTTAGGTTTGGGGATACTTTGGGAAACCATAGTTATTTATTTATTTATTTATACACGAGGTGAGCTATATTGTAACTTGATGTTACCTTTATATATAGCTCTGGAATATTCACACTCAAAAATTAATAAATTATTACTCCCTCCATCCCTAAATTATCGTGTTTTTTTTTTTCGTCCGTCTCAAAATAATTGTCTAGTTTATAACTTACATTTTTAGAACATCACTTTTACCATTTTATCCATATCTTTTCACCATACTTTAATTATAAGTCACATACACATAGACTTTAAAAGAAACTACACATTAAATCAATATAAATAATTAAGTCAATTATTTTTTTCTTAATCCGTACGTCAAGTCAACTAAGACGATAATTTAGGGACGGGGTGAGTATTTTTTTTATATAGATTTTCGTAAAATAAAAGATAAAATGACTGAGAGATAATTTGAGTCATGAGAACGTAGTTGCGTTAAAACTTATTAGAGAGAGTTTTATCATCTTTGTGGTTCTACTAGACTCAAGGATTAATATTATGCTTTTAGGTTTGGGGATACTTTGGGAAACCATATTTATTTATTTATTTATACACGAGGTGAGCTATATTGTAACTTGATTCCTACTTAGAGTAAGGCCAATGGAGGTTTTCCTCCAAATCTTCAAAGATTTTTGCCAAACAATGGAGACTTTTAAAAAATCAATATCAAATCAGTTGATGATTTAAAACCAAGAGGTTCGGCAGTTGAACCCTCGGAATTCACAACATCTACACAACAGCCCCTGTAGAAACGATGCGTTTTGGGCCACAGACCATCAAAACGACGTCCTTTTGATGAGCCAAATTTGAAAAAAAAAAATCAAACAGCCGACATTGCTTCTGGCATTGCTTTCCACGTGTCATTAAAGTGGCAGTTAAGGAGATTTTTTCTTTATCTGCTGTTTAAGGACAGTTTTGGTATTCACAAAAGCTTTAAAAAAACAGTACACATTTTTATCTATAAATAGAGACTTGATTTGCCTCATTTGGATACCAAATGAATTTTTTGCAAAATTTGAATTTATTTGTAAAAAGACAAATAAATTAATAATATTATAAATAAATAATAACGAATTATAATAAATATTATTCAAATTATAATAAATAAATATTATTTTAATAATGTCTATTTATATAATTTCGAAATTATTTATTTATGCAATATAAAATTTATTTGTTAGTATAAATTGAAAGAATATATTAAATTAATAGAGATAAAGATGGTGGGGTAGGTAATGTTGTTGGAGATAAAGATGGTAAGGTATATAAATGTGTTGGATTTTATGCCACTATTGGAAGTGTTTTTTTTTTTTAAATCAAATGGATATCTAATGGATTAGTTTATTGATTTTTAATAGGTTGAGTTTGATTTTGGGTTTGATTTTCCCCCATCATTGTACCTGCCCTTATAAGCGGCCAATTAACATAAACAATGCAACTTTTACAGTTATATATGTAGAACTTATTGCAAACTGATCCTGACCTTAATTATGTTTTGATAAATGATAGGCAAATGATGGGGAAAGAACTCTGCGGTTTGGGTGTGGAAGACCTACAAAAGATAGAAAGCCAACTGGAAATGAGTCTTCGGGGTATTCGCATGAAAAAGGTTAGAAACCCTAGTTGGTATTATTAATCAGGGATCAGTTTCTTTTCTACTATATTTTTCATAAAGTTGAAAATAAATTAATTATATGTAGAAAATGGGTTTCAAAATTTCTTCTACTTGCAACTTTCTATTCTGCAGGAACAGATATTAACTAATGAGATAGAGGAGCTGAACCGAAAGGTCTTCCCAAAACAGTAGCCTTTTCCTTTTTTATTTATTTATTTATTTATTTATTTATTATTCTTCCTCCATCTATCCATCTGTTCAACAAAATTTACAGACAAATATTAACAAGAAAGCTATTTCAGGGGAGCATTATTCATCAAGAAAACCTAGAGCTCTACAAGAAGGTAAGCTGATCATTCATATACAAATAAAATAAAATGTATGTACTTTACTTGCCCTTTCTTAAACTATACATGCCAAGACTTATAAGAACAATATATTATACTCATGCATTCCGGACAAAGAGTTCACTTTCTATTTTGGAAATGTTACACTTAAAAAGTACACTTTAAAAATTAAGGTATAAATATGTTATTTTAATATTTTATTACTAATGGACTACTAAAAGTGTCATTTTCTTAAAAAGTTTAACTTTCAAACAAAACTCTTTCGTCGGAAAGGAGAGTAAATATTAATATGAATCATAATAAGTTAATGACTTTCATGAATCAGGTTTATGGGACTGCAGGCAGAGATGCAAATTCAACACTTCATGGGAATAATACCTACGCTGCTGCGTATAACCTTAGCAGTGGGCATGGGAATCCTATTGTCCCAATTAATCTCCAGTTATGCCAGCCAGCACATCAACCGGCACCGGCACCCGTGAGAGAGGAAGCAAGACGATCCAGGTAAAATTAAAGTTATGCAGCCACAAATTGGCATAATATATATATATATTCCACTATAAGATAAATGTAATAATTTTGATAGAGGCCAGATAAAACTATGTTAACTATGGTATGGTTTGAGGCAAGAAGGAAGATATGTCGTGACCAAAATAAGTGCAAGTTGGAGCAACTAATATGTACACTTTTGTATGGCACTTGTTACAAAATGTAACATAGTATACAAATTACAAGTCGGTCTATGCTTTCAAATGGAGCCGATTGTCTGGTTCCATTTTGGATTGTGTATAAATGTGTTAAGATATACTCTAAACTAGTTATACGTGCCCGTGCCGATACGGTGTTCGTATGAGATTAGTTCAATGAATGATCGAAATAAATAAAACTCATAACCGACGGGTAATTCAAACAAAACCCGCAACTGAAGGTTTTATATGTAATAGTAGAGGGGTAATTCCAACATAACTCATAACGGAGGGACTCATTTATAACTCACATACTTACGAGTCAATCTAGACCGTCAGTTGTGTTTAGCATAATTCGATCAAGGCCACCAATTAAACTATGAGCTGTATTATAATATAGATCTTACATTGGTTAACTTTAGTCCAACAAGTTAACAGTATATGATATTTTGAGTGATGATCGATAAGTCCATCAATTATAATATAGATCTCACATACCTACGTTTTTACAATTATATTCTTACAATCGACCTCCAAATATATTAATTTTTGACTTATAGATGAAAATGTTTTCAATGTTTAATGAATGGATCGAACATTGTTTTTGTTTTTAAAGCAAAATCATTGATTGTTGAGTGTGAAAATCATTTCAAACTCCAAAAATTGTTAGCAAAATCCAAATTGAGTAAAATGAAGGACCAAACGAGGCATGCTTTGCTTAGAATTTATAGTCATTTAGTGATTACCAAGCCAAGGTTTTTTTTTTTGTTGTCAAAAAAAAAAAAAGCCAAGGTTTTACTTTACTAAACAATATTATTGCCTATTCATAAATTGCAGGTGACTTGCATGCATGAATTGAAGCGCAGGATGACAGTTTAACAATTAATGTGAAGTGGAAGCATGTTTTGAATTAAGGAGGATTTTCAGAGTTTCTTTTAGGCCTCTAATAATGTATATTCCAATTTGCATAACAAAACCAAATCTAAGATGCACAATTGTGAGCAGGGGCGGCGCCTGGATCTTTCACAAAGGGGGACAAAAACTAGTGCATAATTGTTAAGGGGGCAACTTGCAAATTATTGCCCTAATACCCCTATTTTAAAATTCATTACTTACAAAATAAATATCTTTTTTTTTCGTTTTTTATGGTTTTGAAATATATATATGCACGTCAAATTTACACTTAAAAATATCCTGCTTGGTCTCCTAAAAAAAATTAAAATAGGTGTATATGTTGGGACAAAGGGAGTATTAATTGTTGGTTTTGAATTTCTGAGGGTTTTTTTTCACTCCTTCAACTAAAAGAACTCTCTCACTTTTCTTTTTTCTTCACTCAGAGTTGGACTCAAAACTTCAACGTTTACGATGTCACTGGGCCGCCCCGAAAAGAACTATATCCGGCAAGCTGTAAAATGTGGAGTTACAGTGAACTTACCCAAAAACAAATATATTTATATAAGGCGGATCTTAATTACTCGACTCACCGTGTATTGATAGGTTGAGCTATGAAAGAGTATAGTTTCGTCTTACGAGTTAAAATTCATAAGATGATCTTACAGGAAACTTGCCCTTATATAATATACATATAAATCAATTAATAATATATTCCCGGTAACATATACTCCCTGGTTAAATATCACATCCTATATTCAAAATGTAACATCATTAATACTTTCACCGTTCTAGGTAATTAAAGAGTCATCTATATATTTTTGTAATATATATTTCAGTTAAAGACTCAACACTTAAAAAATGATGTCTACAACATTTTTACATTATCATCCACATTGAATATTAATATAGACGATTATGCTAAAATATTTTTGTAATTATAATTCACTTTAATGCTAATTATATATTTCATCTATTTCATACAAATAGTATATTGTTTTATTTTTGGATATTTCACTTAAATAGTTTATTTTTAAAAATTAAAATATAAAAATGTCATTTAATTATTAACAAACTACTAAAAATATTATTTAAAAAAATTAACTTTTAAACAAAATTTTTTACGTAGAATGAAAAGAGTATCAATAGTTATTAATTTGTTTAAATATAGATTCTTTAAATGGAATGGGGAGAGAGTATATGCTATATCAATATTCAATTTGTTTTAAAGATTATGACTTGCAACTTTTTGCGTAAAATGGGTGAATAGCCTTTATACCCAACTTGCATCGTCGTAGACCTTTGTCACTCATAAGTCATAATATGGATAAGCAAGAACAGGAATGGAACAGTAGTCTACATCCAAAATGTTATCTAGTCCTCTGCACTTATTAGTACTCCGAGTCCGCGCCCAGAACTTTTTATATGTCCATGCCGATATGAAATTAATAATATCAAAATATCACCCCCCCCCCCTTCCTCGAAATCTATTATTTTTGTTCCATCAAATATTTTTATTTAATTAATGTATTTTTATTTTACATACTTATTTTTGAGAATTTGTTTTAAAATTTTGTTCCATAAATTATTTTTATTATTTTTGTAACCTTAGTTTAAATTGTTTTTGTTTTTATTGACTTTGTAATTATTATTTTCATTACATCAAATATTTTTATTTTACTAGCGTATTTTTGTTTTACATATATATTTTTAAGAATTTGTTTTAAACTTTTATTCAGTAAATTATTTTATTTTACTTAAATTATTTTTGTTTTGTTGATTCTGTAACTTTTATTTTTATAGTGGCTTGTTTCATAATTTTTTTAATTTTACTAACCTCTTATATTTTTGTTTTCTTGACTCCAGAACTATTATTTTTGTTTTAGTTACTATTTTTTTTATCTTTAAAGAGATAAAAATGTTTAAACATAATTAAAAGAGAGGAGATGGTGATGATGAGAGAAAAAATAGAAAAGAGACGGGAGAGAGAAAGGGAAATACAACCAGAGAAGATAGGAGAAAGAATGAATGAAATGGTAACTCAAAAGTCAATAATTCAAAAGTGAGATTTTGGAAGAAGAAATCTACCATTTACATTATATATATATATATATATAGATTATTGCCCCTTGTTATTGGGATTAGATGGCAAATTCCTCTAGGATAATCAAAACAAAAATAAAATTATAGACAACAAAAACTATAATTCTCCCAAAAACAGATTAAAAAATATTTTGGTTGCAAGAGATTATAGAAGAAGATAATTATGTATATAAAAAGTGGAGGAGAATGATTATATATATCATGATAAAACACCTTTGGAAGAGTTGTGTTTTATCTGCAATTTGCATCCTTTGGAAAATAATTTATTTGAGAAGGCATCATTTAATTTCGAAAATTAAATAACAGTAATTAATGTTCATTTTCGGAATTAACATTATTATTACTTCTAAAGGCCCGAGTGCCTATCTTTGACTAGGGGTGTCAATCAGAGCAGCCAAACCATCGAGTCGAGTCGAACCAAGTCGTTCGGTTTGGTTTTGTGACTTATATAGTTCGGTTCGGTTTTTTTTTTTTCGAGAAAACGAATGGTTCGGTTCGGCTCACAGTTTGACCTTTCGAGTCGAGTTAAACCGAACCAAACCAAACTATTGTGAGCTGAACCATCGAGCTAAGCCACCAAACCAACAATCTTTTAGAATTCTGACCTTTAGACTCCTATCTTTGTTTGTCCTCTTCAGTCTCCTCTATTCTCTCGTCCTCTTGTAATCTTCATGTGAGGAGCCCTTTTAAAGCACATTTTCATTCTAGTATTTTTAAGTTTACATAAATATTTTAGTTTGACATCAAGTACTTTTATTATATTTTTGGTTATATTTTTTAGATTCAATGTATTGACTATTAAGTGCTTCAGGAGTTCATGTGTGAATCACTTTATTCCAAAGTTTTTTTATTTAAATTTTGGAGATTGTATAAAAACATAAGTATATATTATGTATTCATATTATATTTGAATTTTTGCTATTTTCTTTAATTTTTTTTTTATTCTTTTAGTTTACTTAAATGTTGAAATTTCATTAAAAAAAATTAAAGTAGGCCGAACCACGAAACCGAGCCACGAACCATCATGGTTTGGTTTGGTTAAGTTCAAGACTTTAAACAGTTTAGCTCGGTTTGATTTTTTATAAACCAAGAACATTCGGTTCAGCTCATATTTTGTTCTAAACCAAACCATTTATACCCATATCTTTGACTATATATATAAATTCCACCAAATTTTGATTTTTCCGTCCAACATTTTCCACCAACTAATTTGAATTGATTTGGTGTACATCTCCTTTTAAACCTTTATAATGTTTCAATGCGGGGCAAAAGGTTATCACACTAACTATCTCCAACTAGAGCTGGCAAATGGGCTGGTCGACCCAGATCCGATGGGCCGGTAACTTTTTTGGGCCGGACCGAAATTCAATTGATCTATCAAAATGCTAGCCCGGTCTGACCTATCGAAAGCCTATGGACTGAGCCGGCCCGAAATAAAATCAATTGACAACCATAAACATAAAAAGTACTCCCCTCCGTCCCTAAATTATCATCTTAGTGGACTTGGCGCACAGTTTAAGAAAACACATTTGACTAGATTATTAATATTAGTTTGATGTGTAGTTTACTTTAAAGTACATGTATATGTGGCTCATAATTAAAATAAGATGAAAAAGTCAGGGTAAAGTGGTAAAAGTATTATCTGAAAAAAGAAAGTTTCAAGCAAGAAAATTATTTTGGGACAAACGAAAAAGGAAAACGGGACAATAATTTGGGGACGGAAGGAGTAATAAAATTTACAATTTAAAGTCACTGCAATAACATCATAAGCATAAAATAATAAAATCAACCATAAACGAAAAGGTTAATGCAGTAACGTCAAATCCTATAACATCAATTCAGAGTTGACTACTTAACAGGTAACATGCATCAATACAACTACTTAAAAGCAACTTCAATTATTAATGATTACTGATTTAATATCAATGTGAGTATGTCACACAGTAACTGTAAGGAGTGCTAATTTTTAATGCATATGCTTAGTTACAGACTAATAGACTATAGTGTAACCAAACTATATACAAAACTTATTTAACAAGGCTATATACAAAATTACCAAGCTACTGTAAAAAATTGAAACAGTTGGTTTTAAAACTAAAATGACTACTTTAGTAAATAGCCTAGCTTACGTCCCTAACCCCAAGGTCGGTCCCCATGTCCTAATTCCCAAATAGCAGACTGTGTGCGTCGCTTGTTTCATCGCTTGACAAATGACAACAAACAAACCCTTGTTGACTTGTTGTTGGCAAGTCCACCAGAGGGCCTATTTGTTGGATAATTGGACTTTGGCTTCTTCTATTGTAATTGGAATAGTTGCAAGCTAGTACCATTTCCTATAAATATAACCGCTCAAGTACCTTTTTTTTTTCAATCACATAACTCCATTTTTGTTATTTTCTTCTTTAAATGCCTTCATCCTTGCGTCCTCTCTTCTCCTACTATTTCCTAGTTTGCAGTGGCCCTCCAATGAATATGTAAAACAAAAAAAAAATAGTATTTGGATATGGCCCACTCCAGTTTAAATTAATTGATTCAATCGACCACTGTTCAAATGTTCAAATTGACGAAGACCAAAATTCATTAATGCGGTTTGAGTGGAAGTTCATCATGAGCCCCTCCAACAAACCTTAGCTATTCGTTGGATATCATCAACATGCCTTTCTGCCACTAACCCCGTAACCATGACCGAATCTGGATTGACATCAGGAGAGAGTGTAACACCCCGGCTCGACTATTTGGTTCACTTACATTTGCATTACTTAATTGTATTACGTGTATAATATTGTGTTTTTAACACTAAATTTAAATGTGAGTGTGTCTCGAAAATCGGAAGTATTGTTTTGTGATTTGAAATTATTTGGCCTCAAGTTCAAAATCTCACAAGTCAAAATCTTAGAATCTACATTATTAGAAGTCCAAGATATAAAAAGTTATTTGACTCGCGTTAATTGTGTATGATTTGTTTGAATTCTCCTCATCAACAACACAAAGCTTCGAATTTAAACTCTCTTAATTGATAATCATCTAGCTCTGTCGACTTCACATCTTTTATAGGCTGCAAGACTTGTCAACCAAGACTCAAGGAATCCCGCAAAAGCACGGCAAGACAAAGAAACCTACTAGGAAAGAGATTTAGCCGAAAATCAAACAAGATTACCTTTCCTAATTTGAGAACATTAATAACTAAATACTTTGCAAGGATTTAGTTACTAAAGATATCACCTAAATCTAACAGAAAATCATTTTATTAAATCTTAACACAAAGATACCAAATTAAATCCTATTTTGACCAAGAAGGTGAGAACAAGATAAATTAGGCAATGCCTAAAATACCCTTACATTATGAAAATATAATATTGATAATTTTATCATTGGGCTAGTAAGTAATAAATATATTTAACTAAATAATATTTTGTTAACTTTTTATGTTACTTTAGATAGAAAGTATATTAATATTTTACTTTAAATTCACCTAGTCAAACTATGCTAGCTTTGTTCTAAAATGTTATACTATAACTACGTGCAATGCACGGTTTTAGAATTTTTGTAATCCTAAAAGTTGCTTATAATAATATAATTTTTTAAACTCGTTATAATTAGAATCTTTTGAACTAATCTAAAATAGGGTAAATACTGAAATTAATAAATGAATATTTAATACAATATAAAATAAACAGTTTAATTAAATGAATCTATTATCTTATGAAATTGTTGAAGAGACAAGCGGGTAATATAAATTTCAAATGTAACTCAATTACTTAAAAATAAAATAAAATAATGAAATTAATAGTTTCTTAATTTTTTTTATCAAAATAATTAGTATTTTACAAATAGTTAACAACTAAATACTTTCTATCTTAAATTTAAAATAAATAAAAATTGAAAGAGTCAGAAATTGAATATTTTTTTATAATTCCTAAAAATAATTAGCTTTCTTAATTATAATATTATGTTATTATTCAAATTTGTGACTAATGTTTAAAGATTCTTAATTGAAAACAAGTTTATATATCTATCAAAAGTTTAAGATACAAAAGAATTAAGAGACCTGACCACGTGATCTTTATATGGAACAATAATATTACATTAATCTTTGATCTATTTCTAGTTATAAAACTTACTAAAATGGACAAAGAGATATAATATTGTAAATGTCAATTAACCTAGTTAAAATATGAAATTCTTGAATATTATATTCTTTTATATACATACACATAGATGAGTTTAATACATACAAAATAAAAATATGATTATGTTTAACAGCATCGATAAAAAAATATAACATCGATATAAGAAGAAAAAAAATGGAACATTAGAAACATCTCTTATTTTTCTCTTTATAAGATCTTGTGGAAGATTTCATTATGATAAAAAATTATACAAAGTAAATATACCCAAAAAATAAATAGATGAAATCCTATGTGATATATGCATGTCCAATTGTCCATAGCTGTCAGAACACTCAATCTGTCTTTACTCTGATGCATGTCATGTTGAAAGAAAACTTAAGCACGATTAGTTAAAAAAAAAAACTAAACACACACACATATATTTGCCATATAACAATATTAAAGAATTCTAAAACATGTTATAATTGGTAAGTTAATTCATTATACTGTAAAAAACACTCACACACAAACATATACGTACCTTAATTTTTTCGTTCACTTTTAGCATGTATCTGTATTCTATTGTAAAACCTGAGAAGAAAAAAACACAACTAAGCAATTTAAAAACAAAGAAATTTGAGAGAGGTAAATTCAAATTTAAGAGGAATGAATTACAACAGTTAAACTCTCTTGCAAATGATGGTGGAGTAGACATTTCAATTGCTCTAATATTATTTATAGATATAAAAACATAGGTTGTTTAGAGGAGATAAACATAATTTGAATTTGAAAGAGATTGTTTAGAATGGATAAATAAATTTGAATTAGAAAAATATTTGTGTGTTAAAATTTAATTATTAATAAAATAAATAAAAATCACAGAAATAGATTTTATCTTATTTGATTTGCACGGTGTATACATATTTATTGATGAAATTAGAAAATAGAATAGAAGAATCCAACTCTTATGTAATTCTAGTTAATGTGGGGAAATGAAAGGATGATGTACTAACGAAAAGAAAAACAAATTAATGTCATAAAATGGTATTAAAAAAAAACAACTTTTACCCTAAGAATTGGGGAGTCCAAATCAAGTGAAATCTATATATATTTAAAGTTGGTGAGGAGCATTATGGTTGTGTCACCTCACCCTCTTTAGATAAATCTTAATTCTTATGGATCCATCTTTAACTCTTTGTATTTTAGCCACTTTCTAATAACAATATCTATTAACAATTATTATGATAATGGGTATTAAGTATAACTATATATAATAATAGAGGTGTTTATCTAAAGGTTTTTTATAATAACCAATAGGTAAGAGCTTGAGCTAATCGTTAAAGGAGCCGAAATGACTATTGTCTCTCCCTTTCTCACCTCCCTCTCTCACGACGATTTTGTTTCACTGATTTTTATCGATAAAAGCTTTGAAAGGGTTTTCTCTCTCCTTCGCGCCCCTCCCTCTCAAGCTCTAATAGACGTGGATGTAACATCAACATCACGCACCCTAGCTTTCTCTTTAGGGTTTTTACCCCCGTCGACAGATCCAAAATTGATCATGCAAACGGGAATAGCCGGTCCTGGAAATCACCCGTACCACTTTCTCTCTCTACTAACGTCTTCGTCTCTATAAGTCCTCCAATTTTCTCTTTCGCATTTTTCGATTTGAGTCTATTTGTGTTTTCAATTTGGGGCCACTTTTTTCTTTCGCGTCTCCTTACATAGATCCTCAAAGATTGATCTTTTATTCTAGAATTTTTGTTGTGGCTGACCTACAGAGGGCATCGAAGAGCTAGGGTGCAATGCGATCATCATAATGGGTAAGGGAGTTCTCTAATACAGGTTGAGATTACAGAGGGCAGCAACAGTTTTCTTCTACATAGAAGGTGATAAGTTGTTTTTTTCTTACGCTCTCTCTATCCAATCTTCTGTTTAATCTTCTTCATCTCTCATCAATCTGTAAACTTTCTCTCTCTTTACCAATATGCTACAATGAATCTAATCTTTAATGGATTTTTTGAAAAGTAGTTCTACCAAATGATATCAACTAAACATTTCCTAAACCTACAATATTCATGAACAAATCAAGTTCTAGGTACCATTCAACTACTTGACCAAAGATATCTTTAATATGTAAATTTCGGTAGTTATTGATATTGGCTAGGTGACTGAGTATAAGACTTTGCTTGAAAAGGCTTTCATTTATTTTGATGCTTATATATATTCTAAGTATTTTTTTTTTGCTCTTTAGGTGACTGAGTATCAGCTCGATACACTAAGGAAATGTTTCATTTTGTTCTTTTCGGTTGAGGAGTTGTCTATTTGATTAATTGTAATGTATGAGCTGTGATAATGGTGGAATTCAAAATTTGGTCGATAGACCAACATAATCTATTTTCGTTCTTGTCGTTTGAGTAGTTGCCTATGCGATGAATCTGGATTGTATGAGCTATGATAATGGTGGAATTCAACCTGACCATCTATATTAAACACTTGCAACTCCATCTATATTGAGCACTTTCAACCCAAAGAATAGATCCCCTGCACTCCACACTTTTACTCCAGAATGATCAGATAACGAAAATAGATATTGGTTTTGTTCAAACATGATACATCAAAAATTTAGGAGGCATTAATAAGATACTAAATGAATCTGGTAAATCTCAAAGGAATCTCACCGCACTCTCAACTTACACATTCACATGGCAGCGGCGACTTCCTTATCTCCCTCCTCAATTGCCATTGTTGAGTCTAAAAAATCTGTAAGGACCCATCTTTTCTGCTCTCCAGCTGGTGAGTTTTTTTCTTGTGGATTTTGCTAAGTTTGTTTCTCTCCCACTCTTATTTGCTGTTATTTCTCTTTAATTTATTCTCCATTGCCAAGCCGCCACTGCTGCCCTCTCTCCGACCACAGCAACTCTCTGCCAAAACCGAGCCTTAACCCTCTTCAGCGTGATTATCTCTAAGTTTTTCTCTCCCTTTTAATTTTGTTCTATTGGGTTTGATGTGCAGTGTTATGGCCTTTGCTCAACTTCTTTAACAAGTAATCTTACCAATTTTTTCTGGTTCCCAACATTATTTTCTCTTATTACTGCTAAATCAAAGCATTTATATACAACTATTCGAAATGCAGGATTTGTAATTTCTGCTTTTGGAGATATCAACTTTTAATTACAATCGAAGAATTCTATATTCTACTTCTTCGGCTCTATTAAGGACTGCATCTTGGATGCAATGCTGAAGAATAGTTTGGAGCATATTAAGGTCAATATTCAAGATTCAATTTAACAGTTGTACCTATAGCCTAGTAGTGTCTACTAACGCAGTTCGAAGTCTGAAGGTGAAAGATCAATAGTAGCTAGGATTCACGGAATCTGTCAATGCAGTTCGTGATGTAGTTTGTACTGTAGCTACACCCGGAGGTGTATTGACAAAAAATTCAAATATGTAAATAGCGAAAGACTTTAATTAAAGCAATAATGAACACATATGTTTATCAAACAATATACAAGCTTATGCTTGTAGATCCAGCCTTATGGCAAAAAAGATTTCACTAAAAAATATGAAGTGTTTAACAAGACAATTTGTGAAATCACCAAAAACAAAGCTCTCATAAGACACCACGTCTTGGAGAGGAAACCTACAAAAAACACGGTAGAGAAAACGTGAGATTAAAAAATAAGCTTCCTAGAAAAGTAGGAAAGCAAACAGCAACAGCAGTTCCAATGTAGTTCACAATGAAGCTACACTCGGAGCTTCATCCAAATTTCTACAACATCACAAATTTCTGAATTTCCTCTAAATTTGTATTCTATATGCACTATGTGTGTTCTGCTCTGCTCTCTCTGCTCTACTATATATACTCTTCTGTACGCCATGCTCCATATAAATAAGTCGGTGGAGACCCACAATTTAATTAGGAAACAAATAACACTCCAAAACACTAAAGGACTAGGAAACAAGGTGTTAGTTTCCATAACCAATTAAACGACTTTATTACATAGATTTTATTACCAAATATATGGGCTCTATGAGAGTTTTAAGGAAATGATTAAATATGGTAATTTTTACCAAAACTTTGGGACCAAGAAAGATTAAAACAAGACCAAAAATAGGACATGCCTATTTTGCCCTTACAATCTCCCCTTTGTTGAGCCTTCTGGTCAAAGAAAATGACAAGTGTTTTTCAACACAAATCAGTTTTTCCAATCCTACATAGTTAGTAAGTCTCGTCCTGAATTATGCAATCAGTTCATCAATATGTAAAGCACTATTTAGAAGGCTATCAAATGTCCAAATATCCCATGCAATCACAGAATATAAAGTTACAAAATATAAGAGTTTGAGACTTTCAAAACAATTACATTTTAAACCAAACAGAATCAACCAGATTCTCTTTTATCTTCTTCACCAGCATCAACATCTTCAGATCCTTCAGGAGCAGTATCTTCAGTCCCTTGAGCAGCAACAACAGTGGCTTCAACACTTGCCTTATCTCCCCTTATTTGGCCAGAAGAGGTAGAGGGAGTTGTATACAAATTAAGCCATGCAAGTACTGTGTCTTCAAATTTTGAAGATAGGCAATCTGAATCTTGATATACACAAGCTGATCTATGATAAAGGACAGGGTCATAGGAGCTGTATTGCCAGCAGTTAAGGGAGAGATGACTAATGTAGTTGCAAGTGCATCTTCATTGCCAGTTGCATTGGTCACTTCTTCTATACATACATGAATATGAGGTTGAGAGATTGGAGGAGGAACATGGGTAGTCTCTGAAGTGGATGGGTATGAATAGACAAGGGGTAGGTTCCTGATTCTATCACCTTTCAGCAGTTTTGAGGAAATATGAAGAGGATCGAGAATAGGAATCAACCTCTAAGTTTCCTTTGGGGCAATACCCTGTGCCACTATCATACTATAAATCAAAGAAAGAAAGGGGAGGGCTCTCTTATCACCTTCTGTTTCTGCAAGAGGCAACTTTCCTAAACACAAAATCCCCCAAATTGAATGGCAACCCAAGTCCTGATACATAATTTTGGCATGTTCCTCTGTTACTGTATTTGAATTTGAGGTAGGAGCCCAGTTAGCACAACATATCTTGTGCATCACAGCATAGAAAGAGGTTAGCTTTGATGTGTTAACCTTGGCCCCTTTTCCTCACCAGTTTATGATCAAACCTCCACTAAGCTCTCTCACACATTTATTCAGGTCAGAGATAAAACCAGTCACAGGTACATTAGATGTCTCATAATGTATATTAATAAAAGAAGGAGAGAAGCCTATCACTTGATTCCTAACAAAGACTTTCTCAAATAATGCATCACCAACAATCATAACCCTCTTCTCTAGGTTTGAATAAAATTCCACAAAATTTCCCTAACATAGGGTGCAGTAGAGGACATGGTGGCCAACAAACTCCTATCAGAGTAAAACTAGACCAAATTTTGGACAGATAGGTCCTCCATTGGAATAGTTCTTTCTTCTACCAATCTTCTAGCAGAATTATATCTAAGAGAAGCAGCAATAGAAAGGAAGGTTTCAGAGAATGGGTTACCTATATCATGTTCAGCTGATCCATAACTGAATGCAGCTTCACCAGAAGCTTCATTAGCAGCTACATTGGTCAGAAGAGCAGTTCTTCTTTTGGGAAACCTTGCTGGAGCTATATCACTTTCTTCAGAGGCTTCTTTCTCTACAAAGTCCTTGTCTGAGCTATCATCAAACTCAAAGGAATTGGGAGAGGTAACAGGGCTTGGTGTTGGGGAAGGAGACTTAGGAGCAGCATTCTTCAAATTCACCATGAATTCAGCCAGGGTCCTTTACTCATCACAAAAGCTCATTTCAGAGACATCTATTTCAGGTTATGCATGGTGAACAACAGGAAAAGCTTCTTCTTGAATTTGTCTTGGAGAATTAGTCTAAAAACAACTTTGGGAGAAGGTATGAGGTAATCTTCATCAACAGCATCCAAGGTTGATGCTTCAACAGGACTACTTCCAATTTTGTGACGAAACGAGGTTCCACTAAAAATTGATACCCTTCACTTGAGGGCTTGAAATCTTCATCATCGTTGTCACTTTGAATCAGGATATCCTCTTCAAATTGACCTGGGGTTATTTTGTGATTCTTGGCCTTGGCAACGTCAACATCTGTCGGATTTTCATAGTTGCTAGGGATTCCTCTCAGCCTTTTAGACTTTCGAACACTAGGGTTTCCAATTTGGGGGAAAATTGATAAGTCCCCATAATCTTCTACATTAATTGCATTACCTTTTTCCCCAAGGAAAATGCAAGTAATAGGTTCAGGGAGTGACTCTGTAGCAACAATTTCATAGCCAAGCAGGATGTCTTCCATTGTGGCATCGGGTGATGCAGCTTTGGGAGAAGATACACTGGGAGCTACATCAGGCACATGGGTCATTTTTGGGGAGTCTGTAGGATTAGTAGGAGCAGATGCCATGGAGAGGTGAGGGATTTTCAGAGTGAAAGATGAAGAGAAGAAAGGGAACATGACGTTTTTCACAAAGATGAATAGGAACTGCCGATTAGAAGAGTTTTTGAGAAGATGTGTTAACTCCTCACAAACTTCAACCTTTTAAGAAAATACGGCTCCAAACATGCAGTAAACTTTGAGGAGTTAGCCATTAGTTCATAAATTTATGGAATGTGAGGGGGCATTTGTGATAAAACCAAATTTTTGATTTTGAAATTGAGCTAATTTGACCAAATCACACAAAATATCTACAAAATATATGTTTGAGACACGCAAATAGTGATAGATAAATGTGAAGTACTGGATATTGGGATAGCATTGATTTCTTTTAAACAATTGAATTTTTGAATTCAAATAATTTCAAGAATTCGTAGCAAACACAATGAAAGATATACCAAAATTGTTCAACTCCAAGCTATAATTTAGCAACACATATGCATAATTCAAAGTCTCTTAACTCTCCAAAAAGATTAGACAACCACTTAATATTTTTCAACATGGAAATCTTAGGCAGTTAATTTGTAATTTGCAATATTTGAATTTAGGACAAAATTTTAATAGGCTGACACTATTATAAGCAATGTATGCCCTAGAATTATGCCTAACTTATGATGAAAATAGATCAAGAAGCTTCTACTATAATGCAGTCACACACATGTAAAAAATGTCTAGATCAATTTGATGTAGTTCCGGATGAAGCTACATTGGGAGATGCATTCACCAAAATTGTGATTTTATGTTTACTTTTTCATCTTTTGCATATCTCAACCATACTCATCTCCCACAAATTCCATAGGTGCTTTATTTCCCTAGGAATATAGCTCTACTTTATTTCAAGCATATACACACCATGCCACTTGGAACCTTTCACACTATTTACCAAGGGAAGCCATTTTACTTATGATCAACCCATGAAATCCAAAGATTCATTGTCCCAAAAGAGAATGACCACCAACCTTGTTCATATGTAGCCCTTTTCTTTTAGATAGCTTTCACACTTTTTCTTTCAAAGGTATTCAATTTTCTCAAGATCAACCTATGAGAACCTAAGTTCCATAGTACCATGATAAAATGCTACAACCATTGTTCTTTAAGGTAGCTCTTTCCTTTGTGGACTTCAAACTACTCAAAAACTAGGAAAGAGAGAGAGAGAGAGAGAGAGAGTCATAACAAAAAAAATCACAATTAATATTGAATTCAATTCCTAGGCAACAACACAAGGCACAAACATGTGTGATTGATCTAGAGTGCCCCCTAAAAACAAAATGCAACATATATATATATATATATATATATATATATATATATTAAATAACAAGTGTAAGGTCACATGGCACACATACTAAGAGATTTCCTACGAATAATAAATCTAGCAAAATCTAGACTCTTAGTGAAAATATCAACCATTTGATTTTCAATCCCAACATGTTCTATGCAAATAACACCTTGTTCAACCAAGTCTCTAACAAAGTGGTGTCTTATATCAATGTGTTTTGTTCTAGAGTGTTGAACATGATTTTTTTCTATACTTATTGCACTGGTGTTGTCACAATACATGGTTACTACATTACTGAGTAGGCCATAATCCTTGATCATTTGATTCATCCATAAAATTTGTGTGTACCCGCTACCAGCTGCAATGTATTCAGATTCAGCTCTAGAAAGGGCAACACAATTGTTTTTTACTAAACCAAAAAATCAAGTTATTACCCAAATAAAAACATCCACCAGATGTACTTCTCATGTCATCTACACTACCTGCCCAATCAGCATCACTAAAACCAACAAGGTTGGCATTAGTATGTTTTGTGTACGACAAACCCATAGTAAAAGTGTCACCAACATACCTAATTATATATTTGACAACTTTCAAATGAGAGACCTTTGGGTTTGCTTGGTATCTAGCACACAAACACACACTATGCATGATGTCTGGACGTGTGGCAGTCAAATATAACAAGCTTCCTATCATGCTTCTATATAATGTATGGTCAACACTTTCAGAATTCTCATATTTGCTCATTTTGTTGGATGTACCCATAGGGGTTTTCTTTTTCTTTCCATTCTCAAGACTGAATTTCTTCACCAAGTTAATAGCATACTTGGCTTGAAAGATGAACATCCCTTCATGCATTTGTTTTACTTGAATCCCAAGGGAAAAGGTTAACTTTCCTACCATACTAAATTCAAACGAAATGCAATGCACAAATTCTTTTTCTAAGGACTTAGAAGAGGACCCAAACACAATGTCATCAACATAGATTTGTGCAATCAAAATATGTTTGTCTTTTCTTTGAATAAAATGTGTTTTGTCCACTTCACCCCTTTTAAAACCACTTTTCACAAGATGGTCTGTAAGTCTCACATACCAAGCTCTAGGAGCTTGCTTGAGACCATACAAGGCCTTTTTCAATTCAAAAACATGGTTTGGTTTATGGGGGTCCTCAAAACCTTTTGGTTGTTCTACAAAAACTTCTTCTAAGATACCATTTAAAAATGCTTAACATCTATTTGTTGAAAAGTAATATCAAGAAAGCATGCAATGGCAAGAAGAAGACGTATGGACTCAATGCATGCAACAGGTGCAAAAGTTTCATCAAAATCGACCCTATCAACCTGTGTGTACCCTTGAGCCACAAGTCTTATTTTATTTCTTATTATCTCTCCCACTTCGTTTGATTTATTTTTGAAAATCCACTTAGTTCCAATAACATTCATAGAGGTGGGTCTAGGTACAAGGAACCAAACATTATTTTTTAAAAATTGATCAAGCTCATCTTGCATAGCATTGATCCAACATTCATCTTTTAAGACTTCATGCACATTCTTTGGTTCAATAGAAGACACATGGCATGATGCATGAAACTCTTCACATTCAAGGTAGATAGGCCAGCTAATTTTCTGTAGTCAACCTTACCATTCTTCCTAGTTGACATTCCATCATGTACATTACCTATTACTTGAGAAGAGGGATGGACTTTCTGAATGTGGCTGAGAATGTCTTGGCTACGATCAGTCAAACTAGAATTTGGGTTTCAGGTTGATCAGGTTATGTTTCACCATCTGGAGAATTTCTAACCAATGCACTTCTGGTGCAGCTTGTGATGTAGCTGCATCCGGAACTGCATTCGGAGCTACATCCTGAACCACATCCACTGAATTTTCAGAACTTGCAGAATTGTATTTTTTGGAGCTAGAACATTGTTTGTAGTTGCAGGATCTGAAGCTTGTGCATTTGTCTCATGATCTCCAAAATATAGCAAACCTGAAATATCATCCTCAACTGTTTTGTGGCCAAGATCTGTTAGATCATCAAAAATGATATTCATTGACTATATAATAGATTTTGTTCGAAGATTAAATAACCTATAAGCACGACTATTAGTGGAGTATCCCATGAAAACACACTTATCACTTTTTGAGTCAAATTTTGAAAGATGGTCCCTATCATTAAGCAGATAGCACACACACCCAAAGACATAAAAATATTTTAAAGTGGGTTTCCTCCCTAGTAAAGTTTCATAGGGTGTCATGGTGTTACCTGATCTCTAGTAAACGCTATTTCCAATATGGCAAGCTGTGTTTAGGGCTTCTGCCCAAAATCTCTTTGACAAATTCTTGGAGCTTAACATTACCCTAGCCATTTCTTGTAATATCATATTCTTTCTGCCACTCCATTTTGTTATGGAGTTTTAGGAGCTGAGAATTCATGGGTTATGCCATTAGAATCACAATAGGTAGAAAAAGAGGAATTTTCATATTTTGTGTCGTGATCTGATCTAATTCTAGTAAGCTTTAGATCATACAAGTTCATCACATGGGTATACTATATTTTGAAAGCCTCAAAAGTGTCTGATTTTTATTTTAAGAAAACAACCCATGTGTATCTAGAGAAGTCATCAACACATACAAAGGTATACTTTTTCTTACCTAGAATCTATACCTCAATGGGACACATGAGATCAGTGTGGATCATCCCAAGACATCTAGATGTGGAACAATGGGATGTGGAAAGGTGATCAGAGGCCTTAGTTTGCTTACCCTTTTGACATGGTCCACACACTTTTGTGGAGTTCTTATCCAAACTAGGTAAACCTTTCACAACATCATGTTTCACAAGCTCATGAAGCTTACGAAAACTCATATGCCCTAACTTTTGATGCCATAAATCTGTGACATCCATGCTAGCACTATGACAATTTTGTACATTATTGCACATATAGCAATTATATCTGATGATCTTGTACCTGTCAATAAGCACTTGCTAGTTTGATCAAACACCTCACATGAATTCTTATCAAATCTTTCTTGAAAATCATTATCACACAGTTGGCTGATGCTTATGAGATTAGTCTTAAGACCTTCAACATGATAGACATTTGTAAGCTTAGGAAGGCCATCTACATTTAAAGTGCCTTTACCAACTATCTTACCTTTAGCCCCCCCCCCCATAGGTCACAGATCATCCATTGATGTTCTCATAATCTTCCAAGTTCTCAATAGAACATGTCATATGTCTTGAACACCTACTATCAAAGTACCAAGATCTAGCTACGTGAGATTTCAAAAATGTGAAGGTAACATTACTTTGTTCTAAATCAGACCATTTTGCACCGGGACATATATCAAATGGTTCACAATACTTAGAGTTAGCATTTCTGTAACCCCCTTTGGGTACCCACACTTTTTTGAATTTTTTTGGCTAATGTTGCTTCAGATGTAGCTTCAAATGCAGCTGCATCCAGTGCTGCATCTGGTAACAGACCAGGTATGCTTGCCTAACCTCCTCAGCATGGTTTGCCATTTTCAGGTAACAAAAGAGTTGCATATGACCAGGTTTGTGGCAGTAATGACACAGAAAGTTTCTTTTTCTAGTTTTTGGTTTTTTAAAGAAATTTGGTTTTTGAAAATTTTGTGTAAACTGTTTTGGTTCAGAAGCTGTACCTTCACCCTCTTTAACAAATGTCTTTGGCATGAATCCAAGTCCAAACTTACCATTATTTCCAGACCTTAACATATCATCAAGTTTGTGATGACTTGAATTCCATTTTGCCATGGTCTCATTAGCTTTGTTAAGTTCTTCTTTCAGATTTTCAAGCTCTACATCCTTCTTGGTAACCAAGCACTCTAGTCTAGTGATGCACTCTTTCTAATCTTCATTTACTTTCTTGAGTGTTTCATTTGTCTTTCCAAGTATCGTAACTTGAAGAGCCCTCTTTTCCCAATCTTTGTACAACTCCTTATAGGCTTCCAGCAGTTCTGAAACAGGGGCGGCACCCTACTAGATTTTATTAAAATAAAAAGAAGAACAAACTTGAGGGGGACAACCAGCCTTGCCCTTATAAATGGGAGGATAAAGGAGCCTAACCTCGAAAGAAAATACAAAGCAAAGACATTAAGAAATACAAACATAAGGGGTGTTACTAGCATCTAATAGAATAAGACCTTTGATAGCACGGGGAATGTCCACATCCGAGAGGAAATAGAAGTCAGCCTGAGAATCACATGCCAAATTACCAAGATTGTCTGCAACTTTGTTAGCTTCTCAGAAACAATGCTTGAAAGAATAATGACCAAGGTTTTGAAGCTGAAATATATCATAGAAAAGATAAGAATACTCCCAGGGAAACTTGTGATTCTTAGTAATGCAGTCATGAATAACCTTGGAGTCAATTTCAATAATGACATTGTGAAAGCCCTGCTCATGAATCCAAAGAAGGCCAGAATGAAGGGCGCACAACTCATCCATCATGTTAGTACAATGGCCGTAAAATCTAGAGAAAACATAAAGGCAGGTTCCTTAAGAGTTTCAAATAATGCCGCCACCACCACTAAGGCTAGGGTTGCCCCTACTAGCCCTGTGACGACCCGACCCGAATCCCAATACGAGACCCCGAGGTCGTGCCGCTTCCAAAAAGGCACATAACAAAAACAAATAGCAAATAGTGGGTAAGGCCATAACGGCGGTACGCCAAAAACTTTAACACATGCGGAATCGTAATATAATTAAACAGTAGCGCCCGAGCTAATAAGCTCAAACTAACACAACCTTAGAGATAATGAATCTCTTGGTCCAAAAATAAAATCATGTGATAACAATTTATAGCAGTTATATACCAAGTCATCGGCGACGTTACGGCCAGAACCCAACATTAAACTAAGTCTACAACTCTAGTCTAACATGCTTAATGGCTAAAAACATGCCGGATAACAAACATAATAAACTAACCAATACATGGTTAAAACAACTAAAGCATGAGCATCATAATTACATAAGGCACGACTAACACATGTCGGCTCTCAAAAGATTAAGTACTAATTAACATAAGTACTAATAATCAAACACACAAAGTTTTGCTACCCCACATAAAGTTTATATAACTTTATGTTCCCATCGTCCCTGCCAAAAGAAAGGATTCTAAAATTACAAGGTAGCAACCTCGTCAAAAGCTTCTCCAACGCAAATCGATACTCACTTCGAACTGCTCGCTCGGCTCGGATCTAGGGAAAACAATCAAAACAAATAGGAGTAAGTCATAAAGACTTAGCAAGTTACTAACATAACTTCCTGTCATGGCATCATGCTCAACAATAATAATTCATGCTATTGGCATAATATGCATTTCATAAATAATCATGTCAAGATATCAATACTTAACAATTTCAAGTATCATGTTATCAACAAGTATAACATTTCATTAATTCGTTCAACCATCATTCCATATCATATCATATTCATGTAGCACATTATTCACATATAAGCACTCGTGAGTCAATTCATATAAAAAGGGATATGATACCGTTACCCTTTTTCCGCCGTGTCGCTCCTGCAAAAACACGTGCAAAAGCTTTATGTGTCCTCGATATCCCTTTCGTGGATATCGACGTCCCCGAGACATTTCCCCGCTCGAGTTCCGATAGTTATCAAAGTCATGTTTCCATACTACAACTGAGATCAACTACTTCCCTACCGTGGCCATCGATAGAGGGTGTGTGCAACCCGGTGCGGCGATCCATCAAAATCACGAATCTCACAATTCGTGAAGATGATACATCGTCCCGCCTAAAGACTCAACAAACCAACTCCAGCTGGACTCAAACTTCAAGCACACGTAATACATTTTCATATGCTCAAATAAGTAGGCATGTACTCTACCATCATCTAGTCATGCTTTTACTTCACAACTAGCACATAATCACATTAGAGATAAAATCAAGGCTCTAATCATCAAGTGTTCTTCATACACTTTAAAATGCTTGGAGGCTTAACCTCCATTAATACTACCCAAAAATTCGTAGGACTTAGGCATATTACTCCTTAATGTCATACTAACCCAATGGTCAACTCCATTGAGTCATAATCAATCTTTCAAAAATTAGGGTATAGAAGCCGTTGGCCTCAATACTCCCATATGTCCATACTAACATGAATAAATAAGTTACTAAGGTCATTAAACCCATAAGGTCCCAAATCAAACATTTAAGTAGGCAACATAGAACCAAAGTCACAAGTTAGGCATATATATTCATTCACAAGTCCTCAAACATGCTCCCAACACTTAAACAAACAAGATAGAATGATTTATCATATATCTCTACCCTTGAATATCATCATAAACATACTTTACAATCTGTTTACCCATAAAACTCCACTCAAACAATTAACTAGTCAACATAGAATAGAAGTCACAAACAAGGCATATATATTCATTCTTTCTATTTCATCAAATATGAGTCTAACCATTTCATCAAATATGCTCCCAACACTTAAACAAACAAGATAGAATAATTCATCATCTATCTCTACACATGAATATCATCATAAACATACTTTACAACATGTTCATCCAACCAAAATTTCATCATCTAGCATATAGTGAAACATGGCATCTCTACAAGCCTAACCATTTCATCAAACATGCTCCCAACACTTAAACAACAAGATAGGGTTATTTATCATACATCAATACACGTAAATAACATCATAATCATGGTTTATAATCTATTCATACAACCAAAAATGCATCATTTAGCATATACGAGAACATGGCATCTCTACAAGCCTAACTATTTCATCAAACATGCTCCCAACACTTGAACAACAAGATAGGGTGATTTATCATACATCAATACACATAAATAACATCATAATCATGGTTTATAATCTGATTATAATTTGTTCATCCAACCAAAAATGCATCATTTAGCATATACGAGAACATGGCATCTCTACAAGCCTAACTATTTCATCAAACATGCTCCCAACACTTGAACAACAAGATAGGGTGATTTATCATACATCAATACACATAAATAACATCATAATCATGGTTTATAATCTGATTCTAATCTGTTCATCCAACCAAAAATGCATCATTTAGCATATACGAGAGCATGACATCTCTACAAGCCTAACTATTTCATCAAACATGCTCCCAACACTTAAACAACAAGATAGGATGATTTATCATACATTATCACACCTAAATAACATCATAAACATGGTTTATAATCTGATCATAAACTGTTTATGCAACCAAAAATTCATCATATAGCATATACGAGAACATGGCATCTCTACAAAGTCCTAAGTGCTCTCATTGACCTCAAATAGCAAGATTGTTTTCCCTAGGGTCAATGAGGCTAAGATAAATAGAAAGAGATGTTGTAACTCACCTTAAATAAGCCCTACAAGATGTATAAAACGTCCATGCAAAGGTGGGTATGTGATCTCCTTGCCCTCCTCTTCTCTTCTATGGTTGGGTTTTGGAAATGGCTTCCTCAAGACTTGGCCACCATTGTTGATCACCCAAGAACCTTCAAGAACTCCTCTCTAACCTTAGAGAAATGATCAGCCATGAATTTGGGAGAGGATGGCTGAATAGGATGGGTTTAGTGGTGGTAATGGCCACTCTATGGGTGAAGTGGGGTGGGAGAAGGTGTCCAATGCATGTTGGTGCATGTTGGATGTCTTTCTTTGCCAAGTGTTGTACATGCACTTAAACCTCTCAAAACTTGTCAAGCATGCAAGGGAGGATAGTTAGGACGAAACTAGGGTGGGTTAGGTTCGGTTTGGGTAGGGTTAGGTTGGCCAAATAGAAAGTCTAACACACAATGAGTGGTCAACTATAGTAGACCAGAATTTGGGTCATTTTACAAAATGTTCCTGTACCGAAATACACATCCTAAAATTACACAAAAGGTATGTTTATAAATATCTATGAGTCTAGTTTCTAACACATCAAACGGATCTGAATTCGAAGCCAGACACAAAGTTATGGCCAAAATACTACGACCTATCGTGGCTTCGAATTCGCGAAAATCAAACTCGAGCGTGTGTAAACGTTTACACGACCACTCAAAAATAATTCTAAGTTAATTCCCCAAGGTCCCCTAGTCATCTAGGGTCAAAATAATACCAACCGAAAAAGTCGTACAAAGAAGAAGAACGACAAGAAGTAAAGTAGCAATCAAACCGTCGATTCGACAAGCCTTCAAACAAGATTTAAATCATGTTAAGGATATTATGAATGATATCTAATACTTACATATATGCATCCATCTAGAAGTCTAACACATCTAAACATGTTATTTAATCATCATGTAAAGATCTAGGACCAAATTGAGGTCAGGAACACAAAAACCCGAGTAAACTCTCAATCGCGTCACATTTCGATTATCATCGAGTTACGACTTGTGACTTTAGCAAGTTAACAGCTAAATGACATCTCTTAAAAGTATTTTGGTCTTAATGTGATCTATCATACACATCTAGACTCTCTCATAAATCAAATAAGCGATCAACAACGGAAGAAGTGCGAGCATTGCACGCAATTCAAGCTAACCGGGAATCGGGGTCTTACAAGCCCCATCCATATTAAGTTTGAAACAACCCATAGAGGGACTATCCCAAGAAACAGCTTGAATAGTAACCTTCTTACGCTGCCCATAAGAGATATTAGAAGAGCTGGAAAGATTTCAGATATAGAAGTTGGCAGCCTGAAGGATGTCCTTAAGGTCAGAATTAATGCTGGAAATCAAGAAATGAACCGAATGCCTAACTCCCTCAAAAACCGCAGAATTGCGGAACTTCCAAATATGCCATAAGATAAGGGAAGGAATCACAATGAAGAGAAGAGACTTACGGTGCAGCCACCAAGCAAAACAACGTTGGGGAATGAAGCAAGGATGAAACGGGACTTCAAACATGGAATGGAAGTGCTTCCATACACTAGAAGCAGTACGACTTGAAATGAAGACATCGTCAAAAGACTCAATATTACCAGAGTCACAGCAAGAGCATTTTGAAGCAAGCGAAAAACGAAGAAAAATTCGCCAAAGAAGAACACTTGTTTTCTTGGGCAGAGATTTATGCCAAATAAATTCCGCTGAGAGCATGCGTTGATGATCAATTCTTACAACGGAGAGGGTTGAGCTTAAGGTGAAATTACCATGAGAAGTACTAACCCAACAGGCCCGATCATCTTCTTCATTAAGGGTGATAAACTGAGCTTTAATGTTGTCAATCATATTGAGAGGGAAGGCAGTGCTGTTACGGGAAAAAGGGCTCGACATGAAATCCCGAACAATAGAGATGCAACAGTCTATCGACCTGTCTATACGGAGGTCATGAATCCAGTAATCAAACCATGGAGAGAAATTTCCCTTACCGATAACTAGAGCCGTTGCAAAGCTCATCAAAGCCCGCCCCTAGGCGGGTTGGGCTAGTGTTTTTCATACCCGTTAGGAGCGGGCTGGCTTTACGGGCCGCGGGCAATGGGCAGCCCGCATTTTATGGGCTCTGAATTTTGATTGAAAGGTTTAGTGAAATATGGGCTCTATGTAATTGGTTAATGATTATAATGTTTATGTTTTAAGCGGCCCACGCACTGGCAGGCCCACTAGGGCTTAGGTTATACTGAAATAGTGAAATGAAATCTGAAAGACTGAATCGCGATCTCAGTCTTACTCTTCTCACTCTCAGATCTGATCTCCCATCCTCCCTCTCCCTCCTCACTTCGGCTTCGACTTCGGCACTTCCAGAAGTTCGTCTAATCGTCTTCTTCACTTCTTCCTCAGTTCGTCTTCCTCACTCTACTCTCTATCTCTCTCAGTCTCAACTATCACTAGTCACTGAGCCTACGCCTCTCTCACGGATCCACGGTTTGTTTGTCATCGTCATCATGCTTCCCGCTTCAGTTAGATTCTCCGACTCGCGAGTCGTGATCTCTCATTCACTCCGTCTCTCACCTCACGATACTGGTCCTTATGCGTGAACTTCACAGCCACGCCGCTTCACAGGAATTGGCCTCAAAGTTACTAATTTTGTTATTTTGTTATTTACTTATTTAGTATTTTTTAAGTATTTTGAATATATTAATGAATATGTAATTTAACTAATTGTGTTATTTGAAATATTATGAATTTAATGGTTTATTTGTTGCAAATTTAAATTTATCAATTATCATGATTCTTGAATTTAAATTATTGAAAATAAATAAATAAAAATTTAAATACACTTATTTTTTGCCTAATTGGTGAATATTGATAAATAAACACAAAAGCCCTGGCTTGCCTGTTTTGCCCGCTGCCCTATCATGCCCGTTAATATGACACCTCTACCGATAACCCAGAAAATGCGAGGGTCAGCTATGTCTCTAGCCTTAAGCATTATGCGCCAAATGTGGGAGCCCTTGGAAAGAACAGTGTTGGGATGGTGACGGGAACAATATCTAGCTTTCAGATAGGAAGTCCAAAGGTTGGAAACAGTACAAAAACGCCACCACAACCTCAGGCCATATGCTCTAATCAAGTCAGCCATTGTATAAACTCCTATGCCTCCTTTAGAGACAGGTCTGCAACAGATCCAAGAGACCCAATGAATTTCGTTTTTACCATCCAATTGCCCCCAGAAAAAATTAGAAAACATCATGTCGATCATTGCTATAACTAAAGAAGGAGGGTTAATAGAGGCTATTTGATAACTAGTAATAGAGAGGAGAACATGCTTGATAAGAATAATGCGACCGCCGCATCAAGGAAAGACCCCATCCAAGAGTTAATCTGGCGTTGAAGCTTGAGAAGCAAGGAATCAAAATAGGCTTTTTCCTTACAACCACTATAAAGAGGACAACCAAGGTAGATAATGGGAAGGGAACCCTTTTGAAAATCCAAAATAGAACTAATGAGATTGCTTCGGTTGGCTTCCGTGGAGGGGGCAACAAAGAATGAGCTTTTCGATCGGTTGACAAGCTGACCAGAAGCAACTTCATTGTCTTTAATAAGAGTTTTGTGCTGGGAAAGGGAGGCCTTACTACCATTACAGAAAATAATGATATCGTCAGCAAAAGCGAGATGGGAAATAATAGGGCAACCACTGGCAGCCGAGAAAATAGAAGTCGGAGAGTGATTATGGAGGCAATTGATGCTTCTACTAAAGACTTCAGCCGTAATGATAAAGAGACTAGGAGAAAGGGGATCGCCTTGCCGAAGACCACGAGAGGAAGGAAAGTAGCCAGCCGGATCGCCATTAATAAGAACAGAGAACCAGTTATCAGAAATAAGCCTCCAGATAAGGTCAATAAAGATCTCATGAAAACCAAATTTCCGAAGAACACTGGTGAGAAAGACCCAAGAAACCCGATCAAAAGCTTTGGTCATGTCAAGCTTGAGGACAATATTAGAGCCATTAGCTATACAAGTATTTAGATAAATGACTTTAATTAAACTAACAAAAGAAGATAAATGTTCACAATTGTTAGAAGTTGATGTTGACTTTAAAAGTCTTTAGGTAAAATCTTACCAATTAAAATGATTTATTCCTCATTGGTTACGAAAAATTATTTTAGTTTAAAAGTTTTTAGATAAAACTCTTTTACTAACAATAGAAGAGATGTATCCCAAATTAGATAGAAAATAATGTTGGTTTCAAAAGTTTTAAGATAAAAGACTTCTACTATTATTATTATTATAGAATAGATGTATCTCACATTCGTTAGAAAATGACGTTGGTTTCAAAAGTTTTAGTTAAAAGACTTCTACTATTATTATTAATAGAATAGATGTATATCACACATTGGTTAGAAGACTTCCACTATTATTATCAATAGAATATATATATATATATATTTCACATTGATTTTATATTCTAACATTTTAATCATAATGCCTAAAATTTTAAAAATTATACTACTACTATTACCAAAAGAAGAAATATATGTCACATTTAAAAATTATAGTAGTATTATTAACAAAAGAACCCGTGCGGAGCACAGGCTCTATAACTAGTACATCTAAATAAAGTGTGATAAAATTTATCACGTAGTAATCGATTTTGACATAAAAAATGATTAAAAATTTTAACTTTTACCATAAGAATTGAGGAGTCCTAATTAAATGAAATACGTCTAACTAAAATGTGATAAAACTTATCACGTAGTAATTATAAATCTCTATCATAAATTTGCTGGTAAAACTATATCCTAAATTTGTACCGAGTGTGTGTCAGTTTAATCACATAATTGTCTTTTAAATATCTTTGTTTGACTCATACAATTGTTATTGAAATGTGTTTATTGTTATCAGCAAGCCTTTGTAATGATTTGACTTTTAAATCGTTCAATTTTAATAATCAATATGTTTACTTGGAATATTACTGTTCAAACTCATTTGGTCGAGTAATTGATTATCTGAGATAATTTAATGATAGTAATCAGTGGAACGGTTGTGGAATAGTGGTTACAATTCAACTGGATTGTCTAAAGATAGAAGATTACATGATTTTGGAATTGCAGATTAATCCTCACAGTTTATAAAATTTCGGATTTGACCCTTATGCACTTTTAAGAAAAGTCACTAACTTTGAATGGTTATAATTTACTCATTTTAAATCGGAATTAAGTGATTCAAAAATCGAAATTGATTATTTTTCAGAATACTCTCTAATGGACTTAGTTTTAGAATCAGATTCCGTGTTCATTTTGAATTATGATAAATTATTTCATATTGTAATTGTAGTAATTATAATTAATGTTATCGTTGTAAGCATAGTACTTAAAATTGATTCTTAAATCATTTCATTATGTTATATGCTTAGATTGAAGCGAGTTAACTGGTTGGGTATTTGGATTGTCTCAGATGTGAGGTAAGAGTTCTTGTCAACCTAGTTACCATTTGATTCTTGTTATTCGAATCTTTGAAAGATATTGTTCTTACCAAGTTTGGATTTGAGCTTGTTATTGTTCTTTCATTGTTCATCTCATTTGGAACTGATGAATTATATGTAGAAACTGATAAATTTTGGGAATAATGGCATAGCCTTTCCATTGATTGAATCACATATTTATATATGGAGAGTTACAAATAGGGTTACACTAGGAGTGTGGTATAAGAAACCTTTACAAGTAAGGAAATATAATAACAAAAGAACTATACAAGGAAAGAACTATATAAGGTAGTAACAAATAAATAATGAATATATTATTCTCTAATATTATATTTGTTTTGCTACTCCGTCATATACACTTTGAGTTGTTATTATGTTACGATTTGATAGCATCACAAGTTGACTCTTCCATCACCAGTTGTTGGTATTTGTTATTGCAGCTCTTGGTCAAAGTGGCATCTGCAGTGACACTTTGATGTTTAAGTAATTTGTTTTGCAGGTTTGGGCATTTGGTCAGCTCAAGTGTTATGGAATTTAATTTGATATTATTGTTTATCGTTATTGTTCATCTACTCTTCGATAGAGAGATATGATTGTTTGGTTTTGTTTCGCAGCTATTGTTATCAGATTAATAAAGCTACTTTGATGTACTTTCGATACACTGTCACATCCAGAGGATATATCGTTGCTCTGATGTACTCTTACGCAATGGTATATATATGGTATTTTGGTCTATTTTGGCATAAACACTTTCTTGGATTTGGATTTTGCTTTAGATTCGTTTTGATTTTGTTCTTCACCTCTCGCAAGACGTGTAATCGCAATCTCTGGGGCATGACAGAGTGGTATCAGAGCTTAGGCATATAATACTTTGGTCGTCTAGAGCCGTAGGTTTGATTTAGGAATAAGTGGATTCGGATTTGCAAAGTCATGGTAGTTGAATGTGCAATTCATAGCATATCGTGATCATATTATGTTAAATATTATACATTTTATTTGATAACTTTTTGCAGCAATCATGGTATCTTGTTTGAAAGTTATTGAGGATGGTTTTGGTTTTCTGAAAATGAAATCAAGAGATCTTCGGGTTCAACTAATCGTTGCGACTTGCGAGGGTAACTGAAATGAGGTTAGGGATGTTCTTATTATGTCTTAATTTTTCGATGAGTTTTCTAATGATTATTTACTATCATTTGACCGTGATTTGTACTTGTGTATTGAAGTGTTAACATGAATAGAGCCAATACCCAAATGCCTTATCGGATGGCTCTGACAAGGTTGAAGGAATTAAGGGTACAACTAGAAGTATTTGAAAAATAAGGGATTTATCCAATCGAGGAATACCACAATCAGGAATTCCAAGCTTTTTGTAGGAAGCGATTATTGAGAATATGTAGTACGACGTTACATCTTGTAACGGATAAGTGTAAATACCATCTAGTACATCTCCATGATCTATTCGATCGTATGCAATGAATAGTTGAGTTTTCAAGTTTAACTTAAAGAGTGGGTACTCTTAGTGGAAAATACAATTTGATACCGACCAAAGAGGATTTTTCATGTTAAATATGAATATTATGAATTATTGGGATGTTATGTGGATTAATCTAGACGTCTGCTATTTGATGTCTTGCTGAATAGATCTTTGATTTGTCTCCAGATTAGTTATAGACGATTATCAGACCTAGAACATTATTCTGGGAAGCTATGTTATATTCGGTACCATATTGATTTCAGTTATAGGTTTGAATTGAAGACATTCCAAATGTAATATTCCATAATACGTATGACCTTCATGAGTTTGTTGAGTTACTGTTTATATTTATTAGTGCATTTGCTACTCGTGTGGACTTAATGGATATAATCATTAAATCATATTTCGACTAGTGTATAGCGGATTTCATTGATTGTCTAGCGGATTTCCTTGATTAGATTTGAGTATATCCTAAGCTATGAGTAACATGGAGAACAATTGACACAAAATAGTATAATCAACGTAGTTTCCTCACTATTAGAGATTATGGTGGATTGAATAATACTTGAAGTTGCTTTATGATCGATGTATTTTATACGTCGATTTTATATGCTTCTATGACTTAAATTATGCTATTTCACGAGGCTTTTGATTACTAATATATGTTTTCGGTGAGTTTTGTAAGTTTCAGGGTTATTTGTGAAAATATGCGAAACTCCAGGGTTTTAAGTGCAAATTTCAAGAATGGCCAAAAAGGAAAAATGAAGAAAAAGCAAAAGCTGCAGATTCTGGAGACCTTGCGGACGCAAGGTGCCTCAGACCTTGCGACCGCAAGGTAGGCGTCTGATCGAGAAAGGCGGAAACCAAGGAATCAAACCATCTTGGAGACCTGCGGACGCAAGGTACCCAACACCTGCGCCGCAAGGTGGTCGAATGCGACTTATTCGGATTTTCACACGGTCATTCGATGGAATTACAACTCCCGAGTATATATAGAAGTCGATGCCAGAGCCAAAAGGAGGAGGGCGGTGGAAGCTCTCTTTAGGTAGATTTTAGGTAGTTTTTAGATTGTATAACATAGTTAGATTTTGTAATTTCAACATTGAAGATCAAATCATGTATCCGATCATCTCCATATGTTGTTCATTGTCTATGATGAACTAAATCATCCATAATCTAGGAGGTGGGAGGTAACTTGTATCAAATTTATGCTTTGATTCTTATATATGTTTATTCAATGCTTGTTGATTGTGTTGTCTATCAATCCCTATATTATTTTGCTTTGAACAAATGAATGTAATCGCAAATAATAAAGGCTTAGAGGTGCGGATAACTGCATGACCAAGTGCATATGTCGTCGGCTCACCAACACAATAAATTGGACCTATCGATGCACGAGAGTGATAAGTTAGGACCAGGTTCTTACATGATCTAGGTGACAGATAGATCATAAATCTAGGTGACTAGACTAGATTGAGCAGTTCTGTGCTTAGGATATAGAATGGATGAATTTTGGGGGATGGAGATTTGAACCAATTGTTCAACAGACTATATCTATCTTTAGTGAGCAGAACCCAAGACATTGAATGACATTATTATGAATTGAACATAAAGGAGATACAAGTGAAACCGAATCCTAGATTGCCACCCACCATAAGATCTTCATATACGTTATTCTTGTCTAATTAGTTAAACATCTATAAATAAGTAGTTTAGAGTAGAAATAAATATAAAAACCCCCCTTTAGATTAATAAATTGCTATCAATAAATTGTACTGTTCGTGATCACTTGTCTCTGTGGGTTCGACCCTTGCTTCCAATACTATTCTATAATAGTCTTGTCCACTTGCAAGGAAAAAGATTAAATAAAACATCGATCAAGTTTTTGGCGCCGTTGCCGGGGACAAGCTAGTTCACGTAGTTAGTTTGTTGGTAGCGTAGTTTTTAATTTAATTTAGTTTTTAGTTTAATTTTCAGTTTTCATAAAAAATAAAAATACAAAAAGATTTTATTTTATTTTTTTGTTAGTTGTTTTTAAATTGCTTTAAATTATTTATTTTTATGCACGGTCGTAGATCCTTGAATCCTAAATTGGTAGACTTAAATCAAGATATAAATATTGTTAGAAGAAATCAAGAAGTTTTTGAAAATCTAGCTCAAGAGTTTGATAATCAAGACCAATTGAATCAAGAGGATCCTCTGGTTGATCCTTCAATGGAAGAAAATAACAATAATCGTAATCCTGAAAATCCAGTTGACCCAGTTAACCGGAATCAAAGAGAAGAAGAACCTGCAAGAAGAAATATGGAAGTAGTGATAAATCAAAGAACTATTAATGACTTTAGTAGACCTTCATTAAATGTTGTGACATCATGTTTAGTCTTGCCAGATGCTGTTAGGAATTTTGAGTTAAAAGACATTATTTTAATGCCATACCATCTTTTCATGGGATGCCCCATGAAGATCCTGTCAGTTTCTTAAGAGAATATGAATACATGATGAGTACTTTTCCTTTAGGAGGGTTGACTGAAGATCAAATTAAAATGAAATATTTTCCAAGTGCATTAAAAGAATTGGCAAAGAGATGGTTTATGAACCTAACACCAAATAGTGTTTATACTTGGGCTCAATTATATGATTTGTTTATGAGTAAATTTTACAAACATGCATCTCTTACGAGTATAGAAAACAAATCATGTCATTCCAAAATGAACGGGTGAAACATTCCATGAGTCATGGGATAGATTTAAAAATCTGCTCATTATGTGTCCTCATCATAATTTGGCTCAACATGTGTTAGTGCTTCAATTTTATCATGGTCTTTCGCCAGGCTTACAAACTATGGTTGATAGTGCAGCTGGTGGTTCTATTAATAGAATGACACCAGAAGCACTAGAAGAATTATTTGAGATGTTAAGTATTAATTCCCAACAGAAAAGTGCTAGAGGTAAAAATAGGAGCCTATATCAATTGCAAGATAATTCAAATACACAAGCTCAATTTGAAAATTGGCAAATTCAAGAAGCATGTGCTTTATGTGGATTATATTCTCATGCTACTAATTTTGTCCATCAAGTGCTATGTATTACGAGCAGGGCTAATGCTATGAATATGTACCCTCAAAGGCCAAGGAATGATCCTATTCAAACACATATAATCTGGTTGGAGGAATCATCCTAACTTTTCTTGGGGAGGAAATAAGCCTTTGCAACCTCAACAATTCCAACCTCAACCACCACAACCTCCACAGTTGCCAAATCAAAATCAGTTGAGAATTGAAGAAGTTCCCAAGCAAGAAGTAGCTAGTAAAGGTCAAGCAGCTTTGATGAAGTACATGCTTGAAGAAATCGAAAATCTAAAGAAACACATTGAAAGTTCTGGAGCAGATAAAAGAGAAGAAGGGAAGTTCCCTAGTCAAGCTGAACAAGCCAAGTCAATCACCGTCTTGCGAAGCGGTAAGGTGATAGGTGAAGAGGTAAGTGATCCTGATCCTTCTTCTAAAATGCATGCTTCAATAGAAAATTCTGAACAAGAAAATTCTGAAAAAGTGATTGAAAAAGATAGTGATATTAATAATAAAGAGAATAATGAACTAAATAATCAAGAAGTAGAAATTGAAGTTGAAGTAGAAGTTCCAAATAAGGAACAAGAAAAAGAAGTTCAAAATGAAGATAATACAATAGAAGTTGAAAAAGAGTTTGATCAAGAAGAGGAGGAACCTTATGTGGCCCCTCCACCTTATGTTCCTCCAATTCCGTTTCCAAGAAGACTTATGAAAAACCGAATGGACAAACAATTTACGGAAATTTATAATATGTTATCCAAAGTGAATGTTAATCTTCCTTTGCTTAATGTTATTAAAAATATTCCAACTTATGCAAAGTTTTTCAAAGATCTTCACTCTAAGAAATACAAGTTTGAAAACAACGAAAAGATTGTTGTTTCTGAAAACGTAAGTTCAGTTTTACAACCCGAATTACCACCTAAGTTGAAAGACCCTGGTAGCTTTAATATCCAAGTTTCCTTGGGAAGCTCTAAAAAGATGAAAGCAATGCTAGATCTAGGAGCAAGTATTAATTTGATGCCATTTGCGGTCTATAAACAGTTAGGGTTAGGAGAACTAAAACCCACTAATATGCAATTACAATTAGGCGATCGCTCGCTTAAATATCCTTTGGGTATAGTGGAAGACATCCTAGTTCAGGTTGATAAATTGATCATTCCAGTCGACTTTGTGGTTCTAGAGATGGAAAGGAAGATATGCACCAATAATGAAGTCCCAATTTTGTTAGGCATACCATTTATGGCTACTGCCAATACAATAATTAATGTGAAAAATGGTAAACTCACAATGTCAGTCCTAGGTGAAACAGTTGAAATCTACGTGTTTGAAATCTTCGTGTTTGATGCTATGAATAGACCTAGTGACATAAGTGCTGCTTCTCAATAGATGAGATTGAAAAGTTATCAACCGAAACCTTTGAAGAAGAGGAAGAATATGAGAGAGATAGATTTATTGTCTATGATGATAGTCCTATCCCTCCCATAAAAATTGACATTGAGGAGATTGAAAGAGAAATAGAAGAAGAGGAAAGATTAGAGAAAGAAAAGTTAGAAGCTAGTGGAAAGAAAGATAAAGAAGAAATAAAGAAAGAATCAGAAAATAATTCGATGAATCTAAAAAGTAGTAGAAGAAAGTTTTGAAATCAAAGATGATGAAGTAGAGATTCTGAAATATCTCTTTGAAGAAATTGAGATAGATAATATTGAAGAAGAAAATAAGGAAGATAATAAAATGGAGAATGAAGAGGCTAAAATAAAAGAAACTATTAAAGTAGAAAATTCTGAATTTATGCCATCCATTAATTCTCCCAAAGTCGAAGAATTAAAGCCATTACCACCCCATTTAAAATATGCATTTTTAGGGGAAGGTAACACTTTGCTGTTATTATAGCAGGACTTAACGGAAGAGCAAGAAGCTAGTTTGTTAAAAGTTTTATGGACACATAGAGAAGCTTTAGGATGGTCCTAGTCGATTTAAAAGGAATTAGTCCTCTATGTGCATGCATAAAATACATCTAGAAGAAGGTAGTAAACCTTCAAGATAAAGGAAAAGAAGACTTAACCCACACATGGAAGAAGCTGTTAGAAAAGAAGTTCTTAAGCTCTTAGATGCGGGCATAATTTACCCTATATCAGACAGTAAATGGGTTAGTCCTATTCAAGTAGTTCTTAAAAAGTCAGGAATTACTGTTGTTAAAAATGAAAAAGACGAACTAGTCCCTACTAGAACAATAACTGGTTATAGAATGTGCATTGATTTGTGTAAATTAAATGCGGCAACTAGGAAAGACCGCTTTCCTTTGCCATTTATTGACCAAATCCTTGAAAGACTAGCCGGTCATGAATATTATTGCTTTCTTGATGGTTTTAAGTTTACAATCAAATCCTGTTGCACCGAAGACCAAGAGAAAACAACTTTACATGTCCCTTTGGTACTTTTGCTTTTAGGAGAATGTCTTTTGGATTGTGTAATGCAACAGCTACTTTTCAAAGATGCATGATTTCTATATTCTCATATTTAGTTGAAAGATGTGTAGAAGTTTTCATGGACGATTTTTCAGTTTTTGGAAATTCTTTTGATCACTGTTTAGAAAACCTTACATCAGTCTTGAAAAGATGCTGTGAAACTAATTTAACCTTAAGTTGGGAGAAAAGTCACTTTATGGTAAAACATAGAATTGTCTTAGGGCATGTTGTTTCAAATAAAGGCAATGAAGTTGATAAAGCTAAAATTGAAGTTATTTCACAACTACCCCCTCCCACTTCAGTTAAAGGAGTTAGAAGTTTTCTAGGTCATACTGGTTTTTACCGAAGATTTATAAAAGATTTTTCCAAAATCTGTAAACCTCTATGTAATTTGCTAGCCAAAGATACATAATTTATTTTTGATAAAGAATGTTTAGAAGCTTTTAATTTATTAAAAGAAAAATTAACTACTGCCCCTATTTTATCCGGCCCTGATTGGTCACTTCCTTTTGAAATCATATGTGATGCATCAGATTTTGCGATTGGAGCCGTGTTAGGACAAAGGGTAGATAAAAAGCCTCATGTGATCCATTATGCTAGTAGAACTCTAAATGATGCCCACTTGAATTATACAACTACTGAAAATGAATTTTTGGCAGTAGTATATGCTTTAGAAAAATTTAGATCATATCTGCTAGGATCAAAGGTGATAATTTTTTCTGATCATTCTGCATTGAAATATCTGTTAAGCAAGAAAGATGTTAAACCAAGATTAATTAGATGGATGTTATTGTTACAAGAATTTGACATTACCATCAAAGATAAAAAGGGAACCGAGAATGTCGTAGCCGACCATTTGTCTAGATTAGAATTTTCTCCCTTACTTGAACGTTAATTTCTTGATGATCCTGTCCCCATAAATGATAATTTTCCTGATGAACAACTTTTAGCCATTAAAGATTCGGACCCTTGGTATGCTGATTTTATACGTCGATTTTATATGCTTCTATGACTTAAATTATGCTATTTCACGAGGCTTTTGATTACTAATATATGTTTTCGGTGAGTTTTGTAAGTTTCAGGGTTATTTGTGAAAATATGCGAAACTCCAGGGTTTTAAGTGCAAATTTCAAGAAGGGCCAAAAAGGAAAAATGAAGAAAAAGCAAAAGCTGCAGATTCTGGAGACCTTGCGGACGCAAGGTGCCTCAGACCTTGCGACCGCAAGGTAGGCGTCTGATCGAAAGGCAAGAACCAAGGAATCAAACGGCCGAGACATCGGAGACCTTGCGGACGCAGTACCCAACACCTTGCGGCCGCAAGGTGGTCGAATGCGACTTATTCGGATTTTCACAGTCATTCGATGGAATTACAACTCCCGAGTATATATAGAAGTCAGATGCCGAGCCAAAAGGGAGGAGGACGACTGGAAGCTCTCTTTAGGTAGATTTTAGGTAGTTTTTAGATTGTATAACATAGTTAGATTTTGTAATTTCAACATTGAAGATCAAATCATGTATCCGATCATCTCCATATGATGTTCATTGTCTATGATGAACTAAATCATCCATAATCTAGGAGGTGGGAGGTAACTTGTATCAAATTTATGCTTTGATTCTTATATATGTTTATTCAATGCTCGTTGATTGTGTTGTCTATCAATCCCTATATTATTTTGCTTCGAACAAATGAATGTAATCGTAAATAGTAAAGGCTTAGAGGTGCGGAAAACTGCATGACCAAGTGCATATGTCGTACACTGGCTCACCAACATAATAAATTAGACCTATCGATGCACGAGAGTGATAAGTTAGGACCAGGTTCTTACATGATCTAGGTGACAGATAGATCATAAATCTAGGTGACAGCTAGATTGACAGTTCCTGTGCTTAGGATATAGAATGGATGAATTTTGCGGGGATGGAGGCTGAACCAATTGTTCAACAGACTATATCTATCTTTAGTGAACGAATCCAAGACATTGAATAGCATTATTATGAATTGAACATAAAGGAGATACAAGTGAAACCCAGAATCCTAGATTGCCACTCACCATAAGATCTTCATATCTGTTATTACTGTCTAATTAGTTAAACATCTATAAATAAGTAGTTTAGAGTAGAAATAAATATAAAAACCCCCTTTAGATTAATAAATTGCTATCAATAAATTGTACTGTTCGTGATCACTTGTCTCTGTGGATTCGACCCTTGCTTCCAATACTATTCTATAATAGTCTTGTCCACTTGCAAGGAAAAAGATTAAATAAAATATCGATCACTTTACAAAGTGGATTAGTAAACTGCAAGATAACTTCTTTTGTATGGGATGGTAAATATGAAATTAGCTTCCAAGACTTTAATTAGTGGATAATCTTAACTCGATTCTTGTATTGTTAACCTGATATTACGTTGGTGAATAAAACTGAATATGTTGTAATATTGAGGGTACATCGAAGATGGATTTGAGTTGTGTGTTAATATAGAATGACAAGCCTGCTAGTTATGCCACTAAAACTGAACCCATGTGACCAGAATTAAAACTTTGCGTTACCACTGTCTTGCGTTACATAAATGGAGATATTATGTGCATTATAATCATACGAAGTTAGCAGTGTTTGTTCTCATTGAAATAGTTAAATATAATACCAAAGAACGATGGATGGGAATTTTAAGGATCATGATTGTATTGTCCCTTATCATTTAGAACGTAACAATTCGAACCTTGTGAATCTGAATGAGGAGTAGCCTTTGTGGATATTTAAGTGTAACATACCTTATCTCAGAAAATTGAAGAAATTCGAGGATGAAATCCTATACTTTTAGAAATTGTATGGATATTGAATAACGATAAGAAATCACAGTTGCGCAACGGAAGCGTAGTATTAAGAATTCGAGAGAGTTATAACACTATGTATATTGATGGATTCGATAAGCTTGTACATTTCTCCTAGGTAATATGACTCTTACCTTGAAGCAGTTACGATGTATATTTGAAAGAGACTTCAATTGCATGGGTTATTTACAAACTTGGGATGCCTTACAAGATTCTTTGAGAATACATTGAAGTCTGACGCAATAGTTAAGTTAAGCTGGAACAATTGGGACTTTCAAGGATATATCTTGAACTTGCTCAATTGAGTTAGAGATCATGAAATTATTTTGTGGAAGCTTTTGGTTCATGGTCGGCTAATATTGAAGGTAGAGAGCAAAGTTTATTCGGTAAGAGAATTATGTAAACCGGTAAGTCATTACTCTCTTTTAAATTTTTATATTTATAAATTTGAAGTTTCCGTGCTAGTATGTTAATAGAATTGTAAAACGCATATTGTTAATTGAACTTGCATGGAAATTATATGGTTCCGTAAAGAAATTGTTGCATTCTATTTAAATTGTATTATGAATTGAAATGATGAATTGTGGAATATTGGAAATGACATCTATAGTTCGGGAATATGATGATTTTGTTATTGACTTTATGGAGTCTAAGATGACTAAATTTTGTTGGGTTATTATCTTAGATCCTACGAATAAAGAAAAATTATAATGTATCGAAAATAATTAGTAGCTTGTAATTTTGAAGTAGTTATGTGCTATTAAATATAATTATGGTTATATGTAAACCAACTATAAGATGTTTCAAGAATTTATAGATATTTGTGCACATGTTCTTTGTGAATGAATTATTGCGATAAGTATACTTGTACTAATTATGGGTATAATTATTTCTAAATTAATTTTTATATAATGTGATTTTTGTTAACGAATAACTATGAATTAGCTACGTGACTTGTTCAGAAGATAGTTGCTCTGATGTACTCGTACACAGTGATATATATATATATATATATATATATATGGTATTCTGGTATATTTTGACAGGAACACTTTATTGGATTTGCTTTTTGCTTTAGATTCGTTTTCGTTTTGTTCATCACCTCTCGTGAGATGTGTAACCATGATCTCCGGGGCGTGACAAGGAGACTCAGAGATGCTGAAGAAATCACTTGTAGGCAAATTTAATTTGTGCATCGTTGCCTCTGATGTGGCATTGTTGCCTCTGATTTAGGTGTCTTAGCTATGGCCAACTTCATTTTGAAGAGCATGATCCAAACTATTACAATTTTCAATGCTTAAGTCAAAGGCATCTATCGAATCATCGGTTGAAGCTTGTGGAGAATATATTGAGTGATTTGGAAGCTAGTAAATGTGTTGCTATAGAGGAAGATGTTGATCCCTCTCCTTTGAAGTTGATCGATCACCAAATGTTCTCCTTTGAGAACCCAAAATACAATGAGCCACATGTCAAGGCAAATGCACTTTTACATGCCCATTTCTCTCGGTAAATGGTGGGTGGAAATTTAGGCGTCGAAATTTTTGTAAAGAACAAAAATGGAGTCTGAAGTTGTGGAAGTAAAAAGAGGTGGGTGGTGTGGGGAAGTGTGATAGAGTGTGTGAGAGAAAAAAAAATTTCATTCCCAACGTCACTTTTTTTTTTGCATCCCAAAATTAATAATTGATGCTCAAAATTAATTATCAACGCCTAATTTTTGTATTACAATGCCCAAATTTGGGCGAGGATTTTTGTATTTGGGTACCCAAATTCATTAGCTTTATATGTACGCATTTTCTTCATTAATGGTATTTTTGTCATTCTCCCCCCTTAAAAAAAAAATTGTACTTTAGCCATTTAAAACAAATATGTGAGACTTTTTCGGTTATAATTACATCACATGGTATTGGCCTGAATTTTTCCTATTTGTAATTTTATATTGTTTTATTGTCCACAATATAATATAAATAAATTTTATTCTTTAAAATTCGACTGGGTTGGTCCGATCCGCCCGAAAAAGCTTCTAATGATAAAAAAAAACCCGTGTTTTTTTTGGATCGCCAATATTTGAAGCCCGGCCCATAAAGGAACTTGATGAACTAGGCCGGCCCATGGGTCTAGGCCTTTTTTGCAGGCTCTTTCTCCAACAACATTAGCAAGTCATAGAAAATATATTTGCAACAAGAAAAAGCAAGCTGAGAGAGACTTCGTCTTTGACCAGACGGTTGTTGCCGGTGGGATCAAGGAAGTTCTACTAGAACTAGAATTAAGGGAATGATATTCCCTACAAACATTGAAGCCATGCCGATGCGTGAGCGTGAGCGTGAGGAGATGAAGTTGTTATGCTTTTTCTGAACAGCCCCTGTGCTTCCCTCACCTTTTTGTTACACTTAACGATTAATTGTTCCATACTTTTTTGGATATATCACTAGAATAAATAATCCCTTATCTTTAAGTGGTCGGTGATAAAACCATATACTATTATATTAACATGACTGCAAAGAGTCTGTTATTGTTTAGTCGTAATAATAGTCGTAAACATAATATTTTTGTAATTAAATAAAATGATATCATAGTAAAAACACTACAAATGATGTTTATTTGAAAAAAAAATTGATATTTTTCTTGGAACAACTCTTTTTTTTTTTAACTTTTTTTTTTTTTTTTCCTCCTGGGCGAGGAAGGGATCGAACTCGAGATCACATTATCATGTACCACCCCAGGGCTTTCTTGGAACAACTCTAAAAAGAACAATTAATATTTTTTTAGGAACAGAAAGAGTAAATGTGTGTTTATAATTTTATCATTGTGATTTACTGACTTGATTTTAATTTTTTTTTTTAATCCTTATGGTAAATAATTAAAGAATAAGTAAAAATGAATAAACAGAAAGCCAGTAAATCCCCAAATCCAAAAAAGAGAAAAAAGAAAAACAAAACTATAAATTAAGTCATTATATAAAAAATCAAACCCTAAATATTTTATTGACTTCCCGACTTAAAACCCAGCGCGCAGTAGTCCCTGCTCCCTTCCCTTGACATGCTGTGTGGTTGATGGTATGCTTCAGAACTTGTTGGTCGGCATGGTGCTTCAGAAATACATGTACTTAAATACATTGAGATTTCATGTGGAGGCTAAAAGAGGTTGGGACTAGAGCTCTCAAGTGGCCCGGCCCGGCCGGCTAGGTGCGTCGGGTTTTGCCTAACGACGTGACTGGCCTCATAAAACTCAAGCCTAACACATGTGCGCTTCGGGTTTATGGGCAAAAAAAAAAAACTATTTTTTAATTAAAACAAACTCGTAAATTAGCTAAAAAATGTTATATAAAACATCAAAACATACATACTTACTAGTCTAACTTACACAATTACAAAACAAAAGTGCAACCAAAGCAAATATAAACAAAGGTAGTAAGTTCAACAATTAAACGAAACACAAATTAGAAAAACTATAGTGTTAAAGACCAAAGAAAAAATACATGTGTAACTTGAAGGGTATTTTAAAAAAAATTATAACCAATTGAAGTTCATCGTACTGTCCCCAATTTTCTAATGTGTTTTCTAAGGATAAACAAAATTTTTCGGGTTCTAGTTTGCAAAATCATACTAACTAGCAAATGTTCATTTTTTTATTCACCGGACACAATCTAGTATTTAAATTTTATTTCCTATCAAGTTTATTCTATTGAGGTTTTTTATTAGCTAATATCAAATAGAGATACCCAATTGAATAGATCAGTTTCGATAAAATTACTAACCGCAATCATACTAAACTAGATTAGATCTTGAAAGACCAACTTCAGTTCCTCTTTATAAGTGTCACTTCCATCAATTTAGAATATGAGTTTCAACCAAAAAGAGAACAATGATTTGAAAATAGATCGTACTGTGTCATAAATTCATCCAACTAAAAGAAAAAAAATAGTTTAAGTGAATGTCAGATAGTTTTTGCTTTTTAGGTTTTATGTTTTAGTTTTTAATTTTTTAATTATGTTTAACTTTGTCAATCGTATGATCGGGCCCGGTTTTTTACGTTCGGGCCATGCCCGGCCCACGGCCTATCGGGCTTATTTTTTCGAGTCTTCTAGTTTGAGGCCCAATCCCTTAAAAAGTCAAGTGAGCTGGATCGGGCTCAATTTTGACAGCTTTAGGTTCAACAATTACAAATACTACATCATACATACTCATTTCATCCAAAAATTATCGTCTGAGATGACTTGGCGTACAGTCTAAAAAAACATATTTGACTGGTGGTGCACGGTTTAAAAAAATACATTTAACTAGATTATTAATATTTGTTTAATGTGTAGTTTAATTTAAATCTTATGTGTATGTGGCTCATAACTAAAATAAGATAAAAAAGTAATAGTAAAATCGTAAAAGTGTTGTTTAAAAATGAAAGCGTTAAACAAAATAAATTATTTTAGGATAAACGAAAAATAAAAGTATGACAATAATTTTGAAACGGAAAAATGGAGTATATATATATATATATATATATCAATTGATTTTTACTCCAATTTTGGAGCACCGATTTACCTGATATCATGATTAGGGGTGTAAGTGGTTCGGTTTGGTTTGGTTTATGTCAAAACCACAAACCGAACCGCCTCCTAGTGGTTCCAAAAATCTCAAACCGAACCGAACCGAGTAAGACTTGGAACCAAACCGAACCGAACCACTCGGTTTGATTTGGTTTGGTTCGTTTTGTGGTTTATATAAATTATTTTTAATGAAATTAACCAACATTAAAAATAACAACAAAAATAATATTTTAATTTGGAATTAACATCAAAATTAGGAAATAATCTACTAACAACAAATTATCATAAATAAAACAATACAAATTCTAAAATAAACACAAACAATTGAAGAAATAATAATTTTCCAATAATCAAGATTTTGTTTGATTTAGTGTCCGTCTATATATATATATATATGGTGGTTCGGTTTGGTTTGGTTCAATACCAAAAACTGTGAATCGAACCGAACCGCGTGATCTTCCATTTCTTAAAACCGAAACCAAACCGTATTCGACCAAAATCGAACCAAACCGACTGATTTGGTTTGGTTTGGTTCGGTTCCGATTACCAAGTTAACTACAGTTATTACCAATCATCTATCTAGCACATTCCTCGTATACAAGTGGCCCACTTGCCACCACTCTAAGCAACGGGTGGCTGTCGGTTAGCCTCTACTCTTCAAAGAGTAATGATATGGGTGAAACCATGCTAGTCTTTTTTTCTTTTATTTTATTTGTTGTCGTTGTTGTTGCCGCAAGGAATTGAACATGATATCTTGCATTTTGTAAAACTTTATCTCTTATAATTGAACCGCCCTTAGGATCAAAAGAATTTACTCATTTCATTTCAAAATATATGATATTTTGAGATAGTTTTTTTGTTCTAAAATAGATGACACTTTATAATTTTCAAGAAAATTTTTTTTTTTCAATTCTAACCATATTTATTGACTCCGTAATTCAAGTTTGATTTTTTCGATAAAAATATCAAAACACCTCATTAATATTTGGATAGAAACAGTTTAGTCTTTACAATATGTTTCCTTAGTCAGTGTGAAAAGCCTATAACGTCATATTTCATTTAGCTCCTTCATGCCTGTTATAACTAGTTATTTCGATTTTCTATTAGCGACTTTAACTATAACCTCAGCTTTATATATCGGACTGAGCAAAATACGACTTATTTGAAAGTCATATTTGAGCTGCACAAAACTTAGAAAAAGAAATCTTTTTTGTGAAATTCTGTATACTCTATAATTACTTACCATATCAATTGCAAATTATTAGTCATTGAGATTAATGGTAATTCGGATTAATATTTAGGTATAGATATTTCTTTTTTTTTCTCCTTTCAAAGAAATTGAAATGATTGAAGTTTTTCTATTTTGAATCGTCTTAGGCCTAATTCATATTACTTTAGCTGGATTATTTGTAACTGCATATTTACAATACATGCGCGATGATCAGTTGAACCTTTGATTCATTAATCTCGCGTTTTTTGATTAACCTCCTCCTTTCGTTAATATTCGAGAGGTCAAATTCAGATTGCTGTTCAAGGTAGTGAAGCTATTTAAATCTAAGAAGAATGGAATCGCGCTCTGTAGGATTTGAACCTACGACATTGGGTTTTGGAGACCCACATTCTGCTGAACTAAACTAAAAGCGCTTTTTTATCAAAAAAAAAAGACCGAAAAGAAAGGGATTTGATTCTTTTTGTAAGCTCTAGACATCTTTAATGTATATAAAAGATAATATCATAAGAATGATAGATTCTATACTTCCAATTAAAATCGATTTCACCTAATCCCCCGTTAGTGCTTTAGGGAATAATGATAGATAGGGATGACAAGATATGAACTCGTGACATTTTGTACCCAAAACAAACGCGCTACCAAGCTGCGCTACATCCCTTCAATTAGCCTACAGTATCATTGTAGAGAATTCTTGTCTTGTTTTCCACATTAGTTTTTTCTTCTATAAATTAGATATATATATGTATATATATATATATATATATATACAATTGCTATGTCCATTTTGTTTTTTGGTCTCATTTAACATATAATATTAATCTAAATTGAATATTAAAAAAACACTCTGATCTTTATGAAAGAGTATTTTTAGGAAATGCTCGGGAAGAAAAGACCGTTTTTATGTTATGTTTTAAAAAAAAGATTTGCTAGATCATTGTACATTTCCGTTTGAATTAGGGATTAGGTATATATTTTAGGACAAAGAGAGTATCACTATTCACTATTGCTTAATTACAAACTTTAGATCTAACAAATAAAACCGATATTGCTATTTATCTTTTTTGTTAATATCATATCATTTCAAATTATATATATTTTTTTTGATACGAATTAGAACTGTAATTCACACTTATTACTAATTATTAATACAACACGACTGCTGCTGTACATGCCACCTAAAAACCTGCGGACTAGAACGTACATATTGATATTCTTCGTTGTGGTTGCCTTCATCAAAATTCAGCGAATAGCTAACAGCATCATACTGAAAAGTCAATGGCTTAGATCCATAGATAGTCTTGCTCTCTCTCATCACCGTTTTTACAAGCTTTCTCCATCTTCGTCCGCTACGCACATCCCCCGCAACGCCGCGTGTCTGGATGCGTGAGTATTCTTCATGGACGGGGACACATGACGGCGACATACAGCTGCCGGAGAAGTAGGATGATCGCCTGTGACTGTGAGTGATGGAATCACTGCCCATTTTCTTTTCAATTTTCAAAGTGAGGAGTGAGGTATGGAAGGTTTTTGGCTATCTTATAGTGGAAAGTGGAAAGGTGCCCAGTGTGTGAACCGTGGTTAGTTTAAATTGTGACTGTTTGCCTGTCTGGTGGTGGGCCTAAGTTTTGGGGTCATATAGAATTGATTAAAGGTAGATATATGCAATCCTAGTTGATCATTTATTTTTGTGGTTGTCCAGTGAGAACAGAGAACGCGGATTAGACACTGACATTTTCTCAGCTGGTTTATTTTCAATTTTGAAAAGGAAAATCCATTCAACAATTCAATAATTAATGGAGTCTAAAGGTTATCGAGAAAAAAGAGGAGTATATCTGATCCGTCTATGTAATTCGGAAAATGGAAGCTCCCATGTATGTACGCTCTATGGGCTTTTATTTGACAAATGAATAGCCCGTAGGCTGTTATTGATCATCGACCTCTTCTCTATATATTTGTCGTCTAATTGTTTGAAGAAATAAGTGAAAGAAAGGACCAGGACCCCGACCCCGACCCGCACCCGCAGCACATGTGAATTTGAACCTTTTTATAACATTGCCAGCCAAACTTGTGGGGACTTGAATTTTTTTTGTCATCACTCATCACAGCTCTGCTCACTATTATTGGATTCTCTTTCTTTATCCTATTCGGCTATTCGGCTTATTCGGCTATTCCTATCCTACCTCCTCTCTCTCGACCAAACATCAACGGTCTCTTTCTTTTTTCTATATAATATAGGAAATAGAAATGGTATTGGATAAGGTTGTAAAACCAGCTCTCATGCTTTGTTTGATAAATTCACAAAAAACTGAACCGGCCCAAGCCATGTGGAGACTTAGAGAATATATAATATAATTATACTCCCTCCGTCCCATTAATCGCATCCGGCTTATAAGAATCGATTCGATTATTTATATCGGCTTAATGTGTAGCTTCCTTTAACGTCCACGTATACATAATTAAAGTAGAGTGAAAAAGAAGGGTAAAATGGTAAAAGTGATGTTTAAAAGAAAGTTTCAAAGTGACAATTATTTTAATATAATTTAGATATCATGTCTGGTGACTGGAGTCTATGTTTACCTCATATGTAAGTAAAGTTAATCTTTGCATTTACTAGTACAAGAATAAGCAGAGAATTAATAGAGAAATCCTTAACAATAAAAGTAAGATCCTGCTTGGATACATGCGTTGTTCTCACTTCGTGATATATATTTCTTTTCATAATTTTTAAAATTTGAATAAAAATTTTAAGATTAACGGGTGAGGAAGCAATTTTTTTTTGGAGACTTCTTTGCTTCTAACATGGACAGTAGATCAAAGTTATTCTTAAGATTTCGAAATTAAGAATTCCAAGGAAAACCAAAAACAAAGAATGCAGAAAACAAAAAATAAATAAAAACAGCGGACCTCGTAAAAACATCTTCATCAGTTTTTAAGAAGAGAACTAAAGAAGAAGAATCAATTGAGGAAATCTTCTTATCATACTACTGAGGAGAGAGAGATTGAGAAGCCTTCTTATTTAAGAAGAAAGGAAAAAAAAAGGATGAAAGGCTGCGTTTGTGGTGCACAGGTCAGGGCTGATGGATGGGTTTCAAGTTCGATTTCACTGATTTTTAATTTATTTATTTTTGGGTAATGATGTGTGTGACCAATGTGGGGGTGGGGAATGAATTTTTTTAGTAGTTGACCGTTGAATTATTTTTTTTTCTTTTTTTAATTCTTCCCCATAAATATTTTTTATTATTTAAATGTATTCAAAGGTTACAATTATATATATATATATATATATTATGATGTCTGTGGTATGATTTGGACAAATGCTACTTCTGGTGAGGCTTTTGAACACCCGACTTTTCGATTTAGAGTAATGAAGTACCTGGGTACCTCTAGTACGGTTTAAACACTGAGTCCGGATCCTCTATTCCAAAATTATATTTCATCTCTTATTCCATCGTCGGATTCTTGTCACGTGTCAATCGTAAATAAACAAAATCAATTACTAAGTTGATTGTGTTTCCATAACAATAAAAATCCGTGAAATCTAGCTCAATATTTCCTTTTGTGAAGATTTCTTATTGACACGTGGCAAGAATTCGACGATAGAATAGGAGATGAAATACAATTTTGAAATAGAGGATCCGCGAACTTCTAAACACTCGACCTTTTCGTTAAAATAAGTGAGTAGCTAAAAAAAACCATCTATTATATAAAACAGATCAGGGCGGTTACAAAAGCTAATTATTGGCCAGAATTTGGTTTTAACAAAGCTATTTACCGGCTAAGATTAACTCATATCAAAAGCTATTTACCGGTCAGGATTTGTTTTTACGAAATACAATCAACGGCCAGGATTCCATTTTATCTACACCGTTTTTTCACGTTTTTTTTTCCCACAACCATTTTCTCTCTCTTTCTATTCATCTATTCATATTCCAATTAATTCTCCTACTCCTACTCCATCTCCTACACCTATTCAGGCCTCCATTATATTTCAATGATCAATATTCAACACATAAATAAGTTCATTCAATATAATAATAACAAAGTTTTAACAACAATAATGACGTAAAATGTTACCTTTGCTTTCCCCATTTTGTGGATGATCAGGAACCAACATCCGAATTTCCTTGGTGCCGTGATTAGACCGACCCGATTGTTAATACGTGTAACCCACTACCTTTCGAAACCGAATACATATCTGTCTGCCCAAAACTAGATAATCGGCCCAGAAATCCCATTTATTTTACATTTTTGTTTTACTGAGATATTACGGTTTTACAGTTTTACAGTTTTGTATTTGTATTTGTATTTTTTTTATTTTTAATTGTTATCATAATTAACTTAATCAATTTAATATTTTTCCAACCCGTAATTTCGTATACAAATTTAAAAAATTAAAAAAAATCGTAAGTTTTGTAATTTGAAATATTTGTTTTTTTTTCTTTTTGTCAGGCCCGCAATTTCGTATACAAACTATTAATTAATTCCTCCATTTCGCTTGAAAGTCAAATTTTTAAGAAAATAATATTTTTGGTAGTTCATTTCACAATATCCGCTTCATTTATTGATAAATTCAAACCAGACGCAAGAGTACTAGTCTCTTTTAAACTATGACTTCATTCTCTCTTCTATTTATTCATTATCTCTTCTAAAAAAATCATTTTTTCTATATTCAAGCCTTCCAAATGGATCCAAGAGGTAGTAGTTTTTTTTTCTTCATAAATGTAATGAATTCTTTAGAAATTGAAGAAAATCAAAATACACAAAATTCTCGTGTTCGAGAATGTTTAACATTATCAATTTTCATCTACTTCTCAATACCCCCAATACCCGTCTAATTTTTCTAACAAATCCAAATGTTCCAAATTATCCAAATTTCTACATGCCTCAAATTTTCAAATTTTAGAAATTTCTAGAATTTCCAAGTTCCTCCAACTATTAGGAATTCGTCTTATAAAGTTCTTTTTGCTCCAAATTATTGGCAACTTACGAGAAACCGATTTTTCATGCCGCAAGGTCCACCTCGTGCATTTTCTCCATTTAACATATCTTTGAAGTTTGAATAACTCATGAAGAACAAGTATAGATGCAACTTCGTCCAGTAAGAAATCGGCAACGCCATCATCGGTTCCCGAGACACAAATCAATTTAGAAACAATTTATTTGAAAGACAAATCGGAACCGATACAGGAAAAACACAAGTCTACACGTGCAAGATAGACCAATGATGAAGATACCGCGCTTACGGAAGCTGTGCAGACTATTGGACAATGTCCAATGGTTGGTAATAGTCAAAAAGAGTGCACAACATTGGAAGCGTGTAGTTGATTATTACAAATAACATCGCCCAAAAGAATCGATTCCGAGAGACATCGCAAAGTTGACACCACGTTGATTAACTAGAATTGTTTCATCGGTGAGAAGCTTCAACGAAATCTACAATAGGTTTCTCAATTCTAAACACAGCGGTTAGAGCGATGATATTTTAATGAAAAATGTAAGAGTGGTATACCATCAAGAAAAATGTCAGCACTTTCCTTTTGAACATGTTTGGGATGTGTTAAGAACTTCTGCATCATTTTCTCCGCAAGGGGATATTCTTCACACCAATAAAAAGCATAGACGTCTGAGTCAAAGGGTGATCATACTAACACTACTGTGGATGTTGAAAATGTGGAAGAAATCGATTTACGTACTCATTTGATTGAACAAAAAGCAACAAAGAGGAAAGCTAAATCTAAAGTAAAAGCTGAAAAATCTTCGGATGCAGATGGGTTAGATACGCGTAGTTCTCAGATTTCATTGACGTTAGATAAATACACAAGGCATGTTAATGACAAACTAAAGAAGTGGGAATAAGATTTAAAAGTCAAAAAGATTTAAAATAAATAGAAGCTAGTAAAACCGATTGCATATAAAGTAGCATCAGCTGCAGCAAGATTACTTCAATATATACCCAAGAATTGTGGCCAATACTATGAATGATGCAAGTTGGATAAGAAATTTATAGTGGTACCTTTAAATTTGGCATTCTTTGATCTACATGTAGTTGTTCCAATGAAAACTAAATCCAATCAAATTGTAGTTCACTAACAAGAATAATAGATACATTTCCAGTGAACAAATAGAGAAAGAGCAACAGATTGAATGAATGTGCATTTAGGTGACAAAACAAATGGAAACGAAATAAAAGAATTTGACATCAGAGTATAGTAGGTGCCTAATAGTTTCTAATCTTAGCAACATCCGTTAAGATTATCTATTAGCTACTTTGTTTGCCTTCATATGTTGTACTACTAATACTAGAATACTTTTAATGGAAATATTTAAACCCAAATTTTGGGTATAAGACATGCATTAATCTATTGCAGAAACACAAAATATCACAAGAAGCACAATTTGCTCAGTTAACTTGATTACATTTTAACCATCGGGAACAAGACCTATCTACCTATACGGAAGGTGGTAAGTCTACCGTGATGCAACTTCTTTGGCTCTAAGTTTGAGAAATCTAACAAGGTGGAAATCAGAAGGAGGTAATACCCAGCTCACCAAGGAGGGACATGATCCAGAAAACCTTGACAGTAGCCGTAACTCGATATTCAACCTCAGTCGAGAAGCGAGTAACAATGCGTTGCTTCTTGGAGCTCCAAAGATTAGGTTAATGCCATGGTAGAAAACATAGGCACCGGTGGATGTATAGTCATCTTTTTTTCCCACCCAGTTAGCATCGGCGAACGCATGGAGAGCTAGGGGAGACTGACGATGAAGAAGAATTTCAATATCAATAGACCCGCATAGAAAGCAGAGAATACGTTTGGCCGCATTCCAGTGCTCGGTGGTCGGCCTATGGATGAACTAAGAGAGTTTATTAACCACATAGGCGACATCAGGGTGAGTAAGGCAAAGATACTGAAGGCTCCCGACCATAGTCTGAAACTTTGCAGGGTTGGGAAGGGCAGTGCCAGACTAAAATATCAAAGTTGGCAAGGTGGCGAGGGAGTAGCCACTGGGCGAGCATCAGTCATGCCCGTGCGGGCGAAGAGATCAGCAATGTAACCTCGTTGGGAGAGGAGGAGTCCACTTAGGTGGGAAACAACTTCAATGCCAACAAAATAATGAAGATTAATGAGGTCTTTGAGCGAGAAGCGAGCGAACAAAGATATGAAAGCCTCAACCGCAATGGGCTGGTTTCCAGTGATGATGATGTTATCCTCATATACAAGGAGGTACATATATAGTGATCTCCCTTTTTATTCTAAAATGAAATCTGCCATCATGTGAACTACTTGGGAGCTACGTTTCTGAACTGCATATGAGCTAGGTACTAGTCACGTGCAAGCTGCGTGCTATTCGCGTGCAAGCTGCGTGTAGGTCGTGTATATTGTGATAATGTAATTCGAAGATTAGGCTTAAAACTTAATTCGGGCTTGGGGATATATTGCCTCGAATAGGTAGAATACTTTGCGAGGATTGGAGTGGGTAGTCTTCCATGGTACTGATAAAATGTTATTGATACCGGTAGTGATATTACGTGGGTCCAGTGTCAACCTTGCGAAAGTGTTATCGTCAACCCGACTCGGTTTTTGACCCTTTACCTTCACCTCTTTTGTCGACATCTCTTCCACCTCTACTATCTAAAATCTTTTGGAGAAGGCACACACGAGCTGTCATGTAGATCGGTGCAGTTACAAGATCTCTAACAATAAAAGGTCTTACACGGGTAATCAAGTTGTATTTTTCCCCTTTGTACATAAGAGAGCTTTTCAGTTATTGTATTGATTACGAATTCATAATTAAAAACCAGAAAAATAAATATACATTGAGCTCTCTCTCTCTCTCTATCTTTATTTCTCTTTCCTGCTTGTGATCTCATGCATTCATTAATGGCGTATCATAAATCGTCAAGATATAAACCCTTGCCGTTGTCATGCATTTTACCACTAAAGATATCTTCTTTTTCTACCTCTAACTCTACCACAAGCAGTGATCCCGAAGAACGCAACAACGAATCCATGACACTTCCAAAGGTGAACAAATGTTTATGGAGTTAATTGTGTTATATCAACAGATGATTAAAAGGGGCAGAGCCAACATCGCCAACCAAAGGGAAAAGAGGAGGTATATAGATTGAAATCGTGAAGCGGGAAATACTCAACTTGTTAATGGCTACTTCTCATCTCAGTCATTGTATCCCGATCATATATTTCGTCGACGCTTTCGAATGCATAAAAACTTATTCATTTAGATAGTTAATTAATGCATTAGAAAATCATTCAAGTTTATTTTCAACAGATGTGTGATGCAGCAGGAAAAGTAAGTCTTTCACTACTTAAAAAATGCACGGCAGCTATAAGTTAATTGGCTTATAGAGTTCTGGTCGATCATCTCGACGAGTACCTCCGATTAGCATAAACAACTGCCATTGAGTGCATGCTTAACTTCTGTCAATGTATAATTGAATTGTTTGGAGGTCAATACTTGAGAAGGTCAAATGCCAATAATACATAACGTTTGCTTCAAATGCACGAGCATGGGAACGATTTCCAAGTATGTTGGAAAGTCTTGATTGTATGCACTGGGAATGAAAAAATTGTCTAGTTTCTTGGCAAGGTCAATATGCAAGAGGTCATGGGAAGTCAATAATTGTGCTATATGAATCACCTTTGTTCAATAATGTACTTGAAAGAAATGCACCGCCATGCAATTTTGAAGTGAATTGCACACATATACAAAAGGATACTACCTAAAGATGGAACTTATCCGAATTGAGCTACTTTTGTAAAGAGTTTTTCATGCCCACCGGATGCTAGGCAAAAGAAATTTTAAAAAATGTAGAAGGCTGCAAGAAAAGATATCGAACGAGCATTTGGAATGTTCCAATCAAGATGTGCAATTATTAAAGGTCCTAACAAGTTTTGGCATAGAGATAACTTGAAAGAAATAATGCTCACATGCATTATTTTACACAACATGATTGTCGAGGTTAAGGGTGCTCACATTACGAACTGGACTGATGATAATGTATATGACTCTCCATAAGTCAACAATGGTTCAACACAAGTATTTCAAGAATATCTACAACGAAATTCAAAGGTACATGATAAAAACATACATCATGAACTTCGATCCAAGTTGGTTTAACATAAATAATGTCGTTACGGTGACAACTAGTGATATAGCTTAATTATTCACGTTTTTATGCAATTCTAATTGTTGAATTGTTTTTACGTAATTTTTAAGTATTTATGTTTTATGTAACTTTTGAATTATGTATTTTTTTTTCAATTTTGACCTTTTATGCAATTTTTGATTTATGTTATTTTACTAGTTATATACAATATGTGTTTTATAGATTATTTATTAATTAAATTATAAATTATATAGTTTATGAGTAATTTATTATTTATAAATTAATTAATTTCTTTATTTATAAATTAATTAATTTATACGGAATATTTAAATATGAAATATATTAAATAAAGTTAAATAAATTTATTTGTTTGAGAAGTATAAAAATAAGATTGAAGTATAAAGTTAATGATGTGATAGTAAGATCCAGTTGAAAAGATGTATTAAAAAAATTATGAATAAAAAAATAAAATTTTAAATGAAATATAGAGAAAAATGTGTAATGGAAATAAGACTCAACTAAAAAAAAAATGTGTTAGGAAGAAGTGATAAAGAAGTAATGATGAAGATGCTCTAATGGTATAACCAAAATAAGGTACCTAGGTAGGCTTCACTATGCCGGATAGGATTTTGAGGAACATACCCATTTAATAAGCAATATTCTGAATGATTTTGTTCATTTACTTGGTTCCTCCTTCATACTGGATCCCATAATTCATTTATTATTATATTTTCTTACAAATTTATTTATTTATAATTGTAATTAATATATTGTATATTCTAAATATTTCATCTAAATAAATTTCCTTTATTTTTAGTTTCAATTTATATATTGCATATTTCAAATATTATGTATAAATAAATTAATTCATTTATAACTCTAATTAATATATTCCAACTTTCAAATTTTTCATACAAACAAAGAGATTAATTCATTTATATTGTTAATTTATATTATATCAGAAAAGGAGAGCCCAGCTAGATCTTATCTAGGAGTGGAATCAGGACGGGACCTGTCCCGATTAGCCTTATCAGATCTCATCTTGATAGAATTTGAGATTTCAATTTCTTTTTCGATTTCGTTCCCGATAAGTGTCGGGACCCGACAATTCGTGAGATAAAAATCTCGTAATCTCAACTATAATATTTATGAATAATATCTCTGACACTAAAATATTTTTAAATATCTCCATCATGATTAAGATTTCAGACTGTATATTTACAAGTATACTTGAATATTTATTTAAAGGTAGATATTGATAAATCTGTCATTATGAACAAAATGCACCCCTCACTCGCATGAGAAGAGTTGCACTAAGTGTAGAAACTTGATAAAGAAAAATAAAACCATAACATTGTGAAAATAAATTTAACAAATACCATTAAGTAATTTTAGTAAACACAAAATAGACATTGTTTGAAAGATAGTCTATTGGCTTGGCAACAATGCACACTCAAAATATTTAAAAATAATAATAAAATTTAAAAAATTAGTCGGGATGGGTCGAAAATCCGGACGGGATTTATATATTTCCCGAATTCCGTCTCGAAATAAGTCGGGATCAAGATTATGTCGGATCAGAAAATGTCGGGACGGATCGAAAAATCGGGACTTTTTCCAACCTTAATCTTATCAATATCATATATAAATAACGGCTAGTTTATAAAAACAAGAGTTACACAAAAGATAACACATTCAAAAACTACGAAAAACATGAAATTTAAAAATTACATAAAACGTGAAAATTAAGTGAAAAAAAAAAAGAATACAAAGGTAAATATAACAAATTACATAAAACGTTAAATTTAAAAATTACATTCAGCAAACTGCTTTTTCTGGAAAAAGAAAATTCTTCACTGCGCGTGAGATGCATGTGCTTTCTGGAAAGAGGTGGTGCATCTCACTCTGTGCCTCTGTGGCATGATTTGGACGTGGGCATGGCTATTGGGCCATTGGCTTCAAGAAGCGGTATTCAAATGGGAACAATGGAACCAAAATTCAAAGCCTATCAAACTATGGCTACGAATCAAATTGGGTGCTTTCAATTTTGGCTGAAATTCTGGCCGGTTCCGTAAAGTTTGTAACACCTCTAATTCACTTTTTTTTTTCAACTGCAAAAGGTTATTTTTGAAATAAATGCTCCTATAATACTCAAAGTTAAAAAAACGCTGTAAATTTCTTCGTCCTCTTATTCTCTATCGTTGTTAAATTCGTTCGTGCGAAAAAGCAAAAAAAAAAAGTATGAAGATGAAAGAGAGTGAGGAATTGGGTGGTGAAGAAGAACGGTGGGTATTACTAACTGTTTCTTCATCACCCTTAACTTTCCACTCTTCTACTTATTCATATAATGTTGGTGGTGGTGGTGTTGTTCTTTTTTATCATTGTGTTTTTGTGATTCCAAATAGATTTATTTATGTGTTTTGTGTTGTTATGCATGTAAATTGTTCGATAAAATGTCTGAATATAAATAAAAAAATTGTTGTTTGACACCTTTTTTAATGTGGATGCATCAATTTTGAAATCACAATGCATTATTTGTGAATCTTGATACATCAATTTGGATTTGGGATGCATAAAAGATGCATACAAATTTGAAACATTTGTTAATTGTGTAGTAGAGAAGAAGATATATGAATATCTGTTTCATAACGATTTTTGCATCATGACGCATCAATTTTTGCATTACGATGCAAAATTGGATTTTAAAATTGATTTCATTTAAATTGATGCATCGTGATGCAAAAATCTATACATCGCCATGCATTTACATAACGCACCTTGGCTTATTAAGGATATCGTAGTCATTTTACCCCCTAAAGTAACCTTTTTTGTAATAAAAATGAAAAACACGAGATTGAAGCAATTAAAAACTTGGTAAAGGTGACTGGCCCACAATTATTCCTCCAATTTTTGAAGAACCAAGCATCGGAGATGTCCTTACACCTAAAGAAACATGCAAACGTGGCCGTGTCCCATTTATGCGTTATTGGCATCCGCTATTCTGCCGAGAGAATTGATGGGCCGAATACAGAAACCTTCAACGTCGAAGAGTTGTACCTTGTAAGCCTTTGTTTAGAAAGTATAAGCTAATTCCCCAAGTTAATGGGCTGCCACTATGCACTAGCCAATCAAGCTATTCACTCTAACGTAGCCCCCTTAGGCCCATAGCAGATGTCAAATTCTCCCATTACTTTGCGCTAGCGACAATGTCCACCGGATCTAAGATTTTGGTATAGGGACCAAAATTACGTGGCGAAATTTGTGATGTAAAATAGTCCTACTCCTAAGTCCTATCCTCAGTCATCTAAAAGCATGAATAACAAAACTCCTCATTTGAGGAGCTTAAGTTTCATTTTTTTTATTTTATTATAAAAATACTATTAAGCTCTACACCTTAAGTTTCTTAATAAAAATACTTCTTCCAATAATACACAAACTTCAACATTTTTATATACTCTATTATCTTTATCTTCACTAATCTAATATTTTTATAGAAAAATGACTAAAAATTTAAAAAATTCATAGAAATTTTTTCTGATATCCAAATGAAACAAACCAAGTCTTTATTTGTATGTAAAAATGTTTACTTTAATACATGAAAAAAATATTAAAAAATATATATTTTATGACTGAAAATTGGCGAAAAAAGAAAATGATGATGACATGTGGAAAGGTGGAAGAGACATGAAGGGGGCAAGAGGGGCGCAGGTGTTGTTGGAAGCCTACTCCCAAAACTACTATGTTTTGAAGCTTTTTTTTTAAAAAAAAACTATGTCGTTTTTGCTGGAAATTTTTCTTAAGCGAAAGAGCTTATTTAGCTCCCAAATTACCTTTTTGCTTATTAAGCAATATTTAGGAGCTTTTGTTGTTTGGGAGAATCCCAAAGAATCTCCTAAGCATTTGTTAAGAACCATCGTTGTAAGTGGTCTAAGGAATTGAAACTACTTATTAATGGGTTTTAGATACATTTGAAAATTGCCTTTCATAAATTTTTATGTAATTTTTACGGAATAATTGTGGCCCTGTACCATTTCCTTGAATTATAATCGCTCTAGTACCCTCACTTTTTTAAAAAAACCGCAAAAGTTCATTTTCATAATTTTGTTCCAAAATTACTCGCGACCTGCTACTTTGGTCTTCTTTTTCCGTCCTCTTCTTCATCTTTGTCTTTCACCTCTTCTTCTCAAATATGCCCGACATCCAGCTTCGTCTCAATCTCTCTTTTCTCAATCGCCGACATCCTTTCATCTTTTACAGCAGCTTTGAAAGTAATGCACTAGTAGAAATCAAAAGGTTGAGGACTTTTCCGTTTTGGGTTCGGAAGTTTTTTCGATGCCCAATTTTTACACACATATTTGGGGATAGTGTTCAATTGATTCATTCCGACGCCAATTTTGTCCATTTTGATTCCCAACTTTGTTGATATTTGGTGACAGTGTTTAATTTATTCATTTCGACGCCAATTTTGTCCACTGTGATGCCCAACTATGTTGATATTTGGTGGTAGTGTTCAATTTATTCATTCCGATGGCCAAATTTTCTATTGTAATGCCTAAATTTAGTTAAGAATTTTTCCAATGCGATGCCTAAAATTGGACAAACTTCAAATGTGCTTTGTGATGCCCAATTTTTGCTTCAGAACCATTGCGATGTCTAGTGCTTTTGTTGGTCCCAAAGTAGACTCAATCTAGGCTAGAAGGGGAGGGGTTGAATAGCCTAGTTGCGTTTTATAAAAAAAAATTTGAAACACTTTTGAAAGATTTCTTAAAGAGATTTTACTAGAAGTGTTAATACAGCGGAAAACTAAAGAAGTTCTGAACTGACTGGTAAGCTGCTTTAGTAGCACAGATTCAGTGGTGGGATTAGATAAATAGCAGCAGTTAATAGAGAGGTAGAAACAAATCAGACAGTACACAGAATTTAGAAGTGGTTCGTACTGTGAATAGTACTACGTCCATTACCAAAGTGGTTAGCTTTGGATTTTAAAAGGTGCACTTGTTTATCCACTAGGTGTATAAGTAAGATCTCTAATGGATCGTGTACAAAATGAGTTTTCAACCAAGTGTATAATGGTGAGAGAAACAATCAATGATTAATTGTTCTCTCACGTGCTAAAGTAAAGAACAGTTTTTTTAAAAGCAAACTAGATGAAGCTGAAATGGAGTAAAGACGGGCAGATCTGCAGCTTCAGGAAGTTTGGTGAAGTGTTAGTTCTTGTCCTTTTGATCTCTTGAATGCTTGAGTGTTGAAGATGAAGCTTGAAAGTTTTAATGCGCAAAAGTTGTATTTTCAGATCTTCAAGAGTTGAAAAAATACCAGAGAGATCTTTTGGACCGTTGGACTGAGACAAAGGAGACTGTATCCAACGTTCTATTGCATTAAATGCAATTCGGCGCTTTGGGGGATGTATGCGGCACAGTCATCGAGATGCGATGTTTGAGGACATTCCCGAATAGAGTAAGGTTTCGTTGTTGCGCATTTGTAAAAATCTTCTTAGCCAAAAGAGGTAATGTCTTCAGACTTCATGTTTCAGGAGACAGACTGGACAGTTGTCTGTATATATAGTTGACTTCTTTGGAGTGAAATCCGATGAAGATCTTTCGACTATATATTTCAAAAATATCTAAATAAAACGTTATGTGACATAATTCCATGTTTTGGCTAGACTTGATTTTTTCGCGTTTGAGCAGACTTCCAAGTCTGCTGTTCTTCCAAGGCTGCTGTTGAAGCCTGCTGATCCGCGCCTAACTAACATTAAACAGTTCTAAACAACATTGATTCTAAGACAGTTGCCACACTAATCGGTACACCGACCTATTAGCCACTGTGCAAAAGAATCAGAAGATGACTCAACGAAATCTAGAACCTATGAGGGTCAACAGCTTTCATTGTGATGCCCAATTTCGGGCAATGGCTTTTTGCATTTTGATGCTCAAATTTTGACAGATTTCAATTGTGCATTGTGATGCCCAATGTTTTCATTGCGATGTCCAAATTTGGGCAGTGGTTTTTTGCATTTCGATACCCAAATTTTGATAGATTTTCAATTATTCATTGCGATTCCCAAATTTGGGAAGTGGCTTTGTTCGCACGGCTTTCCTTCATTAAGAGTATCTTCTCCCGTTTCCATCTAAAAGTATATTTTAGCGGTTTAAAATAAATATATGGGAGCTAGGCGCTTATAATTTCACCAAAAATGACTGATTTGATTATCACCCAGTTTTTAAGTACACTTGAGTATGGGGCATGTTTTCAAATTCAACCAAAAGGTCAAATAAGTTGAAGTGTGTACTATCCAAACAAATCATCGAACCAACCAAAGAAAAAGAAAAATATGAGGCTCCAAGATGTGAAATTTGGATAGGTTTCTCCATTGTGATTATTAATAGGAAAAAATTATTGCTAGAAAAATATTACTCTCTCATTTAAAATGAATATCCATTTTTATACATAACTTTTATAATAGAAAGAGGAGTTTGTACCTGATAGCCTAGTCAACAAGTAACACGTCTATGTTCAATAATAACATTTACTTAAAAACATCTTTTATCGCATCTTTTTATCTAAAACCTCTCAAATACTTTTTTTTAATGATTCAAGGGTTGTTTAAACGACCCATAAGTCATTTAGAAAAAGACAAAGAGAATGATCGGGGTGTGCTAACGGGGAAGATGAAGGCACAAAGAGGAACATAGAAGGGGAGCTTACAAGGAGGATGAAGGCACAAAGAAACATAGATGGATGCGTAGATTGAAACATACATGAAGGATGGATGCACTAAGAAGAGAACCATGTCAAAACCCTAGCTAGAGAGATAGCGAGATTTCTGTGAGAGAGACATTAGCTTTCTTCAAAATAAATGATGGTATTTTGGGAAGTTTGTATTAATTGTTGATCAAACACCATACAATATAATTGGTCGAATCAAAATGTCTTACTTGATATATACCATATAGAAAGGATATGAGAACATTACAAATATTATATCTGCCACGTGGTGGCTTTCTGTTAAATGCTATAACATTAAAAGAAATTATATGTTTCCACGTGTCGCCTTCTTGTGAAGTTGTAATTTTTTTTCTTTTTTTTTTGCTACCAAAATTTAAAATCGGTTAGATTTTAAAAACGGTTATTAACAAAAATTTAAATTCAAATTTTAACAAACAAATCTTTTTCAAATTTATATTTATTTATCCATTCTAAACAATCTCTTTAAAATCCAAATTATGTTTATCTCCTCTAAACAACCTCTATTCTTACATCTATAAATAATATTAGACGATTGAAATTTATACTCCACCATCATTTGTAAGAGAGTTTAACCGTTGTAACCAATTCCTCTTAAATTTTAACTTACCTCTCTCAAATTGCTTAGTTTTCAAATTGTCTAGTTGTGTTTTTTTCTTCATATGCATGTTTTACAATAGAACACACATAAATGCTAAAAGTGAATGAGAAAATGAAAGCAAATACATGTTTGTGTGTGTGTTTTTTAACTGATCATGCATATGTTCTCTTTCAACAGGACATGCATGAGAAACAAAGAAAGATTGAGTGATGTATCAGCTATGGACAATTGGACATGCATATATCACCTAGGATTTCATTTATTTACTTTTTTAGTATATTTAGTTTGTATAATTTTTTTATCACAATGAAATATTCCACAAGATCTTATAAATAGATAAACAAAAGATGATTCAAATGTTCCTTTTTTATATTTTTTTTTCTTATATCGATGTTATTTTTTTAATTATCATGTTGTTAAGCCTATTATTTTTTTCATTTTGTATGTATTAAACTCATCTATGTGTTTGTATATAAAAGAATATAATATTTAAATGCGTCCAAATAAATCTCAGGACACACTGGACTTCTTCAATAGGATATCTGGCTTTCAACTTATCCTTAGTTTTCAAGGCCCAACTCTACAAACCAATAACAAGAATAGTAAACTAGGCAGGGGCAGTCCCTGCAAAAGCCCTCCGGCGTGAGAATTAGCACAACACTTAGCTCAATAAACAACTTGGCAGAGTTTAGGCTAGTAAATCAGAATTACCCCCTCCCTTCATCATTTTGAGGGATTCTTATAGCTGGTGTCGGAGTGTAACTGCTCATTAAGTGTGGTGTCGTATCTGGCGGGCATATTAACTACCATAATAACTACCACGTCCAACATAACGGTCTCATCATGGTGATGGTGACTAGTTTCTCGAAAATAACCGCCCACATTCAAGATAACCGTTTCCTTGATAAACGAGCATGGTATGTCCTGCTCACTCCACACTGTTGCCCGCTGGGTAAGCCCCCAGCTCGCTGTAACCTTGCTCGCTAGAAGCTAAACCCCCAGCTCGCGATATGTTAGTGGTCGCTGCCTATTTCTCCGTGCCTTAAACCTTGGAGTGCACGTGCTCTGCCCCGTGACTGGTGAAGATGTGCCGGGCACGTGACTTGTGTCTTGGGCCTATTGGGCCGGGCAGCTCAGTAGCCCCCTACTCCTTGTCTTTCGAGTATTTATGCTCGGAGCGAGGAGAAGAGCTTTGAATCCCCAGGCCACATCATTCTTGAAATGTAGCTTTTTATAAATGCATCGAGTTGCCCACGATTAGATTTATAAATGGATGCAAGCCCAAAGGGTTTTGAAAATACGAGCCATCATCCGCCGCCATTTGCACTCATATGGGCTCGCTTCCCAACGCATCATTAAATGTTGCCCCGATTTCCGAGCCCTAATGATGAAACTTTTCCGGAATAACCCCAACCGACGGTTTCCGCTGATATAAAAGAAATAATCCCCCCACATTTTGAACTTTTACCGTTTCAAAAGATTTCAAAACCAGAAGAACTCTTCATTTCTGTACTTAGAGATCTCACCGGTGCTGGACCTACTTACCTCCGTTCTCAAGCCGAAACGAAGTTTCCAAGATCTTCATCCTTCATTCCTGTACATCAACAGGTACTTCCTCAATCCTAATCGCAATTTCTATCCATGCTTTTATTGTTATTTCTTCCTTGCTAAACCCTCATATTAGGGTTCAATGATGTCGTTCTGAACGACTTGTGTTTAATCTGTTATAGAATAGGGCTAAAATATATGTCAAAAACTTAAAGCTTTCAACACCCTTTTCTTCTGTCCATCTCGATCCCCTACCTGTTACGAACCTATCCCACTCTGTAGAGGAATCGAGGAATACCTGACCGGTGCCCCGTTCACCGATCTTAGGATAGGCTTTTGCCATGGGTTTTTTACTTGATCTGTTCTTGCCTAATTACCCGAACAAGATTTAATGTGTATTCCTCGATTCATGTTTCATGTAGGATGTCCAGCGACGAAAACCACTCAGAAATCAAAGTCCGTAGCTACGACCATGGTGCTCCCACTAAAACCGAGGAGAGCTCGGATACAGGATCTTCCAACTCTAAAGAGACCGAGATGGAAGAAATTTCTTTGATCCGTCGAAACCATCCACGCGTTACAGAAGAAACCATAGACCCTCCAAACAAAACCAGGGATACACCCAGAAACGAGCAGAGAGACCCCGAGCAAAATGAACCAGCCCAAGATAACTTCCCCAGCTCGAGTAACCCACACCCCGTTCACATAACAAACAACACTTCCAAAGGCAAAAACATCGCGACCAATACACATGCCTCAATTAAATGGGATGACTTGACCAGCGAGGACGACGTCTCAGCTTGGTTTTATTCATTGGGCATGGACCCCAAAGATTATCGGGTGAGAGCCTTCGACTTGGATATCGAGGAGACCGGGCATAATTTCCAAGGAGACCGGATGGTATTTTATTTCGACTTCTTTCTGGTCGGCCTGCGACTTCCCCTAGACCCCTTTTTTGCTGAATTCCTTCTTACAAATAATGCCTTGCCTTGCGACCTAACCCTCACCACAGTTAGATTCCTGGTCGCCTATACTATCACCTGTCGGCTGCTCAGATTCGAGCCCAGCATGGCTCTATTCAGAAAATTCTTTCTTTTTTCCATGGACAAGAAGAGTAGGCGCATTACTGGCCGCTCCAACCCCAACTATTTCAAGCTTCTATCCGACGGCCCCAATAAAGTCGACTCCTGGGACGGAAAAGCACTGCTTGTTGAATCGCGAGTTGGGTGGCCCTTCGCTCCATACTTAGAGAGCGTAGCAGTAGCCAAATACGACAAGAATGTTTTCGAGCAGGAGAACCCCAGCTCGCAAAAGCTTTTAAGAAATTACTTGGAGTCAGGGAAGGTAAAAACGGGCAGGATTAGGTACTGGACTGGGTAGCCCTCACCTCTGATTCCCCCTTGCTTCGACTGGCTGGGATACTAAGCTGGCATGTTGAAGGAATCGAGCCTAGAGTTACCATGGATGCCGAAGTGCCTCATCCCTCGGGTAATCGCCACTTGGTAGATTCCTCAAACGCCTGATCGCGAATGGCCGGAACCAATTGCACCCCCGCTTTCTCACTAGATGGTTTACACATTAATTTTTTCTTCTTACTCTCCTTTGTATCTTAAATCAATCTTCCATTGTTCAAAACTCTTCATAATTCTATTTGCAGATATGAGGCAACTGGAATACTCCCAACGGTTCCTCCAAGCTATGAAGATGGGAGCCACAAGGAAGAACGCACAGATGGCCACCTTGGAGCCTGCTCGCCTTCCTACGGTTCCTGCTACCAACACCGGGCGGGGATCTGGCCGAGTGACTGAGACAAACTGAGTAGCCATTACTACTCCTACCCCTGCTGCCATTACAATTCCAGCCCCTACTCCAATTGCTCCTGCCATGCAATCATCAAAACGACCGCCTCGGCTCGACCGAGAGAAGAATCAGTCGCGATGCACTGCAGTGAACCGACTGAAGCATCAAGCTCGCAGGCACCCGTTTGGCAAATGGAAAAGTTTGAGATGCTAGAAACCCGTGAGCTCGCGGCCCAATTAATCGCTGAAGTAGCCAATGTGCCCGACCTGGCCAACCTCAATACAAACAGGCGTGGCGGGCATGTAGCCACCGTTGGTCTCGGGATGGTGAAGAGGCTCCGCCACACCGGCATCCGAAGAATAAGTACCGAGCTTCCTAGCTCAATTCTCATTGGAGAAATTGGAATGTGCATGACCGAGGTAACCAATTCCCTTACTTTTTACCAAAACAAAGTATCAATGTGTGCTCTTGTTCTTGACTGTTTTTATTCCAGATGGCCAGCAAAACCGAGCTCCTGTATGACCGGCTGATCGACAACCTCAAATCCTCCAGCTCGTTGTCCTCAGAAAAGAACTCCCTCGAAGAGCAAGTCAACAGCCTCCGGGTTGAATTAAAAGAAAGTGAAGAAACTGTGACTTCCAAAGTCACCAAGCTCTCCAAAGTTGAGGAAGAGAAGAAAATTCTTGAAGCGCATTTGAGATCAAGTTACATTCTTCTCTAACTAACACAGCGGCCACAGGCTGCTCTGTGGCCACTAAATACACAAACAATTTTTCCCCAAAGATCGGGCTGCTTAACAAAAGAGGCTGCCCCAGATACTCCACCAGCTGCTCGAAAGCCTTCTGACATTCCTTTGTCCACTCGAACCCTTTGTTTCCCCGGAGAACTTTGAAGAATGGGAGGCACCTTTCTGCCGACTTGGAAATGAAACGACCAAGGGCTATGACTTGACCGTTAAGCTTCTGGACATCCTTGATACATCGAGGAGGCTTCATAGTGATCAATGCTTTGATTTTCTTTGGGTTGGCCTCTATACCCCTTTCAGTCACCATGAACCCCAGGAACTTGCCTGCCTTCACCCCGAACACACACTTGCTCGGGTTAAAGCTTCATATTATTTTTCCTGAGGTTGTCAAAAGTTTCTCCCAAGTCAACAGTATGATATCGCCCTTTGGTCTTCACCACCATATCATCAATATAGGCCTCCACATTTCTGCCTATCTGCGACCTGAAGACCCTATTCACCATCCGTTGATACGTAGCTCTTGCATTCTTCAGGTCGAATGGCATCATTTTGTAGCAATACAGCCCCCCTGCTGCTCGAAAATCTGTCAAGGCCTTATCCTTCTCGCTCATCTTTACTTGATGATACCCGGAATATGCGTCAATGAAACTTAGGAGCTCGAACCCCGCTATAGCATCCACAAGCTTGTCAATACGAGGAAGGGGATATCAATCTTTTGGACAAGCTTTATTCAGGTCGGTGAAGTCTACACACATTCTCCATTAGCCATTAGACTTTTTGACCATAACAACATTAGCCAACCAGGTTGGATATTGTATTTCCTCAATAATATCAGCACTGAGGAGCTTCTCCACCTCTTCCTTAATAGCTTGATCTTTTTCAGCAGAATATACTCTAAGCCGCTGTTGAATTGGCCTAAACGCTGGATCGGCATTGAGACAATGAACTGCCACATCCACGCTCACTCATTGCACCTCTAGCCTCCACGCGAACACATCCAAGCTGTCTTGAAGCTGCCTGACCAGATTAGCCCGAGCCTCGGCTGACAGTGCCCTGCCGATTTTTATCTTCTGCTCGGGCTAAGCATAATTGATAACCACCTCTTCAAGCTCGTCCTGAGCTGTAAATTCCGGTTCATCTCGTATTTGGAGCGTATCACACTCCACTTTTTCTTCTTCTTCAGCTTGAGTTTCAGCCACATCAAACTGATCTAAATCCATGTCCACCACTTGCTCGGTCTGTCCCCCGACCCCAATGTCAGCAAAGGACAAGCGGTATCCTCGGAACCTTCTGCCTCTGGTACTAATCCTGGGTCAACACCCTGCTCGATCTGTCCCCCCGACCCCAACGTCGGTAAAGGACAAGCATCCTCCTCGTGATTGCACTGCTCTGTAGCCGAGTCCTCTCCGACCATAGCAATTGTTGATGGACCCACAGTCACATTAGATTTTTCCTTGGTGCTGATGGTAATTTTCTACTCGCCATCTTCCAAGGTCAACTTCTGCTTCTTCCTTTGACTGTCTCGTACATACTCCAACACTGCCCGGGGTTGACTCTTCAGCACCCCTACTCCATGGTCGGTGTAAAACTTAGCCCGCTGGTGAGGAATGGAGACAACCATTTGGAACTCAGTCATGCTCGGTACCCCCAAAATGATGTTGTAAGGGGACTTCAAATCGATCACCATAAAGGTGATTTTCTCAGCTCGAGTACAACTTCCTTCACCAATGAAAACTTCCAGCTCGACCGCACCTTTTACGGATACTTTATGATTGGTGAAACCCTCCAAAGTTCCCACGTAAGTGTAGACACCCCAATTTTGTACCCATGATAGGTGACTCTGACATGTGATATCAAAAACTGTTCAAACTTAACAAATGTCAAGTTACAGGAGTTGAAAATGTGAAAGGCAAAGCAGGATGCGCAAAACAGTGAATTACGAGGGGTGAAAGTGCCAAAAATCAAAGTCAAATAGTAACATGGCGCAGCCAAAAGGCATGTTGGGCGCCGCGCCATGCAAGGGAGATGTCGGCACAAGGTCCCTACAGTAGCACTCTCCGTTAACGCATGGTACAAGTCAGGAAGGCTGGTGTACGCGTAAACGAAGCCGGTTGAGGGAATTTATAATTCCCGATGAATCCCTCCTTCCTACTATAAATAGGAGTGCTGGGCTCCCCTTTCAGCGACCGGAAAATCATCGCAAAGAAATGCTGAGAAACTCTCCGCGTTCCTTCGACACCGAGTTTTAGTGAGAGGTGCGAGATAGGTGTGTGTAGCTCACCAAAGCTTCCAAACCCTGTCCAAACTCTGCCAAAACTTAAATCAACCGGTTATAAGTGATCCCTAGCCTAGTAGTTAGGTATCGACCTTACTTCCCCGGCCCAAAATCCTTAAAGTAAGTCGTTACTCTGCCCGAGTAATGAGCTGAAATACACAAAAATCAAGCCATTATTCCGTCCAACCAAAAAGGCCAAAACCTTCCGAAATAAGCTGTCACTCTGCCCGAGTGAACAAGCCAAAGTCATCCAAAATAAGCAGTCACTCTTCCCAAAATCAAAACAACAACCACACAACAAAAAAAAAACTCCCTCTCCCTGAAGGACAGAGCGAGCACACTACCGCTCTAAAAGGTAATAGCCTTTAAGGGCATTTTATTTACTTATTCATTCATTTATTATTTAAAGTTATTATTTAAATCCGATCCAATGTAGTCAATATAAGCCGTTGTGCTGCCCGGATTAGAATAGGAAATATTATGTAAAAGAGTCGTTATAATGACCAAATATTTTTAAATACATTTGTAATTATTGTAAGGAAATGGCTGCAAGTCCGTAAATAATGTAACCACAGATGTATTTGTTTTATTTTCTTGTCTTTTAATGCTTTATTTGTTTGCTAAATAAATATAACAATAAGCATACTTTAGCCAAAAACTATTTTGAGACCGAAAGGGCGAGTTGGGTGCCTAGCACCTTCCCAACTCGTAACTTAGCCTCCGAACCCGTTTTCTATCTCTGGTTTTCTTTTTTTTTCTTTTCTGGTTTTGCTTTGTTTTTGCCTTAAAATAAAGATGGCGACTCTAAACTTTTTGGATCCAGTGGGGCCTCGCAACACTCCTTCTTTGCACTTTTCCGTCTTCCCCTAAAAAAGGGAAAATTGGAAATGGAAGGGTGATGTATTCCCATATCCTGATATCCCCTAAAAAAGGGATAACTTGATGCGGGAAACCCAAAGCTCCCATAGTGATCTGAAACGGGCCATAAGGCTATTTTTAATAAAATCCATAGTGGGGGCATCGCAACATCATTTTTTGCACTTTTCCGTTTTCCCCTAAAAAAGGGAAAATGAGAATGAAAGGGTGATGCATTCCCATATCCTGGTATCCCTTAAAAAAGAGATAACTTGATGCGGGAAACCACAAGTTCCCATATTGGATCAAAAATCCACTAAAGGCAACCGAGGCGCATTCCAACGCGCTATCATAGACAGCACTCCTCTCGCACTTTTGATTTCGTCCTCCCCTAAATAAGGGAGGGTGGAACGAGAGCAGTGGTGTCCCGCATCCGCACGTACGCGCACCCCTATCTAAGGGCGCGCGGGCACAGTCCCGGGAACCCACAGTGGCGACTCTGCTGGGGAGTTGTTTTATTTTAAATAAAATGAAGATGACTCATAAAACAAAACTTTTTTTTGTTTTTCTTTGTTTCTGGCTAAAGTATGCTTGTTATATTAATTTATACATTTGAATATTGCGTTCCTATACATCCGTGTATATATTTGTGGATATGATCCTCGATCTTGCAGCAGTTTCGTTCCGATAACTGTTACAGGTATGTTTAAAAATATTCTTCTTTTCAAAAAAAATCAAAAAAATCAAAAGTGAAAAAAAAAAAGAAAGTGAAAAAAAAATCAAAAAAATTAATATTATCTATGTTACAAATAAAATTCCGGGCAGCACAATAAAAGGGTCGGGGGTTTATTTTAATTATTGCTTTATTTTCGGCTCTGTATTATTATTTCTTCCTGTTCATTTTTCCTTTTATTATGTACATTTGCACATATCTGCATTCATTCTGTCATTTTATTTTGGGGATATAGGACCAATTTGTAATTAATAGGGATAGATAGTCTCCCCACTTTTCTTTCTATTTCTTAAATGTGGTGTGCTTGCTTGCTTGCGCTTAAATTAAAAAACCGAGAAAATCCATACATAACAGCAAGACATGTCATATCTGTTTTATTTTTCCTGTTTATATATCTGTAAATGAATAAAGACTTTACTGTTTTCTAGATACCGCACACACGTGCACGCATGTAGGAATATTCCGAACTGTTACCCTACACCATGGCCAGCCTACCCTCTGCATAAGCCAACGCTAGAATGCATATAGCTTCTCAGGACACTTCATAGACCGACCGGTTTTTGCATCTCTGAATTGTGAGTTAGCCCCTGTAAAAAAAATGATGATGAAAGTGAGCCCCAAGCCTTCTATTTATAGGCTGAAGAAGGGATTCATCGGGGATTTCTTTTTCTCTCAGCGTGCTTGATTTCCTTGTACACCGCACTTCAGAAATTGCACAATGCGTTAAGTCCGGGGTGTACTGTAGCTCTCTGGGCGCGGCCATAAGGTTCTTTGGGCGTCTCGCTAAGGACCCTTTTAGGCAGCGCCAACCCACTATTCAAACTTCCAATTTTGACGCTTTAGCCCCTGCATTTTACTGTTTTGCGCATCATGCTTTGCCTTTTGCCTTTTTAACTCCTGTAACTTGACATTTGTTAAGTTTTCACAGGTCTTAATATCACATGCCAGAGTTACATATCAGGGGTACGAAATTGGGATGTCTATAGAGCCCCTCAACGATGGAGTCTACGGGTAACCCGAGGCTTACTGAGTAGACGAACATCGTTGATAAGAAATAGACTCTGCAACTTCGTGCAATTAATACGAGGGAGAGAAATGCAACAGGTAGCAATTATAATGCAACAGTTTATAATGCTAACCAAACCTCCATGTCCTAGACATATTTAGTCGGTTATAGCAGGTTATCGTAGTTTTTAAGCAGATATGCAATAAAATGCTCTAATGGTCGGACCTACTAATGTAGGGTGCCTATGTATCCCTTAATAAAGGAAATCAGACCAAAACAAGCATGCTGCGTCGGTCGTGCCTACCGAAATAGGCTGCCTACGTATCCTTATCCAAGGAATTAGACCGAACGTAGTTCACCTCTGCTGGGGATCAAGTGCTGCAATGCTAACAAACAAGTGATGTGATGCAAGTGCTGCAATACTAACAAACAAGTGTTGCGGTGCAAGTGTTGCGATGCTAACAAACAAGTGATGCGATGGTTGCACCTACCGAAATAGGCTGCCTACGTATCCTTATATAAGGAATCAGGCTGAACGTAGTTCACACTACGGTGAACCAACAAATAAACAATGTTGGGCGGAATGCAATGTCTCATCAGGAACTCAGCCTTCGTCGGAGAACAAAGCCTTTCCCTCTGATCCGGGGTTGCAGCCCTTTAAGGGAGAAGTTTCCGAACACAGCTACAAATGCCTGGAATGCAGTGCCTCCTCAGGAACTCAGCCTTCGTCGGAGAACAAAGCCTTTCCCTCTGATCCGGGGTTGCAGCCCCTTAAGGGAAAGTTTCCAAACACAAATGCATGGAATGCATTGCCTCCTCAGGAACTCAGCCTTCGTTGGAGAACAAAGCCTTTCCCTCTGATCCGGGGTTGCAGCCCCTTAAGGGAAAGTTTCCAAGCACCAACACAAATGCACAGAAAATGGAAAAATACTTACCTTTTCTTACCTTTGCTTTGCTCATGCGACCATCTGCCGCCGCTGCTGCCTGCTGCTTTGCTACACTTGCTACTTTATGCTGCTTTTGCTGCACTTGCTACTTTATGCTGCTCTTGTTGCACTTGCTACTTTATGCTGCTTTTGTTGCACTTGCTGGGGATTTTTTTTCCTTTGCTACAGTTCCGACTTTTGCCGAAAATCTTCCCCCTTTTTGCTGCAGCAATTTCCGGCCTTAACTGGAAAATCTTTCTTTATGATGCTGCAACTTTTTAGCTGGAATTTTCTTTTCTTTTTGCTGCTCTTTCTAACCTTGGCTAGAAATTTTCTTCTTTTGCTGCTACATTTTTCGGTTCCAGCTGGAATTTTCTTTTCTTTTTGCTGCTGCATTTTCCCTTTTGTTGCATTTTCTAGTTTCAACCGAAAATTTCTTCTTCCTTTTTGCTGTCGTATTTTTCTTTTGTTGCATGCGCGTATATCTTTTTTTTTCACATTTTCTTTCTTTTGCATGCATTTTTTTCCTCTCTTTTTTTTATTGTTTTCTTCTTTTGCTTTTTCTTTTTTCTCTTTTTTTTCTTTTGCTTGCATTTTGCATTTTTTTTTTCGCATGCTCGCCATTCCTTTTGATTTTTATTTTGCATGCTTACTTTTTATTTTCTTTTCTCTTTTTTTTTATTATTTATGCAAGCTTTATTTTTACAAAATTTTTGCCTTTGCCGTCGATTTTTCTGGCTTTCCTACTTATCTTGCGGCTGATCTGCTGGGGATGGGGTCATTTTGCAGCTTTGAAAACTTGGGGACTTAAGTGCCGCAACTTTAAACTTTGGAGGGGGAAAAAGGAAATTTCTTTTCCCACCCATATAATTGGACGGGCAAGCAGGGGAAGAAGCTACTGCTTCTTCTCTTCTTCAGCTTTCTTCTGCTTCTGCTTCTGCGCAACTGCCATTGTTGCTGCTTTTGTTTTTTTCTTCATTTTGCTCATTTTCTCATTTTTCTTCCGCCAATTTGTGTGTTTTCCCTAGCAGGTGGCTGCTTCGTCTCGATCTAGGAAGGGGAAGGCTCCAATGCATCCAGAATCGGGCGAGAGGAGGAGGGAACTTCCTCCTTTGACCCGAAATTATATCAGATATCGCTACTCCAAGGATGATTGAGGTAATATCCACCACGATTGGAACACTCACGTGTCCAACCTTCCAAGTTCTTCTGTAAGTTTTTTTTTCTTACCCACTTGGAAAATTTCTCAGATCTGCTAGGTTTTTGCACTGTTTTGGGCTTTTGGAGCACTCCTGACCCTGCTTATAATGCTTATGCATGCAATATTTATGCTAAAATGATGCAATTTGCTGATGATGTATGAAATTTATACAATTGTATTTTTGCGATGCATAATTTAACTAGTGGACACTATTTGACCCTGCAATTCATGATTTATATTATTAATGCAATTTTGGGCTATATGATGCATGCTTTAGGCTAACAAAATATTTTTATATGTTACATACCTATATGAAACGGACTTTTCAGAATATAATGCAATTTTTTTTTCGGACCTATTTTCGGACGCATTTTCGGATACATGCAAGATGAAACAAGGATATTTTATGCACTAAAATTTACTTTTATGCATGCTTATGCTGCCTAGACATAATAAATGTCACGGAAATATTTTCTTTTCATGATTGGCAACATTTTATTCACTTTTTACTAATGCGATAATGCAGCTATTAGGATAGTAAATGCAAATGATAAATGACTAATGCAGACATATATTATTTTATTTGATGCAAATGCAATGCAGAAAAATTTATTGGATGCTTGCTAATATGATAGATGGGCATTTTATTTTTTTATGCATGCGAAGAATGTAAAAATGTGTTATATATATCCAAATGCAAAACATACATTTTATGATGCCTTAAAATGCCAAAAATACATATTTAAATGCAAAAAGATGCATTTTTTAATATTTATTATGGGATGCTAAAGATGCAAATTAAAATTTTGAAAATGCTAAAATGCGATAAAGATCTTTTTTTAGATGCCCGAAAAAAAAATTAATGCACAAACGCATTTTTATTTATTTATGATGATGCCGAGAATGCAATTAAAAATTTTTAAATGCTAAAATGCAATATATATATATATATATATATATATATATATATATATATTTTTTTTAATTGTCGTGATGCCCAAAATATATTTCAAATGCTAAAAGATGCGTTTTTTTTTTTTATTTATGCATGGATGCCAAAATGCCAAGATTTATTATTATATTTTTCTTCTTATAAGCAAAGTGATGTTTTTCTTCTTCTTTTTTTTTTTTTTTTGAAAAAAAAATGCATCACATAAATTATTATGCTGCAATTTTATGATTCACAAAATATGATGTATGCAACATGCTTATTTCTTATCATTATTTTTTTTTCATTTATTTTTTTTATGCGAGGAAAATAAAAGATAGTAAACTTACCTTTTCCTCTTCCCCCTTTTTTTTTTTTTTTTCAGCTTCGCAGGTTCTTGACACGGGTTCGGTTCACTTGTGCCAATGTTGGAGATATTTATCGCATGCTGCCCAAGGCGGCACAAGTTTTGGTGGAGGGCTCCAGTTTTAGCACCTTCCTGCACGCTTTCCGCCCCTTCTCGAGCTCTTTGCCCATATTTGACATGCTACGGGATTATTGGTGGGATACTACCCACACATTCCATTTTAGTTGGGCGGAGGCGACCATGACTCCCTGTGACTTTGCTGCCATTACCGGTATTCCTATCAGCATCGGTAGGACTTTGGAGCCGGACTATAATCTTCGTCGGCGTCATGACGAGGTGGAGGATCTCCTGGGTTTTGAGCCGAAATATAAATCTGCCGATGAGATCTTTATTGGCAGCGTGCGGAAGTGGCTCCTGGATAATGTCAGGAGAGTTCCAAAAAAAGACGGCGTGACCGTAGCTCGCGTCGCCAAGGCGTTTTTATTTTTCTTTATCGGCACATCCCTTTTTGCCAATTCGTCCACCACCCTCAGGGTTTCCATTCTGGCATGCCTGGCAGATTTTGAGCAGATTCCCGCTTATGACTGGGGGCAGGCAGGCCTGGCCGAGCTATATGCCTCGATGGATAGGACTAGCCGTAATGACTCGCCGACTATGAATGGGTTTGCCCCGGCGTGGGAGGTATATTCCTTTTCCTGCTCTTTTTGTTTCTCTTTTTTTTATTATGTACTCTTTTTTTACAGCATATATATTTTTATTGCTGAAGAATTTTTCCCTCCTTTTCTTTTTTTTTTTTTTTTTTTTGCAGGTCTGGGCTTTTTAATTTTTTCACTTTACGCCGGGTCGGCTACGCCATCGTTTCCATGCGCCACCTTAGTTGCTTGATTTCGTGGACGAGAACAGAGCTCGGCCAGATCAGGACGGCGGCTGCTCAAAGAAAGAAAGAGTGCAAGAGCGAATTGCCAGTTCAAGTGCAGGCACTGTGCACTTTCTTCCTTAGGAGGGCCTAGAGGGACATTATGCAGTGGCTTTAGGGCTGAGCCAGTGCCGGATACTGATGGTATCCATTATGGTTGACTCGCTATATATGGGCGAGCGGGTCAACCGTCAGCATTCTACTATTTTGAGACCTCCAATAGTGCCTCCTAGGCCTCTTTTTTGGGTGATAGAGCCGGATCATTTGCTGAACATGTATCAATACCTGCCAAAATTCCTTATGCCTTCAACTGACTTTCCGGTTATGGCTTATGAGGATTTCCTACGGACCGTGCTTCACCCTCCCCCTCCTGTTCCTGCTGCACCCCGCCGGGCTTCAGATGCTTCTGCCAGGCCAAGGCCTTCCATCCCATCTCTCGACGAGAATTTGGAATTTACTGAGCCTGATGACATTTTCTCCACCTTTCAGCATCATTGGGGTGGCCGAATGGTGGAGGAAGTGCTTCCTGATGCTAATATCCCAGAGGAGCGTCGAGTCCCGGAGCAGGCCCGTTCGGTAGACACATTTCACTTTTCCTTTTCTCTTTTATGCATATATATTTTTTTATCATTCATTTCATTTTTTCATCATTTTTTTTGGAGACTGATGTATTTTCTTTTGCTGTCTCACTTTTTTTTTCCAGGTGAACGTGTCAACCTACAAAAGGCTGCTGCGGGGCTTTTTCAGCATTAACAAGCTTTATCAAAAGCTTGTGGACGAGCTTTCCTGCAGGGGGAATGATGCGGTACGGCAGACCAGGCGCCGGGATGATGATAACGATGATGCGGATGCCGGGTCGAGCCGCGCTCGGGGTAGAGGACGAGCATACATAGCTGGTGGCAAAGCGGGTCCTTGGGTTATGGGAGGTGGTCTTGACAGGAGCCAATCTTCCCGTGCACATTAGTCTTAGATACCTGCACTTATTACCTTTCTTTTTTTTGTCGTACTTAAATCTGTACAAATATTTATTATACAATGCAATATAATTTTATATGATGCAAAATATTAAAAATGAAGACTCAAGCATCACATGCACAATATAAAACTATACCGATATCTAGGGGTAATGGCACACTGTTCTTCAAAAACGAATTTTAAAAGAATGCACCTTCGGGCTCGAGCGGGCTTTTCTGATGATATACAAGGAGGAAGAGACAGCTGCCTCCTTCTGTTTTCGGCCATATAATTGCTGCCAATCTATTGTTCGTAGCCCTTTTCATTTTTCTCCGTGATCAGACAGAGATAATGGAGATTTGTCGGAACCGAAAACCAGAATACCAGCCGGTTTTTTGAGGGAACAGTGGCAGAAGCCTGGTGCCACCCATAGGGGTTATGCGCACGACGCCAGGGGAGGCCTTTGGCAGCGCCCAGAGTCTTCCCTGTGCATTTCCTGTTCAGCACTGTTCGCGTACTGTGCTCATAAATCGTCTGTTTCTTAATTTTTTCCAGTATAAATAGCTAACGAAGGATTGTCTAATTTCACAACCTCATCTGCTTTCTTCATTTAAGCTTTTCAGCCTTTCTTCTGCTCAGCCTTTGCCACCTTTTATCAGATAATCCTTTGCATTTTTCTCAAAAATGGCTGCACCAATTCATACAGCGTTAGAGATAGAAATCTATGAAAATGCCTTGGATTTCTGGATCATTTCCCTGCGTTCAGATGAGCGCGACTGGTTTGAGCATATTTTTGGATATAGGTGCCTGTTGTCCTGGAGGAACATCATCATTAATTGGGACATGTTGAGGGGAGCCTCCAGGTTCTGGTCTCCTTAAGACTACCTTTTCAATTTTGGTATGAACGAGATGTGCCCCGCCTTTGAGGAGTTTTGTGCAATGTTGGGGATGGCACCTTCTCGTCTTATTGTCGTGCCCTCTCATCGGAGGCGTCCATACATGGCAATTAGGGAGCTCTTTCGCACCACTCGCCTCACTACTCCAGGCTTCTACAATTGAGTAAATTTTGATTTGACCGTTCTTCCTGGGGCCTTCACAGAGTTCAGGGAGGATGACTAGGATTATTTGAGGCGTCGGCTGTCAGCACTTTTCTTTGCCAAGTAGGGAGATACTTGATGATGGGTCAACCCGGATACATCGATGTGTGGGTCGTGGACCTAGCATTGCAGGCTCGGGATCGCCGGATGAATATTATCCCGGTGATTTTGGTAGAGACTTTGGCGAGCCTGGAAGCTTTTGCAGGTGGTGACGAGCTATTCCCTACCGGCAGCCCCATTTTGATCCACATGTGGCTGGAAGAGCACTTTCTTTGGGTGATGGGCCCAGTATCGTCGGGAGCAATGTATGATCCAGGGCTCTATGGCTCTTGCGGTCATTTCCCTCAGACCAATTATTCAGAGTATGATTGGGTTGAGAGCTTTTTGCACATGGGCTCCATGGATATAATATGGGTGATCAGCCACTGGCAGATCCGACGCTTTATCATGTATTCTGCGGGATATAACCAGGTTGTCTTGCTAGGCATCGAGAGGACCTCTTTTTACAGAGCAGACAGGATCTTGCGCCAAATAGGGAGAGAGCAGCTTATCCCTGACCCGACCCGTCTTGTGTTTTTGGAGTTGGATAATAGTAGGGACCTGGGCACCACCATCCAGGAGATGTGGCAGCGGGATTTTGATAGGCTGCAGGTGGCCTATCTATTTTCTGATTATATGCTCCTCTCCTACGAGTATCTGTCGTGGATCATGGTGGCTGCTGAGGTGCCTTCCCGCATAATCAGGCGTAGATTGAGGCGACTGTTGGGCCGTCACATTTCTAGCGGCATAGATGCTTTCCTAATGGAAATAGGCGAGGACATTGAGAGTTCGGGGCTAGTTGTCCCCCATGCCCTACAGGAGGAATTTAGGCGAGTGCATAATCTTGGTGCCCAAACAGCTCCTGGACCAAGTACAGCATGTCCTAGCAATGCGCCCCCTCGGCTGAGTAATACAAGCAGGAAACATAACCCTTAGGAACCAGAGGTGGCTATCCCTCCCCCTCAGACTGGATGGGGCACCGCCTTTAGGAATGATGGCAACGAGCTTCCTCGACTGAGCAATGTGAGCAGGCAGCATAATCCTTGGGAACCAGAGAAGGTTGTCCCTCACCCTCAGACTGGATGGGGCACTGCCCTTAGGAATGGTGGGGCCGGTCCGAGTAATACAGCTGCTCAGGAAAATGGGGATGCTGACGATGAGGAAGAAGATACTTCCGGGGGCTCTCATGCAGATGAGACTAAAGCTTCTTATGCGCCTCGCAAAGGAGTATATGGGCTCGGCTGGGTGGACGCTGCAGACACTGATAGACCGCTTCAGGGCTAGAGCTGCAGACAAAGGATGGTTGGGGGGAACAAAAAGGGGTAGGAGTAGCAAAAATAATATGTACAGGAAAATAATGCATATCGTAAATATCTTTAACAGTTATTCCTAAGTTGCACCTTAGGACCTGTAATATTATATTTTAGTGTTTTAATGCGAGCTTTTTGTTGTGGTTTTTCTTCTTCTTTTTTTTCTTTTGTCAGTCGAGCCCCTTGCATGCTGAAGACAGGAGGTAGGATGTTGAGGATTCAAAGAGCACATTCCCTCTTATTTTCTCCTGATTTTTTTTATACATGCTCTAATTTTTGCCTAGGCCACCCTTTCGGGTTTTCGACCTAGCGAGCCCTTATTTCTCCTTTTTGTCTTATATATATATATATATATATATATATATATATATTGCCTAGGCCGCCCTTTCGGGTTTTCAGCCTAGCGAGCTGGGGAGGGAAGCAACTGCCAGGTGGATTAGCTCCAGGGCCGGTCCTGACATTTTGAGGGCCCTGCCTAAATTTTAAAATTAGGCCCTAAAATTAATAAAAACTAATTACGAAAAGATAAAAATAAAGTACATATTTTATAATATTATAATATATTTTTTTGTTACAAATGAAATACTTAAATCACTAAACTTTCAAAATACTATCGAATTACTTAAAAGGTTCGTCCTTCTAACATTCTTAGAAGCAAAATCTTCAATAAGACTTTCATAATCAATCTTTTCCAAAAAAATCATTTTCGATTGCTATGAGAGCTAATCCATTAAGTCTTTCTTGTGTCATTGTAGAACGCAAGTAGGTCTTCAATAACTTCAATTTGGAAAAACTTCTTTCTGCAGATGCAACAGTCACCAGAAGAGTTAACAAAATTCTATATGCAACAATTGTATTAGGAAAACAACCAACACGTTTCAAAATTTTTAAAATATCAACAGGACCTATCTTTTCCTTAGGCAAGAATTCTTGCAGTAACTTTAATTCGATATATAATTCATTTCCATTAATATCAGATTGTTCACTTTTCTTAAGTGCAATTTCAAAATGATTACAACAAGACTTTAAACTTATATCATCCAACGAACGCAATTTTTCAGAAGTAAATAAGAAACCAAAAATGTTTTCATATTCTTGATATTGTTCAAACCTCTTAGCTAGTGAAGTAATTGCTTGATCAACAATGTATAAGAAATAATTAACCCTAAATGACTCCTCTTCAGATTGTGAATCAACTGAAGATGTATCAGTTGAAGTTTCATCGAAATGTTTTTTTCTTCGAATTTGATGCTTTTGAGGAAACACCGGATCAATATTCATTTCAATTGCAATTTCCTTCGTAGTTTTTAATGCATTTAAAAATCCGGTCTCTCTATACTCCTCAAAAAAAGATATCAATCCTTTTACTTTTTCAATGGCAACATCAATTTGCATATCCCTTGATTGTAAATGTTTGCTAACCAAATTAACTACAGATAATATTTCATACCAAATGACTATTGAAACTAAAAACTCAAAATCACCTAACTCATTTTTTGCCAAGGATTTAGCTTCGCTTCTTATTTTTGAATCATTATCACATTCTGCTACTTGTAGTAAAGCTTCTTGTATTTCTAAAATTTGAAATCTTATAGCTTTAACACTATCAACACGACTCTCCCAACGAGTGGATGATAAGGATTTAAGAGTCAATCCTTTTACATTGTCTTTCAAAATCTGCCATCTCTTAGAAGAATTCACAAATATTGTGTAGATACGTTGTATGATTCCAAAAAAATCTCTAGCTTTACCACTAGTGTTGGCCATGACACATAATGTCAAATTTAGACTATGACAACCACATGGGGTATAAAAAGCTCTAGGATTTATATCTAATAGTTTTTTTTGCACCCCTTGATGTTTTCCTCTCATATTTGACCCATTGTCATAGCCCTGCCCTCGCCCATTATCTATATCAAGATCAAGAAACTTTAATTTATCTTGTAAAACATCAAAAAGCCCCTGACCAGTTGTATCATTCACATCCAAAAATCCTAAAAAAGATTCTTCAATATTAGCAGATTTTGATGAGACATCCACATATCTTATTATTAAAGACATTTGTTCTTGGTGGCTTATATCGGGAGTACAATCAAGTAGCATTGAAAAATACTTTGCTTGTTTTATTTTTTTAATGATTTCAGATTTAATGGCAGAAGCAAGCAAAAGTATTAACTCATTTTGGATCTTATGACCAAGATAATTATAATGAATGCTCTCATTTGTAATACGGTGAACATGCTCTTGAATAACAGGGTCAAACTCAGCTAGCATTTCAACCAAACCTAAGAAATTACCGTTGCTATTTTGATAAATTCTCTCATTAGTACCACGAAATGCTAAATTATGTTTTGCAAGAAATTTCACAATTGAAATAATTCTGAACAAGACTTGTTTCCAATGATCTTTTTCTTTCTCAAGTTGTTTTTGAGCTACTTACCAATAGTTTCATTTTTTTGGAATCTCAAACGTAAATCATACCAAGTGGTCATATTCTTAACATGTTCTGCACTTGTTTCATGCTCTCTAAGTCTAATACTAAGATGTGTCCAATCTCCAAAACCCTCATTTGCTAATTGACCTTTACCGCACCCTTTTCTAAATATTTTACAACAAAAACAAAATACTTTATCAAGCTCTTTTGAATACATAAGCCAATCTCTATCACATTTCTCTCCATTTGACAGAACTCTAGTATAAAATGTTGCAGAAAATCGTCTAGAAAGTTTATCTTTAGGCCCTTTTCGAATAGAAAAATCTCTTTTAGGGCCCTTTGCTACTAAAATATCAATCATTTTAGAATCAAGAGCATCCCAATTTCTTGGATCAAATATATCAAGCATATGAAAAACACCGTCAACATTACCATCATTAACATTAGCATCCAAATTATCAACATTTTCAACATCATTATTTTGAATATCAGGCGAATTAATGAAATTAACATCAACATTAACATCATGAGCATTATCATCGTCAACATTAGCATCCAAGTTATCAAAGTTATCGACTTCATTATTTTGATTATCAGGTGAATTGATAGTATCGACATCAACATTAGCATTATCAACATTAACACTAACACCACCATCTACATTAGCACCATTGACATTATGATTTTCATTTTCAGAAGAAACTTGTGAATCTTTTACAACAAACTTATCAAGAGATCCTCTTTGAGACTCTCTTAATAGTTCGATTCTTTTTTTCTTTTTACGTTTTTCATATCCAGATTCATATTTCCTAATTTTAGGAGACATAACTAAAATTTCAGGCAAACACCTAATGTCAAATATGTCGAGAAAAGTGATAGCAATAACGAGTCGAGATTAGATTCCAAAATCCAAGTATCTATGAAAGAAACGACATAACCTGGTTAACTGGTTTATCAATTCTTTTGAATTCCTCCAGCCTCCTCCCAATTTCCGATTAAAACCTTGAGAAAATTCAAAATTTCCACCTTCACTGAAATTGCAAATAAAATTATTATAGATAGCATTATAGAAATTATTTATTTCAAGACAAGGAATAAAGGCAAATAACCATAAGAGAGTTTAAAAATAATACCTCACTGAGAATTAATTGGTTTAAAATTGAATGAAACAACCATTATTCAAATGAGCCAATGACTGCAAAAGAAACAAACATGGAGTGGAAATTGAATGAGGGAAATTGATAGAATTTTTAAAACTAATTAAGTAATTAAATTAATTAATTAATTATCTAAATTACTATTTCAGTTCACTTTCAGTCTTTCAATGTAAATTAAATAATTAATCTAATATCTATAATGAGTCTAATGACACATTGACACTATGACAGTAAGTTAGTAAATAGTAATGTACATAATGTACATAACAAATTTACAACTTTACAAATTACAAGCAGTCAAGCACTGAAGGTCTAAGCAGTAAGCACAGAACTAACAGAAATACAGAAGCTCCGGCTACGGCAGTGGGTCAAAATCAAAAAACAAATGCTCGGCAGCTCGGGTCAAAAAACAAATTAAGGTTGAATCAGTGAATACCTTGAATGGTTGAATCAGTAATAGAGTGAATTACTGAATTATAGATTTAAGATTTTAGATTTACAGAATTAGTGATTAGTTGATTACCTTGAATGGCTGAATCAGTGAATCAAAAAACAAATGCTCGGGTCGCTCACTCGCTCGGCATGTGCGAACTGCGAAGTAGCAAAGTGCGATTGAGTGATTGACGAATGACACGATTGTGGACTCCGGGCGGTAAATCGGTAATCAAAATCAAAATCGTTAAACTTAAATCGCTAGTAGCTCTGTAACTGGGAGTGGGATATCCGGATATGATTCATATGAAGGTAGGTTTATTGCCATTGATTTAACTATTTAAGCAATTTAGAGAATTTACCAACCATGGCAACCAATCAGTTCAAGGCGTAGCGCATTAGCAAAGACAGAAACGAAGTCGCCGTTCTCGTTTGTGTTGTTGCCCGTTGTCGACGTGTCGTGGGCGAGATGGGATTTCTCCGTTTCAACTTTCGTGATCCCTCGCGCCGAGTCGCGCTAAGTCCGACCTCGTGTTTTAGTCTTTTACTGAGTAAATGTAATGAATTAATATTATAGGTAATAGGTATATAATAATAGTATAATATATATAGTATTAGTAAGGTTGGAAAAAAAAGGGGCCCTCATAATTTTGAGGCCCTGTGCAATCAGACACCCTGCACATGCCAAGGGCCGGGACTGATTAGCTCAAGCATAATACCTTTTAAGCTTGTCAAGATTGAAGGGCTGAACGAGATCTTCTCCTTCTTGATTCGTGAGGAGTACGACACCTCATGACCGCATTTTTTTAATGACATATGGTCCCATCCAAGGGGATTTCCACTTTCCCCTAGTATCAACATAACTAGGAGGTTTTTCTCAAAACACGAGATCTCGACTTGGATGTCGCGGTCTTTAACTTTTTTATTGAAGGCTCGAGCTATCCGCCTTTGATATGCTCGGGTATGCTCCAAGGCTAGCAAGTGTCGTTCATCAATTAGGGCTAACTCTTCATATCGCCCTTTGACCCAATCGATTTCTGATATGTCGGATTCCATCATCACTCTTAATGATGGAACTTCAACTTCAATAGACAGCACTGCCTCCATGCCATATGCCAAGGAATAAGGGGTAGTCCCAGTGGGTGTGCGGACTGAGGTGCGATAGCCCCAGAGGGCTAGCGGCAATTTTTCTAGCCAGTCTCTTCCTGTATCAGCCATTTTTCTGATAATGTTTTCCAGTGTTTTGTTGGCTGCTTCAACGGCACCGTTGGCTTGCGATTGGTAAGGGGAGGATTTATGCCTTTGGATTCTAAACTCGTTAAGTAGACGGTTCACGTCCCCTTCAAAATGCGTGTCGTTGTCGGAGATTATCTCAAAATGCACTTCGTAGCGATATATGATGTTGGTCCAGATGAATTCGGACACATTTCGAGCATTCAGGATTTTATAAGAAGAGGTTTCCACACACTTCGTAAAATAATCGACAGCTACCAGGACATATTCGTGGCCATTGGATCCCTTTGGGTGAATTTGGCCTATGACGTCGATTCCCCAAGTTGAAAAGGGCCATGGGGCTGTAGAGTTATATAAGACGTGCAGGGGCACGTGCTGCAGATTTGCAAAGCGTTGGCACTTGTCGCAATGACGCACCCACCAAATACAGTCGGTTTCAAACATACTCCAATAGTACCCCTGCCGGATGACTTTCTTGGATAGCATATGGCCATTCATGTAGGGCCCGCAGGTACCACCATGAAGCTGGTCCATAATTTGTTCAGCTTTGGCCTGGTCGACACATAGTAAATTAAGGCCTTGATAATGCCTTTTATATAGACTGCCACCGCTGAATACAAATTGTGATGCCCATCTCCGCAGGGAGACTTTCCCTTTTTTGTCCAGGCCGGGAGGATAGATCTCTTTCAGTCTTTCTGAAGCAGATTTAGGATATCAACGTACCAAGACTCGTGATCTGCTTCAGGGGCTGCATTGATTTTGAAGCAATATGCCGGAGTGACCTTCTTCCTAACTATAAATGGTTGGACATTGGTTTCTGTGGGAATTTGGACCAACGATGCTAGAGTGGCTAGTGCATCGGCAAATTGATTTCTATCTCACGGCAGATAGTGGAACGAGATAGAATCAAATTTTGCGGCAAGTGATGTCAGCTTGGCATGATAAAGTTGCAACCGGGGATCCTGTGTTTTCCATTTCCCTTCGACTTGATTTATGATCAGGGCAGAGTCTCCATAGACTTCGAGATCTATGGCTCCCCTTTGGAGAGCTTCTTCTAGGCCAGCAATACAGGCTTCGTATTCCGCCGTATTATTCGAGCACTCGAACTCCAACCTTATGGCTAATGGCGTGCGAGAATTTGCCGGATCGATTAGCAAGACTCCTATGCCAAAGCCCCTTTTATTTGCGGCTCCATCAAAGAACATCTGCCAGCTGGTGTCATGGTCAGTGATTTCCAAGACACCTTCGTCTGGGAAGCCAGGCTCAGTTGCATCTTCTGTTTTTAAGGGAAGATCAGCTAAGTGGTCTACAATCACGCTGCCTTTGATAGATTTGAGTGTGACATAGGTTATGTCAAACTCATTGAGAAGAAATGACCACTTAGCCAGTCGACTGGAAAGTGATGGCTTGCCGAAGATGTACTTTATTGGGTCCATCCTGGAGATGAGCTTGATGGATCGTCCCTGCAGGTAGGTCTTGAGCCTTTGAGTTGCCCGCACTAGGCTCTGCAGCCTTTTCTCTAGTCTTTGTCAATAATTTAGCTCGCTTCCTTGCAGTTTTCTACTTATGAAATAGATGGCATTTTCAACGTAGGAATTTTCTTTTTTTAGGGCGAGCATAGCCCCTACTGACGTGTCTGTTACGGTTAAATATATGAGGAGAGGTTTATATATATGGGGCGAAGCTAGCACAGGTGAGTTGGTAAGATAGGCTTTTATTTTTTCGAAGGCTAGCTGACATCTTTCGTCCTAGACTTGGTCAGCATTTTTCTTTAAGAGTTTGAAAAGGGGCTCACATATAGATGTCAGTTGTCTGATGAAACGACCGATATACTGCAATCGACCTAGAAAGCCTTTGACTTCGGTTGGAGTTTTTGGCCGTGGCATGTCTATGATGGCTTTGATCTTTGCTGGCTCGATCTCGATGCCCTGCTCAGTCACCAAGAATCCCAGGACCTTGCCTTTAGTAACCCCAAATGTGCATTTGGCGGGGTTCAGCTTCATCTGGTGCTTCCTCAACCTTTCGAAGAATTTTTGAAGGTCTTTGATATGGGCACCGTTGGCATCGCTGGAGTGGACGATCATGTCATCGACATAGACTTCGATCTCCTTACGGATCATGTCATGGAAGAGGGTGGTGGCAGCCCTTTGATAAGTAGCCCCGACATTTTTCAGCCCAAATGGCATGACATTATAGCAATAAGTTCCCCAAGGAGTAGTAAATGAGGTCTTCTCCTTGTCTTATGCTGCCATTTTAATTTGATTGTAGCCCAGCAAGCCGTCGACGAAAGATCTGATTTTATGAGCGGCAACGACATCTACCACAATATCAATATTGGGTAGAGGGAAGTCATCTTTGGGCGACGCCTTATTGAGGTCGCGGAAATCTACGTAGATTCGGACTTCCCCGTTGGGCTTGGGAATGGTCACTATGTTGGACAGCTAGATCAGGTATTCAACTACCCGAATGAACTTGACGTGCAACTGTTTCATGATTTATTCTTTCACTTGTAGTGATCATTCCAGTTTAATTCAGCGGAGCTTTTGCTTGATTGGCCGAGCATCCGATATATGGGGATCCGATGTTCAACAATGGCTGGGTCTAGCCCCGGCATATCTTCATAGGACCATGCGAAGATGTCTACGAACTCTTTGAGGAGATCAATAAGTGCTACCCTTTCAGAGCCTTGCAGGTAGCTGCCAATTTTGATTTCTTTCATTTCATTATTCAGCCCAAGGTTGATGGTGCACAAGTCTTCAGTTGCTACTGATGAATGATGCTGTTCCCGGTGCTCAACTGACTTTACAAGCTCAAGCAAATAGTTTTTATCTTTTGGGTCCATTTCATCAAATGACTCATTATTATAATTATTTAATGCGTCTTTTAATGTAAGTGCAACTAAGGAATAAGCAAACAATTTAGATTATCATTAATAGCAAACTGTACAGGGTTATTTACATTATTGAGGACCTGGGGTTTGAGATCCTCAACTTTAGGGAGCGGATCGGTAGATGACCAATCCGTAAAGCTAGGGGAAGAAATAGGGATAGTATATCCGAAGCGGTCCACCAGATATGTGGGCGTCAAAAGCGGGCCGATCGTGGTATATCAGTTATGCAGAGGCTTATCAGTAATAAGATCAAACTTAGCGGGGAGTTTTTCCTTAATAAGTGCCTCCGTCTATCATACCCAGGAAGCTGTCTCCCAGGCATTTATTAGAAACTCCTTTTATTAAAGGAGATATTTACAGCACCTTTATTCTGGCTAATTAGATTAACTTGCCCTTTTAGACCTCTTTGGCTTGATCTGTTTCAAAGATTCTTGTACCTGCCACCGTAATTACCTCGTTATTGATAAGATCCTGAATTGCACTTCTGAGTGAATAGCACTTATCGGTAAGATGACCACCGCAACGGTGGTACTCACAATACTGGGCATGATTCCAGGTGGCGGGTGACAGATTGGGTGGTTGGTAATTATCGATGGGCTTAAGTATCCCATGGGCCCACAGTGTTTGGAGTATTTCAGACATTGGAGCAGGTAAATCATCATAGTGCCTCGGAATTATTTCTTTCCTTCCTCTTGGCTTAGGCAAATTACCAGATTGAGATTTGGTCAAACAATTGGGTGGAGTTTTCTCCCTTGGGTAATATTGCACTGGGATTGGGTTGCTTGGAATCTGGTTTAAGAGAGGTTCCTTTTCTGGTACACAAATGATTTCTTTTGGAATCCTTGGGGTCATTTGCTGAGAATAAGTATTTGCGGGATCTAGAGGAAGATAATTCTTTTGGTTATAGTAGCAGACATTTAGGTGAGGGAGATCGGGGTTGATTTCTGGAGAATATGAATTAAAATTATGAACATCTGAAACCATATTACCTTGGGCCATGGAATTAATATTTGGCTGATGGCTAGCATTTGGTGGCTTTCTGGAAGCTTGAAGAATGATATTTTCTGAGGTATCAGGACAATTCATTTCAGGGAGGTGAGAAGTATTAGGAACATATCTCGAGATTTTGATCTTTTGGGAGAAAGCGGCAAGAGTTTCTGAGAAACTTGCTAAAAGATCATTCACCACCTGATTTGTTATCCTTTCCGCATGGGCATCAAATTCTTTCTTTAGCCAAGCCTCAAGCCCAGGAAGAGGTGCGTACTTAGGAGTTTATTTCTCTGGTTCCCAGCTATTCCAATTGTTGCTAGCTTCCATCATCGTCTGTTTATTTTTAGCTGCCATTCTGCTCAGATTTGTACCCTCTGAATTGATTCTGCCCTTTTCTGATCTGCCCCTGATATTTTCTGATCTGATTTCTACACCCGTATCCCGTATCAACCGGCCAGTACTATCTCTGTCTTTCCAAATTCGGGCCAGGTTTCTAAGGAAAATGGGTTTGGAGGTATCAGAAGGCTGGCTGAAGGCTTTCTGGGCTTAGAGTACATCGTGCCTTTATTAGTATTTATTATTATTATTATTATTATTATTATTATTATTTCCCTACAATTGACCAGATAAGCACCTGCTTTATTTTGACGGTCTCAGGACTTTTCCTGGAACAGTGGATTCTTTCTCCAGAGTATAGGACCAACGTATTTCACCTGCCTTTCGACTCCCAAGATCGGACTTATCCCAGGCGAAGGGCTTATACTCTTTCCGGGATCCACCATTCAAAATGGTCTAGGTTGAGCATCAGAGAATAATCAATCAGCCCCTGTGTATTTATTTCTTCCTTGCACATTTTTTTTTGTATATATTTTTTTTGACTTGCGCATTTTATTCATATTTTTTCATCATTTTTTTTTCATCATTTTTTAGGGGTGACCCACGATTCAGAGATACAAAAACCGGTCAGTCTTTGAAGTGTCCTGAAAATCTATATGCATTCTAACGATGGCTTATGGAGGGGGTAGGCTGGCCATGGTGTAGGGTAGCAGTTCGAAATATATTTATATGCGTGCGCATGTGTGCGGTATCTAAAAAGCAGTAAATTTTTTTTTCAGATATAAAAACAAAAAATAAAACAGATATGGCATGTCTTGCTGTTATTTGTGAATTTTCTCGGCTTTTTTAGTTTGAGCGCAAGCAAGCAAGCCAATCAAATCAAGAAATAGAAAGAAAAACGGGGAATCTATCTATTCCTATTAATTACAAATTGGTTCTAATCCCCAAAATAAAATGGCAGAATGAATGCAAATATATACATATTTTGAGGAATTAAAAAACAAAACAAAATAATAATATAGTGCCGAAAATGAAGCAATATTAAAAATAAAGCCACGACCCTTTTATTGTGCCGCCTGGAAATTTATTGCATATAAAAAATATTTTTTTTTATTTTTTATTTTTTTGCAAAATTTATTTTGATATATATATATTTTTTGAAAAGTACATATTTTTAAACATACCTGTAACAGTTACCGTAACGAAACTACTGCAAGATGGAGGATCATATCCACAAATATAGACACGGATGTATAGAAACGCAATATTCAAATGCATAAATTAATATAACAAGCATACTTTAGTCAGAAACAAAGAAAAACAAAAAAAGTTTTTTTTTTTATGAGTCTAGCCCTCCATTTTTATTTAAAATAAAAACGATCTCCCCAGCAGAGTCACCACTGTGGGTCGCCCAGAGTGCGTCCGCGCCCCGCGCGCCCTTGGATAGGGGTGCGCGTACGTGCGGAAGCGGGACACCACTGCTCTCATTTCATCCTCCCTTGTTTAGGCGAAGACGAAATTAAAAGTGCGAGAGGAGTGCTGTCTAAAATAGCGTGTTGAATACGCCTCGGTGACTTTAGTGAATTTTTGGTCCAATATGGGAGCTTTCGATTTTCTACATCAAGTTATCCCTTTTGTAGGGAATACAAGGATATAGGAATACATCACCCTTTCATTCTCATTCTCCCTTTTTTAGGGGAAAATGGAAAAGTGCAAGAAAGGATGTTGCGAGGCCCCACTATGGATTTTATGAAAATTGTCTTGTGGCCTATTTCGGATCACTATGAGTGCTTTGGATTTTCTACATCAAGTTATCCCTTTTTTAGGGGATACCAGGATATAGGATTACATCACCCTTTCATTCTCATTCTCCTTTTTTAAGGGGAAAACAGAAAAGTGCAAGAAAGGAGTGTTGCGACGCCCCACTCGATCCAAAATGTTTTATTTTAAGGAAGAAATAAAGAAAAACCAAAAAAAGAAAAACCAGAGATTGCAAAAACGGGTTCGGAGGCTAAGTTACGAGTTGGGAAGGTGTTAGGCACCCAACTCGCCCTTTCGGTCTCAAAAACGATTTTTGACTAAAGTATGCTTTTTGTTATATTTATCTAGTAAATAAATAAAACATTAAAAGACAGGAAATAAAAGCAAATACATCCATGGCTACATTATTTACGGACTTGCAGCCGTCTCTTTACAATAATTACAAATATATTTAAAAATATTTGGTCATAATAACGGCTCTTTTAAATAGTATTTCCTAACTAAAACCGGGTAGCACAATGGCTTATATTTTTTTACATTGGGCCGGATTTGAAAATAACTTTTATAAATAAACGCCCTTAAAGGATTTACCTTTTAGAGCGTGGTGTGCTCGCTCTGTCCTTCTCGAGAGAGGGAGTCTTTTTATGCTGCTGCTGCTGCGGTTTGGGCAAAGTAACGACTTATTTTTGGTGGTTTTGGCCTTTTCACTCGGGCAGAGCAACTGCTCTTTCCAAGATTTTTGGACTGGGGAAATAGGGTGGATACCTGACTAAAGAGCTAGGGATCACTTTGACCGGTTGGATTCATGGTTCTAAAAGTCGTCAGGCGGACGCTAGGCGCAGCATCAGGGCCTAGCGCCCAGACGACTAGTCGGGGACTAATCAAGGCCTAGTCGGGGCCTAGAAATAAACATATAATTACAATTTTTTTTTATTTTTAAAAATAAATTATAACATTATTAATTAACAAACAATAAAACCTTCAAATTTACTAAATGATAAATTTAAAAATATCAAAACAAAATAAAATTATAAAATATTAGTATTAGACTATTATTTTAAGGCATAGAAATTTGGGAAAAAAACCCTAGTCTATCCTATCTACTGCCTAATGCCCATAACACACCCACCACCACAAATTCAAAACTCATAATCACGTCAATATCACATCAACCTTTTTGACTTTTCTTTTATTATTTCTCTTTTCTTCTCTCTCTTTCGTTACTTTCTTTCCCTTTCTCTCTTCCGTTCTTTCTTTATTTTTCATCCCTCCCTCTACTCCGCCAGTCACAGACACTCATCATTCATCAAACTCACGCTGCTCTCTCTCCTCTCCGGTGAACTCAAAACCCATATCTTTTTTTTCTGTATCACCTCGTCTCTCACCCTCCATCGAATCTTCTATACCCAAAGCCTAGCCGCGCACTGATGCAAGTCACAACATCTCTCCACCTTCCTTGCTAAGTTCAGCGAACGAATCAGCGACTAGGGCAACTAGGACGACTAGCCGGCGCCTAGGGCGATTAGTCGACGATTTTTCCCCCAAGCGATTTCTTTGGCCGATTTGGAGAAAATCGTGGCGGAGGAGTGACGCCTAACGCCTAGGCGGCGCCTAGACGGCCGCCTAGGCCGATTTTTAGAACCATGGTTGGATTTACTTTTGACGGGGTTTTGGCAGGGTTTCGAGGCTTTATGGAAGGATCATTCCCTATCTCACTTCGCTCTCTAATTTCTCAGCATAACAACGACGCGGAGAAATTTTATCGGTGTCTTTCTGTGTTTGAAAGTGAGCCCCAAGCCTTCTATTTATAGGCTGAAGAAGGGATTCATCGAGGATTTATTTTTCTCTCGGCGTGCTTGATTTCCTTGTACACCGCACTTCAGAAATTACACAATGCGTTAAGTCCGGGGTGTACTGTAGCTCTCTGGGCGCGGCCATAAGGCTCCTTGGGCGTCGCGCCAAGGACCCTTTTAGGCAGCGCCAGCCCACTATTCAAACTTCCAATTTTGACGCTTTAGCCCCTGCATTTTACTATTTTGCGCATCCTGCTTTGCCTTTTGCCTTTTTAACTCATGTAACTTGACATTTGTTAAGTTTTTCACAGGTCTTGATATCACATGCCAGAGTTACATATCAGGGGTACGAAATTGAGGTGTCTACAGAACGATTTCACGAAAATGGACTTTATCGGTCGGAAAAATAACGACGTACTTAAGCGATTAACAACTTGAGAAAAGGGATTAGCTCTCAATTTCTCCAAAAGTAAAGGCTATTTCTTTGGTGTTTCGACCCGAGGAATTTCCCATTGTTAAAACATGGAAGCAACACCACAAAGTCTATTGACTTAATTGAATTTAGATTTTCATACTTAACTATAACAGAAAGAGGATGCAAAAGGGGAGAGGATATCATTGTATATATAAAGAGTGATAATAACTAACTTAACCGACCCCTCTATACATAAAGACACCCGCTACCCTTCTAATATTACAAAATGACACCCGCTACCCTTCAACCTTATACTACAAGAGAATAGAACAGAAAAATCACTAAACTAACATTAAAGTAATTACACTTTAGACCATGTGTCTTTAGATTGAGTAGGATTGCATGCTTTGACATCTTTAACATCCCCCTCAAGCTGGAAGTGGAGAATATGTTGTGCATTTGCAGCTTGGACAAGAGATGCAAGTAAGGAACATAAAATAGGGCTTTGGTGAACAAATAAGTTGGCTGCTCAACATAAGAGATGTAATTAGTAGAAACTAAGCCTTTTTGAATTATCTTTCTGACCAAATGACAATCAATGTCAATATGCTTGGTCCTTTCATGGAGTACATAGTTAGCAGCAATATGTAAGGCAAATTGATTGTCACAAAAAAAAGATACAAGCATATTAGAGGCAAAGTTGAAGTCTTTAAGAAGGGATAACATCCACTTAATTTATTTCATAACAAGTATTGGCCATACTCTTATACTCAACCTCTACAGAAGATCTGCTGATGGTTGATTGTTTCTTGTACTTCCAGGATATGAGAGACTTGCCCAAAAAGATACAAAAACCTGATAGAGGTCTTCTGGTAATAGGGCAGATAGCCCAGTCAGAATCACCGTACGCCTTGAGAGTAACCGAGGAGTTGCTGGAGTAGAATAGGCCTTGTCTAGGATTCCCTTTGAGGTATTTAACAAGCCTTAAGGCAGCATGCCATTGATGCTCATAGGAATTGGCCATGAATTGATTGAGAACCTGGACATCATAAGCAATGTCTGGTCTTGTAATATATATATCAACCTGCCAATGAGTCTTCTGTAGGGAGTATGATCTCTTAAGGAAGTGCTGGAGGTACTAGTCAGTTAGTGAATTTTTCTCAATATGAGTGATAGCAGGCTTGGCATTGGTTAAGCAAGTATCACTGATGATATCAATGGCATACTTTCTTTGGTGTAGACATATTCTAGATATGTTTCTGGCCACCTCTAGTCCAATAAAGTACCTTGGAGGTCCAAGGTCTTTAATGGGAAATTTAGTCTTTGTCTTAACTATCTCAATTAGCTCTGCATTAGTTCCAGTGATAAGAAGATCATCAATATAAACCAAGATTGCCACAAACTTGGACTCAGTATTCAGAGAGAATAAGTGTAGACACCCCAATTTCGTACCCCTGGTATGTGACATGACATAAAATATCAAGACATGTTAAAACATTAACAAATGTCAAATTACAGGGTCAAAAGTGCAAAAGGACAAAGCAGGATGCGCAAAAGAACGAATTGCAGGGACCAAAGTGTACAAAAATATCAAAGTTTCAAAATGGGCGTGGCCACCACCAAAATTGGGCATGGCGCCCAATTCCCACATGTTGCGCCCAATTTTATGAAGAGTTGCGCCCAGTTTCTTCAACAGTGCACCTTCATTTGCCGTAAAATGCAATGTCTCCTGCGTTGTGTACAAGCTGCGTATTGCGCGAAGAAGGAATTTTAATTCCCAGCGTGTCCTCAGTTCAGCCTATAAATAAAGGCTCCCGGCTCTTCATTCAACACACCTTTCCTTAGATAAAATTCTCTGCGTTGTCGTTACGCTGGAGAAATAGAGAGCGATCACCTCAAAAAGCCTCGAAACCCTGCCAAACCTCTTCCAAACACAAAACCAACCGGTAGGAGTGAGCCTTAGCCCTTCAGCTAGGTATCCACCCTTTTTCCCCGGTCCAAAAATCGTGGAAAGAGTAGTTGCTCTGCCCGATTTAAAAGGCCAAATCAGCCAGAAATAAGTCGTTATTCTGCCCGATTTCAGCCTACCTCAAGCCAACAAACAACCAAACACAAACAGTTACTCTGCCCAAAACCCGAGGCCGAAAGTAACTTTCAGAAGCAGTCACGCTGCCCAAATTCACACAACACAACAACAACAACAACAAAAAGACTCCCTCTCCCTGAAGGACAGAGCGAGCACACCTTAGGCCGTCAGTAAGTTTTTATTGTTTATTTTAAAGTCTTTATCTGTAAAAGTATTATTTCCAATCCGGCCCAATGTAGTTATATAAGCAGTTGTGCTGCTCGGATTTAGTTAGGAAATAGTACTAAATGTAGCCGTTATTATGACCAAATATTTTCAAGTATATTTGTAATTATTTGTAAAAGAGACTGTTGCAAGTCTGTAAATAATGTAGATATAATGGATGTATTTGTAGGCAGTTAATGTTTTATTTATCTGTTAAATTAATATAACAACAAGCATACTTTAGCCAAAAACCGTTTTGAGACCAAAGGGCGAGTTGGGTGCCTAGCACCTTCCCAACTCGTAACTTAGCCTCCGAACCCATTTTCATTATCTCTGGTTTTCTTTTTTTGGTTTTGCTTTATTTATTCCTTAAAATAAAGATGGCGGCTCTAAAACATCTTGGATCCAGTGGGGCCTCGCAACATCTTTCTTTGCACTTTCACGTTCTCCCCTAAAAAAGGGAGAATGTGAATGGAAAGGTGATGTATTCCTATGTCCTGGTATCCCCTAAACAAGGGATAACTTGACGTAGAAAACCCAAAGCACCCATAGTGATCCGAGATATGCCATAAGGCTATTTTCATAAAATCCATAGTGGGGGCGCTGCAACACTCCTTCCTTGCACTTTCACGTTTTCCCCTAAAAAAGGGAGAATGGGAATAGAAGGGTGATGCATTCTCATATCCTGGTATCCCCTAAAAAAGGGATAACTTGATACGGGAAACCCAAAGCTCCCATATTGGATAAAAAATCCACTAAAGGCAACCGAGGTGCATTCCAATGCGCTATTCCGACAGCACTCCTCTCGCACTTTTGATTTCGTCCTCCCCTAAAAAAGGGAGGGTGGAACAGGAGCAGTGGATGTCACCGCATCCGCACGTACGTGCACCCCTATCCAAGGGCGCGCGGGGCGCGGGAGCACTCCATCCCGGGAACCCACAATAAGGTGTGATCATTTTTGGATTGGCTGAATCCAAATTGAAGAAGAGTTATGGAGAATTTCTCAAACCATTGCCTTGGAGCATGCTTTAGTCTATATAGAGATTTAGCTAGTTTGCATACAATAGGAGAAGAAGATGGAGGAAGATTGTGAGAGTACCCCTGATGTAAGTCCATGTACACTTCTTCATGAAGGTCACCATGAAGAAAGGCATTGGAAATATCAAACTGAGAAATGGGCCATTGTTAGGCAGCTGCTAGGACAAGAAAGACTCTAACAGAAGTCATCTTGGCTACATGAGAGAAAGTTTCAAAGTAGTCATCACCTTCTACTTGAGTAAATCCTTTAGCCACTAGTATTGCCTTAAGTTTATCAATAGTGCCATCTGGATTGTGCTTGGTTCTAAAGATCCATTTGCATCCCACATTCTTTTTGTGAAGAGGAAGATACTCAACTGTCCATGTGCTATTAATTTGTTTCTAGGGCTTGAATTTCTTCGGTCATGGCCTTGCACCACTAGGAATCTTTCACAGCTTCATGATAAATCTTGGGCTCAAGAATAATGGATATGTTACAGGAGAAATTTTTGTAGTCAGAAGAGATATTGGAATAAGAACAATAATCATGTATAGGATAGGGGGTAGTACAGTTAACAAAATTTTGATTTAGGGTAGAGGGTAAGTCAATGTCGTCTTTAAAACTTAAGAGATATAGTTTTACTCCTTTAAGGCCTGGTGTGAGTAGTGGGAGATTCAACAATATGGTAAATGGGAGCACTATTAGTGTGGTCATCTATGTTGGTGAATTCATTCTCAGTAGGGTCTCTCTCATTGAGATCATGACTAGTGTCAGACCTGTTAGTATGCTTAGTACTTCATTCTTAAAGGTAAGAATCCATTTGTTGACTGGGAAAGAGATTTTCTTTATTGATTTGAGTAGTAGGTTAAGTAGTATGTCTGAAGGGAAAGATAGATTCATGAAAAATTACATCTCTATTATAGAACACTTGATTAGTTTCTAAGTTATACACCTTGTATGCCTTTTTATTACAAGGATAGCCTATAAAGACACATCTTTGAGATCTAAGGGAGAGCTTGTCTCTATTATGAGAAGGAGTAGAGACATAACACATGTAGACTAAGGTTTTGAGGTGATTGTATTTAGGTGGTATGCCAAAGAGGATCTCAAAAGGTGTTTTAAACTTACGAACAAAATTTGGGATTCTGTTGATTATATAAGTAGCAGTTAGGAGGCAATCACCCCAGAATTTCTTTGGAAGATTCGCTTGGAATCTCAGAGCTCTTGCAAGTTCAAGTAAGTGTCTGTGTTTTCTCTCAGCTCTTCCATTTTGTTGAGGGGTGTCAACGCAGGTGCATTGATGAAGTAACCTTTGAGAAGCCAATAGACTTTCTACACCATCATTAAGAAATTCAGTCCCATTATCAGTCCTTAGTTGTCTAACACTGCTTTTGAACCGATTATTCACCATTTTTAGAAAGTAGTGAAGAATTTGACAAACTTGACTTTTGGTCTTTAAAAGAAAAGTCCAGGTGACCCTAGAGAAGTCATCTACAATGGTGAGAAAAGAAGTGTAACCATCATATGTGGATTTCCTATAGGGTCTCCAAACATCACAATGTATAAGGCCAAATGGTTCAGAACTGTGAGAGTCACTCAAAGGGAAAGGTTGTCTGGTTTGCCTAGCAAGATGACATATATCATTGTAAATATGATTCATAGAATTGAATTGCAAATCAAGAGCCTTAATATGTTTCATAGATTGAACATGAACATGCCCAAGCCTAGTATGCCACAAATACAAATTTTTTGTAGGCTTGGTAAGACCAAAAGAATTGTTAAATTTACACAAATGAGTTACTGAATTATTATACACATGAGTGGCCATCTTGGACTCATTACATTCAGATAGACTCAATTTGTATAAACCACCATCATGGTTACCAATCTTCTTGACTTTCTAATGTATATGGTCCTATAGAAAACAAGATTTAGCAAATAATATACTATCAGAGGTTAACTTGCTTCCTGATATTAAATTCACATGAAAATCAGGAGCATAGTAGACATTTTTAAGTGTGATATCTTCTGACATAATAACATTACCCTTATGAGTAATGATAAAAGCCTTCCTATTGAGAAGATGGATCATGGTCTTAACATAAATAGGATTAATAAGTTGTTTGAAATTGACAGTAATATGATCATTGGCAACAATGTCTATTATTAGAGGAATATTTCATACTAGCAAGACATACATGATTTAAAAATTAGTATTGGTACCTGCTAGATGATCTTCAGGGTTGTCAAGTATAACAATTGTAGAGGTGACATGTGTTACACTATTGAGGGGAGCCATGAGTTGTTGATATTGATCTGGAGTGAAGTGGTTAGTGGTATTATCTGCAGGGCTGCCATTGTTGTCTTTGATTCCAGTGTCTTTAATGGGAGTTTGAACAACAACAGTGTTGACAGTGAAGTTGTTCTTGATCTCTCCTCTATTCTTAGGCATCCTAGTAAGATCAGGTTTTATTCCAAACAATTGGTGCCATTCAGGATATCCAAGAAGAAAGAAACACTTATCTTTGGTATGCGAGTCTCAATGGCAAAAATCACTGAAAAACTTTCCTTTGGAGAAAGAGTTTTGATAATTTCATGTGGATATACCTTAAGCAAATTTGTTCCCATTGTTGTTGATCTTTCCCATCAAGGCAAATGGGATACTTTCAAAACTCACAGTGTTACCATATTGTCTTTGGCCCTCTTCTTGCACAAGCATAGACACAAATTTGGAAACAGATGAAAGAGGATTCATTATGAGAATCTGACCTCTAACATCAGTGTATTTGTCTGATAGGCCCATTAAGAATTGGGTTAATTTGGTGATGTGTTCATAGCCTTCTTGAGCAACATTGGCACCACAAATACATTTGCAAACACACTTAGGCATTTGTATGAGATTGGCAAGTTCATCCCACAAACACTCTGAATTTGGTAAAATATGCATTTATGGTCAGATTTCCTTTGGGTGTAAAGTATGATGTTCTTTTGGACTTGGAATATTTTGGGGGCATCACTTTGGGTGAACCTGGTAAATATATCATCCCAAATCTCATAAGTAGTAGGGAAATAAACAATACTTTGAAAGATATTTGAGTTTACAGAATTCAGAAGCCAAGACACCACCATGCTATTGCATCTTTCCTAGGAATTAATAAACTTGGAAGGATGAATGGGTTTCTTGTTCAAACCACTGATCATGCCAAGTTTGTCTTTGGCAGAAAGGGCTGTTGTAATGGAGATTTTCCATTGGTCAAAGTTGGAATCAGAAAGAATTTTAGAAACAAGATTGATTTGAGGATGGTCAATGGGATGAAGGTATAAAGGATGCCCGAAGGCTAATTGAAGAGATGCTTCTGGTAGATCTTAATCATCCAATGTGGTGGATTTGGATGGATCATTCTTTGTAGAATTAGTACGATCAAAAGGAGATTCAGACATAGTGTACGAATTGAGAAAGAAAGAGGCACCACAGAGAAAACAAAGAACAAAGAACATAGACTAACATAAGAAAATCAAGAAATCAAACAAAGAACTAGAGAAAGGGTTACAAAGAGAGAAGATGATTTACAGTCTAAGAGTTTAGCGAAAACAGATTGAGATCGTGGTTCTCAAGCTCTGATACCATGTTAAAACATGGAAGTAACACTACAAAGTCCATTGACTGAAATGAATTTAGATTTTCATATTGAACTATAAAAGAAAGAGGATGCAAAAGGGGAGAGGATATCACTGTATATATATACAGTGATAATAACCAAGTTAACCGACCTCTCTATACATAAAGACACCCACTACCCCTCTAATATTACAAAGTGACACCCGCTACCCTTCGACTTTATATAACAAGAGAAGAGAACATAAAATCAATAAACTAACATAGAAGTAATTACACTTTAGACCCTGTGTCTTTGGATTGAGTAGGACTACATGTTTTGACATCTTTAACACCCATCAATTTGAAGGATTGCGATGAGATGATAGACCCTTCATGTTTTAAGGGAGACTTAAGTAAAGTATATTTTATGTAATATTAAAGATATTTTAAATTAGTTCATAAATGGCTTACTTTTCTTTAATTTTTGGAAAAAAAAACATAAACCTTTAATTTTGAGTTATATATTTTATTCAAAATACATAAACAATTTTGAACTGATCTGTGCCATGGTGTTGGTGTTAGTGTTAGTGCTTGTTTAGTGGAATGTTTTTGTTAAAACACTGGTAAAAAACGCTGCGTTTTCTCTTTAAAAGTATTTCAATGCAGCGTTTTAAAACGCAACGTTTTAAAAATGTGGAGTGTTTTAAAACGCTCCAATTTGTAACATTTTAAAAATATGCTACAGTTACAACTATCTATTTATGAAAAATAACGTCTTGAAATAGTTTTCCAAACGTGTTTACAAAAATAAAACTGCGTTTTGAAAAACTGCGTTTCGAAAAAACTGCGTTTTCAAAACGCTGCACCAAACAAGACTTTATATGGACGAAGCAATGAAATGAAGGAGGTCACGAGGTGGGTTTAAATTGAATAGGAAGTGTGTAAGAGAGTTGATGAAAGGAGGTGGGTTTCTCCTTCCCATAATTTTGTGTCCTCATAAGCCTCTTGGTTATTATTTTTTTTAATTTGTTTTTTTTGTTTTTCTAACAGTAGATAGACGGAAGGTTCTAATTAATATTTCAATTTTAGGATGAGGTTTTATAGGTTAAAAAAAAAAAAGAGGGGTTTGTTCAATTGAGATTTATAAAATAGTAGTGCAATTTTTATTTTATTTTTTGCACTTCTCTCGAAAGAATATACTCTATTGGAATATGACATAGGGTGTATTTGGCTTTGTGTTTTTGAAACTTTGATTTTTAAATTTTAATTTTAATTTTAATTTCATTACAATCGAAAGAAAAGAAGTTGATATGAATATGATGAAAGATAGAAAAAATTTCAAATCAAAAACCAAATTACTTAAATCACGCAAAAAGAGAGAATCATAGCAAAGCATGATCAAATACAAATAGGGACGAAATGGTAATTTCTCATGTAGCGACTCTTTGTGTACATTTTGAAAAACGGTTACAGAGAGGAATAGTGAGTTGATATTCCATTTTCAGATTACGCACTAAAGCAGTGGTGGTGGGTACCAATAGCCGTTGGGCCGAACGTGTGCAATTCTGAGTCGGATAACATGATTAGGATTTAGGAATTAATAAAAAATAAAATAAATAACTTGAAGCAAGCACCAGAAATATTACCCCAATTTTCTGCAACCACCAAAATCTCACCCAAAATAACTAACACATACTATACTACCTTACCCGAAAAAACTAGGTGCGCGCGCGAGACACTGTTCGTCTGTGCTCTCTTCATTGCGCTCTGTGTGTGTGTGTGTGTGAAATGGCGATGGCAATGGCACTTCGTAGGCTGACATCTTCCGTCGACAAGCCTTTCCAGCGTCTCTTCAATGGCGGTCATCTCTATTACATGGTTTGCTATTATAATTCAGTTTTGTTATCTTCCCCCCCCCCTCAATTATGTAGTTTTTGGCTAAATTCGTATCTATTCAGTATTTTGAGTTTGTTTGATTTTTGTGGTTGTACGTAGTCCTCTTTACCTAATGAAGCTGTATACGAGAAAGAAAAGCCTGGTGTCACGGTAATCTTCTATTTTCCTTTTTGATTCTTCGTACGTAGTTTAATTTTATTTACGTATATGTAGGTTCTTATGGTAAAATTGTGATTGCAGTGGCCGAAGCAGTTGAATGCTCCTCTTGAAGTTGTGGATCCCGAGATTGCCGACATTATCGAGCACGAAAAAGCCCGACAATGGAAAGTACGTCATCTTAAGAATTATATAGGCTGTATCCTCAATTAATAAGCAATCTTGCTTCAAAATTAATGCATTCATGTGTATGAATTCGGTAGCATCTTGCCTACCGGCCTTTTGCATTCTGGAAAACTGAGTGCACCATAAGTAGGCAATAACCAGAATCAAGCTTTTTATTTTTCTTTTTTCTTTTTTTATCTTTCAAGCAATAAAGCTTATTTCATAGTTTCTGTTGATCCGGGATTTTTTCCCGGGCAGCTCCAGCTGGTGGAGTTTGACTGTAAGCCTTAAGAGTTGTGTTGTTCTTTTCAATCTTTAGTTGTTCTTTTCAATCTTTACTCTTGTTTGTTAAAAGCACAAATATCCGGTGCTGGGTTTTATGTCCTCCTCACTCTCAGTTTTTGATGATATATAAGTGGATACTACAAACCCACTTGCACACTCACAAGTATAATCTCTTTAATTCCTGCAATCACAATTTTTACCATATGTGGATCTCTTTTTAACTTGCATTATAAAATTGCTTTCCGTTTTGGTTCTCAATGACTAAATGAATTCCTATTTTTGTTCATTTAGGGATTTGAACTTATTCCCTCGGAGAATTTTACTTCTGTCTCTGTGATGCAAGCAGTTGGGTCTGTAATGACTAACAAATACAGTGAAGGGTATCCAGGTGCCAGATATTACGGAGGAAATGAGTATGCTAACGACTCTCAATGTTGTTTTTCTTTCTTATGGCTTCTCATGTGTATTCTGAATGTGTAATCCATATGACATCGATTAGCATTTGCATGTAGAAGTTGTTAATCCATTTACCTTTTTAAGTCTGCTTTTCCAGCTTGATTATTTCTCTTACGAGGTTCTGCTTTCAGGTACATTGACATGGCAGAATCCTTGTGCCAGAAGCGTGCCTTGGAAGCATTTCGGTTAGATCCTGCAAAATGGGGAGGTAATTGCATTCGGTTGATTTCCAGCAAGATCTGAATACAAATTATATGTTACATCATTGCGTGCTCAGCCGCTTCAGTTTTCAGAGATTTCTTCACCACTTTCTCTTCGCATTAAGTAGGAAAAAGGACCATGTAAAATGATTTGGGAGCCAACACTACTAGTTCTGTGCTATATACTTCTTACATGCATCTATTATTGCAACATGCATGTGCATCACGGACACAAACAACCCTCTAGTTCCTTAAGAACTTTGTCAGATTTTTACCTCTGAGACTCTTGGGTGTATGTTTACAAGCCTTACTCTGTATTTGAAAAGATGTGCAGAGTTAGTTTATTACTTCACCAATGTACTTTCCCGAAAAAGGCAATAAAGAAAAAGGAACAAGACATATCATTTTCCATTGATTGCAAACTTGATAGTGAGAGTCAGCACGTTAATGTCTAATTTTCATTTGATACAGTGAACGTGCAGCCTCTTTCGGGATCTCCAGCTAATTTTCAAGTTTACACTGCATTATTAAAGCCTCATGACAGAATCATGGCACTTGATCTTCCTCATGGTGGGCATTTGTCACACGGCTATCAGGTGCTTACGGTGTTTCATGTTTGCTATGTTTAGATTGATTACCAATTTTTACATCCTGATTTTCGTGTCCATTATTTTTTAAGTTTCAGGTTGTAGGGGTATATATCTGTTTAAAAATAAATCTCTGATGACTTACACGTATCTGAAACTTAATCCTTGGATATGGGCATGGGACATAGTCGGATTAGTCGGGCACTTCTAATTGGAACTATTGCTTAACACACTTATCCAACAATTCAGTTTTAGCACAAAACTTGCTTGAAATCAAGAGCCAGTCTTTTTTTTTTTTATAGAGGATCAGTAGTGGTTCCCCACTAATCCCCATGATGACTCGAACCCACGACCTATTAGGAATGGGTGAAGCATCTTACCACTACGCTGCGCTTCGTTGTCCAAGAGTCTGTCTGAACCCTTGTCTCATATTAACACTAGTTTATCCCAATAAAAAACAAAAAAAATGTAGAATACATGAGAGTTTCGCTGCATACCCGTGTTATCAGATGGGAGATTAAATGATCCAACCATAACCAGTACTGAGTCTAGTTCATAGCTAGTAAAACCCATCTATTTAATTAGCTTATTTGTTTCTTGTTTAAGATTGCTTATGCATTAAAAAAAAAGATTGCCTATGCATTAGACTGTGAGCGAGGAGATGCCTCAGCAGCATTTAATTAGGAAAAAGATATATGATACTTCACGTGCTTTTTGTTGAAGGAGACAACAGATGAGCTATTCAAGGTAGTTTGAGAAATAAACCATTTTTTGTGAAGTGAAAAGTTTGATGTGTAATAGAAGTTTGTGTCAGCTTGTATATCCAGGAAGTTATAGATATAACATGATAGCTTTCTAGTAGCCTAGTAGGCGTAAGCATCATCATCTGAAGACCATTGCTTGCTGCACCTGCAATCATCTAGAATACTTAAAGCTTTCCTGTGCGTGGTACTTGAGGATGCCAAGAGAAATCATAGGCATCCTCTTTCTGTTTTGGATTTGTGTCTGCGGAAGACAGCTTGCAAGTTGCCAGTGACTTGATCATAGCTTGTCTGTAAGAATCATTCACCTAGCCCCCCCCCCCATGTTCTGACTGAAAGCAGTCGTTGGCAGAAGTTCCACAACTAAAAAGGAGCATAGGTATGATGTTACAAAGACCCAAAGCTGATCAATAGGTTTCTCGCATCTTCGGATTTCGTAAGATACCAACTTCTCTATGCTTAAAGGATATGGAGAGAGACTCGGCACGTGCAAAGCACTATTTTGTTAGAGTTCCTGGACAAATCTAGTGTAGACCACTGATAGGGTTCCACTTCTACACTTTGCAAAGAAAAAAAATACTCTGGTGATTTTGCTTACATACTCAAAAAGCTTAGGATTTTCTTCTTCTGTGGAAGTAGAAGCGTGTTACCAAAGGTAACTAACGTTACCACTGTCAGGTTTGAAGTGTGATTAGAGTATGAGTATTAAAGGTAAATAATGTTACCACTGTCACGTTTAAAGTGTGGTTAGAGTATGAGAATTAAAATTACGTTCATAGTTCGACCTGCTTCCAGCATCAATATATCCTTAATGTGTTTTACTTTTAGAATTATCTTATCTCAAACTTCTCTTATTTACCAGACTGACACAAAGAAGATATCTGCGGTGTCTATATTTTTTGAGACGATGCCATATAGATTGAATGAGAGCACAGGCTATATTGATTATGACCAGGTACTTCTCAACTTAATTAATTTGCAGTTATTTTTGTCTCATTGCTGGACTTTTTGGTCATCAGATGTCATTATTGAAATTGTATTATTCACTCTGGTTTTGTGAGGTCATAAAGTTGAGTAGGTAGCTTGTAGCTACACTTGAGAAAGAGTTTAAATCCATGTTTAGTACATTAAAGGAAATCATTAAAGGTCAGACAATTGTGTCACACTGCAAAAAAATGATTCACTGTGAGACCGGATTAAGAATGCAGAGTTACTCTCATCCTAATATGAGACTGAAAGAATGCCAGTCACTTCGGTTCCGCTAATTATTTGGTATAAATCTCAAAACATAGTTATTTCTGTTAGATAAATAGATAAAAGCTTAAAATTTTTCCCCCTTAAGTTGTTTCTATCTTTTGATTAAATGAGCAAGAACATAGATTGCAGGGAAGCTCCGAAGCTGACTGATTTCAGATAGACATTAAAAGGCCAACTACAGGGTGCATCAAATCTAATTTTATCACGTTTTCTTACAAAACTTGCTTTGTAAATACATTCATCGAAGGGTTTGACTTCAAATCTATCACATCGCAGTTGGAGAAAAGTGCCACACTCTTCAGGCCAAAATTAATAGTTGCTGGTGCTAGTGCTTATGCACGTCTATATGATTACGCACGTATTCGCGAGGTAAGTTCTGTTTGCTTAGGCTACACGACGTTGTGATTTCTGATTGCATAGCTTAATTTGATTTGACAGCCTATAAGCAACAAGTTAAATACGTCTACACATATGACAGGTTTGTACCAAGCAGAAAGCTATTCTCCTGGCTGATATGGCACACATTAGTGGGTTGGTTGCAGCTGGCGTTATACCATCACCATTTGATTATGCAGATGTGGTTACTACCACAACCCACAAGTCCCTTCGTGGGCCACGTGGTGCCATGATTTTCTTCAGGAAGGGAGTGAAGGAGGTTAACAAACAAGGCAAAGAGGTTAGTTTTGTGAACCAGTGATTGTCATATAACTATCGAATGCAAGCCTTAAGCTCTGCTATTTTGAGTGCTTGTTGCTGTTTTCTCAGCTGATATTGGTGCTTGCTGTTTCAAAGTACTGCAAATACTGACACCGTTTTTTTAATAGGTGTTGTATGACTATGAAGACAAAATCAATCAGGCTGTCTTCCCTGGACTGCAAGGTGGCCCACACAATCACACTATCACAGGCTTAGCAGTTGCACTGAAACAGGTTCGACACCGACAAGAATACTGTTAAGCCTTTTCTGAATATTTTGTTTAATCTGAATTTGTGGTGGATTGACAATATGATTATTGAATGCCTTCTTTTATGAGGAATGATTTGGTACAAGGCTTTTCTGAGATGGAAGCAATCAATAGTTTTCACACCCGTGAGTTACTTAAATGGGACAACTTTTTTAGTGTGCTATCCTATCTAGAAGGAAATTAATTGTCTTTTGTGATAATATATGAGCATGAGAAGTTTAGCATATGTAACATTTTTTGTTGTGGTAGCATCTGTTCTACTGGAGCCATTTGTTTAGCTTGTATGGCAAAGGAAACAAATGAAGTGTCAAAACAGGTCTAGGAGAGAATACACACTTTAAACACTAAAGCAGTTTTCGGAGAAACAAATTCTTTAGAATCAGTGGAAAAAATTTCTCTTGACTGGACTATCAAGTTCATACCCTTTATCCCTTTGTCTTGCCTGTAACTAGATTTACCGTGGGAAGCCTACCATTTTGCACTTGCACTGTTAAGTTCATATAGAAAGAACGATATCTTGTTCATAAGATAACATGAATAATTTCTTTGTTTTGAATGAATGCAGGCCACAACTTCAGAATACAAAGCCTATCAAGAGCAAGTCCTCAGCAATTGCGCGAAATTTGCAGAGGTAAAACTCTATGTGATCTCAGAACTTGCAACTGAAGAAAGTTCCTCTAAATTCTTTTTTCTTATTACCATATTTGCTCTCGCAAATGTCTTATAATAATTAATTTATTAAATATATGACGTAACATGCTTAAAATACATTAATGTTGAAAAAATGTCCGACTTCGCAGACTTTGGCTGAGAAAGGATATGAACTTGTCTCAGGTGGAACTGACAATCACTTGGTCTTGGTGAATTTGAAAAACAAGGTACATGAGGAAAAAAAAATCCATTGGCTATTCACTTATTGATTAGACATGCTTTAACAAACTATCCTGTTCCTTGTGCCTTTACTATTTTCATAATGTCAAGTATTCTACGAAGAAATTGTGTAGCTGCTACACATGACAAATTTGAATATATTGCTTTAACCATGAAAAGATGCAGTCGCCCTTCATTTAAGATCTTCTGTCGACAGGGTATAGATGGTTCCAGGGTTGAAAAGGTGTTGGAAGCTGTTCACATCGCAGCCAATAAGAACACTGTTCCTGGCGATGTATCTGCCATGGTTCCTGGAGGCATCAGAATGGGTAAGCCTTTCTGATTGGGATCTACGTTTCATTTCCAGTTCTTTTCTTATCTTCCATTTGAGCTTACAAGATTGATTCTTATGTTTAGGAACCCCTGCTCTCACTTCTAGGGGATTTGTCGAGGAGGATTTTGCTAAAGTTGCCCACTTCTTTGACGTTGCTGTGAAGTTAGCTGTGAAGATTAAGGCTGAAACTAAAGGTTCTTGATTTATTCACATCAACAATCTTGAGTAGCTTATAATTAGATTAGTTATGTGCATGCCTGCAGCGTGTAGTGGTGTGCTGTTTCCTGCACTCCATTTTACGAAACATTATATATCTTCTACAAAATTCTAGCGGAAGTCACTTTTTCACCTTTGTGATTAATAACTTGAGTCTATTCGGTCACCACTCTTTTATATATTTCCTTGAAAGTCAAAGCACATGCTAATGTTATCCTTAAATATGGTTCAGTACTTAAAGCTCTAATAGATGGTAGTCCTCAGAGAGAATGCTGTTGCTTTTGTGATTCAGGGACAAAGTTGAAGGACTTTGTGGCAACACTGGAGTCAAGTGCCGTCCAATCAGAGATTGCAAAGATCCGTCGTGAGGTGGAGGAGTATGCCAAACAATTCCCAACAATTGGCTTTGAGAAAGAAACCATGAAATACAAAAACTAAGGAGTTCTACAAGCCAGGTATGGCTTTGCATTGATGTGTGGGGTCATGTTTTTCTACACAAGGCTATTATCTTATTGTTGTTAGACAAATTCCAAAAAACCTTCTAATCTTTCTTAAAGAAGACATGTCCAGAGTTTTCTAAGCTTTCTGTACGGGAATCAATGCTATGGCGATTTGACTTACAAATACATAGATCTACTCATGAGTTCTGTCCCAGTATCAGTATCTTCACAATTGTGGCAATTTCCTAATTCCTACATAGGGCTCCAGGACATGGGCCGGCCCAATGGGTGAAGCAAGGAAGCCCTTGCTTTAGGCCTCAAAAATCTTTAGGCCTCCAAAAAAAATTACTATCTTTTTAAAAAAAAATATATTAAGTGATTCCTAGTTTTTCTCATTAGGTTACTTAATGAGAAATTAATGTCATTGGATAATAAAAATTTAAAAGACATTAGATTACTTAATAAGAAATTAAGGTCATTGGATAATAAAAATTTAAAAGCCAATTGTTTTAACCTTGAACATTTTTTAAAACATAATGACAACTCTGATATTGATGAATTAGGTCTATTTACAAAACTATTTGTAAAAGAAATTATACAAATGAAAAATGATACACAAATTGTCGTACTTAATTATATAATAAGGCTTGATTCTTTTCCAAATGCGTATATCGCTTATAGAATAATGTTTCTCGTAACTGTTGCATCGCCAAAAAGAAGTTTTTTAAAACTAAAATTAATAAAATTTCATCTAAGACCAACAATGTCTCAACAAAGATTAAGTAGACTAGCTTTATTCGATTGAAAAATAATTATTAAATGAAATTGATTACAATAATTTTAAAATGATTTTGCATCCTAAAAAGTACAAAATATGTTCTTTAAATAAAAAAATGTAATAATAAAAAATATATTATTTGATTTTAAAAGGCCTCACTTTAGAGTTTGCTTTAGGCCTCCATAAGTGTTGGGCCGGCCCTGGACATGGTTTCAAAGTTCAAACTGTGCTACATGCTTCAAAACACTTTCTGCTAATGCAAGCATAAGCCCGTGGATTACTTTGAACATGTTTTCAGATGTAGCTCATGACCCACGAATCATGATAGTTTTGCTTTTGAATGTCTACGACGTTTATGAAAAATACTTTTGATTCAGTGGTCCTCCAATTCACTACGAGTGGCAGGTGGTGAACCTTTTCACATTCTGATTCTCCTTTTTATCGGCTTGTTTGCATGCAACAGGCATCAGATTTGGGGCAACATGATTGGACCAGGTCATTGGAGGTGAATGGAAGATGTTACATCCATGTTGTCATGAGCAATGTATTAAGAATGTGAATGTAAAGAACTTGTGTATGAGTATGACGTCCATCTGAATCTCCACATTTTGGCCAGTACTAGATGTAAATTAACCAACTCCATATATAATAATACTCCCTCCGTCCCTAAATAATCGTCTTAGTTGACCTGACGCACAGTTTAAGAAAAAACAATTGACTTGATTATTTATATTGGTTTAATGTGTAGTTTCCTTTAAAACCCATGTGTATGTGGCCCGTGGTAAAAGTGATATTCTAAAAAGGTAAGTTTCAAAGGGGACAATTATTTTGAGACGGACGAAAAAGGAAAGGAGGACGATAATTTAGGGACAGGGAGTATAATAAAACACACCCATTTCAAACTTGTTCCTTCAATTCACAATTCTCTTGCCATTGTAATATGATCCGGTGCTAGTTTACTTCTTTTACATCAAGTCATTTCATAATGAATGTAGTTCGTAACGTTGTCTCGTTAGAATTATATTTTTATTTAACCTAGACTACCTAGTGTCTTATTATGGCCATGAGTTCATCCCAATGAATTAAAAATTCTGATGATTATTTTCTTCACTCTTGTGACATTTAAATAAAAGAGAGGCATCTCGATTTAGTTACTTGATGAACAAATTTCCCCAAATACATATTTGTGCAAAAATGATGACTAGCCTCGCCAATTTCAAAGTTAAGGGTTGCATAGAACTTGCATTTCGTGGGACCCACGCAGAGATATTTGACGTCATCTTATTAGACAATATATTTGCTTCCCAAGTTATTTACGGTCCAAATTCAATCACGCACATAGACTAAAAGCAGCGAAAATGAAGAACACCTCTACTAGAAGTAGAATTAGAATTCACTTCTCGTACCGAGCCTTACTAGTAACAGTCCTAGCCAGCGTTATCATGGCGACGCGCGTATCTCTTTCTCGCTCAATTCAACTCCAACCCGTCTCCTTACTCCGCCCCTCGATAACTTCGAGGTGCCGTTCTACCCTCACCTACCCCAAACAAATCCTAAAATCACGACCCTGTCCTCTCTGGTCTTCTTCTTTCTCACTCTGCCTTCGTACCCTCCCTTACAAGTCAATTATATCTCGCTCCACCACCACTATCCGTTCCTTATCCGCCAATTCAACGCTTTCCGAGTCGAGTCTGACAATGTCAACAGCTGCCCACGATAATCCTCTGCTGAAGGACTTTGATTTCCCGCCGTTCGATGCCATCGAAGCCAGTCATGTCCGTCCCGGGATTCGTGCCATCCTGAAAGAGCTTGTATGTATTCGGTATCTGGATATGTATCTATGCGTGTGTTCCTTTTAATTTGATTGTTTGCTTTTGGTGATTGATTTCATCATTGCAGGAGGGTCAATTGGCTGCATTGGAGAAAACGGCGGAACCGTCGTGGCCGAAGCTGGCGGAGCCGTTGGAGAAGATTATCGATCGTTTGTCGGTCACTTGGGGAGCTGTTAATCATCTGAAATCTGTGAAAGATACTCCTGAACTCCGCGCCGCCATTGAAGAAGTCCAGGTCCCCCCCCCTCTCTCTCTCACACACGCACGCACATGTGAGATCTTTTACGCTCATTTTACTGTCACGGTGATACGTTTAAAAGCTACATTATGCGTCTTATTTGGGCATGATATTGTTGAATGATTACTCGGAACTTTCTTCACCGGGGCACCAGCAATTATCATCATCGTCATCATCTCCTTTTGGCATGATATTGTTGATTACTACGCATGCACAGATACAATTGTTAGTTAGTGAAACAAGGTACACTTATTTTAACTAGGGGTGGGTTCAGATGACCGGGGCACTAGGGGAAAGACCTTTTAAGGTCCTCGGTTCCAATCCCCGTACCAAACAAGAGGTCAAACTTACCTATCAAATAAAATCTTAACTACACACGCACACACCCAATTGTTAGTTAGTGAAACAAGGGACAATTATCTTAGCTACACAAGCACACAACTCTAGTAAACTTAGGGTGCAATTATCCATCTGTTAAGCCCGACGTGATGCTATTACATATGTGTTAAAGTTTGAATCCCTTTGTCTCCATCTTTTTGATGTGTATGTTTTATGTTCTTTTTCTCCTCTGTATAAGACATTTTAGTGTTCATAATCTTATGTTTTATTATGAGAAGTATGTGTGCAATTGGTGTTTCTCTGTGTGGTGTTGATGGTGCTCATATTGCTCACTTTCTGTTTTGCAGCCCGAGAAAGTAGAGTTTGATTTAAAGTTGAGCCAAAGTAAACCAATATATAATGCATTTAAGGCTATTAAAGAATCTCCCGAGTATGAAACTCTAAGTGAGGCTCGTAAACGTATAGTTGAGTGTAAGTATCAAAAATTCATGACCTTGTACTTTCTCTCATAGACATTGGTTCTTATTTGTGTGTATGCTTGTCTAAATTTGTTCGTCATAAATTCATATATGTCAAATTTATGGGAAGATTACACACTGGAGGAGCTTGACCTATCTTCTTCCCATAGTTACGAAAGGCGAGCGCCTCTTCGCCTGAGGCGAGGGGGTCACGCCCCTTGCATGTAAAGGCGAGGCACAAGCGAGGCTGGGCGATCGTCTTTCTCGCCTTTTGACGAGGCGAGAAAAGGCGAGCAAAGGCGTACATTCTAGATAAACCCTTAAAATATGACGTACTTTTTACCTTTTTAGGGTTTTAACTTTTAACATGAGCCTATTAACCCCGGCCGTGATGTAGTGGATGATGATGGGTTTGATTCGGGTTTCGAGTGAGGATTTTTAATGTGTTGCTAGTTTCTACTTGTTTCGTGACTTTATTAGAAGTTTTACTTAATTTGTAATTTCATCTTTTGCTATTAAATTGTAGGTTCGGATGTTGAGCAAGTTTTTTTGGATGTTGCCTTGTTATTATATGTGAATTTTAACTTAATTTCATATATTATTTTCATTTATAAATGCTTTGGATTATGTTACAATAAAATTAATCTATATATGTATATATATATATATATATATATACTATTTTTTCTTAATTTCTCGCCTTGTTCGCCTTTCGGTCGCCCACCTCTCGCCCGCCCCTCGCCTTCCGCCTTTAATAACTATGCTTCTTCCTCAGTAGTGTATTTCTGTATACTTTTGGCTTATCAATTTCACAATTGCGTTTACTAGAGAGATCTTTTCCTTTATATAAGGGATTTTATTCTCTTTGTTAGTAGTTGTGGCAGATATATCCTAGATTATTTGCATTATTTCTCTGGAATACTTTTAGTACTGTAGCATGCTCCAGATGCATCATAAATCATGTGAAATGTGCTGTCTTCATTTTATATGATATGTATATTTAATTCATGATTGAGTTTAACTTAGCCCAACTACTCATATACCCGCGCAGCATCAATTAAGGAGGCTGTTCTTAGTGGCATCTCCCTTGAAGATGATAAAAGAGAACAATATAACAAAATTCAACAGGTTTGTTTTTTATACTTTGTATTCAGTATAATTTGGATATTTCTGTAGCATTTAATGTTTCTGTCATATGACCCCAAGTAATTGAGATAAAAAGGTACATCAATTAAGGACCACTGAGCACTTATTCATAGGGCTCCTATTTGTGAGCTTTATTCGTTGAATGAAGTTGGTGGTCTTTGTGGGATTTCAATTGTTTCCGGAACCATAATTATCGGGAGGCAGATGAGCTTCTTGTTCTTATTGATATACTTTCCCGGGTGTGCTTTACCTCCTTGTCATGATTCTCGGGTTTGGGTTTTGGAGGGGTTGGGTTTTTAGTTTTACTCTTGTTGTTTCTTCCATTCGCACTTAATTAAATCCTTTGTTCCATCGCCATTTCCACCGTCCTCATTCATTTGGAAGGCTAATGTACCCTTCAAAAATAGAGCTTTTGTGTAGTATGTGGCACTTAACAATCTCAATGCTAATGACAAGTTTCGAAAGCGCAGGCCTAAGATATGATATCCCCCAGTTGGTGTGTGACATGTAAGTATGCAGCCGTGTGTCATGATCATCTGTTTCTTGACTGTAGTGGCGCTAGATATTCGTGGAATCAGTTGTTCGGGGTCTTTTGAATCATGGGTTAATCCCGAGTCCATCACTTTTCTTCTTCAATTGCAATTTCAAGGGTTTGGGAGGAGTGGTGATGCCGCCTTGCTATAATAGTGCGGAGTGTTTGCCATTTCATGGTGCATTTGGATGGAGCGTCTGGATTTTTAGTTTTCAGAGATCAGGCCTTATCTTGGAGTCTTTTGTGGGGTAGAGTGACTTTTATGGCCTCTCTTTGGCTTCAGCTAGGGGTGCTTTATGTGGAACTCCGCTGTGTTGTTGTTCAGTGCGATTGGCACACACTTCTCTTTAATTTCTTGTATTTTCTTTTGTTTTTTCTGTTTTGTTTGATGGACTTCTCATCTGTCCTTTTGTATTCTCACTCTTTTTAATATAATATATTGCTTTTCTTATCAACAATAACAATAATAATAACTTGCAAAAATTCATTCCTGTAATCCTTTGAGATGAGGTATCCCCAAATGTTAATGGTGATTTGTATTAATTGAGCACACACTTCTTGACTGAGTTTCAGGACTTGTTAGAAGTAGTTTACTGTAGACTTTAGCTAAGCTTGTCCAAATTCGTGAAATTTTCTATATGATCCTACTGTCTTCTTGGGAGAGTGGTGGAATGAGGGTTTGTGTAATGTAGTTGAAGTATGAAAATTTCTTCTAATGGAAAGACAAAATGAAAGGGGCATGAAATCATACATTTAGAGTTTGTTTCACTAAACGAAGGATCACCGTATGAGCTGTTGATTAGCTGATGTTTCTGATTTAGTTAAGGTTGTGATAATTTTCCATTCACCTTGACTTGATTTGCAGGAGTTGGCAAAACTTTCACAGAAATTTGAGGAGAATGTTCTGGATGCAACAAAGAAATTTGAGAAGTTAATAACAGATAAGAAAGAAATTGAAGGATTGCCTGCTACAGCTCTTGGTTTAGCAGCACAAACAGCTATATCTAAGGTATTCCATAATGATTTCTAACTATTTTACTTGTTTATGCTTGTAAAATTTCTGGTATAATTGGCTTCTATTGTCCGCATCTCTTTTACATCTCTTAGGGACATGAAATTGCCACTGCTGAAAGTGGGCCCTGGGTAATTACATTGGACGCCCCGAGTTTCATGGCTGTCATGCAACATGCTAAAAATAGAGCTTTGCGTGAGGAAATCTACCGAGCGTATATAAGCCGTGCTTCTACTGGAGATCTGGATAATACTGCAATTATTGACAAAATTCTGAAGCTTAGGTTGGAAAAGGCTCAGCTTCTCGGCTATAATAATTATGCGGAGGTATGGAATTAATTTTGGGTAGTGTGATTTGCTATCGAACTACGGTCCCCGGTCAGTTAGATTGGGTTACTGAGCTGCATTTTATCAGGTAAGCATGGCGACCAAGATGGCTACTGTTAGTAAAGCTGAAGAGCTCCTTGAAAAACTTAGGGGTGCTTCCTGGAGTGCTGCAGTTCAAGGTAGCATCACGCCTCTTGGGGTGGTATTTGTTTCTTATTTAGTTGATGCGCTAATAGATTTCGAAATAGCAGTAAATGCCTATGTATGACACTATGACTCTAAGTTAATGTTCTTGTTTTAATATACTATGATTTACTTCTCATGGTGGTACTTCTTACAGTTTCAACTCTTTTATGAGAATTTTTCCTGAGAAAAGCTCAGTTATGATGTGGGAAAGAATTTGCCTATATGGAAGGTGCATGGAAATGACTTGCAAGCATTTTTTAAACTCGCTATACATTTAAATTGAATGCTTGATCTTTTAATGTTAAGGCCAGCTGGACCTCTGAAATTTTCTTCTTAATAGATGTTCGGATCATGCACAATCTTATTCTTGAAAGTGAGCAAACAAACAAGTATATCAATAACAAAGATGAGAAAATTCACTTTTTAGTCTCACCCTTATTATTTTTCCTGTTCAAATGAGTTGGTGATTTGTATCATCAGCTGTTTTGTGTGAATATTGTAAGGCACCATGGAAGCTAATCATTGGATAATTTTTTTAGATATGGAAGATCTCAAAGAGTTCTCAAAAAATCAAGGTGCTACGGAGGCTGATAATTTGAACCACTGGGATACTAGCTTCTGGAGTGAAAGACTTCGTGAATCGAAATATGAGATAAATGAGGTGCGTCTCTCTCTCTCTCTCTCTCTGACACACACTTTCTGCTTCCCCTTCCTCTTATGTAGACCTTGAAAGGGTATTTGTGGGATACTCTGAATTAAAAAACAAAAGCCACCCCTGAAAACATTGTTGAAGAAACAGATTACTAGCTGGGTTGGTACATTTTTATCTATTAATAATATTCCCTTTTATGTATAATTATTTATATCAATTTGGCCCCAGTGATACAAGTTTCTGTAACCACTAGTATGTATGTATGCATGTGTGTGTGTGTATATCAATTATTTATTGTGATTTTTTTTATTAGTAAAAAAATTATATATCCATTGAAAAAGAGGGATACATTTAGCTGGTGATCATTTACTTATTTATATCCATTATATTTACAACTGGAGTAGGTAGTCTTGCTTTAGTTGGTAAAGGAGGATTATGCGTCCTCAAATTTGCATTGCTGGTGTGCATGTGTTTATGTGTGGTGGAGAAGAGCAAATGCAGAGGGAAGAGTTTGCGCTTGTGGAAAACTATAACATGTTTTTTTTTTTTAATATTTAGTTTTCCCTATTTTGACAATCTAAGTCAGTTTGGATTTGATAGGAGCTGGAACTTAAAGAGAAAAAATTGGGGCTTAAGATGATGTCGCTTAGCAAACCTTTTCCCTCAATCCTTCCTGCACTTCTGTTCAAGTAATTTTTTATATGTTGAACATGTTTCTGCATGTAGGATAAATGTCAATGTGACATTTTTGTGAAGCTTGACTCTCACTTTGATATTATCTTGCTTGGTTGATGTGTATGTTCCATAGGTTGAATGTTTGACATACATCCATTTCTTACTCCATTCATACTCAGGATATGTCTGTGTCGCTGGAAGATTCCCCAGTTCCACACTTTTCTTTTGTGAATCAATAATATAATCATATTTCATCCTGTTGGCAGTTCAATAACATACATTTCTTGGGTTTATATTCTTGGTCTCTTTGAAATTGATTACAGTAACACTAACAACTAGTTTAACACTTAACTGAAGTATTTGTCTTGGTTTTCAACATATTGCTGGATATTTTTTCGAAGTTAAGTAGCGCTTCGGAAGCATTTAACATTAGGAGTTACTTCACTCTAGCATGCTGCCATGCTTGCATTCTATTGCTTTTTGAAGCCCAAGTTTCTTGTGTATTGCTGACAACTGCCCCCATGGGACCTGTTAAGGATCCATTTATAGAAGTAGTTGACATTGGGAATCAACATCAATGCATTGGAAACACTTCCAAATGGCACAAGGATCAAATTATAATAGTAGCTGGCCCTGGGAATCAACATTAATGCATTGGAAACACTTCCACATGTATTGGGGTTGTTCCCGATGCAAAATATCCTAATTTGGATTCTTAACCAGTGCCATAAAGGGACTTGTTAGCATTACCCTTTTCATCTGTACTCTATATACCTTGACTGGTGAAAGTATGACTGGTAGTAATAGTATCCTCATGGGGGTGGTTAGAGGTTTAGCTTTATGTTCAATATTGGTCAAGTTTATTATCTCTTCTTTTCTCCTTTCAGCTCTCTTGAAATTTTTATATTGAAGAAATTTTGTGGTCTTGCTGCTACAGGAAGAATTACGTCCGTACTTTTCATTGCCTAAAGTTATGGATGGCCTTTTCAACCTTGCAAAGATGTTATTTGGAATTGATGTTGAGCCTGCTGATGGTTTAGCACCGGTAATATTTTGAATGCCTTCTCTTTTGTTGCACCTTTTTTCAGCTTGTAATTTACCAGCATATGTTACATGTATATCCTGATGTTGTTTCATGTCTAGGTCTGGAACAGTGATGTAAGATTTTATCGCATCAAGGATTCTTCAGGCAGTCCTCTTGCATACTTCTATTTTGATCCATATTCTCGTCCATCTGAAAAGCGTGGAGGTGCGTGGATGGATGAGGTTGTTGCTCGAAGTCGTCTTTTCTCTCCTGATGGTACCTCTGCTAGGTTGCCTGTTGCCCATATGGTGTGCAATCAAATGCCACCTGTTGGGGACAAGCCAAGCCTTATGACATTCCGTGAGGTAAGCATGTACTTTTGGTTCAATTTCACTTAATTTTTGGATGCTATGGTCACTTGCTACTACCAGTGAAAATTTGCTGCTTGATTGACTGCTAAAACCTTGGTCTAACTCTTGCAAATTTAATGAGAAGCTGGTTGTGATATCTTCACGCACTCTGACATGAACCCCCCCTCCCCCCCGGGGCCCTAAAATAATAATAATTCAACCAAAAAGTTGAGAGAACAATAATGATTAAATTCTCCACTGAAAAGATATAGTTATTTGAAAGATAATTAGAAGATTACACAGAAAATAAAAACAAATCTGTCCCTATCAAACCAAGCCAGGTGGAAATGGCGGATTAAAACCCAGTCCAAACATTTACAAGGAGTAGAAAACAAGGCATTAAAGAGCAAGGACCAGGAGAGGTCTACTTCACCATCAAGGTACAACCCTTGGCATCTTCTTAATCTTTGCCGTTGCTGCTTTTCTTGCACTCTTCTTAAATTTCTCGATCAAAAGTAGAGAATCCATAAGTAGTTGCACAAACTAGCAATTAAGAGCAGAGAAGTATTTAGTGTCAAGTCTGGAGTATTGGTCATTGTATGTCCCTGCTCTTTAGGACCTTCTCTCTCTCTCTCTCTCTCTCTCTCGTAATGGTATGGCAGCAAATGGATACTATATCTTGGACACAGAATCCCAGTTGGCATCTGCTCTGGTTTTGTTAAATACATACTACACTTACATTTTTAGAAACAGAAAAGTTCACTCTGACCCTGGCCTTTGGTGTGTTGAAGGCTTCTCCCAGTATGTAGGAGATTATTAAAAACAGAAAAGTTTTGTACATTCTTCTATCTCAGTTGTTAGGCGTTCTGATTATTCCACTTTTTTCAAGGTGGATGTCTTATCAGCTTCTTTATTCTAACAATAAATATACGAATGTGTTTTAGCTTGTTAGAGTCTGTCTTGTGTCCAACGCGCCAAAGTCTGACACAAGGCCTTCCAAGAGTGTCAGTGCCGACTGCTGCCTAGATATGGGATACTTCTAATACATTATTTAAATTTTGAGAAACTAGAGTTGAAAGATCTGACATTTTGATTGATGAGATAGAACTTGATTTTGGACATTTCAATGATTTTTTTGAATAACTTCTGCAACATATATGGCAGGGGAATAAATAGATTGGGTTAGTCTTGAGGCTCCAATGAAGTAAGCGCAGTAACATGTTTATCATTACTGTTATTATTTGAAATATCTGAGAGCTTCAAAACTGTTAATGCCATCTGATATTTTCCATGTCTTCATAAAGCTATTACTTTATTTGTTGAGGCCAGTTAAAATGTTTGGTAGCTTGTTGCCTTGTTGGATCATGAACAGTGCGAAATTAGGTTTTATGAATGTTCTATTTCCAGTAAAATTTCATTTCTAATGTGGCTCTATATCGCTGTTTTCACTTATAGTACAACAAATATAACATCTGAAAATGATTTTGCTTGTTATCACATGAGCATTCGATTAGTATTGTCCATATATTTTGGAATGAATGATATCTTAAAAGCTTCATATTTCTACATGTTGCTGCCTTTACTTTCCTTTTAATTGTCAACTCCCTCATTTTGGCAGGTTGAGACTGTATTCCATGAATTTGGTCATGCACTTCAGCACATGCTAACGAAGCAGGATGAGGGCCTAGTGGCTGGCATACGAGGCATAGAGTGGGATGCTGTTGAACTACCTTCCCAGTTCATGGAAAATTGGTGTTACCATAGGTATACGCACACCATCAAAGTTTCACTTAATCTAGGTTTTTTTTTTCACCTCAACTGTTTCTAGTGCCTATTAATTTGAGTTGCTCTTGGAAAGAAAATGAAAGATATAGTAAATTACCACCTAAATTACTTGTTTGGTAGGATAATCAAACCCAAGATCTCAAAATCTTCTTCCATAAGGATCCCTCTTTTCTATTCACAAAAATTTAATCAGATAATGCAAGATAACTTTGTTAAGTCAATGATTTGACATATATATATATATATAAGTAGGTGCATAGGATACAATAAATTAAAAAGATCGGATCGGGGGCTGGAATTTACTTCTTCATTTTAAGATATAGGGAAGACAGTCACTCTCTTTCTAGTCCAACACTGATTTTGTAGATCTTGTAAATAGCATAGACATTGGTTAATGATTGGATTGGTATACTTTTAGTGTACAAAGGACGCATCACCTCTTTTGATGCTTTTTATATATTATTTACTTATCAAAAAAAAAAAAGATATAGGGAAGACAGTCTTTGGAAGGGGGAACTTAAGGTGGAAATTTTTCAGTTTGATCTTATCATCTCCTGACAAATAGGAACACACCTGTTTTTCCTTGGAAAGGCATTTGGAAATCAAGAAACCCCTAAGAGCTGCCTTTTTAGCTTGGGAAGCAACTAATGAAGCTATGCTCACAGGGATAACTTGCGGATTTATAAAAAGATCAATGTAAAGTAGTGCTATATGTGCAAGAGCGAAGGGGGAGAGTGTGAATGCATTGTCCGATGGCTAAGCATTTGTGTAGTGTCTTGTTCTCCCTATTGCATCTATCATGGGTTATGCCCGGTTCAGGGAATCTCTTGCTCAGTTGGTCTCTGTGTTGGTGAAGGAAAAGTTTTATATGGGATGCTGCTCCTCTTGAGTTTTTTTTTTTGGACAATTTGGAACAAAAGGAATCGTAGGGCTTTTGAGGATAAGGAAAATGTTAATACACAGGTTGAAGACGTCCCTGCTTTGCACTTCGTTTTTTTGGTGCATGGAGTCAGTGTTGTCTGCGCATAGTTCTTCATGAAAGGTGGGACTCCTTCAAGCGACATATTGCTTTTGAGGTTGGTAAGGGGGATTAGGTTATATTCTTGAATGATATTTGGTGCGGAGATGTGAAGCTTCGGTATAGGTTCCCAAGATTGTTTAATCTAGCTGTTGATCAGGAGGAATTGGTGAACTCGATAGTGGTTCATCATAATGACTGCAACTCGTGGAGTCCTGTGTTTAGAGGGAGCTGCAAGATTTGGTGTTCCAAGATATAAGCCAGCTGTTTGAGGTTTTATATGCTTCTAAAAGATCAGTGACGACAGAGGATAGAGTTGTTTGGGCAGGGTTGAAGAGCAAGAGCTTTTCGGTGAGATCCTACTACTCCTGCTTAAATGATTGGGTTAGTTTAAATTTTCCTTGGAAGGAGATTTGGAGGAGGAAGGCTCCTAGAAAAGTGGCTTTCTTTACCTGGGAAGCTGTGAAGGAAGCCATTTTGATGGGGGATAACTTGAGAGCTCGCGGGAGGGTTCTTGTCAATAGGTGCTGTATGTGTAAACAAGAGGAAGAGAGACTGTTAATCATCTTCTTCTACATTGTCTGATAGCGAGGGATCTATGGCATACTGTTTTCAGATTGGCTGGAATCTCGTGGGTCATGCCACGTTCTGTCATCCAGCGAGGATGGTCTGGGTATAAGAGCAGAAGGAAAGGTGGAGGATTTGGTTGGAGAGGAATAGGAGGATTTTAGACAATGAAGAATCAGATCGGCTCAAGAAGAATGTTCTTCGGTCATCGTCTGTGGTGTTCGGAGTCGGAATCATCCGAAGGGGATTTTCTTGTTAATATTACGGACATATTTTTTGGTTTATAATTGTTGTTTTGTATATCTCCCGTGTACAAGGGCGCGTCACTTGTTTAGACGCTTTTTTATATATTTTACTTTATTTATAACAAAAAAAAAAGTTCTTTTGTAGAGTTTTTGGACAGTTTTATTGTGGGAGTCTTTTGGGTGAGTAAACTTCTAGTGTACACAGGATGCACGCTTCGGCACTTTTTGTTAATTCTAATTTTCCTTTACCTATCAAAGAAAGAATAGGAATGATTCATAGAACAAGGGTAACCCGAGTGGGGATATAACATTGGCTCTTCATACATCTGCACTATCTCGTAATTTTTCAAGCTCAAGCAGATGGTACAGAACCTTTTTCAAGTACCACCCTTCTTCCGTCTAGTGGAGATACTTATTTACCGACTATTGAACCAGTCATTGCGATCACATCAATTTTAGTTCGTTTTCCTTTTTATATTCATCTCCTAGGCTGCTACCCCTGAATCAAACTTCTTTCTTTACTACAATAAGGTTGGTATGGTTGCTCCATCCTGACCTGGAAGCTGTAGGTTCAAACTTTAAAAACAAGCTATTTCCAGGGGTAAGGCCGTACAAGCTAGAACCTTTTTAGTCTCTGCAATGTCAGAGCTTCGTACATTGGGCCCTTATATATGATTAGCATTCATAGTATAAGATTGACCTAGATGTAGATGTATAAGAAATTAAGAAGGTAGATCTCTTTTCCTTCCAAAGAAATTAGGTCATCACAGATGTCTCGGTAACAAGCAAATGTTCATTTTCATTTGTAAACGCATATTAAGCTAGAACTGCAAGGATTGATATCACTCAATAGTAACCACTAACCAAAGAAAGTCAAAGCTCAATTGCTCTTACCCAATTACACGGATGATGTTAAGATCAACTCATAAACCTTGTATCCTATTTTTTTATTTTTTTTATTTTTGTATCCTAATGAAATACAAATAACCGAAAAAATGCAAAATAAATAAATAAATAACCGAAGAATTCCCGCATGACATATATGTTTGCCGCATGAGATCTCTGCACAGGAATTGAAGTTTTGTAAAAGATGTGACCGGATGTGGCTTAGTAATGCTGTGGAGAAAATTGTAGAATTGAAATATCATCCTTATCTATCTCAGGTCAAAATTTTCATCATCACTGATCTATCGTTAAGGTCTCTTTTGGAAAATATAGTACGACAAATTGGTTTCAGTTTCTTTGCTGATATTTCATTGATGATAAATCTTCTAATCTTTCTCTTTATGCTGCAGGGACACATTGATGAGTATTGCTAAGCATTATGAAACTGGAGAATCCCTGCCTGAAGATATATATCGGAAGCTTCTTGCAGCCCGGACTTTCCGTGCAGGCTCCCTTAGTCTTCGTCAGGTCAGTGTTACATTTTTGAGTTACTAATATGCATTTGTGGCTTTGTCATTTCATTGGATTGAGTGTGGATTTGATATTTCCCCGTCATTTTTTTATGATGTGTAAGTTAAGGGCCGACTATTTTGGGAGTTAATGGATGGGAGTATAGTGTAGGTTTTTGGCAGATTCCTTTAGTGCAGGGTTGAAGTCTTTTGCTTTTTCTATTGTATACTCCTAGTGGACATGGTATGCACCCCCTTGGCACTACGTAATAAAATCTGTTTATTTATCAAGAAAAAGAGTTTATTAGTTCTTATACAGAAAAAGCTAAAGTAATTGTAATATAGTCCGGCAATGAAACTATTTGAAATTCAGTCTGTAGGTGACTTGTTTATGATGATTTTCTTTCAACATGCCCAAATACCACAGGGGGTGTTTCCGAGAAATGTTCTGTTTGGAGGGTTTCAAGCTGAGGAAGTGATGTGAATTCACCCGGTTGATTGATGTGAATTCCTTCCAAGATCAAATCAAAGAATTTGCACCCACGAACAATTTGACAACGAACATGGAAATGGATAATCAACGAAAAGAAAAGGATAGTTTGAGTCTCTCTTGACCCACTAATCGCAATGATTAGGAACCTTGGGGTGCGATTGAGGACCGTCGACGCGTTTGCCAACAACCCACGATCACGGAATGCCACAATCCCCCGACTCTTGAAGATTGATAAGTTCAAGGGAGGATTTTTAGTCCAAGAAACCCAAGAGATTCGCACAAACTCTCTTGTGGAAAAGAGAGAAACTCTCAAATGCTATATTTGCATAATTGATCAAAGATAAATGTTTACTAGTGTTTGAGAAGCCTTTTATATGCCTCTAAGGCTGAAAATAACAAAAGGAAAAGTAACCCACGAAATTACACCAAGGAGTCTAGAAAAAACATCTAACTTCCACCAAAAACGGGCTTAGATTAGTTCTATCTCGTGGGATCACAGAAGACTAAGTGAAATTAGGCGTGCTCACCTCAAAAATTGAGTCGTCTTCTGAATTTGTTTATCACTCCCCCTAGGCGTGATCACGCTACCCCCGACCTCCAGAATTGTCGTTTTGGACCTCCAACATGCAAATGAATCTCCCTTGATGGCCTTGATCATTCGCGACTTCAATTTTGGCTCTAATCCCTTCCACAAGTGATGTTAAAGCTGCTTGAATCTTCGTCGCACGTGCACGAGTCATTGGTCCTCTGCCTATGCTTAATGGATCACGAACATGATTGACTTGACCGAACCCTCCTGGCCTTGGTCTCCATCAGGAATCAAATCTTGCACTGAGAGTGATTGCACCAGCACCTATGTGTGGTTAAAGGGATGCATGATTGCATGGGTGTGTGTGAGAGAGAGAGAGAGAGATTTGCTTAAATACTTCCAAGGGATATTTTTTGCGTGTTCAAAGTAATCTGATCAGGAACAGTCTCTCCATCCTAACCATTTTCAAATACTTAATGTAAGCCGATAAACCCTTTATTATTCATCTCTCTCGAACATTTGCTTAAATACTAAAGGTTTTGTGTGCATGCTCAAAAAGGTCTGACCAAACACCAAATAATTTATTTATTTTTTTGATAAAGGTAATTGTATTAATATCAAAGCGTCAAAACATGTGACGCATCCTATATACACAAGAAGTATATATTGCCAAAAAACTAACTAACATATAGGAAAGTTCTGCACAAAATCTACAAACGAGGAAGATAGGAGAATATGTGAAGGCTCAGCCCCAGCACACCACTCAAACAAGAGATGAAGCAGAAAACTCTTTAAATCTGAATGGATCCTTCCTCGTTATCAAAAGCTCTCTGTGTTCTTTCCTTCCAGATTGTCCACCACACCCCAAGGGAGCAACTTCCTACAAATTATTTCTAGAGCAGGTCCTCTCTTGTAAGACGGAGCCCTACTCTCTCACAACTTAACCCACTAATACACGGTGGGTCGGGTAAAGAGGATCCGTCTTACAAAAAATATCTGTAAAACCGTCTTAGCCAAGTTTTTGCCATATTTATATTCTTCCTCCACCAAAAATACCTTCAACTCCACAATAAGTCTTTGGAGACCTCCGGAAGCACCCACGCCACTTTGAACAAGCCGAACATAAAATTCCACAATTCCCCGACCACCGGGCAATGCAATACCAAGTGATTTACACTCTCCTCGCTCTTCTTGCACAAAAAGCATCTGTTAACATATATCATCCCTATTTTCCTCAGATTATCCCTATTATCCCTCTTTTCCTCAGATTATCCCTATCATCCCTCTTTTCCTCAGATTATCCCTGGTTAGAATAACCTCATTCGCCACTTCCCACGCAAAAAAGGCTACACGGCTTGGAGCTGCCGTCTTCCATACCGACTTCCATGGGAATGGTAACCCCTCTCTTTCCATAAACTTTGAATAATAGCCTTTCATTGAGAATTTATTGTCCTTCGACCCTTTCCAAATCACCCTATCAATCTCGCATCCAACTTTTTGAGCATAAAGAAACTCAAGAAATCTTGTCACCGAATCCATCTCCCAATCCCAAAAATTTCTTCTAAACGTCGGGTTCCAAGATACTCGACCTCCCTCTAAAGAGAGCTCGGACCGAGCTGATCAAACTATCCTCTTCCCTAGCCATAGAGAAGAGCTCTGGAAAGGATTTAAGCAATTCCGCATCTTCGCACCATAAGTCTTTTCAAAACTTCACCGTCGCCCCCAACCCGATCTCAAACGAAATATTTCTACCAAAAGCATTCCAGCCTTTTCTAATGCCTTTCCACGCTCCAGCCCCAAAAGCCTCAGTGATCTCTGCCAGAAACCACAAATGATTCCCTATGCCATATTTGCTCTCCACCACTTTCCTCCAAAAGGCCTTATCCGATAAGTATCTCTACAACCACTTCCCAAGCAAAGCCTCATTAAACAGCTTGAGATTTTTTATTCCTAAACCCCCCTTCCCTAAATCAAAGCAAATTGTATCCCATATTACAAGGTGAAATTTCCTCACTACGATTGACCTTCCCACAAAAAATCTCTCTCCAGCTTTTCTAATCTATTCCGGACCGAAGCAGGAACAACGAAGAGTGAAAGAAAATACGTAGGCATACTCGATAACGTATTTTTCACCAAAACCAGTCTCCCCCCCTTTTAACAAATACTGCTTCTTCCAACCCACCAAGTGACGTTTAAATCTTTCAACCACTGAATTCCGCATATTTTTGTTCTTAAACGGGGCTCCGATAGGCAAGCCAAGATATTCGGACGGAAGATTGGCAACCTTGCAACCCAAAAAGGAGGCCAAAGCCCCTACATCCTGAACATCGCCCCACTGGAATAATATCACTTTTAGAAATGTTGCTACGAAGCCCTCGCCTGAAAGCAGCACCATCCTTAGATAACCCAATTGGGATTGTTCCGCCCCGCAAAAGACTAGGGTATCATTTGCAAAAAGGAGATGGGATACCAAAGTCTCCGAAGTAGCACCCCCACCCACTGATGTAACCCCCAAAGCAGCTTTCTCCATTAGTTTACTAAGGGCCTCCATGACTATGATGAACAAAAATGGGGAAAGAGGATCTCCTTGTTTCAAGCCTCTCGGGCTCGGGAAGAAACTTGCGGGTTCTCCATTTACCAACACCGAGAATGTGGCTGAAGATAATGCAAAAATGGACCCACCTCCTCCACTTGTAACCAAACCCCATCCTTTCCATAAGATACAGCAAAAAGCCCCAATTAACATGATCATGTGCCTTTTCAATGTCTAGCTTGCAGAGAATTCCTGGAACTCCACTTTTAATCCTAGCATCCAAAATTTCATTGGCGATCAACGATGCATCAAGGATTTGCCTCTCCATGACAAAAGCATGCTGAGTTTCAGAGATAATCGTACCCAACACCTTTCTCAACCTTTGAGACATCACCTTAGAGATGAGTTTGTACACCCCGCCAACTAGACTGATCGGCCTGAAATCCTTGGCGTCACTGGCTCCTTTCTTCTTCGGAATCAACGCAATAAAGGCGGCGTTAAGGCTCTTCTCAAATCGCAAGCCATCGTGGAAGCGATTAAAAACCTTCAGAATGTCGTCCTTTACCACTTCCCAACAATGCTAAAAAAAAGGCCAAGGAAAAACCATCAGGGCCCCGGGGCTTTATCCCCACTCATACTACGCAAAGCTGCCACCACTTCTTCCTCTGAAAAAATCTGTTCCAATCCATCAGAATGAACACTTGCCATATGCCGAAAAAATTTAGTATTTTTGTCTCCCTCCCTTAGCCACTGAATTCAGGACTTTTGCCTCCAACTTATGCATGCAGTGTGTCTTATTGAAACAAAAATGGAGATTATGGATTGGGGAATTGTAAATAGTGTTTGGGATAATAGATGGGTCGACTGGGATTGGTTAAAGGCTGTGGGTTCAGCGGGTGGAATTATTGGGATCGGAGAATCATCTCAAAGGTAGAAGCGTCTGTCGATGATCACTCAGTTTCTTGTGTACTGAAATTTGAGGAGACTAATAAAATTTGGTTGTTTTCTGGAGTTTACGGCCCCTCTTTTGTAGTGGAAAGAAGGAATTTATGGGTGAGTTAGGAGGAGGTGGAATATTCCGTGGCGTGTAGGGGGAGATTTTAATGTTGTCCGTTTCCCTCATGAGCGTTAGCAGAATTAGTGGATTTGCCTTTGGACAGGGGAGATTTTACTTGGTTCAGAAATGGAGGTAGGCATTAGTTTTCAAAGATTGATAGGTTCCTTGTTTCCATTGAGATTCGAGAATATGTGGCTTAAAGAGCAGGGATTTGTGGAGTGGGTCAAAGCGAGATGGAATTCGTATACGGTTGAGGGGGATCCAGTTTCTTCGTGGCTAAGAAGCTGAAAGCGCTGAAGAAGGATTTAAAAGTATGGAATAGAGAAGTATTCGCAAGGGTAGATCTCAAAATCAAAGATTTGGAAGAGGAGACTTGATGAAAGAGCTGGGGAAGAAGAGAGAAATGAGGTTGAGGTAAGTCGTAGAGAGGAACTCATTATAGAGCTAAGGGCACCAAATAATTTTTTTAGTGCAACCATTATCCTGTTCTTTTATCTCTTATTCACTGAAAGCCAATGAACCCCATATAATTCATCTTTTCTGATACCTACTTTTTGTTTGTAGCAAAGGATATTAATGAATGTATTAGGTGTTTTGTTTCTTTATGGTAATAATATTCTTTTGGAAATTGATGGTTAGTTTTTCTGAATGTAATTGCTCCAAGACTTGGCAAAAGTGCTCTTTAGGGTGAAGATCCAAACTGCTTTATACCCTAATACTCTTCTATCTGGTGCTGGATATACATTTTAATTCCTTATACTTGTGCAAACTTGGTTGCAATATGGGTACGGCCACACCTAATTGGATAGAGCAAAAGGATAGTTCGTCTCCACAAGTTGACTGGAGCAATTGTTGTATGTCTGTTATGGTAGTAGAATTTACAACAACTTGAAACGTTATTTTTTATCTTATTTGTAGCTAAAATTTGCTACTCTTGACCTGGAGCTGCATAGCAAGTATATTCCTGGTGGATCAGAGACCATTTATGATGTTGACCGAAGAGTTAGTAAGAGAACTCAAGTGCTCCCTCCGCTTCCAGAAGATCGATTCCTTTGTGGTTTTAGCCACATATTTGCAGGTCTATGGTCCTACTAAAGAATTTCATCTTTGTTGGTGGCTGTTGATGAAAGCTTGGCTCATTAATTATATCTCCTCACCTCTTCCTGTTTTTTTTCTATTTCTTCCGTGGGGTTGTCTTGACAGGTGGATATGCAGCTGGATACTATAGTTATAAGGTATCTTTTCATCATCTTTTTGTATTTCTATCATCTCTCGTTTGTGATTTGTTTTTGTTTTTAGTTGTGGGGGGAGGGGGGATGGGGATGGCAGGTGTTTCTTTTCCGAATGTTTTTTCTTAGCTCTGAAGTTCTTAAAAGCTTTGCTAGCGGACTTGTTTCTTTTTTCCAGCATTCATATGCTTGGTGAATTCTGCTAATGATTGTTGTATTGGTGCTCTATAACATAGTTTAGTTTGCTCACCCAATAAAGGCTCAAAATATCTTTCCATATCCATTGATTGACACATTTATAAGCCTTGTGTCCTTGTGATGAACGTATTTAATTCTATCTTGACAATCTCCTGTAATAGTGAACCTCAATTTTGCAGTGGGCGGAGGTGTTGTCTGCAGATGCTTTCTCAGCTTTTGAGGATGCTGGATTGGATGACAACAAGGTATAGTGGTGGATATGTCTGCTCTTAACAATTGCGTCCTATATTTTACTTCCAATTTTTTGTCAAGCTGTTTGGCTAACTACACATCTGAATAAGCACATGTGTGCATCCCTACTATCCCTTTCTTCTATAAAATGCACATAGAGGAAGCAAGATTTAACAGAGAGTCAACGAGTTTGGCGACCCATGATAGAGTAGATATCTTGCTGTTGATTACTTGATGCAGGATTCTTTTACTAGCATGCTTACTTGACTGAAGTGGCTAGTCTTATTTGCCTATATTGAAAAATGTAGTTTAAAAAGACTAGTTTACACTTTGTACCGATTGCTTGGTTGAAAGACTTTGAGATCCTTTTGAGTTTCTTTCAAAAAAATTATTTTACTCATGTGCCAAAGCACATGTGTGCATCCCTACTAATTAGTTACTTGTTGATCAAACATCTCATGCTAATAATGTTTCCCATGTTGCTAACTACGAAAGCGGAACCCCAATCTGTACATCTCTTGAAGTGATCTTCAATTATTAGCATGAGATGTTTGATTCTGTTGCATCAGTTCATTCCAATATATTATGCTCTTAAAAGCTATCTTCTTTTCTTACCTTAAGAATTTTGCCCAAAGTTTTCCTTTCTTGAATTTTTTGGGATTCTGAAAGTCATTCTAGTGTGCAAGAAAATTACAGTTTGTTGAGATATGCTGTGGGTAAATGGATTTGTTATGTGATCCTTTCTATGGCTTTGATTCAGTTGTTTCTAATGATTTATTTTATTCTGAAGCATAATCATATGTTACATGTATGATATTATTTTGTATTTTGAATGTCTTGCAACAGGCAGTAAAAGAAACAGGGAACAAGTTCCGGGAAACTGTACTTGCTCTTGGAGGTGGAAAAGCACCACTAGAGGTAACTTTTGTTTCTTTATGTGGATTTGATTCAATTAACAGCTGTGATTGATTTGAATCCTGAAAGTCTAAAACTTCCACTCACTTCATATTGAATACTGTTGATTTTTAGTTGCAAAAGCCTAATTTTTTGACTTATTCAAGTAACTAATTACTCAACGAATGCAGCAACATAATGAATATTTTCTTTGATTCAAATTGTGGTGCTTATCTTTTGATCAGAAATAAAGATCAATACAAAGTAAACCGCATCGAGTCAATCTAATGGGAACAAATTTCTCTCTCCCCCTTTTTACTGTTCATCTTTTTAGCTCGGCAAGAACAATATTATATTAAAAATATCCTTCTCAATTTAAGAGTGACAATGAAATGCATATTTATCCCCGCAATTATTGGCATTCAACTGTACCATACAAAGTAAATTGCATCGAGTCATTTTAGAGGGAAACAAGTCCTTCTCTCTCTCTCTCTCTCTCTCTCTCTCTCTCTCTCTCTCATCTTTTTAGCTCGACAACAACACTTGTATATTAAAAAATATTCTTTTCGATTTCAAGAGTCACATGTAATGTACGTAAAACACCACAATTACTTAGTTATTTAACATTATAATACCAAGTAAACCACATTGAGTCATTTTAACGGGAGAAATTATCCTTCTCTCTCTCTCTCTCTCTCTCTCTCTCGTCTTTTTGGCGTGACAATTGACAACTAATGCGTATAAAACCCCACAAGTACTTTGTCATTCAACAGTATGGAGTCATGTCAATGAAATGAAAGGTCCTAAATTTCACGAGTAACAACAATAATCTATATAAGGAAACCCCAAGTTAGAAACACATGTGAAACTCTTTTTTTTTTGTTCAGTTGTTAAATGGAGATTTCATTGTTAAAATAGTAGTCTTTTGCCAAAGCAATTTGTAACAGTTTAAGAGGAGAGTCCTAGTAATTGTAGCATGATTTCGTTAGTGGAAACCCACTCTTGCTCTCCCATTATGTTCTTTAGATCTAAGTCATCGGATTCATTATCCTATCAATCTTCTGATAATGCAAAATGAATATCCAGGTATTTGTGGAATTTCGAGGACGGGAACCATCTCCGGAGGCACTGCTCAGGCACAATGGCCTATTGCCAGTCTCTGCCTGAAGTTGTCATGCAAATGGAATACAGTGCATTGACAGGACTGCACTTGTACTTCCAGCATATTGGCTTAGATTAGAATCAGAACTGCCTGCACCACTAAGGAGGATGCACTTGCCATGGCTGCAGAAAGTGTACTTGGTACGGATGATCCTCTCATAAATGTAGACATCCTACAAATACAGTAAATACAACTTTATTTATCTCCCTTTATCTTTATCTTTGGGTCATTTATGATCTTATGGCCCTGGACTATGCGGGTGCATTAGTTAGGATGGGAGTTAATGAAACTTCGCTGGACAATGGAGCTCCCATTTCGGATAACCTTTGAAAGAGGAGAGATGAACCTATTTTTTGATTGGTTGGTTGTGTTTAATTGTTAGTTTGCCAAGTTCTTTGTCATCATATTACGAGTCCATGCCTTCTGCAACTAGAGGTCTCAATTTTTGCCCAGTGTCCTACCACAAAATAATGGCTATGGGCTCATTTAATTTTTTTAATTGGTCATAAATGGCCGTCCATTTGAGATCATTAATTTTGATGAGCATATATGGGCTTAAATGGGCGTCACTTTGTCACTAGTGCTTACAAGCTTAAAATCTGATAGCGTGATTAAATGGTAGACAAGTTTCGTTCAGTAGCGTCCTGTCATTGGTATGAACTTGACTTATTATGCTTAATTATTACCAATAAGCATGTATATCAACTAGTAAATTGAGATTTCGCGTTCGAGATCTGTTACGTAGCTGTGCTTAAATACTTGTTGGGAGAGCTTCTAGTTATACTTGGTGTTCCTACACCACATAAAGGTTCTAGGTGTAAATTTAGGCCGGTCCACTTTTTAAAATTTTTAATTGTTCCAATACTGTGTTTTTTTTTTTTCAATTGAAAAGAATCACTTTTGAGAGTAAAAAAAACTACGATATCATTAATGAGTCTGATGAATCATTCACTAAATTGCACTGTGTTGCATTATTTTGTACTGCGATGCATCTAATTTTTGTATTGTGACACATCACATTTTTGCACTACGATGTAAAATCATAATGAAACAGACCATGTCCTTTGCCTTCTTCCATCTACTTCGTCGTTAGCCTTCTTTTTCCTCCTTTGCATTCGTTCCTATTGAAAAATCATTCAATCTAGTACAGGTTTATTACAGTTTTCATACTTAATGAATTAAAAAAAAACTATTTTGTGTTGCCCTCGAGCCCCCACAAAGGGCGCCTTGCCCCCTGACCCCCGCGACCTGACCATACAAGTCGATCTTTGTTTTGTTACGTATAATTGTGATTTTTGAAAACGAAGTGTTGACCGGAGCTGTGGAAGAAGGCGATCTGGGAATTTTAGGAATAATATTCCGAAAATAGATTTTAGCGGTTAAAAAAAACTCTGGATTGGAAAGGAAAAATATTTGAAAAATCGAGTCATACTGTTCACAAAAAAAAAAAAAAAGGAGGGAGAACTGAGAGCGGGGGAAAGATTGAACAGAGGAAGAACAAAAGAAGAAAATAAATTGAAATTTGTAAGTTTCTCAACTTGATCAAATGTGATATTACCTTATGTGTATCTTCGTGTGCGTGTTTATGTGTGTTTTGTTATTGCTGCGTGTATATTAGCTTGGGTGGGTGTTTGATTTTTGGTACAAATCTGGTGGGTTTAATTGCATAAAATTGGTTAATATATGTTGGGATAATTTCATTTTTGATACCCCAAGTATAGACATATTTCACATTTGGTACCAGTGGTACCGATGTCATCAATATTCATCAGCAACATTGCTCATATTAATCAATTTGCATATTTTCCGTCTATTATCTGTTAAGTACTAACGTCTAACTTGGTATCATAGGTTTGGAAACCGACTAGCCTTTACTAAAGCTCTACGTTGCAGTCTTCTTCTTTCTCTCTCTCTCTCTGCTATCTATCTCTTTTTAGCTCCGGCCAAGACAACACTATGAAAGCTCTGACCAAGCTTTATATCTGATCCCCTCATCTCTCCTTGCTCTGGTTATCAACATCAATTACGATGGTCTCTACTACTGTATTTTCTAAATCACATAAATTAATCAATTGTAAACTACCATGTCCAATAACCCAAGTACCCACAAAATCAATTCTCAAATTATCACCATCAAAACTGGTGTATGTTAGCAAATGATTTCCACATGACAACTTCCCAAATCACAACAATAATACAAAAGCAATTGGAAAGATATTATTCACAATTAAGAATAGATTCCAAAATCGAGCACTCGTTTCGGATTTGCAGTCATAGCGTGATAGGGAGAGAGAGGGAAATATGCGGTAGGGATGTGCTTCCAACCACTCATCAGAGCTGAAAAATTGACTATTAGAGCAGAGAACGAAGCATGTCGGTTCACCAGATAGGGGATGCCGACACAGTATCTTACCGGAGACTAGGAAGATAATCCTCTTTCTTTATGTCAATTAAGAACATCAAACAGGCATTTAGGATCACGCCAAATAGAAAAAGCTATGAGTTGATCAATGATGTCACCCATTGTTAGTGTTGTTAGAGGAAGTGTGATCTCCCTCTTGTTGCAATTAAGGGGGCGCTCTAGTAGATTCAAGCTCAAGCTCCACTTCATTCCGTTTTGCTTGAGGGGGGTGAAAGAGAAGTATCTCAGCCGAAGTCACCAACCTCCATCTAGCTTAAAGGGGGGTGAAAGCTGTAAGTCAATCCCGGGTTCTCAACAGTCTACTCTTCCGTAATCAAGGCAACACAACCTTTGAGTTATTAAGGCTGAATCTCTCTTTGTATCCCTGTACGCTGAATTTTCCTCCATGTAACATGCCTATATATTTTGGTTGAGATGTTAAATCAAAATTATCTTGGGCAATCTAAACTCTCTCTTTATCCATTCTAACTTGGTATCAGAGCAATGAAAGGCTTACGCCATAACTGAGGAAACACCCACCTCCGATCTCTCTTCTGTCCGGCTACAAATCCGACAATTCTTCTCTCTCTTGTGTCCTGCCATTGTGCAAACACCCAGCTCCGCTTTCTACAACTCATTGTTGAATAAGTCTTCTTGATCTCCAGTTATAGTTATTACTCAACTTAATTTTCAATTGAAAACTCATCTTTAACCACTTTGAATTCTACTACTTTTTCATCTTCTTCTCCTCCCATCTCTAACTGGTACAATGACGATCTTCTTGATCAACTTCATTCTCTCCAAAAACTACCGAACCAATCCCTCCCAAGTTATTTTTCAGAAGCCAAGTCTCTTTATTATGCACTAGTCATGGCCGAAAGTCAAATAAGTGGAATTGAAGTGAACATATTGATTGCATAGTTGATAGGCTTGATCAATCATACAAGAGTTTTTTCAAGTACTATTATTTTCGGCAGCCAAAATTGTCATTAGAATTCCTATTTAAATACCTTCTTGATGAGGAGCAATGAATCATGAAGTCTTCTAGTTTTGCAGAGCCTCAAAATTATGTTGCTCCTATCATTCCAAACACAACTCCATTTTCTCCTCCAAAGACGAAAACACCTCCTGTTCTCGATCTAGACATTAGTCCAGCCGCGTATTCTAGCAAAAATATTTGTGGAGCTCATGATCAAACTGAAATTTCCCTTTCTTCCCTGGATGATCTTTGCCTTGCCATTCCCAAAATTACGTATTTCCCATTCTCGCTTCCAAAGAATGAACTGCTTGGTTATATTTTCTCTTCCATGACATATCATACGGACTCTCACTCAGATGTTGTTTCCAGGTCTTACTTGGTTGATTCACATTCCTTCATTCCTCTTTCAGATTTGATAACCACACCCCAGAATTTGCAGCCTTATGAAATTGACCGTTTGCTCGATGCAGCATTTCCGACACTAAAAAGTTTGTCTAAAGTTTATTGTGTACTTTCCTAATTTCTATCCAAATAATCACCCCTAAATATTTTCATCATTTTTTCATGATAGACAATTGGATTTTGCTTTTGAAGATGGGTTCTTCTCTCTCGAGATATCGAGAACGCTCCTCTACAAGTTCTGGGTAGTTTACCACTACTAGCTAATGGTGTTGCTCTTTAACATTAATTGGTTACTGTCCATTTTTAGTGCTATTCGAGGATGTGTGATCTCCCTCCCGTTGCAATTAAGGGGACACTCTAGTAGATTCAAGCTCAAGCTCCACTTCATTCCGTTTCGCTTGGGGGTGGGGTGAAAGAAGCCAATCCCGGGTGCTCAACTGTCCACTCTTCCGTAATCAAGGTAGCACAACCTTTGAGTTATCAAGGCTGAATCTCTCTTTCTATCCCTGTACACTGAATTGTCCTCCATGTAACATGCCTATATATTTCGGTTGAGATGTTAAATGAAAATTATCTTGGGCAATCTAAACTCTCTCTCTTTATCCATTCTAACATGTGTGGGCGTGGATATTGAAAGAGAGGGTTTCGCTGGAGATAAGGCATGCTAGAGCTGGAGGACGACAGTCGAAGATTGATGCGATGAAGGTGACCAGACATAGGGGATTTCTTAGCCGAAATGGGTGCAATGTTGGCTGGATCTAGGATGGGTGAACGGATATTATATTTTATAGACTAGAATTAGAATAAGCTTGGTTTCTAGCTTGGAAACGGGTCGGGGCTGCCTTTGCCGGAGCTGTAAAAGTAAACTGGAGCGAGGAGAGATATGGGACATTAGATATGGAGCTTGGCCGGAGCTGGTACATCATTTCCTTTAGCTAAAAAGAGAGAGAGAGAGATGGAGATGACACACAGAGAGAGATAGAGAGAGAAGGAGAGGGCAGTCTAAACTCTAAAGCTTCAACAAAGGCAAGCTGGTTTCCAACCTGCTATAGCAGGTTAGACGTTAGGACTTGCCCGACAATAGACGAAAATATGAAAATTGATCAAAATGAGTAACATTGCTGATGAACATTGACGACCTCCGTACCAGGGGTATCAAATGTGAAATATGGATATACTTAGGATACCAAAAGTGAAATTATCCCATATATGTTTGATTACATGGAAAGTTAGAAAGATATATGTGTGTTAGTTTGTATGTGTGTTTGGGTGTATGTATTTGTATTTCAGATAATACTTTTAAATTGGTAAGTGGTTTAATAATATATAGAGATTGAAGGCAAAGGAAAAGGAGGAAAGAAATAATTAAAAATAGAAAAAGGGAGGAGCCACACTTAACAAAGCTGCAGCTCAGTTTTTGAGGTTGAAGGTGATCATTTTCAAAAATTAAAATTTAGTCCTTATAGTTTAGCTTGCTAAAGGAAAACTTGGTATCATGGTTCTTGAATTTTCGGAATTGACCCTTGTGATTTTTTTTTAAAGTCACTAACTTTAAACAGTTATAATTTACTCATTTTAGAATTGGAATTGACTGATTCAAAAGCCTAAATTGACTATTTTTCAGAATACTTTTGAATGGACTTAGTTTCAGAATCAGATTGTGCCTGTATTTTGAATTATGATTGATTATCGCATATTGTAATTGTAGTGATTAAGGTTAATGTTTATTGTTGAAGACATAGTACTTAAAGTTGGTTCTTAAATCGTGTTATTATGTTATATGCTTGGATTGAAGTGAGTTAGCTGATTGGGTATTTGGATTGTCTCGGACTTGAGGTAAGGGACTTCTTGTCAACCTAGTTATCGTTTGATTATTGTTATTCGATACATTTGATAGATATTGTTCTAACCAAGTTTGAATTTGAGTTTGTTATTGTTTATTCGTTGTTCACCTCATTTGGAATCGATGAATTGTATTTGTTTTTCTAATCTGTCATGTACACTTTGAGTTGTTACTATGTTACGATTTGATAGCTTCAGAAGTTGACTACTCCATCATCGGTTATTAGTATTGTTATTGTGGCTCTTGGTCAGAGTGACACTTTGATGTTTGAGTCTATTTGCTTTGCAGGTTGGGCATTTGGTCGGCTCAAAGTGTTATAGAATTTGGCTTAATATCATTGTTTATTTTTATTGTTCATCCACTCTTCGATAGAAAAATATGATTGTTTGGTTTTGTTTCACATATATTGTTATTAGATCGATTAGACTATTTCGATACACTGTCACGTTCTTAAATGTTGACAGGTTCCTTACTAGGCAATTGTGCTTACCTTTTCCTTTTTTCTTCCTTCCAGGTGATATTTAGAGGGAAACTTCGTGTTTTGCTCGAATTTATAGCTAGGAGTTGTGTAGTAATACATGAGTCAGCTTACTTTTAAACTGTGTATTGTTTTGCCTTTTTTGTATAATAAAGTGTATAACTTTTGGAGGTTTGTGAATATTTGGGTTTTCAATTGGCTATTTGGGTTTGCATGTATCCATAGGATAGTTGCTCTGATGTACTCATGCTTAGTGTATTATTTATGGTATTTTGGTTTGTTTGATAATACATCTTTCGTGATTTGGCTTTCGGTTTAGATTTGTTTTTGCTTGTGTTCTTCACTTCTCATAAAATGTGTAATCACGATATCTTCAAGTTTAGTTGACTTATCACTATCATAAGAATAGACCACCCCTGCATTTGACACATCCCTTGTGCTTACTTGGCCCCATCTACCTATTTTTGCAATTCTAAACCTATATATATATATATATATATATATATATATATATATATATATATATATATATATATATATCAAGACCTAAACCAAAATTCAAATCAATAGCTGATATATCAACATTTTTACCATTATGAGGATGAGTAAAGTATAAAGATAATACTTTGTGCCTAATTTCTACACTGAACAACTCCTTGTCATCCTTTATCAAATAAAATTCATCCCCATTTTGACCACCTATTTTGTAGTAAAATTTTAAGGATTCTGGATCATAACCTAATATTTTAGCCATATCTTTCACTTCAATTAGTGACTATTCATATCTACTACAGTTATCAAAAAATTGATATGGCCCCAACATATTTTCCCCACTTGAATAGACCAAAATGATGTATTTTAATACTAAAAATCAGAGCCATCAGCATCCAAAAAAGTTAAAAATGCATGACCTTGTTAAATTAAAATACAAGTGGAGTGGATCACAACTCCAAACAAGCAATACACACATACGGTGCAATGGATAGAACAAGGGCCACAAAATACATAAAGTATAACTAGATAACACCAAAATAGAATAAAAATGAAATAAAATAATTGATTGAGAAAACCAATAAAAGGAAATAGATTATATTCTACAAAACACAAAGCACAATCATTCAAACTGCAATCAATCACAAAAGAAGAAACATATAACAAAAACAAAATTAAAAAAAAGTCTTGTTGTAGTCATATTATTACTATGAAGTAGGGTTAATATCAGTTTTGATACCCTAACTTTACCCGTTTTTCAATTTTGATACCCTTTATACCAAGGCAATCAAATTTGAGCCAAACGTTTCACAAATTGATCAATTACAATCCAAATCGTTAACTATCCGTTAAATACTAACGGTTAACTTGTTTTGTAGGTTGTATTCGCCGTAATTACGCACCGATTCGGCCGGCCGTGATATGGATGTTGTTGTCGATGCCGGCAAATTGTCGCTGCTGATCGCCGGAATCGGGGTGAACAGGCGGAAGGAGATGACGGCTTTGCATGATTGGTTCGAAACTCACCCATGGTGGAGATTAAATGGAGGGGGCGTCGGTGATGGAGAGAAAGGCGGCTTTGTCTTGATGAAGATTGGCGGAGATGAAGTTGGGAGATGTTGAGGCGGCAGATATGGAAGAAGGGTGGCCATTGCTATGGTGGGCGTGGGAGATCGGGAAGAGAGAGAGAGAAAGATGGGAGATGAGTGAGAGAGAGAGAGAGGCGGCGAAGACGGGATGGATGGAGATACGGAGAGAAAGAGGAATGAGATGGGAGTGGCGACATGGGGCGATTTGCCAAAGCCAAAGGCGATTGAAGAACGGCGGTGAGGATGTTTGAAGCAGAGGAGTGGGGAGGGCAGAGCGGGGTTTGTGGACATGAGGCCGGCGAGGGAATGTCGGTGGCGGTTGAAGATGGTGATTCCAGCGGTTGGTTCGCCGGAGAAGAAGGAAGTCGTCTGTGGATTTGTGCGAAGGGGTTGTACGGAGATGGAGATGTGGATTGATTGGGCAGAGCCGCAGAGGGAGACGGCGGCGATTGGGGAGGACATATTTGAAGATGAGGGAGATGGAGGGATAGAGATGAAGCTTGGCCGGGTGATGGCTGGACGATGACGACAGCTGAACCACCCAAGCAAGAAGCAATTGGGGGAAATGGAAGATATGAGAAATTTTGGAGAAATGAACAAGGGTCGTATACACGTACCTGTTGCAAAGCCAGTTGTCGGTTTCCAACCTAGGATAGCAGGTCAACCGTTAGTATTTAACGGATAGTTAACGATTTGGATTGTAATTGATTAATTTGTGAAACGTTTGGCTTAAATTTGATTGCCTTGGTACAAAGGGTATCAAAATTGAAAAACGGCAAAGTTAGGGTATCAAAACTGATATTAACCCCTATGAAGTACATACAAATGTTTACACTAGAATCAACAAAAAAGTTAGTGTACTTACCATAATTAGTGTACTTACCATAATCCGATATTGCATATTCATTGAAAATCCATAGGGACCGCATTGCATTAATTGTCTTGCTCTTGATCGAGTAATTTCTCCACAATAACTCCAGTCCCCAAGCATGAAGGACAAATTTTGTGGTTGATTTTGAGATCAAGTAAATCTCTAATTTCACACTATCAATCACACTCAATATAATGCGTTAATTTTGTTATAGTTTGATTTTTCCCTTTGACTGAGCACGTGAAGTCGAATACTCTAGCCTAGTCCACGTAGGCTGTCAATGAGATGTCCATTCAACTTTCCGTTACGTTACTAAAACTCACCAATTTTAGATGGAAGGTTTTAATTGTGAAGAAAAAATAGGTAGAGATTTTGTAGGGAAAAAAAACGTATGGTTCAAAATGTAAAAAAAAAAACAAACAAACAAACAAACAAACTAAAGAGTAAGTATCCTGCAAGATGGTCTTATGAATCTTAATTCGTAAGACGGAACTCCACTCTCTCACAGCTTAACCCACTAACACACGGTGAGTCGGGTAAGGATGATCTGTCTCACAAAAAATGGCCATAAGACCTTCTTACCTAAGTTTTTTCCCAAAACTAAAATAGGTCAGAGTTTTTATGCAGTTAACCCTTTTGGAAAGGTTTAGGGAAGTTTTCAATTAATGGAAGTGAAGTAGTGTTAGGGAAAGAGGGTGTATTTATTGTGGGGTAGAGGTGTGTTTAGAGGATTTGGGATATATGAAAATCTTGAGGGGTTTCTTTAAAAACACGAAGGGTATTTAGTTGTTCTTAATTATGGGTATTTTTGACATTAAAAAGAAGGATTAAATAATTATTTGGTCCCTGAACTATACCAATACTATGCGTTTGGTCCCTGTACTTTTTTTGTAATGTGTTTGGTCCTTAAAGTAGATTTTTAGTAAGAGATTACCCCCTAACGGGGTTACCGTCATTTTTGCCGTTATGTTTTTTTTGAAAACGCAAATTTACCCTTACGTTTTGCGGGACGTATACTAAGAGAGACACTGTCGTTTAATTAAGGACCAACCCCATTTCACACAGTTCATCATCTCACTACACTACGCCAAACCCTAAATTCAGAGATCATGATCTAGTCGTCTTCTGAAGAATCGTAGGCATTGAAGACAACATGTACATAATTAATTAGTGTTTATGCTTATCTATAACATTATTTTAACTTGTTAATGACTTTATGGTACGAAATTAGGGTTTATGTTTTCCTTCGATTTCAACATGGTTTTTTTCCGATTTTTTTGTCAAACTTAGTTCTTTCTCAGTTTGATTGTGCTTTATGGTACTTGTAGTTGATTTTTAATTTACATTTTATTGTTTCAATGTCTAATTATGTTTTAGAAGTCAATTGGTACGAATTGGGCCACCTATAATGCATATTTTTTGGGGGCTTTTATGCTATATGCTATCTTATAGAACTTTAGGTCATATTTTATTGGTTTTGTTGGATGTACCTGATGTCATTATCTTATTGTTGTTGTCTAAATATGTGGTCTCTTTGTTAATATTAATGTGATATGACCATCTTGTTATTGAAAGTGGTCTCTCTGCTAATGTGATATGTCTGTAAAGTCATACTTGGGGGACAAAAAGTAGACCCCTTATTATTGTTTATGCTTATCCATTTATATTTTATTGGACCACTTGATGTGTATGTGTAGTAGTGTAGCATGGAGATGGGGTAAGTTTATAAAAGGTAATGTGTGGGGGGGCATAACGGGGGACAAAAATTGTACCTCAACATTATTTACAATTGATGATGTCTACCACCTAGGTTATTTCTCTGACGTATATACCATTTGTTTGCAGAATGGGTATCTTAAATTTAATTGTGCACCATGGGGGTAGATTTGTGAAAGACGGTGTGCTGAAATACACTGGGGATAGTGTTGAGGTTATTAATGAAGTTGACATAGATTATATCTCTTTTGTTTGTTTAAAGAGTGCAGTTGAAGAATTATGTAATTATAAGAATGTTAAGTGTTTTTGGTATGTGATTCTAGGAAAGGATTTAGATACTGGACTTAGAAGGATGCATAGTGATGTTAATGTGTGATGTAGCTGAAAAGTCTAGTATGTGTGATTTAGATACTGGTTTCATAGATATAGATATGTATGTTGAACATGATGTAGATAAGCCTGAGGTAGTTGATTGCGTAGTTGGTACACTAGAAAGTAGGGCTGATGATGAGGGAGATAAGAGATGTGAGGCTAATGATGCTGAGGGAGAGGAAAATTGTGAAGCTAATGATGATGAGGGAGAGAAGAGATATGGTTATAGTGATGATAGTAGTGATGATGAGACGTATATTATTGAAAGTGAAGAAGAAGTAGATTGTGAATATAGTGATTATGATGATGAGGAGGATAGTGATCATGATCAAAGTAATTCAAGAAAGAATGCAGAATCTTATAAAACAGATTATGATAACCCAGATATGACCCAACAGGAAATGGATGCAATTGAGAAACAATTTATGGATGATACTGATTTAGAACTAAGTACAGAGAGTGAAGAAGAGGAAAATGGTAAAAGGAGTAAGAAAAAGAAGAAGAAAAAATATGGATCATTTAATCCAAAGATTGATCCAAAGGATATAACATTCACAGTAGGGCTGGAGTTCAGAAATGCAAAAGAGTTTAAAGAGGCAGTTAGTGCATATGCAATTGAAAAGGGTTTTGATTTCAAGTTTCTGAAGAATGAAAAAAAGAAGGTTTGTGTAATTTGTGTGAATTCCAATGTATGACCTTGGAGGATTTGGGCCAGCGAAGGCAAGGGAATGAAGACTTTTAGGATTAGTACATTTCACCCAAAACATATGTGTAGTAAAGGTGTGAGAAGCAGACAACTGACAGCAAAATGGATTGCCACCCAATACTACCAAAGAATAAAAAATGATCCTTATTGGAAGATCAAAAATATGAAGGCTGAGATAAGTGCAAACTATAAACTAGATGTGTCTTTGACAACTTGCTCTAAGGCTAGGAGAAAGGCATTAGGTGTTGCAGCTAGTTCAATGACATAGCATTATGGCAAGATTTGGGAATACATAGATGAGTTGAGGAGGACTAATGAAGGGAACACTGTAGAAGTGTATTATGCTATGAACAACCTAGCATATGGTCCATATTTTCAGATGTTTTATGTATGTTTTGATGCCCTAAAAAAAGGATTATTAGCTGGTGGTAGGAAGGTACTATGTTTGGATGGGTGTATATATGAAAGGAGAGTTACCCATTGCTGTGGGAAGAGATGCTAACAATCAAATGTTTCCAGTTGCCTGGGGAATTGTACAAGTGGAAAACAAAAGATCATGGGCCAGGTTTCTTTCTCATCTTATCAAGGACTTAGAAATGGAGGATGGAAGGGGTTGGACCATTATTTCAGATCAACAAAAGGTATATATCATGTCTTTTATAGTATATAACATGTGTTAAAATTTGTTTAAAATTTTCAAAAAATTGTGATTTGAACACAGGGACTTGTCATATCTATGTCTGAGATGCTGCCTTGGTGTGAACACAGGGCATGTGCTAGGCATGTGCATGCTAATTGGGCAAAACAATTCAGAGGGGCAAAATACAAGGGATTTTTTTAGGCAATTGCCAGGTCCACTAACATGGACATGTATAACAATAATTGTCAGAGATTAAAGGAGTTAGATGAAGAAACATATAATGATCTGATGAAAAGAAATCCAAATAAGTGGTGTAAGGCTTTCTTTGAAACATTTAGTTATTGTGATAGTTGTGAAAATAATATGTCTGAGGGGTTTAATGGGACCTTACTGGATGCTAGGTGTAAGCCACTGATTTACTTGTTGGAACATTTGAGAATGACCACAATGACTAGGTTGCACAAAAGAAGAGAATGGATTTCCAATCATTGGGATGTCATATGTCCTAAGATTAGAAAGAGAATAGAAGCAAACACTGCTGAATGTAGATTGTGGACTGCAACCTATAATGGAGATAACAAGTTTCAGGTTGACTACATGAAATGGGGATACATAGTTGACATAACCAAAAGAACATGCAGTTGTAGGGAATGGGATTTTAGTGGAATTCCATGTTGCCATGCCATTGCTGGGCTGGTTAGTATTGGGAAGAATGTAGATGCGTATGTTCCTAACTATTATAAGAAGGAGGAATTTTTGAAGACATATGCTTGGAGTATTCAGTCTATCTCAGGTGAAAACAATTGGACAAAGTCTACAAATGACCCTTTGAAGCCTTCTATGTCCAAGGCAATGTCAGGGAGACCTAAGAAAAAAAGAGTGAAGGGACCAAATGAAGAACAACCTAAGCAAGCCAGGGGTACACAGAAACGCAGTAGGCAAGGACAATATATTACATGTAGTGTTTGCAATCAACTTGGTCATAATAAGAAAGGATGCAAGGTACTACTTTACTTTAAAGTTAGTATTTTTTAACATTTAAAGGTAGTACTTTACTGTTGCATAATATCTTTCTATCCAATTGGTTTAAGGTTGGTGCTACTTCAGTGCAAGCAGGTACAATTGATAAAGAAGTACCAGATGCAGTTACAACTGAAGTAGTATTTATGTGTATTATTTTACAACTGATAAACAAATACTAATTACTTTTCTTTTAGGTTGGTGCTACATCAAGGAAAAAAAGGACACCCAAGGAAAAAGGAAATAGTCCAGTTGTTGAGAGAGTTTATACTAAGCAAAGAAATGATGGCAGGAAGAAAACTCAAGTACCTAAAGGTGAGAAGAGAAAAAGAGGAAGGCCCAGGAAGGTGTATACTGTTGCTGAACCAACCCATGCATTTTGTGGAATTTATGTCACACCAGCTGGAGATACATTTTATAAGGTATGTTGGTTACTTTAGTTGTTTAAATTGGTCCCCATGCTTAAATAATGTACCTGCCACTTATTTTTGTTTCTTGTGTTTATTTGTAGGCTCCTGGAGCATCCAAGGCTGTGAATTTGGACACTTATGTTCCACTAGGACCAAGACAAGAGCCTCCAGTTCAAGGATCAAGACAAGCCCCTCCAGTTCAAGGACCAAGACAACCAAGTAGTCCACCAACTCAATTCACTACCTCATATGGATATGAAACAAGCCCAGCAATATCTATATTGTAGGGTCACCAAGGAGTAGTGATACACCTTTTGTTTGGAGGGGAAGACATGTACTGACAAAATCTGACACTAGACAAAAGTGATATGTTGTTAAGTGATATGTAATTTTGGACAAAGATAAAATATGTATGCTTTGAACATGTAAACTTGTGTTTTTGGGCATGTAAACTTGTGCTTTTGGATATGTTGGGTAAATTGTGTTCTGAATTGTGTTATGATTTGGGAATGTAAATGTTGGGACATGTTCAATTGTGTTTTGAATTGTGTTATGATTTTGGACATGTTGGGCAAATTGAACATGTAAATTTGTGTTTTTGGGCATGTAACTCAATTGTGTTATGATTTGGGAATGTAAATGTGTATACTTCTAGATGCATTACACACTTTAAGTGATATGTTATTTTGGACAAAGATAGAATATGCTTATTTGCAACATACCAATTTGCAACAAAACATGTTTCTTTGCAACAACCAACCAATCAACCTCTTTATAGGCAACATGTAACAGAACATTGACAATAACAAACCAATTGCTCAAATTCATCAACAACCAACCAATTGCTCAAATTCAATAACTATGTAACAAAACATTTACAAAACATGTAACATAACATTTACAGAACACCTCAACACCCAACCAATTGCTCAAATTCATCAACCAAAATGTAACAGAACATTTACAACTGATACCATACCACCATACACATACCACTATGATTTGATCAAAGTTTACCTCTTTATAGGCAACATAAACATACCACTATGGTTTGAGCCAAAGATGTGATATACAATCAAACAAACAAAAAAATTACAATAACCCACTTCCCCAACTGCTTATAACTTGAGACTTCAACCTGCCAATTTCCATGTCTTTCTTTACCAGTTCTACTTCAAGCCTCTTCACTTCCTTTTTAAGTGTCATTTTCCTCTCTTTTAGCTTAAGCAATTGCATTTTAGCTTTTGCTCACTTCTTCATTTCAGTGCAATTTTCACACATCATATTTGCATCATTTACCCATTCAAAAAAGCCACAGCCTTTGCATGTTTTCTACAAAAAAAAAAAAAAAAAAAAAGACCATAGCCATATAGAAACTATTTATTGATTCATTTTTGTATAAAAATTGGTAACAAATTGAGAACAGCTGTAATTTGCACAACCGTAGAAGAGCTTTCTGGGATTACTATCAGTTCATGAAATTTTCAATGGGGCTGGAATATTGCAATCACACCACGGAATAGAAATGCCAGCTCTAACCCGCGATTGGCCTGTGCATGTGGAAGCCAAAGCCATAACCCCCTTCTAAAATTACAGAGATCGATTGAACTAATTTTGTAGATGAAGGGGAAGAAAGTTTAGGTTATCGAAACTAAACAAAAAATTAAAATTGAAAGAACTCAACCTACGCAAGATTTCTCTGATTTTAGGGTTTAGGTAGTGTAGTGAGGGTAGAGGGAAGTGTTGTGAGATGATAGAATGGGTGAAATGAAGAAAATGAAAGACAGTGCCTGGTTAGTATACGCCCAGCTCGCTAAAACATAAGGGTAAATTTGGGTTTTCAAAAAAAATATAACGGCAAAACTGACGGTAATCTCGTCAGGGGGTAATCTCTTACTAAAAATTTATTTTAAGCACCAAACACATTACAAAAAAACTACAGGGACCAAACACATAATATTAGTATAGTTTATGGACTAAATAATTATTTAATTCTAAAAAGAAACTAAAAAAGGGTTATAAATATGGAGCTTCACAATGTGTGAGGTCTCAGGTTCGATCCCTTCCTATGCCGGAAAAAAAAATAAAATAAAATAAAAAAATGACGAGAACAGACAACCACCTTTGCGGCTAACTTAAACCAACTACTCTACTGGCTAGTGGCTACTGCGACGGGGTCTTTTTATTTCAACCAATCTACCTAGGCAAGGCTCCAGAAAGAAAAGTGGGGCGGGGCAAACCAGAAAAGGAAAAGAGGGTGGTGGAATGGCGAGAGCAGGGGGAATAACGAATGCAGTGAACGTAGGGATAGCAGTGCAAGCTGATTGGGAGAATCGCGAGTTCATTTCTCACATTTCCCTCAATGTCCGTCGCCTCTTTGACTTCCTCCTTCAATTCGGTACTCTCTCAGCATCCACTATTATTTTCTTTCTTTGAAATTTCACTTTTTTCAGCATTTTCTCCCTCACACGCATCTAACCTCGATCTAGCACGGTCGTTGGAATTGTAAAAATCAATTGGAATTCGGACCCCTGAAAGCTTCGTCCTGATTTTTCTGATTGAGATTATTGTGTGTACGCACACACACACATTTTGTGAATTATTTGATCTCCTCCCTATTCTATGGCTACAAATACTTACCGCAACCTTTTCTGATTGTTTAAAGTTAGGGCTCCGTTTAATTTAGATTGGGTGAATCAATAGATAGAGAGGTAAAAATTTAAAGGCTCCTAATAGGATTCATGAAGCTTGGGACAGGATCCTACATGGGATCACTGACTATGATTTCCTATTGGGAAATAACAAGCCTTACATCTAAATTTAAAGGCTCTTGAAGAGTTTCCTCTAGTTTTCATGTCTTCAAGAGAGTTTTCTTTTCGAGGCAATGTCCTTGGCTGTTTTTGGGAGTATATACTATATGTGAGATTTTTCTAAAAGTCTTAACATACGAAATCAAAGCACTCAGTTTAATCTCTAAATTAGAAGAGGTTTTTAGTGTCTTCTTGATTAGGACATTCACTTATCTTTCCTTTGTGCATTATCATTTTAGAAGAACCGTGATTAATGCAATTTCGTGGGGCAAAGTTAAACATCTTTAGCAACTTTCCATAACCGTTTTAAGAATGAGAAGAGAACTACCAAGCTCCTATAAGCCCTCCAATAGAATAGGTAGAAGCGAAAGGGAAGAATTAAGTGTAGAACCCCCCTTCCCCACAATATCTTTTCCTTGGGCATCATCATTTAGAAAGGATAGACTAGATTTACCTTGCTCTAGCAAACCTATACTGTGTAACTCAAACGCTAAAGCCTTTTAGTAGTAGAGTGATTCAAGGGAGTTTTTTTTTAATTTCTCACATAGAGGCTCTTGTTGGAGCTCCAAGGCTGAACTATTAGCGATGCGTATGCTAATGGAAGTCATTGAGTAGCTGAACCCTAGTCCTCTTGTTGGCCTAAGTCCTTCAGTCCTTCTTTGTTCTGTTCTATTGTATTGGTATTATACTATGAGTGGAGTCTTCATCGGTAGACAGTGTAACGATTCGGTTTGGTTCGGTTTGAGGCCAAAACCATGAACTGAACGATCATCAACGGTTCCACTTTTCTCGAATCGAATTGAATCGCGTAATACTTGAAATTGAATTGAACCGAACCGAATGGTTTGGTTTGGTTCGGTTTGATGGTTTAAATAGGAAAAATATTAAACAAATTAATAATTGTTATACGAATTAACATCAAGCATTAAAAATAAGATTTTAAAGTAAATGAACAAAAATAAGACATATATGTTTCTCACATTTCTCTTGCAAATTCCAAATCCCAAATAAACATCAAACACAAATTAGCAATTAAAAAATATTCTTCAGGTTCTGTCATGAAACACAAATTAGCAACTAAAATAAATAAAAAACTTTCAGTTCCAACATATAATCATCTGGAAAGCATTATCCAACATCCACCATTATCAGATTTCTGAGCCATGAACCTATGTAACAAACAAAAATATCATGAGCAACATTTTTTAAAATCTTGATGGGAAAACAAGCCACGGGGACAAATTGGGTTATTGGAATGGGAAGTCATTTTGAAGGATTAATCAAATCCCCTTTACAGTGGGACAAAAGAAGAGAGATACCCATAATGTCATCCATAGACAAATGAAATTGTTAACCTCCCCTTCCATTGATTTTTCTTGCGATTTCAGTCTCTCTTCAAACATATCCCTCTGGCCTTTACATGTTCTTAAATATACCCACCTAGTCAACCAAACATATTGTCCAACACACAGATCGAGAGTGGGGGGTGAGGGAGACACAGATTGAGAAGAGGGGAAGAGGGGAAGGAGGAAGAAATAGATTGCAAAAGAGGGAAAGAAGATGGGAGCTTACCATGGTGGCATCGGCGGCGCAAGATCGATGAAGTCGTGGGCCTCGTGGCTGAACTGAAGAACAAAGTCGAAGGGAGTGGATTGTGAGAGAGAGCGAGAGAGGGTGACGGCTGCTTTGGTTTGAAAAGAGAGAGGCTGTGCTTGGTTTTAAGAGAGATGAGAAATTAGGGATTAGATTTAGATTTATATATTTATATATATATGATATATATAATATATAATTATATATTATAAAATATATATTAATAATTTAATACATCGATTCGGTTCAAAAGTAAAAATTGCAAACCGAATCGAACTGAGTGGTTTATGAATTATTCAAATCAAAACCGAACCACCATCACCCAAACCCGAATCAAACCGTCCGATTTGATTTGATTTCACGATTCGGCAATTCGGACTTACACCCTTGGTATACATGTTCATCAAGCTCTAGTTGACCACAACTATGTCAAACCAGGAACCTGTCCTGAAGAGGAGCTTCTTATGCGTGATTATACTTTTGGTGTAGTTCAGAACTTGCAGTAAGCATGCCTTTTATTTTAGAAGTAGGCGAATTTAGTTGCTTTACTTAGTATTTGGTTCGGTCAAATACGTTAAGGTTTTGGGTTCCAATACCCCGTACCAACAAGAGGTCACACTTACCTATAAACAAAAAGATTACTCTGTTAATGCCGATGAAATTTAGATGATTGTAAAGAGGAATATATCAATATATAGCTACTGGGATGAACCAGTTGAACAAGAACGATGACTGCATAGTTGTCAAAGGCGAGCGCCTTTGGCGCCTCAGGCGAGAGGCGAGGCATTGGCGCCTCAAAGGGTCTGGGCGAGGTGATGAGCGACTGAAGATGCAAGGCGTACGCTTTTGGCGACTTTTTTTGAGGCGAGAGGTGCCAAAAAGTCGACCAAGGTGCTCGTTGGGTTTTCTTTTAATTTTTTAGGTTCAGACAAATGAAATCAGGTCAAATGTGGCCCAATTAAAACAAACACTGAATAAAAAAAATAAACAAAAGGTGGACTTGTCAAGGTAGCACAATTTGGTCCGACATTCATGTCCGCATGTGCGGGCACACGAGTAAGCCGGCCCAAGGCAAATTGGATCTTGATTCGCACCCCCCCTACGGGCGCGGGAGGGATAGTTCTTTCTATACAAGCTTACCCAATACAAGGGAGCGAGCCTTTGTATATAAACCATTCAAACCTTTAATATTTTTTCCAATGTGGGATAACATCCAACACTTCCAATGTAATACTTTAAGCCTCTATAACTTATTCATCCGAAATCCGAATTGGACAAATAAATATAGTATTCTTATGTATTCATGGAGAAGAACATAATTCCACAATTACCCTAGTCATTACATAAATGACTCAAATAAATTAGTGCCTCAAAGCCCCAATTTACTTCACTTAAAAACACTAGTTTTCCAACACTTAGTTTCATGTATTATGTTCACTTATAACATGTTTTGTTGATATTTGTTAAGTTATATACTTATATGTATTTTTCCTTACTATTTTTTCTGTGAGCGCCTTTTTGGCGCCTTTTTAGTGCCTCGCCTCTCGCCTCAAATTTGGACCTATCGCCTTTTTGGCGCCTCTCGACTTTGACAACTATGGATGACTAAGATAAGTTTGATGGTCATCTGCGGAGAGGACGGCATATAACTAACTTTAATATGGGACCTTCATTATCTTAGTGAACCACTGCATTTTCTTCTTTTTTCTACTTTTCAGGAAAAGATAATTTGTTTGTCAAATTCTCTCTGCAGTTGTTACTTCTTACATGATATCATATCCTGGAATTATTTGAATACTAGTATTACACTTATGGAGCAATATAATCTTATCTTTTCAGAGGCCACGACAAAGAGCAAATTGGCATCCTTGAATGAGAAACTTGATACGTTGGAGCGTCGTCTAGAAATGCTCGAAGTTCAAGTCGGTACCGCTACAGCTAACCCGAATTTATTCACAACCTGATTTTGCCAGATTATGACTTTGTAGAGGAAAAAACATATATGTAAGCTCCCTGTCATCTAGATTGTGAACAGATTACCTCACTTTCCAGAATCCAGTTTGACATGTTGTTTGTTTTCATACCTTCCGTATTATTTGTTTTATCCTATAAACTCAATGTTATTGTGTAGCTTGTTTGTGAATGATATAATGAAAAAATTCAAATTGTTCTGGGTTGTCTCGTAGTATTTTTAAGTTTCATAGAGTTTGCTGTGCCGTTGTCAAATAGATCACTAATGAAAGTTGAGTGGTGCTTGTCGATACTAAAAAAACTCACAGATGGATAGTACTCAACTCATTAGCCTCCATTCAACCTGTTACATTGATTTTGGGTCATGTCCTCTTTGAACTTCAGTGTCAGAACTCTATTTCTTGAGCAAGCCTTCTATTGTACTTTCTGATCTACTTGTTACTTGCTAATATTGTTTGAAAGCTAGTAAATCTAAGCTCTGCCTTGTTACCTGTTAACCTGCAATCATCACCTTAGCTATGCGGCTGCACCATATTTTGTGCATGCTCTTTTACTGTTCGACTTATGTCCAAGTACGTATTGCAAATGCATGATCATGGAGTGTACTGGGGTATGAAGCATTTGGGCAGATTACATGTTGTGTATGTGCTTTAAACCCATGACATACCATACTAGTTTTGTTATTTAGGCCAAGTATATATATGCTTCAGTTTGTTCATTGGGTGTAATATGGGGCTTTTGTTTATCTCCACATCTTTGTACTCTTCAAGTTTCAGTGATCATCAATCGCAGATTAGGATATGTAGATTGCTTTATTGATTGACCACCCGGTTATAATCGATCTTGTATAACAAAACGCCATCTGCCCCGTCGAGGGGGGGGGGGGATAGTGCTTCCTTTGTAGATTTTGTGCAACATTTCTGCCTCACTCTTTTGTTTACTCATTGCACCTACCATCATCCTCCATTTTTATTACCATTCTACTTTTAGCATTGCAAGATATCTTGGTCTTGTAGTGCCACACCGAAACCAGTGTTTATTTTGACCCCATCTTCTCTATTTTGTTTAGAGTGCTGTTAAGGTTGTTTATCTAACTGTCAAAGATGCGTGGTAAATTGACAGAGCATTGTACCTGAAATGAATTTTTGAACAGGCCTCATATATGAAGAATGCTGGAAGTAGAATATGCAATACACAGTCTGTGCTGTGGTACTAAGAGCGTTGAAGCAAATTACTAGATAGTTTTAGTTTGTAAGAATATTGAATTGGCATCTAGTTGCTTAATATTAGAAAGAGAAGCGAGGAATCAACCTTATTTTCTCTTATGTTATTCATCATGCGATGTGGCAAAAGTGATTATCTCTAGCAAGTGATAAATAACTCTCCAACCAAACAATTATCTTGGTTGTGGAGGAGCGGGCTGCAAAAGCAGAGGGGAAGGTTCTGTTGGAGTTGGAGTGGGTGCAATTACAATTGGTCTCTCGATGGAGAAGCGATTCGATCCTCCAATACTGTCAATGGACCTCATGTATTCAGATGCATTGTTCTCGATGATCAAGGCATCCTCTAGCTCTCGGACAATGTCGACCATGCATGGTCTATAAGCAGAGTAGGGTTCAATACATGCAAGTGCTACTTCCACCACTCTCCACATTGCTTCTGCATGATACCCACCCTTTATGCTAGGGTCCACTATTTCGTCCATCCTTGAGTTTCTTATATAAGGTTTTGCCTGTAAGGAAGATAGTGCTGCTTTCTAAATTATATAGAAATTAGGGAACACTTAAAAAGCATATGAGCAAAAAAATGAAGTGAAACACATTTTGGTTGTTTAGTAGCTGAAGTACTGGAAACTCAATGTGTGTTGCGGAAAAAACAATTAAGCTCATTATTCATTTCCAATGGAAAACCAAAGAGACAAGTAAATTGCTGATTCTGATTAAAGATTGTAATAATGCATAACTTTCTGATCAACATAAGATGTATGGAACTTAAGCTCATTATTGATACTTAATAGCACCATTTACTTTCTTCAGCAATTTGAATCGAAGATATATGTGTAGATATAGATAGCAATAATTGTACTGCACTACCATTTATTTTTTTTGAAAATTGAAGTTATTAATTGTTTTTTAGGAACTTAATAGTAATCATATGAGTTGTGCTTGTTCTTTCAAAACACATCTATTCATTTAGTTGGGAAACCATTTCTACATACGATTGTTGCTCATAAATAAAAGATTGTGCAAGATGTTGATGTTCATGTATTTATATATTTGTCATATAATGCATGTACTTCTTAAAAATAGGAATTCATAACCTTTTTTTAGAATGATATAGACAAACAAGTTATTCTATTTTTTTTTTATTTCTTATATTTTTTAAGTAAAGAGGTGTTATGTCATAAAAAGACTTGGAGATTTCATGCCACGTTTAAAATGAGGGAAATTTATGGTGCAGAAATCCTTGGATACTAGCAGGAAGGGAGATGTGCATGTAGATATGGTATTTAAGGTCAAAAGATAGGAAATTGACCATACCCATTCAACCAAAACCCATTCGTTCCGTGGCCTGTGTATGTTGAGAGGCTCTCGACCGCTTATTATTTCAAGTAGCACAACTCCAAAGCTGAAAACATCACTTTTTGCAGACAAGTGTTGGGTTGAATAATACCTGGAAAACTCGAGGGTTACAGATTGTGCAAGATGTTGAAAGCCAGTTTAGGATGTGATGAAGCTATTGATGTCATTGTGGGTGCTCTCTAAAGAAGAGGTCTAAGAAGCTTCTATGTACATTGATATGCTAAACTTTTTGAATATGCATCACAAATAAAAAATTCTAATGCTCGGGCTAATTTACTGTAAAATTAATATGTGAAATTAGTTCACGTCATTATATCAACTTGGAAAAACTCATACTTACTCTGGATCCAAGTATCCAGCTGTCCCCCTTACTTCTAGAGAAGCCCCACTATCACCTTCTTGAGGAGCGTATTTCGAAAACCCAAAGTCTGCCACCTTGGCGCACATGCTGTGATCTAGGAGAATGTTACTTGATTTTACATCCCGGTGTATTACAGAGCGCCCAGGAAATGTGTGAAGATATGTCAAACCTGAACTAATGAACTGTGAGTCAGAGATTCTAGTATCACTGCAATACCAGGAAAACAGAGGGGTCTAAATTTCCTAGATTTTTCAAATTAATATTTACCAGCAGATAGATGGTGAATTTAGATATCACGTGACAAAACCTGAAAATGTGGAGTAATATTCATCTAATATTAGGTGGTATTCAGTTGCCAGTATAGATCTAAGGACAGTCAGTTTAGAGGTTCAGTTTTCAGTTGCCAATGTAGATCTAAGGACCTTCAGTTTCTAAGGAATGTCAGTATTAGATATTCTTTCAAACCTCTGTAATAGGCTGTCTTATCTGTGGGAACACTACCTCCAGAATGCAAACTGTGAAGGTGGCACAGTTGCCACGTTCCATCTTCTGTTAAGATCTGCATTCATTGGTTTGATGCTAATGACATCATTATGTAAACTTGTCTGCAATTTGTAGAATCATTTTAAGTTTATTTCTATTAAATTTTTAGCTTCACTCTGTAATTTTACATGCTGCATAATATTAGCTCTTTCTCATGACTTGGACTGCTATTTGTGTATTATCTAGAGGGCAGTGTTTATTGTTATTGTTGTATTAAGTATAGATCTCCAAGTGAATCCAAAGAAACTTTAGAAATACTCTATATCATTTGTAGGGTCATTGTGAAAATGATTAGGTTGCCAATCCTGAGATAGGATTATAGGAAGTTTGATTAGGTTTCCTAAGGATTGTCAGTTTTCGATGTTCTCTCAAACCTTTGTAATGGGGTTAGTCTTGTCTTTGGGAACACTACCTTTCGAATGCAAACTATGAAGGTGGCACCGTTGCCACGTTCCATCTTCTATTAAGATGTGCATTCATTGTTTTAATGCTAATGACTTTTAGTTTCACACGGTAAACATGCTGCATATATAAGCTCTTTCTCATGACTTGGACTGTTATTTGTGTATGCTAGATCTAGGGCAGTGATTAATGTTGTTGTTGTATTACATACAGATCTCAACGTGAAGCCAAAGCGACTTTAAAAATACTCTGTCTTTTGTAGGGCCATTGTGAAAATGTTTAGGATGCCAACCCTGAGATAGGAAGTTTGGTTTGAGAGCATTCACTTTGTGCCAAATATGTTGAAAAACCTATTCCCTCTTCCAGTACTATGCATAGGAATGATCAACACAAGTAATGGTCTTCTGGAATTGTAATTATTCTCGTAGACCAAGGAGTATAACGTAACAAATTCTTTATTGCTAGAAAGTCTCCTGTTTTACTTGCCTCGAGCAGCTCCTAAAGCTATTGAAAGTCTGGTTGGCCAGTCAAGAGCTCTTCGTTTTGATGCATTACCTGTGAAAGAAATTATGTAGTGAGTAATAATGATTTAACATAATGAATGTGTGCTGAAAAACTTTCACATGTAGATGAGAAGTACCATAGAGCCGATCTTGTAGGGAGCCGTTGGACATAAATGGATAAACAAGAATTTGTTGTTCATTTTCGCAACAATAGCCAAGAAGTGGGACCAGATTCTCATACCGAATAGCTGAGAGAAGGTTCAACTGTAGACAACATTGTTGATGAACAATCTTTAGCTGGGATGTTATGGTAATGGTTGAAATTGCATTGATGAAAATTTGGTAAACTTGATCTAGTTGTGGAAAGTGGAAACAAACATGATTATAATTTTCTATAGCTAACAGAAAGTTGATTTTTGTCAAAGCCATATATAATCCCAAAGGAATTGTACAGCAAGCTACTGCTTATGACATTAATAGCTACATCATGAAATGCGAAGCAGCACTTTGCCAATAATGCTACCCTAAAAAGCATTAGAAAGGCCGGCAATTATTCAGATTTCCTAAATGATGAAATATATGGAGATGAGGTGGTGATAAATAAATTTGACAAGTCTTCTGTGTTGCCATCAGTATTGGGATGATGACTCAGAGTCAGAGAAATGTAAGTTATAAATCAAGAAATATTCAAGTGAAACTTGACATATCTGCGAGTCACACTATCTTTCACATTTTTGATGGTTCATGTCTAGTGACAGTTGGTTCATGCAAATATTAATAGTATTAGGGGATGTAGGTTTAAAATGGTTGGTGAAGAAATACATCACTTTACCTCATTATCGAACTCACGAGTTCCCTGTGTTGAAGTGGCCGAGCGAACCTTAACGGCAACTTCCTGACCATCTGGTAGAGTACCACGATAAACAGATCCAAAGCCTCCTTCACCTATCAAAGTTTTATACTGCTGTGTGGCACTTTCTATCTGCTCAAGAGTGAAACTCTGTATAGAGATTGACTTCAAACTGATCTCGTTATTGCTGCTGGATATTGCATAAACTGCATCTGCATTTTAGTGAAGATTTCTTGAGAAATCAAACTTCTTTATAAAACAAGATACAAATTGTAGTTAATTTGTGTGTTGTTAACTGGACATAAACTTTAACTAAACTTAGAATCTAATTTATTGTTAACCAGGAATACAATGATTTCACATGGTCCCAATTCTGAAATGTGAATTTGTGAAAAGAGAATAGATTAATTTGTCGCTTGTTAGTACATTATTTGTTGTCATCACGAGTGAAATTCATTTACTCCCTCATTTCCTATAAAGAGTCTTGTTTGGCTTGGACAAACATGAAAAAAGCTAAATGACTATTATAGATTTGGATGTTGTGAGTTTTTCATTTATACCCATGTGAAAGTGAGATCCATTGATTAAAGTAGGAATCAAATCAAGGCTAAATGGTAAAAGTAACATCTCAATAAAGAAAGATAAGAAAGTGGATTCTTTTTTGGAATGGCGTAAAAAAGAAAGATGGACTCTTTTTTTATAGGATCAGAGGGAGTAGTTTATAGAACTCATCCTTCCATACCAAATTGTTTCAAGTGTAGTATGGCTGAGAAGACCAGTTATTATCAGATAATTTTCTTTTTTGTGTAATTATTACTACCTATTGGACGCTAGAGGATCTAGTTCTAACTTAACTGCAATACAACAGTGACACTGATATGTCAAGGTTTACCTGTTTTGCATCCCAAAAACTCAAGTGTATATAAATTAGAAACAAATAAGATTACCAATTTTGAAAAATATTGTATTAAGATATCTCTGTGCTCACTCTTTGTCATTGAACGTCCTTTCACATTGCGTTTCCTCCCTGTGATCAACTTTTTCTTGAAAAAGCAAATTCCGATAGCAACTGCGACAGCAAGTAAGAGGAGTCCAGCAATTGTGCCAATGATAATTCCTCGGGCTGAATGTGGTGGTGCTTGACCACCACACATTCCATTGCTGAAACAGAAATATATTAAAGAAAATCAACCTCTAGTCGTATGTATTTCCACATCTAGTATGTAGGGACGTAAGGATACAAAAATGTCTTTTGGCTGTTGAGTAAATTATTCTGTACTTTTCAAGGCTAAAGTTTCTTACTCTGTAACAAGTCTTGATAAGTTATGGCTTGCAGGAAGCTCTTTGTTGAAGTGACTATTGCAGCCATAGTAGCTGCACAAAGATAGAAATACTGGCTTTGGATCATTTCTCGGTGGAAAAATTAATAAGATTCAATTAATTTCATAATATATGTCAAAACAAACTACTTAAAGAACTCACAGTGATGTCAAATATGCTAGTGAAGTAAGGGATTCTGGAATCCTTCCCATGAGATCATTGTGACGTAGGTCCCTAATATATCAGAATTTATTCTTTGAGTTGTGCTGTTATTCTTAAGTGGTCAAAGGAGTACCCCGTTTTTATGGTGGAGCATATGCATAAAATGAATAGTTACTGCCTAATATGGAGTTCAGAAGAGAGGAGCTTACACTGAAGTTAAAATGGAGGAAGCTGGAAATGTTGGAATATTGTTGGTGAAGTCATTGTGGCTCACATTCCTGCGATTCAGAAGCAAGAAATAAGCAACTATCTAAGAATTTTAGTAATTTCAGTAGTATCAACCACAAGTAACCCACTACAAGAAAAAAAGTGTTGCGGATCTTACAGTTGTTTCAGGTGGACCAGGTTAGTGATACTGGGAGGAATAGATCCTTGCAGTTTAGCCATAGATAGATCCCTGAGACACAGATGGTAACGATAAGCACGTTATGGTTACTTGTGTCTATGCCAAATTCTCAATATAGCGTGCTGTTGTTATACGTGTGTCCATAGAATAAGTAAGTGCAGAACTGCCCAATATTCGTTAGGAAGGAAAAACTTACAGCTTAGTTATGACAGAGGAACTGTTAAGTAGCTCGCAGTACAGACCGTGCCAACTACTGGGTAGACATGGGTCTCCGGACCAACTCATTAATGCCTCATTTCCTTGGTTAGCCTCCAATAACTCATTCTTCACTTCCACTATTGCATCCACTGAGAGATTGATTTTATTGGTTGATAATATGTTAGCATCTAACTACAGATTTTTGTTACAGTGGGAAGATTATGTGTTTGTCTTTGCTCCTCCCAAGGAATATTCAGACCCATTCATCAAATTGCCTGTATATATGCTTGTCAACATGCACTTTAGAACTTTATGTAAAATAGGCACTTAAATTATCTGAACTTACCATCTTCTTGAGCAGTCAATTGAAACCATGGATGAACCTGCAAAATCTCATAACCATTACAAATGGGCCCCAACTGGGAGCCATTTGAGGTCTTTATCATGGTCATATTTAAAAATCTATTAGTTGTGAAGTTCAAAACAACCACTCTGTAATTGGACCCGCCAGCCAATATATCGATTTCTTGTTGCTTCTCATTGTTGATGAATATATCAAACACCCTTTGCCCAGCTTGAACTGTGCTGTTGAGCTCAAGAAAGTAAAGGTACAGATTATACTCGTGGGTCCCGGTTTCAAGGTCTTCGTGCAGGAATTCCAAACGCTCTGGATGGGTAACAGCTGTTTGTAGCACTTTGATAGGTGGCGATGTCACGGAACTACTGGTAACAGTAACATTATCACTGGACACTAATGTAACATTACTGATTTGATTAGAATTTGATTGTGGTCTCCAGATTCGATCATATGGGTCATGTGGATACCTGAAATTGCAAAATTTAACATGGATACATTCGGCAATTTTCTCAAGGTAGAAAAAGGTGTATTGCAAGTAGTTATTTGATGCTTGTTTGGGAAAGGTATAAACATACTTTAGGGGGTTTGTCAATTTGTCTCTGCATAATAGTTTGATTTATATCCTTTTCTATTCTCTAAGCAAGAAGCTTTTCAGCTAGTTATGTTTACTTGTCTATAACCTTGCTTAGTGCTAGGCAGGGGAGCATACCTGATTTCCTCTCCTTTACTCCCAACGTCAACTCTATGCACAAGTTTGAGAACACTGGAAGGTTTCGTATTCAGATAATCAGCATCCAATGGCCTCAGTTCAAGCTTCGAAATGTAAGGTTCTCCTTTTCCTTGTAATAAGCAGAAGTTCATGTAGTCATCCGCAGCCTTGAAAATTCCCTCTACCTCTGCATAATCTGATGCTTTTACTTTCCCTATTGGTGTGACTCCAATTAGAACATGAAAGAACGTGCCAGGAGGTGTCCGCTGTAGATCTCCATAGTATGTGCTTCGTATCAGATACTTTTGATCCTTTTTAGTTGTTAAATTATAACACCATTTGGTACTATAGGCTGAGCCAAAGAATCTTGTTTTGTTGTAACTTGTATCTTTTGCTGCTGCTCTGGCTATGTCTCGGCAACTCTCTTTTTTCGGAAACCAGTAGTCATCCGTTGTCCAAGTAATATTGGTATTTGCATCTGTATAATTTGAATCGGAACAACACCGTATACTCTGGAAATCTGCACGAAATTGCATCAAGAGAAACTGGGGTAAGATCCAAGTTCGACTTCTGCAAAACAGGTATTTCCATAATTCTTTGTTCAAAAGAATATGAAGCTCATCAAGTATTTTCCTAGAGTAGTGGAGATCTAGGTTATGAACGCTAGTTGAATTGTTTCTGGTAGCTAAATTTGCATATTTTCTTGATGTATTTCTTATAGTTAAACTATGACCTATTCTCTGCATTTCCTGTGACTATTGATCAATGTTGTTTAATGCACACTAAGTGGAATTGATCTGAGATTCTGAATGAACATTGGAGAAATATTTTCCCTTTTAACAGTTCTGATCACTGATTTGATAACATGCAATTGCAAGGATTTTACATCAGATTTAGAGAATCTACATGGGGTTTTTGAACTTCGACCTAGACTTCAAATTCACAATCAAATTGGCAGAGATAGAACATTTGACTAACCAATTCACCAAATTGAGTAAGATGACCCTTTTCACTCTTATCAGGTTAAAATATGTATACCAATTCACCAAAAATTTTCATATTTTATTTTGGTCTGCTTATTTGAATTTTCTTTTAAGATAACAAAACATACCTTCTTGTGCACAGTTTAATTGGATTGCTAGGAAGATGCAGATGATGATGATGATGATGATACAACAGCTATCCAGTCTTGAATTGCGGTACTCCAGCCCTTCCATCATCCTATAATTATCCTCTCAAGTTGCCCCATCTGGTCATCAGACTCATATCACAACACTAGCTTGTCAACTTCCTCCAACTAGAAAAACAATTCCCTTTGTTCTATTAACTTGACCCATTTCTTGCTTACCGAATTCACCCAAAGTATTAACAACCTTAGCCACACTAGCTTGTGTTTCTCAATTAGTCAGATCAAGGCAGAAACAGGGCGCCTTGCCCTGTACAAGTCTCTTCTTTTGTTTGGAAATTGATGGTTTAGGGATGAATTTGGACAGAAGAGCATAAACAAGTGTAGGGAAAAGGGATTAGTTGAATAGGGGTTTGACTTTAGATGTGAGTATTGCAGAAGCTAAGGGAGGAAGATGAGAGCTTGAAATTAGAATAATCATAAATTTCATAATCATTATATATTTTTTAATTACAATTTGATTAAGATATTATTGGTTTGTCTTGGTGGTGTAGGTGCACCATTGTTTATGGTCAAGTAATTTCATTTTGAATATATAATATAATTGTAAGGAGGGGCGGAGCAATCGTTTGTCCATCTTCGTCTCGTCTCTCCTCTTGTCTGTTACCTTGAAGGCAACATCATCGTAATGATGTCTTGCTTATAACAAATTAACCCTTGATTGCGCTCTGGTACTAATCAAGTACGCAGATGTATTAAAAACTATATTATATACAGGAAGAAAAAAAAAATACCAACCCATAGTCTTGTGTATTGTAAAGCAGTCTCAAGTTTACCCGGCTTGGGTTCCTACTTCCTAGGATATAACTTACCTGGTTCAGAGTCAAAGCAAAGACTGTCAGCTCCAACAAAGTTAACCGTCTGGCATACCAAACTGTCCATCAAAATCGAAATTGGTTTGGTAAAGTTTAATTAGTTTAAGAAAAACTTGATTCTATTTACCCAAAAATTATATCCTTCAATTCATAACTAGTTAAAATGTTAAATTAAACAAAACCTTAAAAAATAAGTCTTTGTTTGCTCATACATGACACATAGTAGTATATAAAACCCATAGATGAAGGTATTGTGGTCAATTTCTCAGTTACATGTAAGACAATAAGGAAGAGGTGGGAGATTGAAGTTGTTACCAGCTAATTGGAGGATTATACATAAACAAACATCATACATTACAGATTGGAAAGATAGGGAGATGTCGTGTAACCCATCCCTGAGATTACTTGGTCAACTGCCTCCATATTGATTCATTTGTTATGTTTGGTAGGGTTGTTATATTTCTAGTTTCGTTTAATAACTAAGTTAACAATTTTGTGCATCTGTTGTTGTGATTTTCTCATTATTTGTTTATTTTGGTTGGCTTGATTAGTGACTAAATTTTGAAGTCGCTATAAGTTTCCATTGCCATATTTTATTACGCTATTTACTATAACGTGGGTCTAGTCTAAGTATTTGTCTAAGTTTGCTTCATTATGTTGGCGTGTGTGTGTGTGAACTCGCTGAGTTTTAACATATATCTTCTCGAGTAAGTCCTACTGAATCCTTAACATGTTGAATTCTGGTTATATCCTTGGCCAATCATTTGTTATTTTTATAATTTTAAAAGGTGAATTTACAAATTTCTGGTTTGAAAAGAAAAACAAAAAACAATTCGGGAAACTTATAGGAAATGAATGCTTGCTTACTTTATAACCTATTCTTGGACGGTTTTGCCAGCTCCAAGTCCTAGAGTAAACATAGGTTAATTTTTCCTAGCAATAATGCAAGATTCTTCTGAGGTTACATGATCCAATCATAAACGGCTATAGAGCCAATGATTGGACCGATATCATATACTATATTTATTTATTATTATAAATCTAAAATGTTCTTGTATCAGACTTTTGCTGTATTGTATATTTGGAACTAATCGCCTATTTCACTGTTGAAGCTCTTTATTTTATTATTATTAATTTTTTGGAGTAGAAAGAGCTCATTGTTATCAATGTAGGTTATATATCCAAATCATAATAAAATTGTTTGTGTGCATTTCCTTAGTCATTAAATAATTTTTAGATTATTTTTGTAATGATCGAAGAAAAAATAAGAGAGTCTAAGACTATCTCCAATCGTTTGAAGTTAAAACTGCATCAAATCTTTAAACTGATGCAATTTATGCACCAAATGTTTTCCACCATCTCTAACATTTCTACTTCAAAGTTTACTCTAAAAGAAATATTTAAAATATATTCTTCATTATTTCATTTAATTTGTATTCCAAGCATATGTTTTATTTCATTTAATTTGTATTAATGTATTTTAGCAAAACAAATATATTATTTATTGATTAAATTTTAAATTAAATTAGATATTATGCATTAAAAATAATAATTAAATACATGAATTTAATTGAGACTAAAATACAAACATATTAAAATTAATAATTAATTACAAGATATTAATAAAGACTAAAATACAAACATTAAAATAATTGAAATAAACAACTAAATAGACATATGAAAATACAATTAAAATCAAGCATAAATAGACATATAAAAATAATTTTATAAAATTTATTATAAATAATTTTAATATTATAAACAACTAAATAGACATATGTAATGTAATTTTCGTTTTTTTATTAATGTTTAATATTTATAAACTTTATTATAAATAATTTTAATATAATATATATCTAATAACTTACAATAAAAATAAAAATATTTGAATTAATTTTTTGTGTTATTTAAACCAAAAACATCAAAGTAGTATTTAAACTAAACAACTAAACTAACAATAATAATAAAAACATAAAATACAAAATAACTACTTAAACAAAAAACAAAAAAAAGGAGAGGGAAGATGAAGTTGTGAATAATCAATTTGAAGAAGTTGAGAAACATTTGAAAGATATTGTTGGGGTTGTGAATAGTGGACAAACACTTCAAATTTGAAGTGTTTGTCCACTATTCACAACCCCAACAAGCCCTTCATATCTGCTTCAAATTTGAAGTGTTTCTCTCAGCCCTTCAAAACCAAGCACCTCCTCTTTCATGAAAAAGCAAATTTAAGTTTTAAAAAAACTCGGTGTGTTTGGCTACATCAATTCCATGATTTGAAATTGGAATTGGTTAAATTTTTGAATTGGAATTAAATTGTAAATTCAACTGTCTCAATTCGATAACACTAATTCTATACTAAAACCTAATAATTTGAATTCAAATTTTACACAATAACTTCTCATTCTTTAACCACCACCGCAGGCCACACCACCTCCCCCCGTCGCCGGCAAACACACTAAAAATGTTAGGAAAAACAATATATGAATAAATATAAAAGTATATTATAATATTAATACACATATTGAATATAAATAGCGTTGAACTTTTGTAAGAGTAGTTTTCTTTTATCTTTTAACAACCTTCAATTTATCATTAATGATGTCAAATCAATAAGGTCCATCTTTTTTCAATCTCACAAATACAAATATTTTTTTTGATGATTAATATGAAAAAATGTTTTCAAAAATAAAATTGATAATGTTTGGTACGTCCTTAAATAATATAGTGGACACTAATTTTAGAACCTAGTGAGTATTTATTAAAATTATAATTTATAAATAATGTGCACAAACTTTATTTATATTTCTAAACAATTTATTTGTTAAGTAAAATATTATGTGTGGATATAAATATGTGTAATTGTGGAAGGACGGAGCGGTGCTCGAACATTCGGAAAATGACTTACAGAAAATAAATCCGTAAGTCATTTTTTGGAAAAGAAAGCTTGATTTTCCGTTGACTCGGAAGATCTTTTACGTTGACTACATTTTTTTTAAGGTTATCAAACACCAGAAAATGAGGAATACATTTTCCGAAAATATTTTTTTGTGAAACAAACAAAGCCTTAACGAGGATTAATTGAGAGAAAAATTTTGTTATTTTCCTTGATTAGAAGAAAAAAACCATACATTACATTGCATTTCTCTACTTGGACTATCACTAATTAATTTCAATAAACATACGACTATTATCTTTATGAGCTTGTAGAATGAAAAACTAGTACAAATCAACAGAGGTTCTTCCAAACTAAAAATCTCTTGTTTGTAGAATAATTTAGACATCACACCGCTACCAGTTTTGTGATCTATCCGTCTATGATCTCTGGTTTTTCGAAGCAAAACGAAGAACTAGGTAAAAGAAGATCCTATATAGAACTGCCCAACCCAACATTATATATACACTTATCCACTTCTGATGTGATTCTGTACTGATGTGCAGTGACTCTAGAATACCTTTTCCTATAATGTTCTCTCCGGCCTGGTTCACACCAAAAAGGTCCGTGTTCTGATACTCGTTCATCAGAAGCCCTTCGTACGGATATGTCATGGTTGAGATTATGTGCATCCACCGCCAGTATGAAGGAATGTCGTGACTGTTCAAGAAATACCCACAAAACAAGAAGAAGAGAGCAGTGAATGCAATGACTGCTGCATACCCCAGTATGTAATTTGGCACGACGGAGCTGACAAACATGACAAACGAGTTGGTGGTGAGGAGAGACACGTAGAGAACGATTAAGAAGTAATAGAAGGGTCCATCGAGCTTCAGGGCCCACCAGGTGAGTAGAGCGTAGACAGCAGCCTGCAAGAGGAGGAAAGGAAGGTAGGTGATGAGGCCGGCAATGGTGTATGAAGAGGCTCTATAGGCATTATGAGATGTCTCGCGTACAAAGATGAAGCGCTCTTGGATGAAAGCGGGGACCGCATCGTTGGAAGAAAAGAAGAAGAGACAGACTGTGAAGATGAAGAAACTGAGGCGGTTGGTAATTCCTTGCAGGTTTTGTTTGGGTTTCAAGAACATTGTGGCCATCATGAACCCCATGATGGTGAGAACCATCAGCCTGGACATGAAGAGCTCAGGGGTGCGCTGTATGTTGATGAAGTTGCGGCGCATGAGAACCCATGTCTCTGAGAAGAAGGAATTAGAGAATTTTGGGCCTAGGTGATGGTATTTCGTGGTGTTTGGACCTATGTTGGGGGTGAGGTAGTCATTTTCGTTCACCGTGTAGTCGCTGCTATGTGGGGTTGGCGTGCCACCTGCCAAGATTTCACTTGAGTAGGTGTAGTAGCCAGGGGATGCACTGCTGCAACACCACAAATTCAAAGCCGGTAAGTTCGAATTAGCGAAAAATAGAGAGTTCTCAAGAAAACTGATGCATGGAAAGGGCTTAAATACCTCATTGGGTTCTGCATTTTCTGACGAGAAGGTGTCAATTTATTAAATGTTTGCATAATACCACTATGGCTAGCACTCCAAGACCGCGAATTATTCCAAGGACTCCTCAAACTGTGATCAAATTCCTTGTCATTATCATTTCGTGCACCAGTTTGCAAGTGAAGCCGCTTCCCCCTGCTTCCATTATCACCTTGCCCCTCCGCCCGCTGCGAGCGGCGAGGTGGGGTTGGTGTTGGAAGGACTGTTGCATATGACACATCATCATCAGAGAGTTGTGGGGGTTTCATACCGGTGAGAGCAAAGTCGGCCAGTGCCTCAACTCCATATTCAGACTGATCATACTCTTGTATCACATCAATAAGAAACTCTATTGAGTTTTCCCCCTTTGGAACCTTTCGCCCCATCCGGCCCAGGTGGATGCCCACATCTTTTGGGGACCCCTGGTACATGAGTTGACCACGAGCCAGGATGAGGAGATGGTCAAGGAGCAGCAGGATACGCGATGAAGGTTGGTGGATGGTGAGAACCACGGTGCTGCCAGAGCGTGCAATATCATGCACCTTTTCAATCACACTCTGAGCACTGGTTGAGTCGAGACCTGATGTTGGCTCATCAAGAAAGAGTAGAGATGGTCCATGGATGATATCGACCCCAATTGACACCCTGCGACGCTCTCCTCCAGATACTCCTCGAGTTCCTTCATCACCAATGTATGTGTTCCGAGCTGACTACAATAAGAATAATCATTCAAGACCACGGATCAGCAATCACGCACATATTCCTACAAAGGAAGTACTAACAAAATTTTCTTACCGATAAACCAAGCTGCTCGATTAGTGTCTCTACACGCTGCTTTTTATCAGTCATTGTGATAGGTCCTAGTCGAAAATCAGCAGCAAACAACAATGTCTCGTAAACTGTAAGCATTGGAAAAAGGCGATCATCCTGCATAATGTAAGCGGAAGTTCTCTTAATGAGACTCGGGCTCATCTCCGTTCCATCCAAGGACACCCTGCCCTTAAGACTCCCACTGGCTATACGACCAGCCAATCCATCCAAGAAAGTTGATTTGCCAGCACCACTAGGACCCATAACTGCTGTGATGGATCCTTTAGGCGCGTACCCTGTAATCCTATTCAACAAGTCAGATTCCTGCATCACCCAATTCCCACCATCATCCTTCTTTTTCTTCATCACAGTGTATGTTAGGTTGACAAATTCTAACCCGCCTGTAAAATTTATAGGCTTCCCTATATCGATCACAGTTTCAGGACGATTGCCCTTATTATGTCCCATTTCTACCAATTTCCTGCAAATCCCACCACGTATTTTCTTACTAAAAGTGTAAGATGAGTTTGAGAGAGAGAGGGACGGGAGAAATTTTTTTTTTTGACTGTTTCTTAGGGTTCTCCCAAGTTGAGTAGATGAGATGAAGGGGCAATTAAAGGAAGGGAATTTAAGAAAAGGACCTTTTTACAGTTGGTGGATATCTAAAGAGGAGGCAGTTCCAAAGTTCTTGTTTAAGCTTGTCTTGATTGAACAGTCCATTATTTTTTGAATCGTATTGATCGACGAGAAGAAAATGCCTTTCTTGGTTTCTCCATCCGTAGGTTTCATTAATTTTTACTCTTTGTTCTTCTCTAACAAATCAAAGCCAAAATATTCTTGATTTTTAAAATATTGGAACAGCTGCATGCATGGTTAATCCGATTCGATCATCAGTTGTAGAAATGATAACAGAAAACATAACATTCCAAGTGGGGAAATCCGTCTTTATCTGCACTAGCTACTCTAATTGGGAAATTTTCTTGTTTGTATGTCAATTTCAAAGTTGTAAATCATGAATCTTCTCGTACTTAATACTCTGTCCTTGTAGAGATTTTTTTGAACTTTAAAAAACAAACAAACTCCATTGACCTTTTGCTATGACTCTAACCTCTTTCTTATCATCTGACAGAATTTTCTATGTGGCCTGTAGTCTGTAGAGAAGGAGAAGTGGAGAACCCAACCAAAGCTGGGTTTTGGTTTCCTGATTCATATGTAAAGGTTGCTTATTAGGAAATCTGGACCTGGGGTCTTGGTCTTTTCGTTAGCTGATTTTGGACAGTTGCTGTTCCGTACGGGAGTGCATTCGAACAAAAGCAAGCATCTCCGGTCTCCCTCTCATTGAACATAGGGATAAGTGTACCATTAGTCCCTGAACTTTGGCCGAACACATCATCAGTCCCCAAACTTTCAAAAGTTTCACCACTGACCTAAGTAGACCTTTTTTGCTCATCAGAGGTCCCTAGCCCTAACGCCGTTTATTTATTTCCGTTAAGTGAACATGTGCCACTCACATGCACAAAATAAGGGGGTTATGTGTAACATCATCAAAATAAGGGGGCAAACTGAACATGTTCATAAAATGAATCAGAATTCTGGCTTGAATTACTCTCATTTTCACGAAATAAGACAGTGATCTCTCCGGTGAAGTTGTGAAGAAGACAGTGATCTCTCCGGTGGCAACGCCATAAATTCAGAGCTCTCTGCTCTTTTGTTTCTTTCTTCCCACCACCAACCGGAACTTTAGTCTTTGCTCCAGTACGAGTAACGTATATTGCTTCAAACAAATTCATAAAAGAGGTTATTTCTCTAACATTTTCCTTCTATCATGCTGGTTTTGAAATTTTACTGTGTTGGGAATTTGTAAGTTCGTTAGGATTATCATTTCACAAAACAATTTGGATGGAAGGAACAAAATCTACTCCATTAAACTCTAAAAGTGAGGAGGAGGAAAGATTTCACCTCCGCCATTCCAGTCACTGCCATAAAAGATAAATGTGCTAGTTGGTGGAGGCGGCGGGCAGGCGAGAGAGGAAGAGACGGCTACCAAGCCCTAAAGAGCTTATAGCTCACTACGAATCGCAGGATTGGACACTCGCGGCCTCCCTCAAAGTCATCGAAGATCTTCAACGTTTTTCAAGGTCGCCACCACCTCTTCCTTCTCGCCGCGAGCCGGAGATGTCTGCGATCGACTGTAAAGCTTGAGACGAATTGGATTCAAACCCGGGTACAGAAACCCTAGTAATTGGGTGGCATCCTGGCGCCGTGGAATTGGGAGCGTCTTACCACAGGTAGCTTCTGCCTTGACCAATATTTGGGATTCCGTTTGCCCCAACAGCATTGGCTCTAATCCCCCTTTGAATTAAATCTCAACAGTGTTGCTGGGCCGGGAGAGTGGCCCTCCATTTTACAGATTATCCATTTTACCAAAGTTAATCTCTACATCTTCATTCACCACTTGAAAATCTTTTTTCTTTTCATTTCTTCTCTCAGTTAGTGATCTGGTGCGTTCAATTTTTGTTCCGTAGAAAATCATAAGGGTTGGGTTAGTTTGAAGATGAGGTTTTAATTTTAAAACTTTCTTTTGGATTTAAAATTTTCACATTATCCCCCTATTTTGATGATGTTACACATAACCCCCTTATTTTGTGCTTGTGAGTGACACATGTTCACTTAACGGAAATAAACAAACGGCGTTAGGGCTAGGGACCTCCGATGAGCAAAAAAGGTCTACTTAGGTCAGTGGTGAAACTTTTGAAAGTTTGGGGACTGATGATGTGTTCGGCCAAAGTTCAGGGACTAATGGTACACTTATCCCTTGAACATAAATAAAAATGCTCGGCTAATAGGTTTCGTTTTCCGAATCTTAATTCGTAAAATAGAATTTCACCATCTCACAACCTAATCTACTAACGGGTCAAGATGATTCGTTTTATATAAATACCTATAACACAGTCTTTCTTGGTTTTTGTTTTTTATTTTTCCATAAATTAAGGAAATTGAATTTTGAATTCTAGGACAATATTCACACATGACATTGCAGTTTTACACACTATAACTATGATAAGTGCCAAAAATAAAACTATTAAAATGATAGTACTATATTTTTATTTTATTTTAAATAAACACTCACCTCATGAGTCATGAATTCATGATTGAAGAATCTCATCAATAAGAACATCCTCATTGTGTAATCTTCCTATATATCTTTTTAGCTGGATTCACTGCCACCTATATATTTTTATCTTCTTATTCACTTAAAAATATATATTTCCATTATATAATCTTTTTACACATCTTCTTAGACAAAAAATATTAAATTTAACATCATTCCACATAAATACAAAGCCCTCCCCGACGTACACACAGACAGCCACCGTCCCTTTCACCCCAAAAGTCTTCCTCTCTCCCCAAAAGTCATTCTTCTTATTTAGGAAGAAATTTTTTTTTCTTCCCTAAGTGGCATATTAAGAAAATGAACAATGGTAGATAAATGAGATCATCTTAATTGGAAGAAGGTTAATAAACAACAATGGTGTTGCTCTAACTTGCATCAATATTCCATGTCAGCAGTCGGCCCCTCTTTGAAAGCGCATGAGCTCGGCGCTTTCAACGTGAGGTTTATGAATGGGTTTTAAAGAACGTGCTTCTCTGTAAGCGCTTATAACAAGCGAGAGACGGGGAGGAGTCTTGGAAAGTTGTGTGCTCCTTTTCAACAAAGGTCGTATTTGTTTCCTCCTTATCCACAAAATCAATTTCAATTTCAATTTTCGCAGCGTAAAAACGATGAGCAATATCCTGGGGGTCGAGGCTGCTTCCATCTCCATTTCCACCACCATCAATGGTGAATTTCCCTCCCCTTTTCTTAAATCACCCAGCATGTCCTCCTTCCCTCTCATCCTACCTACCAATTCCTCCAGACCCAAAGTATCAGTAATTCGAACTCTCAACAGCTCCACAGGAAGTAAGTATTTCATATCTCAATAACTTACTATTGATTTCATCAAATATTAAATGGGTTGCGTGGTTGTGTGTGTGTGTGAAAAAACTGGTAGGGAGTAGTGGGGCCACGGCACAAGTTGAGCAACTAAAGGAAGTTGAAACTGAAGTTGCTGAGGGTTATAGTATCACCCAAATCTGCGATAAGATAATTGATTTGTTCTTGTATGAGAAGCCCAAGTCTAAAGAATGGAGAAAGTACTTAGTTTTTAGACAGGACTGGAAGAAGTACAGTGATTGCTTCTATAATCGGTGTCGAGCTCGGGCTGATACCGAAAATAATTCTGAATCAAAGCAACAGTTCATTGCATTAGCAAGAAAAGTGAAAAGGGTATGACTTTCAGCTATTATAAATTTATCATGCTGTATGTGATCCCTCCCTATTAAAGTCAGCTTGACTATTTTCCAAATTATGCAGATTCTTTTTATGAATATTTCTGTTTTTACTGCTCACGGTACTAATTTATCTAGTTTACAGAAGTTATAGTTTTATTTTCTAAAATTAAATAATGTTTGTGAAATATAAAAATGCTTTTGAGTTTGTAAAGTCATAATGCAACTTTTATTTTGGGACGGAGGTGTTCTTATTATCGAAAATGGATTCTGTTTTGGAGTTTGGGGATATTGTACTACTACTTTTTAGAGCTTGTGTTAGTTGTGTTTTGATCAGGAATGAGCATTGCAGATTGATGATGAAATGGAAAGGCATCATGTACTTCTTCAAGAGATTGAAGATAGCCCTATGGACATTAATGCGATTGTTGCCAGGCGGCGTAAAGACTTCACGGGAGATTTCTTCCGTCATTTAACGTTGATTCAAGAAACAAACAATAACTTGGAGGACCGCGATGGTAACATACTGAATGTTTTTTCTTTAAGTAACCTTAATCTATGTTAATATTGTGATTGCATGTGTAGCTTTGGATGTTTGTATTGAAATTGATTTCTCAGCAGCAGAAACAATCTTGGGGGAAAGTGGAAAAAACATTGGAAATTGTTCTTTAGCTAGTTGTCAATAATCCAGTACACTGTTTTGTCGTTTTTGGTGATATTTGAATATGCCCCAGTGATACTTTGTAGCTCATCAAGAAGAATGAAATTAAGTTTTCACTATAACAGGGATATTAGGGGATGTGTATGACACATAATTGTGATAGCTTGCATTGCAGCTATGCCTGGTTGAAGCTGAAGAAATGTGTTTGAATAATACAGTGTCTGTCTTATGATCTTATCTGTTATTATCTTTGCAGACTAATTTGAGTTTTAAGTTTTATTAGCTTAATTAATAAAAATGTTGGGATGTGAGAATTGAAGTCAGACATCAGAAACATAGTTTTTTGCAGTTGGTTGGGTAAAAGGCCTAATAGCTTGAGCTCTTGGGTCAGGTTGGGCTCCAAGCTGGGATATGAGCCATTTATTAGACTTGCTCCCTCTATCCCCTCAAAGAAATGACAGATTAATCTATATGGATAAGATGCTCAAAAATGTTGGAAATCGATCACCACCACTCACCGCCCACAGTGATATCTCACGTTACATTTTTTTCCTAGTTTGCCCCTAGCCGTGATGAGTGTTACATTGGTGTCTGGTCTTGCATGTGCGGGGCATAGATGTCATTTAAGAGAATTAGTATTATCTTCAAAAATAATATTCCTAATATCTTTTCATCCCTCGTCACTCCCAACCAATAGCGCCGACAACCCACTCTCCCCTAACAAACCTCTCTCTCTCTCTCTCTCTCTCTCTCTCTTTCTCATTCGGTCTGTCTTTGTTCTCCTTTTTTATCCACCTATTTCCACCTCTTAATCTCCTCCCTCAACTTCCTCCAACTCCACTCTCCTCCGCTGACGACGACGACAACACCACAACATCATCCTCTACTACGAATCCATCGATTACACCCAGCACTCCTACTCCCTCCATTCCCTTCCCGTGCTACCTTTCAAGAAATCTCGCTGCTAGATATTCCTATTAGGGTTTTCAAGATTGGGAAGTCAAAATTGTTCAAGATTGTTTAAAATTTTTCCATCTGGGTTTTCAATTTTCGGAAACATTTTCACATATGGTTGTTGGGTTGGGCTTTGTTTCCAAAATCCTTGATTACCGTTGGATGGGGTTTCGAATCTGCTGGCTTAATTAGAGTGGTGAACTTTAGAAAAGCCAATTTCAAACCTTTTAGTTCCGGGTCGGAGGGCATCAAGGAAAGATCTGGACACTTGCAAAGCAGTTTGAAGAAATGGCAAGCCATCGAATCTTGAAAAATTTGCTCTTTGAAATTTTGAAGAGTTGCGATTCATGGCTACTTCGAAAAGATGGTGTGCTCTAATTAACGGCCGTAATTTCATCAAATCACACCTCACTTCCGCCCCTGATCATGTCCTCATCCTCGATGAGACTTGAGATATACAATGCTACTTGTTCCCCGATGATGATGATGATGAATCTCTAGCAGTCAATCTTAATGCCCATGGCACATGATTTATACATATTTTAAATTTATTTTTAGTTACATTTCTTTATTAGTTAAGTGGGTTTAAAATTTATTAGACCAAAATGCCCTTCACCCTAAAATGAAAATTATAAAAATTACCCTTGTACATGATTTGCACATGATCAATTCTGTTATTTTTCTAATGCCCATCATGGCTAGGGGGCAAACTGGGAACAAATGTAACGTCAGGGACAAAACGTAGGTTGGGGTGCACTATGGGATTTGGTGTAAACTTTGGAGTGCTATTTGTCTTTTGGCCTAGAATTAATGTCCACTGTCGAGAAATTATTTGGACTCTTGGAGAGTTGATGGATTCATGACCAATGTAGCAGCGGTTGTGAAAGGAGAGTCGGAAATTTGTGAAGGGAAGAGAAAGAATGAGGAAGTGAGAGAGTCTGTAGGTCTCTCAAGATTTGTAGGAGTGTGCGTGTAAGGTTAAGGTATTGGTGGTGTAACCCACTTAGAAGTGAGGTAGCCATTTATATGGTGTTCAGTGTTCTGAGCACACAAAGACCTTTTGTCAGTGCCTTAACATGATTATATTACAAAATAGTTAGTGTGTGAGCTACTGTTTTTGTTGGTTGGCATGTAATCTGTGTACATGCATAGCAAGGGAAATAATTAGGAGTACTATGGGCGGTAGCAAGGCTACACTATAAGCATGGGAGCCAAAAGTTGGACGCTAGGTAGGCAGTGAATGAGTGAAGATTAGCATTAAGACGAACTATTGGAGCACCCCCAGGACTGCATGCGGCGCTTGTTTCAAGGATGAATGATGTTATCTTCTGTATTGGAAAATGATATTATATCGATCTCCCAGCGCAATCTAACTGTGAAGTAAAATTTCTTCTCACAAGATATCTAAATTAGATCTAGATTCTAAAATCAGGAGTGAAGAATGAGAAGAATAATTATTCATAGGTTAAGACCGGAGTTCAAGGGGTTAGTTACAACGATTCGTGGTAAAAAGCTTATTGGCCAGCCAGGAAGACAGATAACTCTCATTTTGAGGGAGCTAAGTTGTGAAGTTAAATAAGGTTATCGGTGTATTAGAGAATTAGAGAACAGTGAATGTTTTGATTGCCTGTTTTTGAGACAAAGCCTGCTAAAGACGTCTTATGAACTAAAATAGTGACTAATAATAGGCTCTTGAACATCTTTTTGGAGGAACAAGATAATTGGAGAGGATTGCCTAGAAACCAAGCTTATCAAGCTACAGCTAACAAAGGTTGGGTAGACAAATCCAAAGTCGAGGAAGAGATTGACTTTCAGGAAGGTGGATGGATTGAAGATCAAGCTTCTAAAAGAAAAATACTTACTCACTTTTCAAACTATTTTGAACTGCGTACACAATAGCACACTACCTAAAGGACCTCACAAGTTGTGTGCCCAGCGCACTATACACCATATACATGGCAGCCCATCAATTATGGGTGGATTACACCACTTGTAACGATGCTCTTACATATACTCTATTTTAACTCTTGAGACACCTATCTACTCTGTTATTGCTTCTCTCTCTCTCTCTCTCTCTCTCTCTCTCTCTTTCAAAGACCCAAAATCTCAAAGATTGGGGCCTCTTGTAGAGAGCTAGAAAATGGAGAGTTTCTGGATCATCTTGTAACTGGTTTATGCCAAGTATTAAGCTAGTGTACTTGTCGTTAATTTTAATCAACTTTCTGTCTTTGTCCATGCTTGGTGCAACACAAAATAGATGACACTCACTGTATATCTCCTGCAGACTTTTTTCTGCCCACACTAGAACCTGACTGAAATATGTTTACCTACATAAATTCTGTCCTCCCAGGGTACACCTGAAAAATGCTATCTGGCAAAGAGTATGCTTCCCATTGGGATTATTTCTTAGGTTCGGGCTTTTACAATTTGATACCAAATAACAAATGCTATAAGTAAGCCCTCTTTGTGCTAAATGGCTTAGTTTGTTATTGATATTTTTGTTATCACATATTCTTAGTTTCACTTTGAAATGGAATGCATGTCCAGGAGTCTTATAAGCCAATAAGCTCCTTTGTTCTTGATGGGAAATTCGTAAATACTAATCCCTCAGTTTCATTTATATTGGCCACAAGACAAAAGCTCGTGGTTTTAGAATTCCTAATATATGTCTCAACAACTACTGTCTAATTGTTGGATTTCCATTTATACCCTTTATTTAGTTAATTAATGTGCAATGCTTACCTTATAAATACTCAACTTGGTTTGGGGTATTATTAGAACCTAGATAATTAATGTGCATTAAACTTCTAAGAGGCCAATAAAGGAAAGTAGGCCATCAGATTTCCAGAACTTTTTCTGTAAACAACCCAGAGTTGAAAATCAGCTGCTACTATTTCTAATGATTTTAGTGCGCACGTTTGCCAAAACTAAAGGAATCAATTTCTTCACCTTCTATTGGCTGGTAGTTTATAGTACTCCCTTTGTCCCAAAATATATGACGTTTTGGGGTTTTTCACACAGACCAAGGTATCTTGATATTCTTGCCCAAAGTGCCAAACACGAGTTACGGAGCCAATAAATATGGGTAGAATTGGAAAAAAAGGGAAAAAGTTCCTTGAAAATTGCAAAGTGTCATTTATTTTGGAACAAAATAACTCTCCCAAAACGTCATATATTTTGGGACGGAGAGAGTAGCTTTTATGTTTGTTAGCCTATCCTTTGTCTTTCTTTCCACACACACACATGACACACCCGCCCCCCTCCTTTTTTCTTGCAGCATCATGTCAATGCACGCCTTTTTGACTTTGTCTTAGAGTGGAGTTTTGACTCATAATTTAGTGGCCCCTTTCAATGATTTATCATTTAGCTAATATGATTCCTTAGAAATTTCTTATATTACCAAAAAAGATGCAAAATCCCTCACTGAAAAGGACTAGGGACAGGGGCACAAATAAAGAGGTAAATTAGCTGCATAAGGGACATAAGAAGAGTAATCTACCTTTGCCACTTGGTTTGGCAGCTGTTGCAAGGCTTGGAGCTAGATGCTTATCTGCAGTCAGTGCTTACGATAAGACACTGGAGACTGTGGAGACATTGGATGCAGCCCAGGCCAAATTTGATGATATCCTGAACTCGCCTTCTGTGGACGTGGCGTGTGAAAAGATTGAGAACCTTGCCAAGGCAAAAGAACTTGACTCTTCTTTGGTGCTATTGATAAACAGTGCTTGGGCTTCAGCAAAAGAATCCTCTACCATGAGAAATGAGGTAAGAATTACAACTTTTACTCAATTCCCTTAGCTCACAATGATCTGTTACTTATGGCAATATTACTTCAGAAAATACAGAAGCAAGGCGATTAATCTCTTTTCCTTGCTGGAAAATAGAGAGAAAGAAATAAAAACCTTTTCTTGCTTTTCATTTTCAACCCTCATCCCCTCTGTTTTACATCATACAAAACATACATTCCATGTTCTCTGACTTTATTTGCTTTTCCTTTTGCTTTGTTAGTTTATTTGTTATGATTAGACATTTAATTGCAGGTAAAAGACATAATGTATCGGCTATATAAAGCAACAAAGAGTAGTCTAAAGAGCATTGCACCAAAAGAAATAAAGCTGCTCAAGTATCTGCTGAACATTACAGATCCTGAAGAGCGATTCTCAGCATTGGCAACCGCTTTCTCCCCTGGCGATGACCAGCAGGCCAGGGATCCTACTGCTATATACACGTTAGAGAACTTTATGCTGCGTACTGTTTTTTCATTGATGTATTTTTGTTTTTAACCTGTATAATAGCCATCCTTAGTTTTACGTTTCTTGTTGGAGCAGAACTCCCAAGGAGCTTCACAAGTGGATTAAGATCATGCTTGATGCTTATCATCTAAACAGCAAAGACACTGATATAAAGGAGGCCAAGCAGTTAACCCCACCGATTGTTATCCAGAGGCTTTTTATCCTCAAGGAAACAGTTGAAGAGGAATACCTTGATCAAAGTGATAAAGTCCCAAAAGACGAGGAATGATGAAGTTCTCTACTTCACCATCATTATATTTACAGTTAGCAGGTGCTGACTGATGGACTACCAGCCCCATGTTTGAAGCACTCCACCAATGAGTTCCGTTTTTTAAGTATCGTCTTTCAGAGGCAGCAGCTTTACCTGCTCGAAAATGGTTGAAGGAAGCTTTATATGGTTGTGGAGACTAGTACACTAAGTCACTTTGCGCGCATTGGTAGCCACTAGTTTGTACAGTCTAGGTAGGCTCCATCAAATTGTTGCGTTATTACTTCACTCAAGTGAACTATTTAGTCTATAAAACTTGTGTGATTTCTTGGTTTTTCTTTTCCCTATTTCTCCCCCAACACAGTACCGTCAAATTATGTACTTTGGGTGCAGCCATTTTTTTGTGGAGCTATGGGTAGGATACTAGGATTCATGCTCCACCATGTTGAAAGTAGAGGTGGCAAAAGGGCGGGTTGAGCGGGTATGTGCCTGTTACTGTTAGTGTCAAATTGATAGCATGTGCATTAGTGGGCGATTTGGTTAGCTTAGGCGTTCATTCATCCTTGAGTAGGAAAAACTACTTTTGGGATACGATTTTTCCCAATAAGTTGAGCAAATGCAACTACATTCACAGAGAGCTGGTGCTTTCCCATTGTTAACAATATAAAACCTCATCTCAACCGGTAATGGTTTTGAAGGGACCCAACCTAATGCCACCCACGTGTAAAGACACGTGGTCGCCAGCACAGCTATAAGGGCCCACTTCGATCACAAACAAGGCAATCAAGGTCGACCATCTGGTGAGATAGGCGATCACATCCAAATAGTTTGAAGATCACCCAGGCTTGGCGGACCAGCTGAGGACCACGCATGCCCGACCATGCGATTGAGGAACACTCAAGCTCATCCAATAGATTTCTCGACATCGCATTGTACCTAGCTAGCCACGTGTTGCCACCACATTGGAAGGATGTGGGGTTGTTCTGTGTCAGCCGCAATTCGTCTCCACTAACCCACCTCCTAATACGCAAGGTACAATAACAGAGTACGGAGCCAATAGGAGACCGCCAACTAGCCGACCAACCACAGGTTGGTCTCCACGTTTAATAGTTAGTCTTGGCTTGGTGCCCAAGCTAGGGGCTATAAATAACAACCTTCACCACCTTCAAACAGGTTACATGCTATTTTCACACTAACAAGTACACGCTCACTCTCAACCCACAAAGTTATTATCAGAAGCTTGAGGAATCGCCTAAGCTCTGGCTCATATCTCCCATTGTTACTGACTCTCACCTCGGAGGGCTTTAGCTGGGAAAACCTCACAGCTTCCTAACGGTGCTCATAATCTTTCAAGTTATCATCTTCACAGCAGAAACCCAAGAGAACCAAGAGATTCAAACACCATCTCAGAAAAAAGGCAGATGGGGCTGACAGCCATTCTGGCTCACGCCGGGCCATTGATCAAAAAGTCAATGAAGAAAAGAGAAAAAGGAAAAGGAAAAAGCTCACCTCATCCTAAAACGACTTTTCCAAGCGGAATTAAGGGTGAAGCTTCCTGCCTCAGGAGAAGAATCAGAAGTCAGCGACCGACTATTTGAAACATGATCTGTCTTGAACTGATTCGTGAGTGTAACTAAAGAGGATTCTCCATAATGGACCTCCAAATAATGCAACTACCCTTTTTCGCGCATTGATCGAAGAGTCTTCTATTCAATTATCTCGTACTCGTCTGGTAAGCATACATTCTTTGTATACTCCTTGGGAAGCTCCGCGGGAACGACGACTGGAAGATTCATTTCCTAGTGGGATGATGCTATTTCGGAGGGGAAACACTGGTAGCCAGTCATGCCGACCTCATACTCAGAAAAACTCAAGCCCAAATATCCTACTCACTCCTTACACATCAGCTGAATCAGTCACCCGTTTTCTTGGCATGATTAGGTTTAATAAATAATTTGGTCTCTGAACTTAACAATTATTTCTGTTTGTTTTCCCATACTTGTACCATTCCTATTTTGGTACCTAAACTGCACATTTGGCAATACAATTAGTCCCTCAAGCAACAATCGTTAGTTGAGACGTTAAAAATTGCATGCAATGTCTTAAATACCCTTACTAAATGCTGAGTGAGATTCCATACTAGAATTAGATGTTGAGTTGGATTTTTTTTTTCAAAGCTAAGAGCACCTCCATTGCAAACTTCCTATCTCCTCTTCTTAATAAGAAGAGATGGTTTTGCAATGGTGACTCTTCCTATCTCCTCTTCCTAAAATGTCAACAAGGAGAGAGGTGTTGTTTTCTTGCAAAATAGGAAGAGAAAATGGGCTGAGGGATAATGCACGGAGGGAGCAACGATGTGGTGCATTGGCATTTACTGGTGCGTGCACCACACACGGAGGTGAGGTGAGTGAGAAGGTCATGGAGTGGGTCCGACCGGTCTATTTTCTGTAATTATTTTCTTTTTAGAGTGGGGATATTCACACCCCAAAAACCTATCTCTACACCCCACTTGAAATAATTACACAAATGTCATTAAGTGAAATGACCTAATAAGCCATTTTAAACATTACACCCCATTAATTTATCTCTCACCCTATTGAAATAACTATAATACCTTTATACTAAAAGACAAACAATACTCCTTACACCCCATTGTTTTATATTTACACCCCAAATCTCAAAATCACAAATACTATACTAAAAGACAAATAATACTCCCTACACCCCATTATTTTATATTTACACCCAAAATCTCAAAATCACAAATACATGTAAAAGTTTATGGGACCTAATTGTTTTTTCTTCTTCCAATTTTTTTTTTCAAAAAACTCTCTCAAAACCAACACAAAACATAATCACATTGTCAAAAATAACATTATAAGGAGCTTAAAGAAGTCATGGGGTCGGGTAATGTAAGTATTTCTTTCACTTTCTTCGACTAAAATTTGATTTTTTGCCCAAAAAAATCGAGCTGGGTATTACGGCTGTTTGACTCTGGTGTGATGAACACCCTTAAAGCTGTTCGGCCAGTGTTGGACGAACAGCTTTAAGGGCGTTCACTACGCTCTGGTCGAACACCAACACTTATGTTCATCTCAGCATGGCCGAACACTCTAACTGATGTTCATCTCATCCTGACCGAACATGCTCACCTCTGTTCATCTGAGCCTAGCCGAACACTCTCACTTCTGTTCATCTCATCCAGGTCGAACAAACCAACATCCACACACTGGCGGACAGTGCATGAACAGTGCAGAATCATGAATTTTTAACATGTTTTTTTTTTTGTTTATTTTTCAGGAAGCAAACACGTTTCCTACTGAGCACAGTGTTGGTCCTGTAAATGATGCGATCATTCCTCTTCAACAATAGATTGTTATAGATTACAACAATGTGTTTGTAAATCACTCATATTTTTCATCCCAGGATGATTTATTTGATTGGGTGCGTGCGATCGGAAGGGAGAATGGGCTTGTGATAGTAATTACTAGGTCTGATAGTGGTACGGCAAATAGATGACCTCGGTTGACTTTAGGTTGTGAACTTGGTGGGCAAACCTCGTCAAAAAAAGGGTGATGATTCGAGTAAAGTAACAAAGAATAGGAAGAGAGAATGTGGATCGAAAAAATATGGGTGTCCATTTCGTTTGAAGGGCATACAATTATGTGAAGGAGTATGAGAACTTCAGGTTGAATGTGGGTTGCATAACCATGCCGAGGCCCCTCACATGCATGGCCACTCATTTGTCGGTCGATTATCAGACCCGGAGAAGGCTTATGTTCTTGACATGTCGCATACCAATTCGAGGCTAAAGGATATTTTGCAAGGTTTACACAAGAAGTTTAAAAGTAATAAGTCTTCAATACGAACTATTTACAATGCTCGTAGCAAGAATAAAATTATCGAGCGTGATGGTTGATTGCAAATGCAGCAGCTTGTAGCAAAATTGATGGAGCATGGATATTATTACCATCATATGAGATGTGAGAAAACCAACATTGTTCAAGATTTGTTCTTGGCTCATCCAATGAGTGTTGAGCTATTGCGTTCTTTTCCCAAGGTTCTCTTCATGGATTACACTTACAAGACAAACATATATAAGTTACCCTTGTTGGAGATTGTTGGTGTCACGTTGACAAATATGACATTTTTGGTTGGAGCTGCGTATATGGGGTCGGAGTTGCAAGATAGCTATATTTGGGCGCTTGGTATTTTGAGAGCTTTAATGAATCAATCATCCTTGCCAACTGTGATAGTAACTGACAGAGATCTTGCGTTAATGAATGCAATTGAGGTAACTTTTCCTACCTCCCAACACTTCCTTTGTCGATAACATATCAACAAAAACATCCTTGCGAATTGTAAGAAATACTTTCACACGAAATTGCAATGGGATCAATTTACCATCTGTTGTAATTTTTTTGGTGGATGCAAAAAATGAGCAAATATATTAAGAATACCTGAAGAGATTTCAGATGGATTTTATTGATTATCTCGTTGCGGTTGAGTATGCCATGAAGCAATGGATACAGCCGTATAAGGAAAGATTTGTATCGGTTTGGACGAATAATGTAATGCACTTCGACAACAACACAACAAGCATGTATTTAAATGTTTTCAACATTTCATTATTTTCTATAAATTTTGTCATGCAATACAAATATTAATTGTATCTTATTTCAGGGTGGAGAGTCAACATGCAGCTTTGAAAAGACAGTTGAAATCAAGTCAAGGTGACTTTGAGACATGTTGGAGACAGTTGCACACCCTGATTGAGACATCTCACATTGCAATCAAGGTGTCATTCACGAAAAGCCTTACAGTCGTTCTTCCGAAATACAGATCAATTATATTTCAACAACTTCGAGGTTTGGTGTCTAGTCATGCATTGAGTCTGATATACAATGAGATGACTAATATACCTGAAGATGGTTATATAGACCTGTTGTTGTGTGGTTGTGTACTTCGAAGAACATGCGGGTTGCCTTGTCGTCATGAGATTGCTGAGTATATGAGAAATGACTGTCCAGTTCCCCTTGATCAGGTTGGTTCATTTTGGAGGAAATTTGATATGTTACCTATTCCTGAGAATGTTGAAGTTTCAGTGAAGCTGGATATGGACAATTGATTCAATAGCACGTATGATGAGATTTGTGAATATTATGAGAACACTCCTGAGTCTGAAAAGTTGTTAATCATTAAAAGAATGATGGAGGTGAAAGAGGCGAGAACAAACTCCTTGATTGTTCCACAGGATGAAGTGCGCACTCGTGGTCATCCAAAGCCTGCGAAGGTAAAAAAAGATAAATCAACCAAGTGTGATCCGACTTTCTTTGAGCATGTGGAGTCGATGATAGATAAGCTGCTCCCCTTATGATCAAGGATTGTTATACGAGGTTGGTCCACCGCAGCAACCTCCCACGTTCACTACAGTTCCCCAGCTTAACGAAAATATTCCGGTATTAATCTTTTTTTATTTCAAGGATTGCTATACGAGGTTTGCTATATGTATATATTATGGATTTAATATGTTTTAACTTTTAATAGGTTGTGTGACCATGTACGAAGGCCGAGAAAGCTAGTGGTAATTACGTTCAGCAATTCCCAAAGGAATTTCGGCCTTTCATATTGGGCACAACGAATATCATTGGTGACGGTCATTGCGGTTTTCGTGTCGTAGCTGGGTTTATGTATAGAAGTGAAGAGTCATGGAGCAGGGTTCGAGCAGATTTGTTGATGGAGTTGATTTCAAAGCAGGAGTTGTACACACGTTTCGTAATTGAACGTAATCGTGTTACTAAAGTGAACGCGAGTCTACAATACAACGACATTAGTGCTCCCAAGGCATATTGGTTTGATGCAAATGATATGGGTCATTTGGTGGCATCGTATTACAACATTGCTTTCATGGTATTAGATAAAAAAACATTGCTTCACTTACTTACCATTGAGGACCGCACCCCCAAATCATCCACAAATTAAACCGCAAGTAAATTCACGCCTAAAAGCAATAAAGCATACATTTTAAAAGATTAAAGTATCAAATAAGACATCTTAACTTTAATAGTAAATACACAACATAAAAGTATAAAATAATTATAATTATTACCTCAAGTAATGCCATGGAACCAACTATCTGCTCCGTGTTATACCTAGATGCTTGTCCTAGCTGTCTATATAAATATGCAAGGGTGGCAGTTCCCCACGCATAAGTATCTAGAGTTTGAAGATCCTCAAGCCACTCTAAGTATGCAATAGGTACACGGGTCCCGCTCTTATCAACAAATATCGTGCAACCCAAGACCAATAAGAAGTACGCCCTCACAGCACAACCCACCCTAAACTCATCCTCAGACGTGACATCATCATTAAACCTCACATGTAGCCACTCCAATGCATGTCACCGAAGCCCCCCTCTTATTTCTCATGCTCTCAAAAACCTCTTCAAGTAACACTCCCAACATCTCACTCACATTTGAGGCATCAACATCCCTAACACAAGATAATGGATCACCCACAATCGGAAGACTGAGCAGACAAAACACATCGTCTAAAGTAATGGGCATCTCCCCGAAAGGCATATGGAAAGTGTTAGTCTCTGGATGTAAGGTTGTAAACAAATCAATTCTTTTGTATTCGATTCGGTATTCGAATTCAGTATTCGGTATTTGTATTCGAAATATTCGAATTCGATTTTTTTTAATATTCGATAAGGATTTGAATTCGAATACGAGTTTGGTGGTATTCGATTCGAGTATTCGCGAATAGTATTCAAATAATATTTAATATAATTAATATTATATATATATATATATATATATATATATATATATATATATATATATATATATAAGTTATTAAAAAAACCCTAAATTAACCTAACCTCACACAAACACACTCATAGCACAGTACGGGGATACGGCTCACAGTCACTGCCTCACGCCCTCACCCCAGAACTTAACCCAGAATCCAGATCCCCCATTCCCAACACTCCGGCAACTGGCGCTGGGCAGCCTCCTTTTCGACCTCGACGTGACTCCTCCCAGCTACTTCGCTCACTCTCTCGGCTATTTCACTACTGTGGTGGGCTCACTCTCTTCTCCTCGCCGCCATCATCGTTGAAGGATTTCGTACTCGTCGTCTTTAATCGGCTTCGACTCCGGCTCGTGTGCTTCTCTCCATCGTAACTCGCAACTCGCTCTCGCTGGTGACCGGTAATTTGTTTATTAAACCCTAATTTCTTAAAACACTATTTTCATGAGATGGGTTCTCTCATTCTGTGTGTGAGATTCTTTGGGGTGAAAAATTGATTCAATGGGTTCTGTGAGATTCTTTGGTGACTGGTAATTTGAAATATTTGACTTAGAAACATGAGCAGAAATATGAACTAGAAGTAATTACAAATCCCCTGCATTTTTCAATTCTATTTATACAAGATGTAGTTTCAATCATCAGTTGAACTTTTAAAAACAGAGAGTAACCCTAACAAGAAGTAACTGTCAGTTGATGCCATTTACTCGGACATTTTGTTCTACTTATGAAGGATGTCATTGTCATCTCAACTACGAGTTAAGCTTTAATACAAGGCTATCTGTAATGTTTCACTAAAAGTGAATATCTTAAAGTTACAAACTTAGACCTACCTCTCCAAATTCTCCAATGTCCATGACGAATTTAGAAGAACGTGAATCATCTGATTCAATAAAGTGTTTCTCCACCATAGATACTTTAGAAGGCTCTGACTGATTCTTGTCAACATCACTAGAGTGTTTTTCTGGTGCGAAACTTCACGAGTGTGGTCACCCATGCTCTGGTAACCTGGCGATCTTGAAAGTTCATTGAGCATTTTAGAATCATCATTCTCTGATTGGTGCAATGTAGGTCCATTTCTAAGAAGAGGAACTTCAGATAACATATTACCAATACTTTCATGCTTTCTCTTATTTACTGTAACAAAATTCTTCAGTGATGACTGTACAATACTAGTACAGTGAGGTAAACCTTTTTTCTCCCCAATCTGTTTTTGCATTTCTATCGAACTGGTGAACAGTGTCTATCACTTGCGGCACTATTTTTCTTTCCAGAAGTTTCCCACTGCGGATCATAAAGAAGTTATCGGCTTTAGTGATGCCATGGGCTCTAAGAGCAAAGTCCTTCTTTGAGGAAACATATTTCTTGTTATGGATCACATTTTGAGCGAGCAAGGGCATGATTCCTCCTCGCCTTTAGTATCGGACATAGTTCCTCCCCAAAGTGACTTCTTTGGGATCATTGCCACCGTGATAACTCCTTCAATGACGATTGTTAACCAACATCATGATTAGGACTCATTTCGAGGTTAACTTGCTTTTGGATGACTTCACTTGGGCATATGAACTGAATAACTAGCATGACTTGGAGAATAGATCTTCTCTAAAGCATCTCTTAAAGTATGTAGAATAGAGTTTTCATCTGAAAAAAAAATATTTTTCTTTTATCAGGAGTTACGTTGACATCGCATGATTTAGTTGGAACAGTAAAATTCATAATAGCAATTGGATATTGCTTAGAATTTGCGCCTCTATATAACTCATTGACTATCTTGCTGATTTTTGACATATCTACCGGCCGATCATTTACAAAAAAATATTGTCTATCACCTAAATTCCATCCGCAACCATTTCCAGACTTGGAGAGAAATCCATCGACCTTGCAAGCATCTGATATACATATACTCACAGGCTCTAAGCAGGTGAAGGTGCTTATGCCAAACACTGTTATGATGTTATCTTTAAGCAACCCACTTCTTTGTGTCATAAGTACCACATACTTTGCATTTCTTCCGTTTGTGTTTGAGCAAACCACTTCCCTGTGTCATAGCTAGATATATTTATAAATGCAGTTTGAAATAGTCTGTACTCTGCAATGTTTTTATATAAATTCAAATTATAACTATTTCGCTGTCATTCTTTGATGTTTTTCTAAGTTATTTATTATTATTATTTTATTAATAACATTTTATTAGTTATGTCATGTTTATTACTAATTTTTTTTATTAATCTTTGTTCTAAAGTCATTTGGGTAGAACATGGATGCGTCAAATATAATAGAGCAATTCAAACACCTCAAGTAGACGATCGTGTGAGTTTATTATTTATTATTATTATTTTATTAATAACATGTGAGTTTTATTTTTTAAAATTCATTTGAGATATTTGCATATTTACATGATTATGATTTATGACAATCAAATTGATATCTAATTGATTTTTATTTTTATTTAGGAGGAGGACGAGCCGGTTCATATCATATTGCGAACATGATGGTTGGATGTCGGATGCTAGTCTAATTTTTATTATTCGGTGTTTTTTTTTTATGAATTTGACAATTGATATTTATTTATGTATTTGATATTTATTGTGGATGTTATGGATATTTGATCTTATGGATGTTATTTGTTTTTGTTATGGATATTTAATGTTATGGGTTTTTGTTATGGATAATTGATGTTTTATTCATATTAATTCATATTGAAAAATCGAATATTCGAATCGAATACTCGAATCGAGTATTCGAATCATTAATTATTAAATAGATTTTGTAAAAAAAACAAAAAAAAATTTCAAATCGAATACTTGAATCGAATCGAATAATTCGAATATTAATTTCGAATCGAATACAAATCAATTTTAATATTCGAATAATAAACGAATACGAATACTTGAATAATTTCACGAATACGAATCGAATATTGCAATATTCGATTTGATTCGATTCGTTTACACCCCTATCTGGATGTCATCGTTCCACGAAAACAGAAACTAACACCTTATTCACATCAGCATAGCATACCTGCCTTAGTCGACTAAGCGCACTGCCCCTGACCATACCCCGAAAGACCCTCGAATCTTTGCCATTCGGAATGACCCAATTAAGCAACTTCTGTATGTGATTATGGCATTTTAGAATACCACACTCTTCTTTACCAGCCCAAATATATGCAGCTACGTGTGACTCATATGAAGTCAGCAACGATGTATCACGTTGACCACCAAAAAATACGAGCTCAATCTGAGGCTCATAAGTCTGCTGAAACTGCCACTGCAACTGCTCGAATTGAAATGGCTCCTGATCCTACTCAAAAGTCTACTGGAACTGCCCCTGCGACTACTCAAACTGAAAATGGTCCTGGTCCTGCTGAAAATGCTCATGCTCAAAAGCCTGCCCCTGCCCCTGCCCATGCTCGTGTTCTTGTTGGCATGCTTGTTCCATTTCTTTCCTAGCGGATGTCGTCACCTTTTTCCTTGTATAAACGTTTCTAAACATTTTTCCTATAAACACCGAATAAAATAAATCATAATTAGGTTATAGTTCCAATAAAACAAAATCAAAGTCTGAAAAGTGAGATGAACAGATCATAGGCTGTTCGGCCAGGCTGAGATGAACAGACCATAGGTTGTTCGGTTAGGCTGAGATGAACAGACCATAGGCATTCGGTTAGGTGAATGAGCAGCAGGAGGCGTTCACCAGTGAGATGAGCAGCAAAGGAGCGTTCGGGCAAGCTTAGATGAACGCCTTACGGTGAGTGCGGCTAGCATGGGATGAACAGATAGGAACGCGTTCGGCCAGTCTAAGATGAACGCGTTAAAAGCTGTTCGCTTAGTTCTGGTCGAACACCACTAATGGTGTTCATCAAACCAGGTCCGAACCGAGCCTTATATTCAAGTTTTCAAATTTTTTTTCTATTTTTTAACAAATGCAATCCAAAAATCATTAATGAAAAAAAATCAAACATTGTTATTGATACTTAAATTTTACCTATACCTAGTATTCAAGTGTAGGAGGAGAATGAAAATTCATACCTATGCTTGAAAACATTGTAGTTTGTTGCTTGAACTCTTAATGAAAGAGAGAATGTTGCTTGAACTCTTGTTGTATGTTGCTTGATCCAGGAACAAGAGTGCACAAGCTGTTGTTCGCAGGAAGAGGAAGAAGAACTCGTCGTCTTTTTTTTTTTTTTGGCATCTGGGAATGCATAAGCCATTGTAAATGAATTGGGAAGGGTGGCAATTTCGTAAATTGGGTGGTTACAATGGGTAGGTTAGTAATTAATTGGGTTGGTGGGTTATTAATTGGTTTTGAATAGAAAAGGGTAAAATAGGTAGTTGGTGGGGTGTTTAGATAAATGAAAGAAATTAATGGGGTATAGAAATAAGTTTTTGGGGTGTGAATATCCCCACTCTTCTTTTTAATGTTACCGTTCATTTGATACTATTGTGTGTGTGTGTGGAGGGGGGGGGGCAGATTACCGTTTGGTGGGGGGGTTGGGTTTTTAATTACTTTTAAAAAAAACAAAATAGCCGTCGTTTGTGGTTTTTTTCAAAAAAAAAATATAAGTTTTTTTTCCTTCTTCCCTATAAATATACCACCTCAATCTTCTTCATTTTCTCCACAACTTCCTCATTCTCTTCTTCAAAATCTCTTCTAAAAAATCACTTTCTCTACATACTTATCTTCCAATGGATTCAAGAGGTACTAATTTTTACCAAAATTTATTGAATTCTTCCGATATTGAAGAAAATCAAAATACACAAAACTCTCGTGTTCCCGAAAATGTTCAACATTCTTAATTTTCATCTACTCCCCAATACCCCCAATATCCGCCTAATTTTTACAACAATCCAAATGTTCCCAATTATCCAAATTTCTATATGCCTCCAAATTTTCCAAAATTTCCAAATTTCCGAAATTTTCAAGTTCCTCAAACTATTGGGAATTCATTAAGTAACGTTCTCTTTCCTCCAAATTATTGGCAACCTACGGAAAACCAATTTTTCACTCCATAAGGTACGCTTTGTGCAATTTCTTAACCATACATATCTTCGAATGACTCACGTCCAACAAGTGTAGATAAGATTTCGTCTGGTAATTTTTCGACAACACTGTCATCGGTTTCTGAGACACAAATCAATTTAGAAACAATTGATTTGGATGATGAAACTGTAGCGGTACCGGTAAAACACAAGTCTCAAATACGTGCAAGATGGACCAATGATGAAAATCTTGCACTTACAGAAGTTGTGCAGACTATTGACCAATGTCCAATAGTTGGTAATAGTCAAAAGAGTATACAATATTGGAAGCGTGTTGCTGATTATTACAATGAACATCTCCCAAGTTCATCGATTCCGAGAGATATTGCGAGGTTGACACCACGTTGGTCAACTAGAATTGCTCCATCAGTGAGAAACTTCAAGAAATCTACAATATGCTTGTCAATGCTAAACACAACGGTTGGAGCGATGATATTTTAACAAAACATGCAAGGGCGGTTTATCATCAAGAAAAAGTTCAGCACTTTAATTTCGATCATGTTTGGGAAGTGTTAAGAAATTCTTCTGTATCATATTTTAGACAAACAGATATTATTCACACCAATAAAAAGTCTAGGACGTCTGACTTCGATGGCAGATATTCTAAGACTAATGTGAATGTTGAAGATGTGGAAGAAATCGATTTACGTACTCGTCCGATAGGAAAAAAAGGCGGCAAAGAGGAATGCTAAAGGTAAAGGAACAGTTGAAAAATCTTCAGATTTAGATAGGTTGCATACCCGTACTTCTGAGTACGCGTTGTTGTTAAATAATTACTCCGAATTAAAAAAAAATTGAAGCGGAAGCAAAAAAAACTTCAAACGGAAGCTAACGTAGCAAGAGAACAAAGAAATGAGCGCGAAAGGCGTGTGAAAGACATTGTTTTTCTTTCTCAAAATATCTCAAACATGACTCTGGAACAAGTTGTCATGTATCAATACGGATGTGAGCAAGTAAATGCACAGTTGAGGAAGAAAGACTATGAATTTTAATATTACAATATTTTTATGTAACTTTACTTATTAATGTTTTTATGTAACTTGTGATATTATAATGTTTTTATATAACTGTAATTAGAGGTGGCAATTTTTGCCCGTGCCCGTTTATCCGTCTAGACCGCCCAAGAAATAATGGGTATGGGCACACCCAAAATTTTAAGTGGGCACAAATGGGCATGCCCACTTTGACACATTAATTATGATAGGCTAAATGGGCGCCCACTTGAGCACCCATACTAAAACTCATTCTCTTGCTCTTCTAATTTTGTTTTATCAATTACATACATAATTATAAAATACTTAAGATTAATAATGATGTTTAACATAATTAATATATCTATATTGTACACCCACCCTTCCAACCGCCACCCCCCCAATTGCAAAGCAAAGCATGCGACATATATATATATATATATATATATATATATATATATATATATATATATATATATATATTAAAAACTCTTGTCTTAGGTCTCGTTACCTCTTGTCATGATATCTATCCCAGCAACATTGCCCTCTCATCGAAAAAAAAAAAACAAACAAACTACTAACCCAACTTATGGAACCAACTCTCATTTTAGTTTTTCTTCTTCACTCCCTTTACTAATTGTCCCTCTCCCCCTTCTCTATCCTCGAAAATATAGAACTCTATGAAGGGGGATCATCAAGATAGCTTTCCAAGTGAGAATATTTGGATACTCTACAATTTGATGTAATGTTGATTACTTTTCGAACACAACGGCAAATCAATTCGTTCATGATTAAATGGTCGGTTCATTGTTTTTTTTTAAAAGGTAACTTTACACTTCCGAAACATTTCATCTTTGTTAGAGGAAAAATTATGTTGCAATATTCTTTGTTTCGTTTTGCTATTTACCATTATATAGTTCTTGTTACTTGAAGTATTTTTTAAATTTTATTTATTTCAAATTGATATATTTTTTAGATTTGTCAGTCATTTATAATTAATCATGTGCATTCGTGTTTTAGATGAACATTTGATGTTTTTTAAATTTTGAATATGATGAAATAAACAACAAAATTTCAAATCTATATATTTTTGTTGGTCAGTCATATATTTAATATCAATAATAAGTATTTGTAATTTTTTTCATAATATTTTTTAAGAACTTTGATCCGATGAAATAGACAGAAAAGTATTCATATATTTCATTTAGTTATAATGAGTTGTGAGTTTATGTGATTTCATTGAAAGTATTTGTTTTAACAACTTTTAATCTTGGTGAAGTAGACAAAAAAATTCATAAATTATATATATATATATATATATATACACACACACACAGATTAGTCATTCAGTTAGAATTAATTGTGAGTATTTATGATCCACTTCAGTGAAATTTCTTAAGCAAAGTCATCCATGATTTTTCTGAAGTTTATTTGGCAACCCTGGAAAATTAACCGTTATAAGCATAAAATGTTGCGTTTGGATAACAAAGCAATGAATGTAGTGGTTCTAGTTCCTAGGCTCTAGTTTCAAGGAGTTATAAATATTTGAATTTTTATTATTTAATTATATGATTCATTAAATGTTTGTTATAAATATGAGTTACTATTTTAGGGATGCAAATTTTTGCGGGAAATTACTATTTTTAGACTACCTAGGCTATATATATATATATATATATATATATATATATATATATATATATATATATATATATATATATATATATAGATGCTTATAATCAAATAAGATGGAGATAAACATATTTAAATTTACTCCTGCCTATTGGAGTGGGTTGTCCCCCACCTAGCGCACTTGTTTAGCGTCTTTAGCTCGACCTAACTGTAAACCTATTCTCTTGGGGGCTCGGTGTCAGAGAGACGAATGATTTCAATTGTTCTCTCTACTGACATGGGTTCAAAATAAGGTTTGAGTCGGTGACCATTCACTTTAAATATTTCATCGGTCTTTGGGTTTCTTATATCAACTGCTCTATGTGGATAAATTTGTACTATTGTAAAAAGGACTAGACCATTTCGATTTTTACTTTCCTAGGAATAATCTTAGTCTAGAATTGAAAAGAAGAACTTTTAAACCTGGACGTAGTATCTTTTTAGTAATTCCCATATCATGGTATCTTTTGATCTTTTCTTTATATATTTTAGTCTAAAATTGTAAATCTCATAATTTCACCTAAAACCCTAAAACTCATAATGAAGCTCAAAAACACACATTAGTAGCCAAAGACCTCGTGGAATTGCTATTTCTAAGCTATAAAAGTACCCAATAGATGCGTATAAAACACATCTATCATTCACCTTCACTCGAGGGGAGAGATAGCTCACAGTCTTCATTTATGTCGATGATTTAATTATTGCATGCAACGATTTGGGAGCTTTGACTACGTTTAAATCATATCTGAGCACGTGCTTTCATATGAAAGATTTAGGTGTCTTGAAATATTTTTTGGGGCTGGAAGTGGCCTGAAATCCTGAGGGTATTTTTATATGTCAACTGAAATATGATCTTGACATTATTTCAGAGACATGATTGTTGGGTGCAAAACCAGCAAAGTTTCCCATCGAGCAAAACCATAAGTTAGCTCTTGCGAAAGGAGAGTTACTTGATGACCCGACCAAATACCGGAGACTAGTTGGGCGCCTCATTTATCTGTCTATGACACGACCAGATTTAGCCTACTCGGTTCATATGTTTGTCACAGTTCACGCAACAACCACTGGTGAAACATTAGGAGTCTGCACTTCGGGTGGTACGCTATTTGAAATGGAAGCCAGGACAAGGGATTTTTATTCCCTTAAATAGCAAATTGACGTTGTTTGGATGGTGTGATTTTGACTAGGCAAGCTACCCTCTAACGCGTCGATCGTTGACATGTCGGTTTGTGTGCCTTGGCGTCTCTCCCATCTCATGGAGAAACAAGAAACAACACAAGGTATCTCGCTCGTCGGCTGAGTTGAGGCAACCCTCATTGGCTATGACCTCTACAAATTTGTAGATGGCTCACGCCCATGTCTGCCTCCCACCGTCCTCGCCAAGGATGCTCAAACATCCAAGGATGTTCCAACACCCAACCCATACTACCAACCTTGGATTCGGCAAGACAAAATTTTGTTTGGTGCTCTTGTCGACTTCCTCTCTGCTCCCTTGGTCCCTTTGATCCAACAGGCCGCCACTACCTATGATGCATGGCAAACCCTTGTTCAGAGCTTTGCTCGCCCAACTCGCGATCATATCAAACAGATCAAGGACTATCTCAAACCAGCTTCCAAGGGCACTCAGTCGATCTCCAACTACATGCAGTCCGTCAAAGGTCATGTTGATGAGCTCGCTGCTCTTGGAAAACCACTCGACCACGAGGACCTAATTGAGATCATCCTCGGGGGTTTGGATGATGACTGCCGCCACATTGTCGATGTGGTCGAAGTCCGTGACAATCCTATTTCGTTCGATGAGCTTCATGAAAAACTGATCAACCGTGAGCTACTTCTCAAACAGTCATAGGTCGCATCCTTCTCGCATCCTGCTTCAGCTAATCATGCTGCTGTAGACACCCCAATTTCGTACCCCTGGTATGTGACATGACATAAAATATCAAAACCTGTTAAAACATTAACAAATGTCAAGTTACAGGGTCAAAAGTTCAAAAAAACAAAGCAGGATGCGTAAAAAGATGAACTGCAGGGACCAGAGTGCACAAAAAATGGAAACTTTGAAAACTAGGCACCACCCAAAACAAAATTGGGCGTGGCTCCCAATTTTCTTAGCTGCGCCCAGTTTTGGGCTTCCTGCGCCCAGTTTCTTCAACGATACACTGTTCTCTTGTCGTAAAGCTCAAATCTCTCTGCACAGTGTACAAGCGGCTGATGCATGAAGAAGGAAATTAAATTCCCAGCGTGTCCTCAAATCAGCCTATAAATACAGGCCCCCAGCTCTTTATTCAGCACACCTTTTCATCGATAAAAATTCTCCGCGTTCTCGTTACGCTGGAGAAATAGATAGAGAAGTGAGATAGCGAGCGATCACCTTAAAAAGCCTCGAAACTCTGCCAAATCTCATCCAAACACAAAACCAACCGGTAGAAGTGAGCCTTAACCCCCCAGCTAGGTATCCACCCTATTTCCCCAGCCCAAAAACCATAAAGTAAGTCGTTACTCTGCCCGAGTAATAGGCTGAAAATCAACCCATATAAGCCGTTATTCCGCCCAACCAAATAAGCCAAAACCACAAAAACTAAGCCGTCATTCTGCCCGAGTGAGTGAGCCAAAAACACCATATATAAGCCGTCACTCTGCCTAAATCACATCAGCAGCAGCAATAAAAAGTCTCCCTCTCCCGAGAAGGACAGAGCGAGCACACCCTAGGCCATCAGTAAGTTTTATTTTAAAGTTTTTATTTGTAAAAGTATTATTTCCAATCCGGCCCAATGTAGATATATAAGCAGTTGTGCTGCCCGGATTTAGTTAGGAAATAGTACTAAATGTAGCCGTTATTATGGCAAATATTTTCAAGTATATTTGTGATTATTTGTAAAGGGACAGTTGCAAGTCTGTATATAATGTAGACACAATGGATGTATTTGTAGGCAGTTAATGTTGTATTTATCTGTTAAATAAATATAACAAAAAGCATACTTTAGCCAAAAATTGTTTTGAGACCGAAAGGGCGAGTTGGGTGCCTAGCACCTTCCCAACTCGTAACTTAGCCTCTGAACCTGTTTTCATTATCTCTGGTTTTCTTTTTGGTTTTGCTTTATTTATTCCTTAAAATAAAGATGGTGGCTCTAAAACATTTTGGATCCAGTGGGGCCTCGCAACATCTTTCCTTGCACTTTTTCGTTTTCCCCTAAAAAAGGGATAATGAGAATGGAAAGGTGATGTATTCCTATGTCCTGGTATCCCCTAAAAAAGGGATAACTTGACGTAGAAAACTCAAAGCACCCATAGTGATCCGAGATAGGCCATAAGACTATTTTCATAAAATCCATAGTGGGGGCGCTGCAACATTCCTTCCTTGCACTTTCACGTTTTCCCCTAAAAAGGGAGAATGAGAATAGAAGGGTGATGCATTCCTATATCCTGGTATCCCCTAAAAAAGGGATAACTTGACATAGAAAACCCAAAGCTCCCATATTGGATCAAAATCCACTAAAGGCAACCGAGGCGCATTCCAACGCGCTATTCCGACAGCACTCCTCTCGCACTTTTGATTTCGTCCTCCCCTAAAAAAGGGAGGGTGGAACGAGAGCAGTGGATGTCACCGCATCCGCACGTACGCGCACCCCTATCCAAGGGCGCGCGGGGCGCGGGCGCAATTTCCTGGGAACCCATAGCTGCCCCGAGGACCAACAGCTCGCCTGCTTGGCAACCATCTTCGTAACCTTAGCAAATGTCCTCGCAACCTCGACAACCTTCCCAATCCTTGGCAACTGTTCCCTGCCAATAGCGACCTTATCTTGGAAAGTGTTGAGGATATCGCCAACAGGGCCACACGGTTGCTCGCTACCCCAACTATCAACTGATCGCCACCATACCTTTGCCCAATACTCCCAACACGGCCAATGGCTCCAAGTGGAAACCTCAGGCACACCTAGCAACCACGGTAGACACAGGGACATCGAGTTGGCTCCTTGACAGTGGTGCCTCTCACCATGTCACTAGCGACCTTGGCAACCTCTCTTTGCACTCCACCTACACGGGTACTGACGACATGGTCATTGGTAATGGTTCTGGGTTAACTATCTCCAAAACTAGTTCCTCCTCCCTTCATACACCATCATACACGATTTCCCTACATATTGTTCTCTTTGTACCTGACATGAAAAAGAATCTTATATCCATATCTCAATTTTGCATCTCAAATAATACATCTATTGAGTTCTTACCATCTTCTTTTCATGTGAAGGATCTACTGACAGGGAGCATACTGCTGACCGGACAGTCTAAGGATGGTGTGTATGAATGGCCGATCACAACCTCCTCTCATCGCCCTCTGCTTGTATAGGGTCCAAAGTATCTCACCACGACTGGCATCATCGGCTTGGTCATCCGTCTGACCCCGTCCAACGTTAGATTCTATCTAGCTTAGGTTTAGCGTTAGACACTGCTCGCAATAAACATCTTTTTTGTAATGATTGCTTATCTAATAAAAGTCATAAACTTTTATTTCATCAAAATACCATTGTGTCTACTTCCCCACTTCAAATTATTTACACTGATGTTTAGACCTCCCCCCTTCACTCTATTGATGGTTTCAAATACTATGTGATCTTTGTTGATCACTACACTTATTATACTTGGCTCTATCCGCTCAGACGAAAGTCTGACGTCGCCACCATCTTTCCCCATTTTAAAGCATTGGTTGAAAACCATTTCAAAACAACAATTTCACCCTCTACTCGGATAATGTTGGTGAGTACATTGGACTTGCCCAGGACACTGGCTTGGCTGCCTACCTATCCACTCATAGCATCTATCATCTCACTTCGCCACCCCATACTCCGGAACACAATGGGTTCTCAGAACGTCGACACCGGCACATTGTTGAGAGTGACCTCTCTCTTCTATCCAGAGCATCCCTTCTACTGCCCTTTTGGTCGTTTGCATTTCAAGCAGTAACCTACCTCATAAATCATCTACCCACACCAACTCTGGCACAACTCTCACCCTATCAAAAACTGTTCTTGTCTCCTCCCAACTACTTTAAACTCCATACCTTTGGTTGTCTTTGCTACTTGCAGCTCCGACCTTACTCTGCTCATAAATTCTCTACTCACTCCACTCCTTAGATCTTTCTCAGCTACTCATTCATTCAGAGTGCCTATCTGTGTTATGATCCAAACACAACCAAGTTGTTCATCTTGTGTCATTTTCGGTTTATTGAGTCTACCTTTCCCATGTCTAACATTGACACCCACCTGACCTACTGACTCCACTCAGACCATCTGGTTACCTCCCCATGACCTGCTCCTGGCTTTCTACACACTATCCGCTGCCTGCCCCACTAACTTCCCGCCCGTTTCTCCTAGCACTAATACGAACATGGTTGATATCAACTCCCTCATACACCAACCTCACCTAGTAAACAACTCTATACTAGCTGCTTGCTCCTCCTCGGCACCGTGTAGCCTGCCCGAGGACAATTATGTGCCCGTTGACCCTGGGGTTGTTCCAGTGACCGTTGCCCCTGTTTATGAGCCAGAGGATGTTCCAGTAATCGTTGCCCCAATTCTTATGCTCATTACTATTGATCCTTATTATATTGTTACTCGCTCCAAGAATAACATCAATAAGCCACTCACCAAACTTAGTCTCTCGGCTCAATTAGAAGCGGACAGCAAACCCACTTGTGTCACTCAAGCTCTCAAAGATGTCAAGTGGCGTTAGGCCATGTGTGAAGAATATGATGCGCTAACTTGGAATGGTACTTAGGCCCTGGTTCCCTCGGTTGAAGCTCGCAATGTTGTTGGCTGTAAATGGATCTTCTGCATCAAACGTCATGCTGATGACACCATTGATCGCTACAAATCTTGCCTTATCGCCAATGGATTTCACCAAAGGCTAGGTGTCGACTATCATGAGACCTTCAGCCCAGTGGTTAAACCTACCATTGTGCGCTCAGTTCTCTCGCTGGCCGTCTACCGAGGATAGGATCTTCGACAACTAGATGTGAACAATGCCTTTCTCCAAGGCACTCTTTCCGAGTAGATCTTCATGGCTTCATTGATAAAGACAATCCTTAGCATGTTTGTAGACTTCACAAGGCTATCTATGGTCTTAAACAAGCTTTCCGAGCATGGTACAATGAGTTGCGTTAGTTCCTTTTCACCTCCGGAGTTCAACAACTCTATGGCCAACACGTCGCTATTTATACTTAATACAGGGGGCACCATCAAATATTTTGTGTTTAATCGTCGAATACTTATAAAAATTCAAACAATTTATATGTGAAATCTATAGATCAGACATAGGCTAAGGTTAGATTGAACAAATAATTGATAAATTTATAAGAAAATAAATATACATCTGACCCAAGGGGTGGGAGAGATGACAAGACTAGGAGCCACACTTACCTATAAAAATAGATAAATAAATAAATATATACATATAGATATGAGATTTTTCTACTCCATTTTAATCAAATCTGAAGCTAAAAAATAAAATTCTTAATTTATTTGTCTAGACTACATGTTTAAAATTCTAAGTCTAATATATGCTCAAAAAAATTAACTTAAATTAACAAATAAAAATCTTAGTATATTTGTCCAGCTTACATGTTTAAAAATACAAGTCTAATATTTACAACAAAAAAAAACTTTAACCTATTAAAGTTAATTTACAAAAGATATATATTTATTCAACTTAATCGGTAATAGAGCGAGGTCAATTTGAACTTTACTTTTACAAATATTTACCAAAATATACAGAACTATGATGTTTTTTTTTCATTTTCATCAGATTCGAAGTCAAAAGGTGTATAACTGATGTTTATTTTTCCATTTTTGTCAAAAATAAATTTATAAAACAAATGTTCAACATAAAAAGTTGGTATCAAATTTTTTTATCCATTTTGAAAAAAAAAATTGGAAAAAAAAATCATATGCTTTAAATTTTTCTCTGATATGATAGAACTAAATTTCTATTTTTATAAACTGTTTTTTAGAGTAAAGATGCATATTGATATGTACTTGGATATAATTAACTAACTATAAGATCTTTATATTTTCCATAGTTAGTTAAATTCAACTATCAATTTTTTAATAATAATCAAAATTCAAATTTGTATCATACAAATTTCTCTCAAAATTTTATTTAAAAAAATAAAAAGGAAATCTAAGAAACCTATCTGTGAAATGGTATGAAGGTATTCAATGTTAGGGTTTATTGAAGGATGATGTAGCTACATATTCTGAAAAATGGAAGGGGGCCTAGTGAAATATCAACTATCTGTTATAGAACTTCTCCCAAGGCACACTAAGAATCTAGACTCAATAACTTTTGTTATTGAGTAGTTGTATAAAAATTATGTTGTATAATATATTATTCCAAACATTTTAGTATTGGAGGTTTTGTTCAGAGTCTGTTATTTCAACTTTAATTCCTTTTTTTATTAGATATAATAAACAGTTTGATATTTGACTATTTAATATTTATTTATATATATAACATAAACATTTGTGCTTTTTAAGGTTATTTGAAAACTACCAATCCAACATTTAAATGTAATTTTTTGTGATGCTTTTATTTGGTAGCAAGAAAGATTATCTCGTTGTTTTAATATTAGCAATTCAAAGTACAGTTTATGTCGTATGCAAGGATAAATACAACTTAATTCTTTAAAATCACCCCTTATAGAATTAAAAGTAATAATCGTATGTTTTGAATGATAAATATTATATATAAAAAGCAGTATTCCAAAATTTATAATAATTTTTTCAAATATATGTGATTTTCTAGCTTTAATTTTAGTGTATTTTTTTTGTTCGTATTAAAATTCTTAATTGCATATTATATTCAATTTTATTTAAGTATATGATATTATATCGATATATTCAGTTTTATTTAAGTATATGATATTCTATTGATATGTTCAATTATATTTGTGGAGAGATTCACCTGTATTAATGTTGACAACGAATATGAGATACAAAGTATGAGTCCAACGAGAGTTCCGAATAATTGAAACTTTTTGTCGATTGGATTGCGAAGATTGTCGATGGTAAAATTAGTGAACCAAATGATAATTGTGTTTATGTTGATATTCTCAATCAACTGCTATTGAAGAAATTCAAAGATCCAATTGTTCCAATTGTACAAAACACATATCTCTCATTTGGAAGCAGTCCCGATGATTCATCGTTTTTGGAAAAAAGAATTATTCTAGATCCGACTCTTGATGTGGTTAATTCAATAAATGATTACATGGTATTGAAGAACAATTCAAAAGGAAGATTATTTTTGAGCTCAGATTTTCCGTGTTATTTTGATAGAAACGTTGATCTTTTGAACGATATAAATATTCCTAAAGTTTTAAATTGAATTTCATGTTCTAGAATCATAAATCATGAGTTGAATTTAAAGGTTGGAACTTCATTAATGTTGCTTTGTAACATTGACCATTTCCTTGTGTTATGTATTAGCAAGCGATTAATTATTACAAGGCTAAGAAATCATGTTTTAGAAGGTCGAGTTCTTTTAAATGGTCATTCTGGTAGTACTATTTTATTTCAAAAATATCATTGGCACCTATCTGATCATAGAATTCCATCCAAATTTCAAAGAAAACAGTTTACGCTTATGATATCTTACGAAATGTCTATAAATAAAAGTGTCTAGCGTTAGACTTCTTTTGAAAAAACCCTATTTTTAGTCATGATCAGTATGTCGCTTTGTTTAGAGTTACTAATTTTAAGGGTTTTTGAATTTTTTTATGTGATAGTAATAGTTGTAATAATTGTACATCTTCATATTAAACTTTTTAATTGTATATTATTCAACTTTGATTGAGTATATGATTTTACACCAAAGTACAAATCGTGAAACACATGGATAATATTCACATATGATAAGCTCATAATTACCCTATTTTCCTTGTGAAAATTCCCATTTATTTAATGCAATTTCAATGATAGTTGGCCAAGAAACATTTAATATTGAGTTCATTCTTCATTGTTGGTAATCTTGGGATAAATCGTGGCTTCATGAAGATTTGCATGGAGATTGGGAGTTTTTGGAGCCATTCCATGAGTTTCGAAGAGGTGCGATTCAAGTTCTGTTTTTTGAAGAAAAGACGATCAACGAAAGAAGGTTCATGTCGCAGTCATTCATATGATCATCACATTGAGATTTTTATGATCATAAATCCGTGCAAAATTGCAGCAGTAGTATTTAACTATTTATGATCAAAGCATAACGATATTTATAAGCATAAATAGGGTGCCAAATTTTGATTGTGTTGAGAAATTAATTAGGTCTTTTATATATGGAGGATATCTAGTGGAAAAACTGGGTTATGAAAGAGGGATGTGTTACAGAATATGGAGGGACTCTTTCCTCTACAAAAAGGGATTCCCTCTTTCCTGTTCTCTATCTCGAACTATTTTTAGTTTTTCTCTTTTCTCTTTTAGAAGTTCTAGCAAGGATTTTTCTATCCAAGGAAGGACGAAGGGATTTTTTTATCGCATAATTCATCATTGGTAACAATTTGGAGCAAGTTTCTCTTATATTCTCTTCTTAATTTGATATTTCTTTGCTTTTTCATATTATCTTCATGTTTTCTATGACGGGCATGTTAATTTCTTTAACTATGTGTGAGTATATTTCTCTCAGATTAGGTGTAGCCCAATGGTGACTTTATAATTGTAGTTACGGTTTTTCCATTTGTTTACAAATGTTGATTGGTTTTGATTCAATTTTAGCATTGTTGGACATTGTATGCATGTTTGGTAGCGAAGGATCGACAGGTAAAACTCCTACGTTTCATGTGAAAATTTTAGTTAACAAAACAAATGACTGACATGTGAAGTGTAGGTAATAGAATCCTAAAATTGAACTAGAAATTTATGAGAATGACAGCTGATTGTGTACGAATGTTATGGACTTATATGTATGTGCATATGATAAATATGTGCATTTGGGCATACAGACATGTATGCACTGCGGCTTAACGTATACTTCATGTTATTTAAAGTTAATAGGCCTAATTGAAGTGATTTACTAAGTTAAATGGGCCTAAGTCATCTTTTTTATAAGTATAGGGTATTAATTGAATATGTGTAGAGACCTCATGGGTGCTAATTGTCAACTTATAATGGGTTGGTTGATAATTAGGTCAAACCATTGCTATAAAAGGTTATGGTCCCAATTGTACGTAGGTTAATAATCTTTTCTCTCTGTCGCCCCATTAGCAAGAGAAACCCTAAGGATACTACGTTACAATTGGAAGACGCATAACTAAGGAACAATCATTCTCATGGATTCAGGTACATTTCCGCATCTAGTTTATTGTTTCGGGTAATTCCTATGTGAAAATTAAGATCAATGGGTATTAGTATTGCTTTTAATTCCATTAAGTGGTATCAGAGCACCTTCACATTAGGATTATCTGAAAATTATATTTACAAGAATGAAACTTCATCCTGTAAATTATATTAACGATTTATATTGCACCTAACCTTCTGTCTTGTTGCATCGACAAGGGCACATCCCTTCCTTGGACATTATCTTATGCAAATAGTTAATAAGCAAGATTCTTTACTTTGCACCACAGAACAAATTACAGAACCTGAAACGGGGGTGGGATTACATTTTTTTTCGTGCACTGTTGGATAATAACAATTGTTTATGTTATTTACTTTTGTTTACTTTTGTTTTAAAGTAATCATTCTCCATGTTATTCTTCCATGTATTTATTTGATTTATGTGCTCATGGTTAATTGGTTATTCAAATTTTGTGGACCCACTTTAGTTCATGGATTCATGAACAATATATGTATATATGGATGGAATTTGGAAACTGATTTTTGAGAAACCAATACGCACATATCTAGTAGCTGCAGTTGTGCACCACCGCCTTTTCTAGGGTTTTGTAGTCATGAGTTGTCCTTGCAGTGCCATTAATGGGCAGTTTTGTATAATACATTTTTTTACATCATTATTATGTCAATGACATGTATTATACATTATGATATAAATTTATGAGAAATGACCTTGATTATGCGATTTATATTTTTATTTGTCATGATTTTATGTATCATGGATTCAGTTTTTTTTTAGATTAAAAACGACAAAGGTTTTGCTCTATTTATGAGCACGTCTAGTAATTCATATTAATTAATTGATGCAGCATGTTACAAAAGTAACCTCTCCGGTTTATTTTTTTTTTTTAATTTTGATTTACTGAGATGTTTGTGTATGCAATTTTCACGCGGTAATGACCAGCCAAAAGGAATGTTATTTTCGTCTGGCAGAAATTCAAACACACCTGTGGTAATAAACATGTGAAAATTATTAGGTGTCCTTGTGGGTGTTGATTCAGTCAAAAGAAAGGTTCAACATTTGACTAGATCTTATTGCCAATGTTTGATTACTACACCAAGAAAATCACTTGCAAATTAATTCTCTGTCAAAAGATTAGAATTAGTGTTGTACCGGTTTTCTTGTAATGAGAATCATCATTTTGAATTTATTTTAACTTGTCTGCTTAAGGTTTTAATTATTATTGTTTATGAGAGCTTATATGGTTTATTTTTTTTATTATCTGTTCAGTTAATACATCTGCTGCAACTGTATCTGCTAATATCAACTCTATTTCGGTACTTAATGGTACCAACTTTAAGGACTGGAAAGAGAACGTTATGATAGTTCTCGGTTGCATGGATCTAGACCTTGCACTTAGGGAGCGGCGTCTCACTGATCTTACGACTTCTAGTACCTCTGATGAAAAGAGGGAAATGGAGAAGTGGGACCGCTCAAATCGCATGAGTTTGATGATCATGAGGCGTGCAATTCCAGAAACATTCAGGGGCACTATGTCCGAGGAAAAAGTTGCTACGACGTTCCTTGAGGAGCTTGAAAAACGCTTTGCCAAGAATGAAAAATCGAAAACAAGTTCTATCTTACATAGTCTTGTTTCCATGAGGTATAAAGGCAAAGGGAACGTAAGAGAGTACATTATGGAAATGTCTCTTTTGGCATCAAAACTAAAGGGCCGTACGTTAGAGCTGTCTGATGACTTGCTTGTTTATTTAGTTTTGATATCTCTTCCTGCTAGCTTTACTCAGTTTGTGTCAGCTATAATCGCTAAAGAGAAATGGACTCTTAACGAGCTCATTTCGCATTGTGCACAAGAAGAGGACATAATGAGACATGAAAAGATGGAAAGTGCTCATTTGGTATCATCTCCCTCGGGCAGCAACAAGAAAAGGAAGGGTAAGGAAATTGCAGGCTTGGACCCAAAGAAGAAGCAGCAAAAGGTGTCCAAAGGACAAGATAAGGAAATGACATGCTTCTTTTGTAAGGATCCTTCTCATATGAAGAGAGAGTGTGACAAATATCACGCTTGGCGTGTGAAGAAAGGTGAACCTTTCATTCTTGTTTGTTCTGAGGTTAATTTGGTTTCAGTGCCTAGACATACTTGGTGGTTAGAGTCTAGTGCTACTACTCACATAAGTGTGTCTATGCAGGGTTACCTGAGTTGCCGCAAGCCAAGTGATGCTGAAAGATTCATCTATGTGGGGGAATGGCAATTCGGTTGAGGTTGAAGCAATAGGAACATTTAGGTTATTGTTTAAGCCTGGGTTTTATTTGGATTTATTTGAGACATACATTGTACCATCTTTTAGACGAAATTTGGTTTCCATTTCTACTTTGGACAAAGAAGGATATGTTTGTTCTTTTGGTAATAATTGATGTCATCTCTTTTATGATTCTAAATTTATTGGATCCAGTACTTTATCAAATTTCGATAACCTATATTTGCTTGATACAGTTACCTCATTTAATGAAAACCTGCATGTTGAATCACGCGGCACTAAACGAAAATTAACAAACGAGAACTCTTTGTCATTATGGCACAAGCGCTTAGGTCATATTGCAAAACAATGAATTCAAAGGCTTGTGTCAGATGGGATTCTCGACACAATTGACACTATGGAAACTGAAATATGTGTTGAGTGTATTAAAGGCAAACAAACAAACAAGAGAAAATTAGGTGCTGAGAGAGCTAAGGATGTCTTAGAACTAATACATACAGACATTTGTGGACCATTTCCCACACCTTCGTGGAATGGTCAAGAGTATTTTATATCGTTCATAGACGATTACTCTCGTTATGGCTACCTATTTTTGATACATGAGAAATCTCAAGCTTTGGACGTTTTCACAAAATTTAAGGCTGAGGTTGAAAACCAACATGGCAAAACCATAAAGAAGGTCAGGTCTGACCGTGGTGGTGAATACTACGACAGAAATGATGGTTTAGGTGAACTACATCCAGGGCCTTTTGCAAATTCCTAGAAGAATGTGGAATCGTCCCACAGTACACCATGCCAAGTACACCTAACATGAATGGTGTGGCTGAAAGATGAAATAGGACTTTAAAAGGTATGGTAAGAAGTATGATTAGTCATACTACATTACCTGATTCACTCTAGGGAGAGGCATTAAAGACCGCTGTTTAAATCCTTAATAGGGTTCCAACAAAAGCCACGACTAAAACCCCTTATGAACTATGGACAGGCAAGAAACTTGTCTTAAAACATTTACACATTTGGGGCTGTCCAGCTGAGGCAATGCCTTATAGGCCAAATGAAAGGAAATTGGACTCAAGAACAGTTAGTAGCTATTTTGTTGGATACTCTGAAAGATCACTGGGTTTTAAGTTTTATGATCCCAAATCAAGAACTTTCTTTAAGACGTGAAATGCCCGGTTCTTTGAGAATGTTGAGCTTGGGGGAGGAAATAAGGTAAGAGACTTTGTCTTTGAAGAGGATTCATTTACTATTCCTCTTCCTACGGTTGTTCTTGACCATGATCAGGATCTTACTCCTAACACTGTTCAAGAACAACATTTGGAACAACAACATTTGGAACAACAAGACAATGTTGAAATTCCCCTTTATCTAGATTAACCAATTGTTCATGAGGAACAAGCTCAACAACTTCAAGAACCAGTGCCTTTAAGGAGATCCACTAGAGTGAGGAGAAATGCAATTCCAAATGCCTTTATAGTATTTCTCAATGAACATGAGACAAGTATTGGCGTGATGGAGGATGATCCAATCACCTTTCGTCAAGCCATTGAAAGTTTAAACTCTCAAAAGTGGATGGATGCCATGAATGATGAAATCAAGTCTATGAAAGACAATGACGTATGAGATCTTGTCCCATTGCCTGAAGGAGTGAAACCTATTGATTGCAAATGGGCATTTAAAACCAAGAGGGATTCACATGGCAATGTGGAAAGATATAAGACATGTCTAGTTACTAAGGGATTTACTAAAAAGGAAGACATCGATTATAAAGAGACCTTATCTCCTGTTTCTTTGAAGGACTCATTTAGAACGATTATCGCACTAATGGCACATTTTGATTTAGAGTTACATCAGATAGATGTAAAAACTGCGTTTCTCAATGGTGACATCGAAGAAACAATCTATATGGTGCAACCAGAATGCTTTGTTTCAAAAGATTCAACACAAATGGTTTGCAAACTTAAGAAATCCATCTATGGGCTCAAACATGCATCTCGACAATGGTATCACAAATTTCATCAAGTTATATTATCATTTGGTTTTAAGATCAATGCGGTTGATGTATGTATATACCATAAGTTCAGTGGGAGCAAATACATTTTTCTGGTTTTATACGTGGATGACATCCTGCTTACCACAAATGATATAGACCTATTGTATGAGACTAAGAAATTTCTATCAAAGAAATTTGAGATGAAAAATCTTGGTGATGCATCTTTTGTATTAGGAATCCAAATACACAGAGATCATTCTTAGGGTATTCTTGGATTATCACAAAAGGGATATATTGAAAAGGTACTCAAAAGATTTAGCATGTAAGATTGTAAACCAGGTGATACCCTAGTGGCTAAAGGAGATAGATTCAGTCTCAATCAGTGCCCTAAGAATGAAATTGAGTCTAAAGAAATAAAAGATATCCCTTATGCTTCGGCTGTAGGGAGTTTGATGTATGCACAGGTTTGTACCTGTCCGGACCTGACATTCATTGTTGAAGTGTTAGGCAGATACCTCAACAATCCAGGTAAGGAACATTGGATAGCAGCCAAAAGGGTTATGCGATACTTACAGAGAACAAAAGGATTACATGCTCACATATAAAAGGTCGGATAAACTTGAGATCATTGGGTATTTTGATTCCGACTTTACGGGATGCCAAGATAGTCTTAGATCCACTTTGGGCTACATCTATTTGCTAGCTGGAGGAGCAATCTCTTGGAAGAGTGTTAAGCAGACACTCGTTGCTTCTTCCACTATGGAAGTAGAATTTGTAGCATGCTACGAGGCATCAAATCACGGCTGCAAAATTTTGTCACTGGGCTGCGAGTAGTAGATGGTATTGAAAGACCATTAAAGTTATTTTGTGACAATAAGTCTACAGTCCTTTACTCAAACAACAACATGAGCTCTTCTAAGTCTAAGCATATAGATATCAAGTTCCTCGTTGTTAAAGAAAGAATTCAGAGTGGTCACAGTTGTATTGAGCATATTGGGACAAACTCCATGATAGCGGATCCGCTCACTAAAGGTTTGACACCTAAGGTCTTTCACTAGCACACTGCTCATATGGGTATTATGCAGTTAGATTATGCATAGTTTCAGTGGGAGTTTGTATTGAGTATTTGCTTGACAATTATCTTTTATTGTCATGACAATTCTATAATTTTGGATTTTGTTAAAGCATAAAGTTATTCAGTATTCAACACTCGTTATTTGATCTCATATGGACTAAGGTAGGACTAGTTGGAGATAGACATGAGAAGATCACATTACATGTAATTTCCATTCTACACATCCATACTTGATCCATGTCGTTAGTTATGTTAATGTATGTAACCACTGATGGGTCTAGTTGCGATAAATGTGATGAAAACCTCTCTGATCCTTATGTTAATTTGACTGATGAACAGGATTGGTTTAAGATGACTAAAAGTAAAGGATTGCTCGAGCTACTTAAGTATATAATATTATATACGATTGTTAGATTTATACGTATGCACTTGTATATATAGTCCAAGTGGGAGATTGTAAGAATTTTATGGACTTATATGTATATGCATATGATAAATATGTGCATTTGGGCATACATACGTGTATGTACTGCTGATTAACGTATATTTCATGTTATCTAAAGTTAATAGGCCTAATTGAAGTGATTTACTAAATTAAATGAGCCTAAGTCATCTTTTTATAAGTATATGCTATTAATTTAATATGTGTAGAGATCTCATGGGTGCTAATTGTCAACTTATAATGGGCTGTTGATAATTAGGTCAAACCATTGCTATAAAAGGTTATGGTCCCTAATTGTACGTAGGTTAATAATCTTTTCTCTGTGCCGCCCCATTAGCAAGAGAAACCCTAAGGATACTACGTTATAATTGGAAGACGCATAACCAAGGAACAATCATTCTCTACGGCATCTAGTTTATAAATGTGGATCTATGATTCGACCAAATAGGATTAATTGCCTAATGTTTGAACAATCTAATTCGATAAAGTCATGTATTAATTAGGGTGGTATTATTAGCGTCATTATTGTTTGTAATTCCTATGTGAAAATTAAGATCCTATAGGTATTAGTGTTGCTTTTAATTCCATCAAATTGGACTTCTAGCAGCTAGTTGAATTGTCGAGATTAATGTGTCTTGATTAATTTCATTGAGGGAGACATTAGATTGGATTTGAAATTAAACTAGGCACGGTCGAGTGTAGTTCGACGTAATAGAATCAACTATTTTCATACAATTTGCGTTCAAAGTTTGACATTCATAATAAAGAAAGAGAGATCGTTACGAATAATATAAATTTATCGTTGTGGTGAACTGAAATCCTAAAAATTCTTGTTTCTTGAATTTGATCAAAATCCGAATTTTAGTTGCTTTATTTTATTTTATTTTAGTTAAAAGTCTCTTGGATTTATTTTAGTTGTTTCGTGATTCATTTAAAAATCAAACATCAACATATAACATTGCAAGTTTACACTATAATATGATTTGTGCTAAAATAAAAATTATACAAAAATAAACATCGGATCGAAGAATCCCATCAATCAGAAAAAACCTGACATATTTTAGTTTTTTCGTTTTAAATCATGCGTTGTTTTTTATTTTTTTGCATGGAAAACCTTAACCCAAGTTTTTTTTTTCCAAATAAAACCTTCCCTCCAAAACTCGTTAGTTTTGTGACGGAAAAGGTATGACGGCTACGTGGACGGAGTCTTCATGTCCACGTCAATTTCCCGCCAAAAAGTTTTTTGGACGGAACCGACGCGGCGTGAAGACGTCCACGCATTTTCCGTCACAAAACTAACGAGTTTTGGACGGAATGTTTTATTTGAAAAAAAAATTTAGGTTGATGTTTTACATACAAAAGAAAAATAATATATGATTTAAAACGAAAAAACTAAAATATATTATAGTTTTTTTTTCAATTAATCCCATCAATAACTTGATGAAAAACTTTTGAAAATAAATTCGTGGACATTGCTCATGCGCTAATTGAACGTGAGGTTTATGAATGGTTTTAAATAACGTGCTTCTGTGTAACCGCTTATAGACAAGCGACTAGGCGAGACCGGAGTCACCGGAGGCGTCGATACTCGATACTGGTCTTCTCTAGGAAAGCTGTTTGTTTCCTCCTTATCAATAAAATCAAAATCAATTTCAATTTCGCATAGTAAAAATGATGACCAATTTCTTGGGTGTCCAGGCAGCTTTCATCTCCATTTCCACCAACATCACCAGCAATGGTGAATTGCCCTCCCCTTTTCTTAAAATACCCAGCATGTCCTCTTTCCCTCTCATCCTACCTTCCAAATCCTCCAGATCCAGAAGATCAGTTGTTCCAACTCTCAACATCTCCACCGCAAGTAAGTATTTCGTATCTCTCTAACTTACCATTGATTTCATCAAAGTTTCTAAATGGGTTGTGTGAATGTGAAAATCTTGTAGGGAGTAGTGGGGCCACGGACCAAAAAAATGAAGTTGAAACTGAAGCTATAGTTGCGGAGGGTTATACTATCACCCAATTTTGCGATAAGATTATTGATTTGTTCTTGTATGAGAAACCCAAGCCTGAAGAATGGAAAAAGTACATGGTTCTTAGACAGGACTGGAAGAAGTACAGTGATTACTTTTATAATCGCTGTCGAGCTCGCGCGGATGCGGAAAACAATTCCGAATCAAAGGAACAGTTCATTGCATTTGCAAGAAAAGTGAAAATGGTATAAATTTCAATTATTATAGATTTATCATGTTGTATGTTATGCCCTCCCCTTCAACTTGACTATTTTCGGAACCATGCATATTCGATATGAATACTTCTGCTTTTAATGCTCAGGGTACTAATTTATCTATTGTACAAGAGTTATAGTTATATATTCTAAAATTAAATTGTGTGTGAAATATAAATATGTTTTTTTGAGTTTGCAAAGTCAAAGTAGGAATTTTATTTTGGGACGAAGATACTAATCTATTAGAATATGGATTCTGTTTTGGAGTTTGGAGATGTTGTCCTACTTTTTGGAGTTTGTGTTAACTGTGTTTTGATCAGGAATGAGCATTGCAGATTGATGATGAAATGGAATGGCATCATGCACTTTTCCAAGAGATTGAAGATAGCCCTATGGACATTGAAGCGATTGTTGCCAGGCGCTCCAGAGACTTCACGGGAGATTTCATCCGTCATTTAATGTTGATTCAAGAAACACACAGTAACTTGGAGGACCGCGATGGTAACATACTGAATGTTTTTTGTTTAATTACCTTAATTGATGTTAACGTATTGGTTGCATGTGTAGCTTTGGATGTTTGTATTGAAATCAATTTCTCAGCAGCAGAAACAATTTATTTTGGGGAAGTGGAAACACATTGGAAACTGTTCTTTAGCTAGTTTATCAATAATCCAGTACAGTTTTCTGTTGTGTCTTTTTTGGTGATACCTGAATATGCTCCAGTGATACTTTGTATCTCATCAAGAAGAATGAATTTCACTATAACAGGGATGTATGGGGATGCGTATGACACATAATTGTGATAGGTTGCAATGTAGCTGTGGCTGGTTAAACTTGAAGAAATGTGTTAGAACAGACTAATATGAGTTAAAGTTTTATTATCTTATCTAATAAAAATGTTGGGATGTGAGAATTGAAGAGTCACATCAGAAACATAGTTTTTTCCAGTTGGTTGGGCAAAAGGCCTAATAGCTTTAACATTTGGATCAAGTTGGTTTAAGAAGAGATATGGGCCATTAATTAGACTTGCTCCCTTTATCCCCTCAAAGAAATAGCAGATTAATCTTTATGGATAAGATCCTCAAAAATGATGGAAATCGATCAACACCACTCACCTGCTGGAAATTACTGAATTCTAGAGCTCTCTCCTTTCTTTTAGCTGTCTCATGTGTTTCTAGACTAGGAGTTTTTGCGCTCAAGCCGAAATTTCATCATTATCATCCAAAAGCTGTGTCATGTTCAAACTTCCAGAGAAGAGTTAGAATTAATGTCCACTGTCAAGGAACAATTTTGTGAGTTGATGGAGTTTCGTGGCCGACGTAGCAGTGAAGGGAGAGCTGGATCCTTGTGACGGGAAGAGAGAGAGTGAGAAGTGGGGGAGTGGGTGGGTCTCTCAAGAGTTGTACGAGTGTGCGTGTAAGGTTAAGTTTTTGGTGGTGTAACTTGCTTTTAAGTGAGAGCAATTTATTTGGTGTATAGTGTTCTGAGCACACAAGGACCTACTGTCCCTAATTAGGTTTTATTGCTAAATAGTTAGTGTGAGCTAGTGTTTTTGTTGATTGGCATGTACTCTGTGTACTTGCATAGCAAGGGCAATAATTAGGAGTATTAAAGATGGGAGCGAAAAGTAGGACACTAGGTAGGCAGTGAAGATCAGCTAAATAGTTAGTGTGAGCTAGTGTTTTTGTTGATGGGCTTGTACACTGGGTTCAATGACTTTATTAATGAGTTAGAGCTGATTGATCTGCCGTTAGTAGGAAGCCCTTTTACCTGGTATAGAGGTGGGAGTAGCAATTAGTGTTCGAGAATCGATAGGTGTCTTGTATCCCATGATTGGGAGGAGCAGGTAGGAGAGACCATACAGAGCAGTCTCCCTAGAATAATTTCTGATCATGCGCCTATTGTTCTAGATTTCGGAGGTACTTCGAAAAGGAATTCGCCGTTCAGATTTGAGAATATGTGGCTTGAGGAGTCTGGATTTAAGGATTGGGTTAAAACCAAGTGGGAGTCCTACGAGCTGTTTGGAAAACCATGTTTCAGATTGGCAAAGAAGCTGTTTTTACTTAAACAGGATCTCAAAGAGTGGAATAGAGAGACTTTTGGGAGGATTGAAGGCAGAATAAAATCAGCTATGGAGGAGCTCAAAAGCTTGTATGAGTCGGACAGTGATAGGATTTGGGAACTTTCTGTTTCAGCCAGACGTTTAGAGGTGCAGTGGGATCTTGAAAACTTACTGATTAAAGAGGAGATAAGCTGGAGACAAAAATCTTGCATTTTATGGCTAAAGGACAAGAACACTAGATTTTTTCACCGAATGGCCAGTGTACACAAAGGGCATAACCAGATTAGGAAGCTGAAGCTGGTTGGTATTGTTTCAGAGGCCCCAGAGCAGATCAGGCAAGCCGCAGTTTCTTTATTTCAGAACTTGTACACTTCTGGGGGAGGCCCTTTCTTGGAATTAGATGGTTTGTCTTTCAGTTCCCTTTCTGTGGCTGAGGGGGCTTCGGTGGAGCAGCCTTTCTCCGAGGAAGAAATAGTAGCGGCTCTTAAGTCTTTGAGAGGGGATAAGGCTCTAGGGCTGGATGGGTTTTCCTTAGCTTTTTTCCAGCAGTATTGGGAGGTGGTTAGAAGCTACGTCTTGGAGGTTTTTCACTCGTTCTATGAGACAGGAGTTTTCGAAAAAAGCGTTAATACTTCGTTCATTGTTCTAATCCCAAAGAGAAAGGGGGCAGATGAGTTAAAGGATTTCAGGCCCATCAGTTTTGGTGGGGGTATCTACAAGATTTTAGCAAAGGTGCTCGCGTCTCGGCTTAGGAAGGTTATTGGCAAGGTGGTCTCTGTCTCTCAGCACGCTTTTGTGGAGGGTAGACAGATTATGGATGCAGCTTTCATAACTAATGAGGTGGTGGATGCTAGATTAAGGAGCGGGATTCCGGGTCTGCTGTGCAAACTAGACATTGAAAAAGCCTTTGATCATGTAGAATGGAAGTTTCTTATGTATATTCTCTCAAGGATGGGGTTTGGAGAAAAATGGAGGAAGTGGATTTATTTTTGCATCTCTTCTGTGCGGTTCTCAGTATTGGTGAATGGTGAATCTTCGGGTTTCTTTGCAAACTCGAGAGGTCTTCGTCAAGGAGACCCCCTGTCCCCATTCTTGTTCATTCTGGTCATGGAGGGCCTGAGCCGTCTGATTTATAAAGCAGAGGAGAATGATTTCATTTCAGGGTTTAGTATAGGAGGAGAGGATCAGTGCGGGCTGAATATTTCCCATTTACTATTTGCTGATGACTCTTTGGTGTTCTGTGATGCAAAGAGTTCCCAACTGGGATATCTCCATCTGGTGCTTCTTTTTTTTCAGGCGATGTCTGGCTGAAAATCAATCTTTCAAAGAGTGAGATTATTCCGGTAGGGGAGGTGGAGGACATAGAGCAGCTGGTTTCTTTCTTTGGATGTAAGCAGGCTAGTTTGCCAACCTCTTATCTGGGCCTTCCATTGGGGGTGCATTTTAAAAGTGTCACGTCTTGGAATTCGGTGATCGAAAGGTTCGAAAGGAAGCTGGCAGGATGGAAGAGGCAACTCTTATCCAAGGGCGGTCGTTTGACCTTAATCAAAAGCATTTTATCCAATCTCCCTACATACTTCCTTTCTCTCATGGTGATTCCTAGTTCGGTGGCGAGTAGGCTCGAGAAATTAGAAAGGGACTTCTTGTGGGAGGGGGGGTCGGAGGAGCGAAAATATCATCTTGTGAACCGGAAGACTGTGAGCTCTGGGGTTCGGGGTGGAGGTCTGGGAGTTAAAAGTTTGCGGACTTTTAACTGGGCTTTGTTGGGGAAATGGCAGTGGCGTTTTATGGCGGAGAGAGATGCGTTGTGGAGGAGGCTAGCTGAAGAAAAGTATGGAGTAGGGAGACATTTATGGTACCCGAAGTAAGTGGCGAGGCCTCATGGAGTGGGTGTATGGAAGGGAATTCTGAAGAAGTGGACCTCATTCAAGCATCACATTGCTTATGAGGTTGGAAAGGGAAACAAAGTCAGATTCTGGAAGGATGTCTGGTGCGGAGACGCGAAGCTAAAAGATGGGTCCCCGAGATTATTTGTTTTAGCTGTTAACCAGGAGGAACTGGTAGATTCGATAGTGGTTAATCATAATGAGAGAGACGCGTGGAATCCGATTTTCAGAAGAGAGCTGCAAGACTGGGAGCTTGAAGATATAGATCAGCTGTTTGGAATGTTATACGGATTCACAAGAAATGTGGATAGGAAGATAGAGTGGTGTGAACAGATTCTAAGAGCAGAAGGTTTTCTGTCCGATCTTTCTACTCCTCCTTAGAAGGCAGGGTCTGTCCTAGTTTTCCATGGGAGGAGTTATGGGGAACCATGGCTCCGAGTAGAGTAGCATTTTTTGCTTGGGAAGCTGCGAGGGAAGCCATCTTGACGGGCGACAGTCTGAAAGCTCGCGGTAGAGTAGTTGTTAATAGGTGTTATATGTGTAAACAAGAGGAAGAAACAGTGAATCACCTGCTTCTTCACTGCCCGGTCGCAAAGGAATTATGGAATTTGCTGTTCAGAATGGCTGGCATCACTTGGGTTATGTCAAGTTCGGTGAGCCAGTTACTGCAAGGATGGTCTGTATATAAGCGTTGGAGGAAAAATAAATGTTGAACCACAGCCCCTCTTGCGATTTGGTGGAACATTTGGCTAGGGAGAAATAGGAGGGTTTTTGAGAATATTGAAGCAGATGTCGATCGTTTTAAGGTGTATGTCTTGCAATCTATCAGGCTATGGTGCTTCAGTGCAAATCTTTCTGAGGGGGAGTCTGTTGTTAGAATTAAGGATAGTCTTATTGGTATCTAATGTATCGTTGTCTTTGTATATGTCCCGTGTACAAGGATGCGTCTCGTGTTTAGGCGCTTTTTATTGATATTATTACCTATCAAAAAAAAAAAAAAGATTAGCATTAAGAACTATTGGAGCACCCCAGGACTGCTCCAATAATTAAGAGTATTATGCGATGCTCATTTCAAGGAGACAAGAACGAATGATGTTATCTTCAGTATTGGAAAATGATAAACTATCAATCTCCCAGAGCGATCTAATTCTAAAGTAAAATTTCTTTCTCACAAGATATTTAAATTAGATCCAGATTTTAAAATTAGGAGCGAAGAATGAGAAGAATAGTTATTCAAAGATAAAGACTGTAGTTTTAGGGGCCATTTACAACAGCCAGGAAGACAGATGGCTCTCATTATGAGGGAGCGATTCTAGGAAATTGATTAAGGTTATCCGTGTAGATTTAATGATTGCTGTTTTTGAGACAAAGTATGCTAAAGACAATGTCTTATGAACTAAAATAGTGACAAAGAATAGTATTTTGAACATCTTTTTGGAGGAACAAGATAATTGGAGAGGATTGCCTATAAAACCAAGCTTATCGAGCTACAACTTACAAAGTTTGGGTTGACGAATCCAAAGTCGAGGAAGAGATCGACTTTGATGAACGTGGATGGATTGAAGATCAAGTTAAAGAAAACATTTACTTGTCTAACTATTTTGAACTACAAACGCAATAGCACACAACCGAAATGAAAGGACCTCACACAAAGTTCACCATATACACGGCAGCCCCTCAAATATGGGTGGTTACACCACTTTTAACTATACTCTTACGTATACTCTATTATAATTCGAGACACCTGCTTACTCTGTTGTTGTCTCTCTCTCAAAGACCCAAAATCTCCAAGATTAGGCCTCTTGTCGAGCTTGAAAATGGAGAGTTTGTGGATCATCTTGTAATGTTGGTTTAGGTCGAGTATTAAGTTTAGGACTACTTTGTATGATTGAGTTTTAGTCAATGTAAGGTTGATATGTGTGTGGTAGTACTTGTACCTTGTCAAGTGTATTGTCAATATTGTAATCAAATTGCTATTTTGTTGGCCTCGTTCGCCCTAGATGCAACACAAAGTATATGATACTTACTGTATGACTCCTTCAGGCTTTTTTCTGCTTACACTTGAACCTGACTAAGATATGTTCACCTGCATAAATCATTAAATTGTGTCGTCCCAGGGTACACCTGAAAAATGCCATCTGGTGAGAGCATGCTTCTTATTGGTGTTATTTTTTAGGTTTGGGCTATTGCAATTTGATAACAAATGCTATAAGTATGCTTTCCTTGTGAGGAACGGTTTAGTTTGTTATTTATATTTATGTTAACTCATTTTCTTAGTTTCACTTTGAAAAATGGAAACCTTGTCCCTGAATCATATAAAGCCAATAAGCTCCATTGTTCTTAATGGAAAATTTTTAAATACTACTCCCTCAATTTTGGTTATATTGGCTACTAGCCATATGCTCGTGTATTTAGATTTCCTAATAAATGCCTCAACAACACTCTCTAATTGTTGGATTTCCATTTATACCCTTTACTTAGTTTATAAATGTGCAATGCGTAAATTGTTAGTATTCAACTTGGTTTGGGGTATAATGAGAAATTAGATAATTAATGTGTATTAAACTTCTAAGTGACAAAAAAAAAAGAGTAGGCCAATATAAATGAGACGGAGTTAGTGTTCCGGATCAGATTTCCAGAAGCTTTCTCTGTAAACAAGTCAGAGTTGAAGTCGGCTGCTACTATCTTCTAAAGATTTTTAGTGCAAACATTTGTCAAAAAGAACTGATTTCTTCACCTTCTCTTGGCTGGTAGTTTATAGTAGCTTTTATGTGTGTTAGTCTGTTACCCTATCCTTTATCTTTCTTTCCACACTCCCCCCCCCCTCTTCTTTTCTTGCAGCAACATGTGAGGGCATGCCTTTTTGACTGTCTTATAGTGGAATTTCGGCTAGCCCCTTTCAGTGATTTGTCATTTAGCTAATAAGATTCCTTATAATATTCTATTACCAAAAAAGATGCCAAGCCCCTCTGCTGACACGGACAAGGGACGGGGGCACAAAAATGAAGAAGTAAATTAGGTGCATAAAATAAATAATGTACATAAAGAAGTAAATCGATATACTTCTGCCACTTGATATGGCAGCTGTTGCAAGGCTTGGAGCTAGATGCTTGTCTGCAATCAGTGCTTACAAAAAGACTCCGACAGCAGCTGCCACATTTGCTGCAACCTGGATGAAATGTGATGATATCGCGAACTCGCGTACCGTGGATGTGGGGCTTACAAAGATTAAGCTCCTTGCCTTGGAAGGAGAACTTGACCATTTTTTGGTAGGAGCGATGATGGCAGTTTGGGAAAACGCAAAACAAAATCCTATCGCCTGTGATAAGGTGAGAATGGTAACTTTTACTCTGTTACCTTCGCTCACAATGATTTGTTACTTGCTGCAATATTGCTTCAGAAAATACAGAAGCAAGGCGATTGATCTCTTTTTCGTGCTGGAAAATAGAAAAAGAAAGAAATAAAAGATCCGTTTTTCCTTTTGTTTTTGTTAGTTTATTTGTTATGGTTAGACATTTAATTGCAGACGAAAGACAGAATGAAACAGTTATATGATGCAGCAAAGAGTAATCTAAAGAGCCCTGAACCACCGGAACTAGTACTGCTTAAATATGTGATGAATAATATCACAGATCCTAAAGAGCAGTTTTCAGAATTGGCAACCGCTTTCTCCATGGCCGGGGATGATCCTACTGCTATATACGTGTAAGTTGGTGTTTTGTGGTTGATATAATACTTATGTTTTTAGTATCTGTGTAATAGCCACTTTTCTTGTTGGAGCAGAACTCCCCTGAAGGTTCACCGCTGGATGGAGTTCTTTGTCCAATGCTATTGTTTAAATACCAAAAAAGCTTTGGATGAGGCGTGGACTGTCCATAAGCTTTTCATCCTCAAGGAAAGAATTGAAGAGAAATATCTTGATCAAATTGATAAGCCTTGAATTGAAGTACTCTACTTCTCCATACGGCATTTACAGTTAGTAGGTGTAGGTGCAGGTGCAGGTCCTGACTGATGGATTACGCAGCCCCTGGCCATCAAGATCTTCTTGTCTTTTAGAGGCAGCAGTTGTTGCTCCTCCAAAATGGTTCGAGGAAGGAAGCTTTACTAACAAGTCTCTGTGTTGCTTTTTAGAAAGAGGTATAGGATCATGCAGAGCTGGCAATGGGCCGTATAATTTTTTAAAAATGTATATTTGTTGATGCTAATTAATAATAAAAAGATATGTTTATGCCTATTAAACTCAACGAAAATAATGCTCCTCTACAGCATCGAGTTTTCCGACTGACTGCATCTGCAAGCACTTCATTACATACCTGGCTTATACTCTATTAGACAAGAAATTAATTAATTGCACAACTAAAACCAGGGCCCCCGATTTTTTTCACCACACAAGGGCCCCTTAAATTTGCTAACGCGCTAATACATTGAACAAAGAATGTTTGAGTTATAGAGAATGCCGAGGTAGCACGGAGCACGGACTACACTATCAGTGGTTTGCATTCAATCAGAAAGGGGAATTGCTTGTAGGAACTGCTGCTAGACGTCAGGCTGCTACCAACCCTGTAAATATATTATCTGAATTGAAAAGATTCATAGGTAGACGCTTTGATGATCCCCATTCCTCAAACACAGAAAGAAATGAATATGGTATTGGTGCCTCACAAGCTTGTCCGTGGCCCCAATGGAGATGCTTGGGTCCAAGTTGATGGAAAACAGTTTTCGCCAAGCCAGGTTGGGGCCTTTGTTCTTACCAAAATGAAAGAAACAGCTGAAGCATACCTTAATAAAAGTGTAAATAGATCTGTCAAAACGGTACCAGCCTATTTCAACGATGCACAAAGACAAGTCACTAAGGATGCCGGGAGGATAGCTGGTCTAGAGGTGCTACCAATTATTAATGAACCAACTGCTGCTGCTGAACTTTCTTATGAGTTGGATAACAAAGACGGTACCATTGCAGTTTTTGATCTTGGAGGTGGAACATTTGATGTTTCTACTTTAGAGATATCCGGCGGTGTTTATTAGGTATATATGATGCTTGTGTTGGTCTTGGTTTTGGTCCTATAGTATAAGTGGTCCAGTTTGACCCTAGCTAATGGCTTACGTACCAAAATAATAAATGAATAAAGTAGCTAGCATTATCCCTACTCTCAGCAAGGTGAGATTAATACGTACTCTGATTTTTCCTTTTCCATCAACAGGTAAAAGCAACAAGCGGGGACACGAGCCTGGGAGGGGAGGATTTTGACCATGCACTGTTGGAATTTATGGTGTATAAGAATACCAAGGGTATAGATTTGTCAAAGGACAAGCTTGCTCCGCAGAGGGCTTCGAGAAGCAGTAGAGAAAGCAAAGATCGAATTGTCATCAACTTCTCAGACCGACATCAACCTGCCATTTATATTTGCTGATGCTTCGGGTGCCAAACATCTGTTTCTGACATTGACCAGATCAAAGTACTAGACTTTGGTGAATCACTTGATTGAAAGGACCATAGCCCCATGTAAGAACTGTCTGAAGGATGCCGGTATCTTGACCAATGAGATAAGTGAGGTTTTGCTTGTTGGGGGGATGACCTGTGTTCCCAAGGTACAACAAGTGGTTGCTGAACTATTTGGGAAAGATCCAAGTAAGGATGTTAATCCTGATGAGGCAGTTGCTATGGGAGCTGCAATTCAGGGCGGTATCCTTAGAGGCTTTTAATGGACATTACTTCGTTATCACTTGGCTTTGAAACCATGGGTGGCCTCTGATCCAAGGTGATTAAGAGGAACACCACCATTCCTACAACGAAACAGAAGAACTTCGTTACCATCGCTGACAACCAGACAAAAATGTATATCGAAGTAGATCAAGGGGAGCGGCCGATGGTTTTGATTACAGGATGCTTGAAAAGTTCCTACTTGAGGGCATTCCTCCTGCTCGTAGGGGCATGGCTTGATCGAACGGGTCGTTAAATGAAGACGACATGGTTTTTTGGTTTTTGGATGGCGTGATCTTCTCATCTCCCTCCCACTAAACAATCGGCTTGTTCTCCGGTCACGGTGAGCCAACCTTGGCTTAATTTTTTCAATTTGCGAAAGTGACGAACAAATACGGGATGAAATTGGAGATTGATCACGCCACAAAGAGGGGGTGACTATGCTGGAGATCCACGTAATGGACTGGAGCTAACGTGTCTTTGATGATTGTCCACGTTGAGGAACATAGGTACTTGATGTACCAAACTGGATAGGATACCTGGGCTTGGTTCACTTGTGAATTAATTGATTATGCTTTGTCCTTGTATGCGTGCCCCAGAGAGCTCGCAGACCCCGCGCGCCCTTTTCTAGGGGAACGCGACGTGCGGAATGACATCACGCTTTCCATTTCATCCTCCTTTGTTTAGGGGAAAACGAAATTAAAAGTGCAGAAAGAGTGTTGTCAAAAAGCGCGTTGAATATGCCTTGGTCACCGAGTGTGCTTTAGTCCATTATGAGAGCTTTGGATTTTTCTGTAACTCATCCTCCCTTGTTTAGGGAAAATAAGATACAGAAAATGCATCACCCTTTTCATTCCCATCGTCCCTTGTTTAGGGGAAAACAAGATACAGAAAACGTATCACCCTTCCCATCGTTCCTTATTTAGGGGAAAACGGAAAAGTGAAAAAAAAAAAAAAAAGATGTTGTGAAGGCGCGTGGGAACACGCCCTGCCTCACTGTGGATTTGAAAATCGTCCCAGGTCACTATGAGTGCATTGGATTTCTTCGTATCTCATCCTCCCTTGTTTAGGGGAAAACAAGATGTAGAAAATGCATCATCCTTTTTATTCTCATCATCCATTGTTTAGAGGAAAATGATGTTGCGAGCCTCACTGTGACCTTAGGTTTATTTTGGATCGCTATGAGTGCTTTGGGTTTCTCCATATCTCATCCTCAATTGTTTAGGGGAAAACAAGATATAGAAAATGCATCACTCTTTTTATTCCCATCGTCCCTTATTTCGGGGAAAACGAAAAAGTGCAAGAAAAAGATGTTACAGGCCTCACTGTGATCTAAAATGCTGTAACAGAGTCGCCATCTTTATTTTAAGGAGAAATAAAGAAAAACAAAAAATAACCACAGTTTGTAAAAAAAAGGTTCGGGGGCTAAGTTACGAGGTGAGAAGGTGTTAGGCACCCAACTCGCCCTTTCGGTCTCAAAAAATAGTTTTTGGTTAAAATATGCTTTTATTATATTTATTCAGCAAATAAAATAAAACATTAAAACATATATATCTGTATCTACATTATTTATAGACTTACAACCGCCTCCTTCCAGTAATTACAAATACATTTAAAAATATTTGACCATAATAATGACTCTTTTTAGTGCTATTTTTTTTATATAAATCCGGCCAGCATAACTGCTTATATTTTTACATTGGCTGGATGAAAATAGCACTTTTATATAAAAATATCTTAAAGGCTTACCTTTAAGAGCATAGGTTGTGCTCGCTCTGTCCTTCCGGGAGAGGGAGTCTTTTGTTGTTGTTGCGATTTGGGCAGAGTAATTGCTTCCGAAAGTTACTTTCAGACACCGTAAAACGTGCAGAACAACTGCTTACGTTTTTGCTGTTGCTTACTTGCTGCTGGCGGAAATTGGGTTAGCAACTGCTTGTTTCTGACGGATTTGGCCTCTGGATTCGGGCAGAGCAACTGCTCTTTTTAGATTTTTGGACCGGGGAAATAAGGTGGAACTCTAGCTGGAAGGCTAAGGTTCACTTTGATCGGTTGGATTTGTGTTTGGAGGAGATTTGACGGAGCTTCAAGGCTTATAGGAGGAGGGGTACTCTCTCTTTCTCACGATCGCTCTCACTGCGTAAACTCAACACTGTGTGTGAAAGAATGATTTCTCGGCCCTCAATTATAAAGCCAAAGCCCTATATTTATAGGCTGAAGAAGGGACCTCGTTGTCTTTAAATTTTCTTCTTTGTGCTTTATCAGCTTGTACCGCACGCTTGAAAGCTTTTACAAAATGTCAAAACGGAAGTGCACTATTAGGCTCTGGGCGCCGACCCCATAGGATCTGGGCGCCGCGCCATGTTTGCTTGGTGGTGGCGCCTGATTCCATTTTTAGGGTCATTTTTGACACTTTGGCCCCTGCATTTAACTGTTTTACGCATCCTGCTTTTCCTTTTGTATTTTTAAACCCTGTAACTTGACATTTGTTAAGTTTTCATAAGTCTTGATATCGCATGTCATATCACATACCAGGGGTACGAAATTGGGGTGTCTACAGAGCCCCTCAACGATGGAGTTTACGGGTAACCCGCAACTTACCGAGTAAACGAACATCGTTGATAAGAAATAGACTCCCTAATTTCGTGGAAATTATAATGGGGAGTAATGCAACAGGTAGCAGTTATAATGCAACAGTTTATAATGCATATCAAATCTCGCATATCCTAGACATATTTAGTCGGTTATAGCATGTTATCATAGTTTTTAAGCGGATATGCAAATTAAGTGCTCTGATGGTCGGACCTACCGAAGTAGGCTGCCTAGGCATCCCTTAATAAAAGGAATCAGACCAAACGTAGTTCGGCCCGATGCAAACAAACAACGCTAGGTGGAATACCAAGATCAAACATCGCATCCTCAAAGGGTCGAACCCTTTGCTGAACACGATGGTGGGATAGATCACATCCTCCGTGTAGGGCCCTTCGTCGAAGTACGATAACCTTTTCACTGGCCCCGGGGCACGCGACCCCTTCGCAGAAAAGGTTGAACACCCAGGTGGAACACATCATAAAACATTGTATCCTCAGGGGTGGACATCCTTCATCGAGTGCAATGGTGGGACCAAGATTCAGGTTTGATCATTCGTCTCGGGGTTACGCCCCGTGAGGAGATGATCCTATGCTACTTCTAGAAAGCAAGAAATTGATTATTTCGCATCTTGGGGTTACGCCCCTTGAGGAGATAATCCTACAACTACTCCTAAAAAGCAGGAAAACATCGCATCTTCAGGGGTGGACATCCTTCGTCGAATGCGATGGTGGAACACATCATAAGACATTGCATCCTTAGGGGTGGACATCCTTCGTCGAATGTAATGGTGGAACACAGATTCAAGTTTGATCACTCGTCTCCGGGTTACGCCCCTTAAGAAGATGATCATATGCTACTCCTAGAAAGAAGGAAAACATCGCATCATCAGGGGTGGACATCCTTCGTCGAATGCGATGGTGGAACACATCATAAGACATTGCATCCTCATGAGTGGACATCCTTCGTCGAATGCAATGGTGGAACACAAATTCAAGTTTGATCACTCGTCTTGGGGTTACGCCCCTTGAGGAGATGATCTTATGCTACTCCTAGAAAGCAGGAAAACAGTACATCCTCAGGGGTGGACATCCTTCGTCGAATGCGATGGTGGAACCAAGTGAGATGCACGCAGGTAAAATATGAATACTTTACCTTTCTTTACCTTTTCTTGCTTTTGCTCTGTCACTGCATTTGTCGATTCTGCCGCCTTTTCTGCCTTTGTTGCTTTTGCTGCTTCTGCGGCCTTTGTTGCTGAGTTTTTTTTCCTTTTCTTGCTATGCTTCTGACTTTTGCTGGAGATTTCCTTTTGCTGTTGCATTTCTTTTCCTTGTATTTTTCTTTTCTTTCTTGCTGCACTTCTTGCATTTTTTTCTTCCTTGCTGCGCTTCTTGCATTTTTTTCTTTCTTGTTTTTTTTTCTTGTTTTTTGTATTTTTTTGCCTTTTTCTTTCTTTTCATTTCTCTTTCTTGCTTTTTCTTTCTTTTCATTTCTCTTTCTTTTCTTGTTGTACTGCATTTTTTTTCTTGCTTCTCTTTCTTTTCTTGCTGTACTGCATTTCTTTTTTTGTTTTTCTCTTTCTTTTCTTGCTGTACTGCGTTTCTTTCTTTTTTTTTTTGCTTTTTCTTTTTTTGTACATTTTTCTTTTGCATTCTCTGCTGAGGATTTTTCCTTTACTGTTGCATTCTTCTTTCACTGCCACTGCTTTTTCTGCTTTTCTGACCCTTTTGCGGCTAGCCTGCTGGAGATGTGAGCTTTCTTTCTTGATCTTGGATGGATGACCGTCAATTTTTGTTAAAAAGCTAACTTTGTTAATTTTCTGTTAAGCTTTAAGGGTCCTTTTGCAACTTGGGAAACTTGAGGACTTAAGTGCTGAACTTTTGAACTTTGGAGGGGGAAAGTGAAACTTCCCAATTCCTTCAATAACTTACGGGGAGAAGGAAGCAGAAGCATCAGCTTCTTCACTTTCATTTCCTTCGTTCTTTTCCTCTCCGCCATTGTTGTTGCCGACGAGCTTTCTTCGTCATTTCTCTGTCTTTTCTCGATTTTCTGTCACCAAATTGTTTATTTTGCTTAATAAATGACATCTTCCTCCGAATCTCGGAAGGAAAAGACACTGATGTACCCAGATTCAGGCGAGGAAAGGAAAGAACTTCTTCCCTTGATCCGAAATGACGTCAGATATCTCTACTCGAAGGACGACTGGGGCAATATCACACGTGATTGGAATACACACATGTCCAATCTTTCGATTCCCGCTGTAAATTTCTTTTTTACAAACCCATTTGGTTGAATTCTCAGATCTACTAGATTTCTTTGTTGTTTTGGACTTTTGGAGCATACCTGTTCTTGCTTATGATGTTTATGCATGCAATTTATGTGCTAAAATGATGCAATTTGGCGATTATTCGTAGCAAAAATATGAAATTCATGCTATTTATTTTTGCGATGCATACTTGAAATAATTGGCACTATTTGACTCTGCGATGCATATTTCATGTAACTAGTTTTTTTTTTTGACTATATGATGCATGTTTGAGCTTTAAAATGTTTTTTATGATGCGTGCCTATGCAATAGACTTTTCGGATACGTGATGCATTTTTTTCGGATATATTTTCGAACATAATTTTGGATGCATGCAAATATAAAAGAAATGCTCTATGCAATAATATACATTTTTACGGATGCATATGCTGTAGAGATGTATGCCAAATGCAATATAAATATTTTCTTTTCATTTTTGCAACATTTTATTTAAGCGAATGCTAAAATGCAATTATTTGGAAAAGGAATGCAAATAATGACTTGCTAATGCATAGATATATCATTTTTATTGGATTCATGCACGAGAATGCAAATGTAACATAGAAAAATTTTAGATGCTTTCTAAAATGCTGCATGAATATTATTAATTTTTTTTTCCCAGATTTATGCATAAAAATGCAAATGCAACATATATTTATTTTTTAATGCGAAACACACATTTTTTTTTTTGAATTGCAAAAATGCGATAAATTATATTTCGAATGTAAGAATATAGCATATGTTTTTTCAAAGATGCAATATTTTTGTTACTCTTGAATGCAAATACTCTCTTTTTTTCCTTTTATGAATGCAAGAATGTAACATTTTTTCTTTTTTTTTTTCTTTTGAATGCAAAGATGCAATGTTTTTATTATTTTTGCATGCAAATACTCCCCTTTCTTCCTTTTTTTTTTTTTTTTTAAATATAGCCTAATTTAATGACATGCATAAGAGATTTAATAAAAGATAGAAATTTTACCTTCTCTCTCTCTCTCTTTTTTTTCTGATGCTGAGATGCTTGTGTTTTCTTTTTCTTTTTCTTTTTCTTTTCTTGCGCCAAAGTTTCAAACATTTATAACTTAATACCCGTGGCGGCACGGGTTTTGGTGGAGGCTTCTGGCTTCAGTGAGTTCTTGCGGGTCTTCCGTCCCTTCCACAGTTATTTGCCTATTTTTGACGTTTTGCGGGACTACTGGTGGGACACCACCCACACTTTTCATTTGGGAGACGACTTTGACCCTGTGTGATTTTGCTTCTATCACGGGTATTCCTACCAGCATTGGCCGGGCTTTGGAGCTGGATTATACCTTCCGCCATCATCACAACGTGGTGGAAGATTTCCTGGGTTTTGTACCCGAATATAAATCTGCAGATTAGATCTTTATTGGCAGTGTTAAGAGCTGGCTTCTAGCAAACGCCAGGCAGGTTGATGAAAATGATAGCGAGGCCGTAGCTCGTGTTGCCAGGGCGTTCTTGTTCTTTTTCCTAGGGATGCCACTTTTCGCCAATTCTTCCACCTCCTTGAGGGTTTCCCTCCTGGGATGTCTGCGGGACTTGGACCATGTTATTGATTATGACTGGGGGCAGGCAGGCCTGGCCGAGCTTTATGCCTCCATGGATCGGGCAAGCCGCAATGATTCATCAACTCTTAATGGCTTCGCTCCAGCTTGGGAGGTATCCTTCCTTTTCCTGCTTCTATCTTTTTTTTTTCATCATCATCATTCATTATTCTTTTTTTTTTTTTTGCTTTGCTTTTTGCTGATTCTCTCTCTTTTTTTTTTTTTTTCTGCAGGTCTGGACTTACTCGGTTTTTCATTTTACCCCGGGTCCATTGCGCCATTGCGTTCACGAGCCACCTTATCTGGTCGAATTCGTGAATGCTAACCGAGTAGGGCCGGATCGAGATGGCCACTGCTTGGATAAGGTGATGTTGCGGGATAGGATAGCCAGCTCGAGCCCGGGCACCGTACACTTATTTCCCCTGGAGAGGTCTGGTGGGACCTTATATGATTACTCTGGAGATGAGCAGATGTCGGATCCTGATGGTGTCTATCATGGTTGATTCACTGTATATGGGCGAACAGGTCAACCACCAGCATTCCATGCTCCCGACTTTCCAGTGACTCCCCTGCGATGGGTGATTGTCCCGGACTTTTTGCGGAACAGGTATCTATACCTGTCGAGATTTCTTATGCCTCCGAGCGATTACCTAGTCATAGCGTATGAGGATTTTCTGAGGACTATGCTCCATCCTGTCCATGTAGTAGCCAGGCGTGCTTCTGATGCTCATGATAGGCCAAGGCCTTCTTGCCCAGCTCCTGACATGCAGTCAGAGTTTTCTGCGCCTGCCGAGGCTTTCTCCACCTTCCGGTATCATCGTGACGGAAGACTTATGGAGGAAGTTTTACCCGATGTGGACATCCCCGAGGAGTATTATGTCCCAGAGCAGGCCCACACGGTAAACATTTTTCTCGTCTCCTTTTTTTTTTAAATGCTTGCCTCATTTCATTTTTTTGGAGACTGATATATTTTCTTTTGTTGTCTCAACAAATTTTTTTTCCAGGTTAATGTATCAACGTACAAGAAGCTGTTGAGGGGCTTCTTTAGCATTAACAAATTGTACCAGCGGCTTGTGGACGAGTTTTCCTACCGGGGGAATGATGCAGTGTGGCAGACTAGGCACCGGATGATGATGATGCGGCCAGCGGATCAAGTCGTGCTCGGGCGAGGGGACGGGAGTACATGATTGGCGGGTCCGGCCTTCGAGTCATGGGTGGCAACCTTGGAAGGAGCAGATCTTTTCGCGCTCATTAGCTCCGTTTACCTGCACTTATTAGCCTTTTTTGTTTTTCCTGTACCAGACTCTGCACATATTTCTAAATGCAAAGCGATATTATTTTATGATGTATGATCTAAAAATGCAGAGACTCAATTATTTCATGCATGAAAGAAAGCTAGACCATTATGTAGGGGTAATGGCACACTGCAATTTACAGATGGAATTTTAGAGGGATACACCTTCATATTTAAAACGAGCTTTTCTGGCACTCTGCGGGGAAAGAAAGGCAGCCGCCTCTTCCTGTGCTTGATATTTCCATTCAGCAGACGAGGCTATGGCCTAGCTTCTGCATTTTCCTTTGTTCCTCGTGATCAAACAGAGCCAGCAGTGGAGCGGTCGGGGCTCGAAACCAGGATACCAGGCAGTATCGGGGAACAGTGGTGGGGATCCTGGCACTACCCATAGGGGAAGTGGGCGCCGCGCCTAGATTGCATGTGGGTGGCGCAGTGGCGCCCAGGGCTTTTACTGTGCAGTCCTGTTTCAGCCCTGCTCATGCACTGTGCTCAGAATTCGTCTGCTTATTTGATTTTTCAGTATAAATGGAAGCCGAGGTAGCGTTCATTTCATCATCAGCTTGCTCTCTTTCCTTCTGCTCAAGTCTTTTGAGTTCTTTTTTTTTGCTCAATCTCCCTTTCCTTCTATCAGATATAAATTTTGTTTTTATCCAGAGATGGCCGCACCAGCTCATACGGCTTTGGAGATAGAGGTTTACGAGAATGCTCTGGATTTTTGGGTACTTTCTTTGCGGGCAGATGAGCGAGAGTGGTTCGAACACATTTACGGGTACTGGTGCCTGCTATCACGGCGGACCCTGTTTATTAACAGAGATATGCTGAGGGGAGCTTTCAGGTTCTGGTCGCCTCAGAGCCACCTTTTCAATTTTTGTATGAACGAGATGTGTCCCACCTTCGAGGAATTTTGCGCTATGGTGGGGATTCCAGCTATTGGATGTTGGTCCCAAAAGGCACAGTAATAAGCTAGAAGGGGGGGGGGGTTGAATAGCTTATTAGACACTTAAAAGTTTCTAAAGTTTGTTCCTAAAACAAGAACTTGCAATCTATCAAAGAGATTGAAGTAGCGGAAGTCTTGTAAGGAAAACAGTTTAAGTCTACCGATAAAGGATTATCGGTAGTCCTGACTGAAAACTCAAGTCTGTTGTTTTGAAGATAAGTAAAGGAAATAAGAAACAGTAAGGAAAGAACACAAGTGTTTGAGATGGTTCACATTTTAAAGAGTGCTACGTCCACCACCAAAGCAGTCAACCTTGGATTTAAAATGTGCACTATGTTTTCCAGTAGTTCTATTACAAGGAATATATCTAATGGATCGTGTACAAAATATTTGACTTGTGTTTGGGGGTTTGGGAATTGAATATCTAGATTAACAATATATTCAATTCGTGCAGAAGAATAATTTAAAGAAGACAACAAGGAGAAGCTTAAAATAAATGTTGAAGTAGATCTTCTTTTTGTTGTCGAGGACTTCTTGATCAGTTAATGATCTCTTGAATGCACTGAGTATAAAGACTTATAGTTGTAGAATTTCAGAGCATTTAAGGACGGACAATGTTATTATCTTCAGTCTTTAATGGAAGTATATATAGCAGGAGCATTTCAGAGATCCGTTGGAGAAGACGAAGAGTAACAGCTCTATTAGGTTGAATGCATTAAATGCATGGAGCTGTCTTGTAGAATTTATCCTCACTGATACTGAACAGGGAGTGGTGAAGAGTTGTTTGCAGGAGTTGGTAGCCAAATAATCAGAATATCAGACCTGCAAGTGTCAGATTGTTCCATTTGTTTTTGTCACTGTTCAGAGGGCGGAAAAGTCTTCCAGCTTTTCGGAAAGTTGTTTAAGCGTCTTTGAGAAGTTTGAGGATATTTGAATTCAAATTCGAAATGGTAAAAGACAATTTTGAATTATCCCACTAAGATTTGGTAGACTGGATACGTCATGCATTGAGCGTCTGTAGACAAAGTCTACCGTTGGGGCAATACTAAAGTCTTCCGCTGAAGGAAGGCTGAAGTCTTCCACTGAAGGAAGGCTGAAGTCTTCTGCTGAACCTGTGAAGCCTTGTAAACTATCCTATAGCAATGTTTTATACATAGTTGCCACGCTAATTGATACGCAGCCCAATTAGCCACTATAGTATAAAACAGATGTAATGTATGAACATATGTAAATCAAAATATAATTGAGAAACAACAATCTTCTCCTATTTGCATCTGGTCATCATTACTTATAAGTGAGGGCTATAAACAACTATATGATGGATAATATCATGTCAAGAGGAATTTTTATTTCTATATGAAGACATGCCTCTATCAAACAAAAGTATACCTCAAGTGTAACAAACTAATCTTAGTGTATATAACAGAAGAGAAGTAAAAAGCAACACATGGATTAGTAGTAAATAGTTCAATTATTGAATGTTTAAATTCTAAGCAGATATATAGCAAGAATTGAACTGTAGACAAGTTTTTGAAAGATAATTAACCTTCTGTATTTCCACGAGAAGTTTTAATATATTAGAGTTTTCAAAAGATTATGATTGATACAAAGGTTTAAGGGAGTAAAAGGATACATAATTACCATGGTCTTTTCCCTTTGCCTTTGTCTGCTGCTTCCTTTTCTTTCCGTTGTTGTTCTAGCTCTTCAGCTCTTCTGACATATTCATCATCAGCAGAGGTAGATGGTCTGGTGGAGCGAGAACGATAGTCTAGTTCTTCACGTAGACGGTTGTTCTCTTCCATAAGTATCTTGTTGATAGACCTCAGTTGTCTCTCCTCCGTGATGGCCAGATCACGATCACGCTAAGCATCCATAGTTTCATTTGGAGCGTGAGCAATGTTGTTAAGCTCAAGAACAGGTGGGCGGTTGTTTGCGAGATGGGTAGTGATGTCGTGGAATAGGTCGTGAAAAATAGATGAGACTATTCACGCATATTCATTGCATTGAGTTTTGACGTTGATCTTGACGTCAGTAAACTCGTGTTTCATCTGTCCAAATCTGGTCCACACATCATCTTGGAATTGGAGTAGACGAGCAACAGTCGTATCATTTGCCACGGACGCGATAGTGGCAACCTCGGCGGCAGTTGTGGAGATACTCGTCAGTTCTCCCAGTCTGGTGTATATGGCGTCCAAGCGAGACAATATTTCAGAATTGGCCGGTTGAGATGGAGATGGGTCTAGGCCAATGTGGATCTGATCACTGTCGACAGTAGTAGGAATTTCAGCAGTGGCTGTGGGTTGGAAAAGATGTTGAGGAGGTGGACTGGCAGAGCCGGTAGAGGGCGAGTCGCGAGAGGGGATAGTATGGGTTGAGGAGGAAATTGGGATTGGGGAGGGAGGAGGGGTTGGAGGTTGGTCAAGTTCAATGTCAGTGTCGGAGTTGTCACTGAGTATTGAAGTTTCTGGTAGAGGGTCGGTGGAGAACCAGAAAGAGGGGGCTAGGTAGAAAAGGGATTTTGGTTTAAGTGGGGTAGGTGGGGATGAAGGTTGGGGAAAGAGTTCTGCTATAGAGGAAATTTCAAAGAGAAATTTTGATGCAGCAGAATCTAGAGGTTTAATGGGTGTGGATTGGATGGTTGGGGTATGAGATGGTATCCTGGTAGGTGTAGATGGGTTTGGTGAATAATTGAAGGGTGAAGGAGGAGGTGGAGAAGGAGATGGTGTTCTGATTGGCTCCTCCTGTATTGGTGGCTCCTCCTGAGGGATAGACTCCTCCGGAGGGGGTGATGTCCTATGAGTAGATAACTCAGTAGGAATGGGTTGGATGGTGATAGAAGAGTGGGTGCCGGTAGACTTCTTTGTATGCCTAGGCAACTGAATAGTAGGTTCAGCTGCGTCATTTAGAGGCAAAATGACCAGGTTTTCTACAGTTATAACAGACAAGCTCTTCGATATATGAGCTTTCAACAGTTTTTCTAAAAGGCTGCTGATGTGTGTCCTTCCTTCCATATTTTGCAAATTTTTTGAAACATTTTACGAACATAGCAAATTGTTCGTCTGAAAGAAAATCATTTTCACTGGAGGAAGTGGAAGGTTTGTTTTCAACTGAGGTCTCTTCTTGTACCATGGCGGGCAAGGACACAGTTCTGAACTGTTTGTCCTGCTCTAGAGCTTGATTCACTTCTAGCTCATAAACCTTTAAACTTGTGTAAAGACTACGGAGAGTCATTTCGTTTAAGTTTTTAGATTATTTCATGGCAGTGGTCTTAACATGCCACAGACTACCTAGAGAGCCTAGAAATCTCATATTCATTTCCTTTTTGTCATAAGTTTTACCTAGAGAAAATCAGCTATTTATTACCTCACTGAAGCAATCGTATGCTTCTCTCAAGGTTTCCTTGGGATCCTTCTTGAAGGAGTCGAATTGCTGAATAAAGGTATACATTCTGTTATCTCTTGTGTCTTAGTTTCCTTCTAAGTATTTGACAAGAGTTTCCCACATCTCTTTCGCAGTGGTACACCGGATCACTTGTTGGTAAGTGCTGGTGTCTAGAGAGCTAGTTATAATGTTGATGGCTTTGCTATCTAACTCTACTAGCTTTCTATCGTCCTCTGTCCATTATGATTCTTCTTTGGGTACCTCTGCAGGATTTCCAGAGATGGATCTTAGAAGATTTGCCTTCATTGGTACATGAGGTCCTGCTACTACGCTTGTCAATAGAATTCATAAAATGCATTATCTTATCCTTCCAAACATCAAAATGGCATGCGTCCAATATTGAGACGTGGTTCGCATTTGATGTAGGCAGCATGTAGTGTGTTTGTGCCATTGGATCGTGACTCTCAAGAGTTTAATCTTCTAGTTTTCGAAGAGTTAAGTTCGTATACCAATTGTTAGTCCCAAAGGGCACAATAATAAGCTAGAAGGGGGGGGGGTTGAATAGCTTATTAGACACTTGAAACTTTTTGAATAAATTCTAAAACAAGCACTTCAATCTATTGAAAAGATTGAAGTAGCGGAAGTCTTGTAAGGAAGTCGGTTCGGCTGTACTACACCGACCGAGTACTCAAGTTTGATGTTTGAAGTGATAAGTAAATAGATATAAAACAGTTTAAAGCAGTAAGCAACAGTAATGAAAGAACACAAGTATTTTGGGATGGTTCGCACTATAAAGAGTGATACGTCCACCACCAAGGCAGTCAACCTTGGATTTAAATGTGCACTGTGTTTTCCACTAGTTCTTATTACAAAGAAGTCCAATGGATCGTGTACAAAATATTTGACTTGTGTTTGGGGGTTGGGTATTGGATATCTGGATAAACAGAATATTCAATTGTGCAGAAGAATAGTTTAAGGAACAACAATAAGAAGCTTAAGATTAAGTGTTGATGCAGATCTTCTTGTTGTTGTTGAGGACTTCTTGATCAGTTTATGATCTCATGAATGCACTGAGTATATAAGACTTGAAGTTATTGGAGGATTTTTCAGAGCATTGTTTTCTTCAGTCTTTAATGGCAGTATTTATAGCTGGAGCATTCTTGAGACCGTTTGGAGAAGACGAAGTGTAACAGCTCTATTAGGTTGAATGCATTAAATGCATGGAGCTGACTTGTGGGTTTCGTCTTCACTTATACTGAGCAGGGAGTGGTGCAGAGTTGTTTGCAGAAGTTGGTAGGTGAGCAATCAGAATTACAGACCTGCAATAGTTGGCACAGACTGTAAGTGTCAGTCTGTTCACCTGCTCTGTCACTGTTCAGAAGGCGAAAGTCTTCTTGCTTTTCAGAAAGCTGGTGAGGCGTGTCTGAGAAGTCATGATGGGTTTAATTCAAATTCAAACTGGTAAAGTTTGAATTTAATTTATCCACTAATAGCTTTGATGTTTGGACACGTCATGTTTGAACACGTGCATACAAGGTCTGCCGCTGGATCCTGAATGAAGTCTTCCGGTGAAGCATTGCTGAAGTCTTCCGCTGAACCTGTGAAGCCTATAAAACTATTCTATGGCAAAGTTCTATACACAGTTGCCACGCTAATTGATACGCAGCCCAATTAGCCACTAAGTATAGAACCTAATGTAATGTATGAACATATGTTAATCAAAATACATGAGAAACAACAAGGGGATATAGGCAGTATGTATATAGGCAAGTGTACATAAATAAATGTTAATCTATATGTCTTAGACACTTATTCCTAAGCTGCACCTTATGGACTGCATTATATTATATTTTGATGTTTTTTATGAGCTCTGTTGTGATTTTTCTATTTGGTCAGTCAAGACCATCTTCTCTGAATATGTTGAAGACTTTGGCAAGCTGGAGATCAGATGTTGGGGATTTGGAAACTGCATTCCTTCTCTTTTTCTCCTGTTTTTTTCTTTTTTTTATATGCTCTAACTTTTGCCTAGGTCGCCTTTTCGGGTTTTCAACCTAGCGAACCCTTATTTCTCTTTTTATTGTTTTTTTTTTGTGCTTTAACTTTTGCCTAGGCCGCCCTTTCGGGTTTTCAACCTAGCGAGCTGGAGAGAAAAGCAATTGCAAGATAATTTTTTTTTTCGATTCACGCATAGTACCTCTTGAGCATGTTGAGGTTGAAGGGCTGAACAAGATCTTCCTCATCTTGATTGGTGAGGAGCACCGTACCTCCTGACCAGATTTGTTTGACGATATATGGTCCCATCCAGGGAGAGTTCCATTTTCCCCTAGTATCAACATAACTAGGGGGTTTCTCGCGAAGTACCAGATCTCCGACTTGGATATCGTGGCCTTTGACTTTTTTGTTGAATGCTCGAGCTATTCGCTTTTGATACGCCCGAGTATGTTCTAGAGCTAGCAGCCGTCGTTCGTCTATCAGAGCTAATTCTTCATAGCGCTGTTTGATCCTGTCGATTTCAGATACGTCTGATTCCATCATAACGTTTGATTATGATGTTATTTTTTAGCGTTTTGTTGGTTGCTTCAACGGCACCATTTGCTTGTGGTCGATATGGCGAGGATTTATGCCTTTGTATTTTGAATTCGTCGAGCAGATGGTTCACGTCCCCTTCGAAGTGTGTGCCGTTGTCGGAGATGATTTCGAAAGGTATCCCATGCCGGTATATGATGTTGGTCCTGATGAATTCGGACACCTTTCGGGCATTCAGTACTTTGTAGGAAGAGACTTCTACCCACTTTGTGAAATAATCAACAGCTACCAAGACATATTCATGGCCGTTAGATCCTTTCGGGTGAATTTGACATATGGCGCTAATTCCCCAAGTTGAGAAGGGTCAGGGGGCTGTGGAGTTGTATAATATATGCGGGGGCACGTGTTGTAGATTTGCAAAGCGTTGACATTTGTCTTAGTGATGTACCCACTGAATACAATCGGTTTCTAGTATACTCCAATAGTACCCTTGTCGGATGATTTTCTTTGATAGCATATGGCCGTTCATGTGCGGCCCACAAGTACCACCACGAAGCTGGTCCATGACTTGCTCAACTTTGGCCTGATCGATGCATAATAAGTTTAAACCTTGGTAGTACCTTTTGTATAGGCTGCCTCCACTAATTACAAATTACGATGCCCATGTCCGTAGGGAGATTCTCCCTCTTTTGTCTAGGCTAGACTGATAGACTCCTTTTTGAAACAGATTCATGACGCCTGAATACTAGGGCTCGTTGTCCTTTTCAGGAGCAGCATCGATTCTGAAGCCTTTTTCCCAACTATAAATGGTTGGACATTGATTTTTGTGGGAATTTGAACCAATGATGCTAGAGTGGCCAAGGCATCAGCGAATTGATTTTTATCTCGCGGTAGGTAATGCGAGATATTATCAAATTCGCTTGCTAGTGCTGGCAATTTGGCATGATAGAGCTGTAGCTGGGGATCCTGGGTTTTTCACTTCCCTCCGACTGGATTTATGATTAGAGTAGAGTCACCATAGACCTCCAGATCTTTGGCTCCTTTTTCGGAGAGCCTCTTCTAGATCGGCAATACATGCCTCGTATTCAGCAGTGTTGTTTGAGCATTCAAACTACAGTCTTATGGCCAGCGGAGTGTGAGAATCTGTGGGATCGATTAGCAGGATTCCTATGCCGAAGCCTCTTTTGTTGGCGACTCAGTCAAAGAACATTTGCCATTTGGTGTCATGATCGGCGATTTCTAGGACACCTTCGTCTGGGAAACTGGGCTCTGATGCATCTTCTGTTTCTAGAGGTAGATCAGCTAAATGGTCTACAATCATGCTGCCTTTAATGGATTTGAGCATGACATAGGTGATGTCAAACTCGTTGAGGAGGAATGACCATTTGGCTAATCGACTGGAAAGTGATGGCTTGTCGAAGATGTATTTTATAAGATCCATTCTGGAGATGAGCTTGATGGATTGAGCTTGCAGATAAGTTTTGAGTCTTTGGGTTTCCCAGACTAGACCAATGCAGCTTTTCTCCAATGCTGAGTAATTGAGCTCGCTTCATTGTAACTTCCTACTTATAAAGTAAATGACATTTTTGATGTAGGAGTTTTCTTTCTCTTAGGCGAACGTAGCCCCTATTGTTGTATCTGTGACGGTTAAATATATGAGGAGAGGTTTATGTGTATGGGGAGGAGCTAGCACTGGTGGGTTGGCAAGGTAGGTTTTTATTTTTTCGAAGGCTAGATGGCATTTTTCGTCCCAGACTTGATCAGAATTTTTCTTTAGGAGTTTAAATAGGGGCTCACATATGGAGGTCAGCTGTCTAATGAAACGGTTGATATATTGCAATCGACCTAGGAAGCCTTTGACTTCTGTTGGAGTTTTTGGCTGCGGCATATTTATGATGGCTTCGATTTTGGTTGGCTCAATCTCGATGCCCTGCTCGGTCACCATGAATCCCGGGACCTTGCCCTTGGTAACCCCGAATGTGCATTTAGTGGGGTTAAGCTTCATTTGATGCTTTCTTAACCTTTCGAAGAATTTTCGAAGGTCTTTGATATGGGCACCGTCTGTATTGTTGGAGTGCACGATCATGTCGTCCACGTACATTTCGGCTTCTTTATGGATCATATCATGGAAGAGGGTGGTGGCAGCTCTTTGATATGTAGCCCCAACATTTATTAGCCCAAACCGACATGACAGTGTAGCAGTAAGTTCCCCAGGGGGTGGTGAATGAAGTTTTTTCTTGATCTTCTGTGCCATTTTGATTTGGTTATAGCCCAGCATGCCATCTACGAAGAATCTTATTTTACGAGAAGCCACGGCGTCTACCATAATATCGATGTTGGGTAGAGGGAAGTCTTCTTTGGGCGACGCCCTGTTGAGGTCGCGGAAGTCCACACAGATTCAAACCTTTCCATTGGGCTTCGGAACGGTCACTATGTTTGACAGCCAGATCAAGTATTCAACTACCCGGATAAACTTGACGCGCATCTGTTTCATAATTTCTTCTTTTACTTACAGTGACCATTCTGATTTGATTCGGCAGAGTTTCTGCTTGATTGGCCGTGCATCAGGATAGGTGAGAATTCGGTGCTCAACAATGGTTGGATCTAACCCGGGCATGTCTTCGTAGGACCATGCGAAGATGTCCACGGATTCTTTGAGAAGGTTGATCAGTGTTGTCCTTTCTGAACCTTGCAGGTAGCTGCCGATTTTGACTTCTTTGATTTCATTGTTCAGCCCCAGATTGATAATGGACAAGTCTTCATCTGTTGCTGCTAATTGGTGCTTTTCCTGGTGCTTGACTGACTTGGCGAGCTCAAGTAGGTAACTTTTATCTTTTGAATCCATTTCATTAAACAACTTATTATCAAAGCTAATTAATTTGTTTTTTAATGAAGGTGCAACTAAGGAATACACGAAGACATCTAGATTATCATTATTAAGCATAGATTGTACATGATTTGTTAAATTATTGAGGTCCTCAATTTTAGGGAGTGGATCGGTAGATGACCAATCCGTAAGGCTAAAGGAATGATGGGGAATAGTATAAGCGAAACGGTCCATCAGATCGGCGGGCGTTAAGAGCGGGCCGGTCGTAGTATACCAATTCTGCAAAGGCTTATCAGTAATAGACTCAAACTTAACAGGGAGGTTTTTATAGCTAGTGCCTTCATCTATCATTCCCATGAAACTGTCTCCCAGAGAATCATCAGAAACTCCTCACCTTTTTTATTGAAGGGGATATTTACAGCACCTTTATTCTGGCTAAATAGATTTCTCCAACCTTTAAACCTTCTTTGCTTGGTTGGCTTCCAAAATTCTTGGGTCCACCATCATGATTGTTTCGTTGTCGATGAGGTCCTGAATGACATTTTTGAGTGAGTAGCACTTGTCGGTGAGGTGACCATTGCAGCGATGGTATTCACAAAACTGGGCGTGGTTCCACGTGCTAGGTAGTGGTTGGGAGGTTGACAATTTGCAATGGGTTTAAGCATCCCATGTACCCATAGTGTTTGGAAAATTTCGGATCTTAGGGCAGGTAGATCATCATAATGCCTTGGGATTGGTTATTTCCTTCCTTTTGGTTTGGGTAGAATACCTGGCTGGGGTTTGGTTGAGTATCTGGGTTAGGTCTTTTCTTGTTGGCTCGGGAAGTATTGTGCTAGGAATTGATTGCATGTGCTACTGTTTAAGGGAGATTCTTCTTCATGTGCACAAATAATTCCCGTTAGGGTTCCATAAGCCATTTGCTGGGAAAAGGTATTTGAAGGATCAAGGGGAAGGTAGTTTTTCTGGTTATGGTAGCAGATATTTAGGTGAAGGAGCTCAGGGTTGGTGTCTAGGGGAGGTGATGGATTGAGGTTATAAGTATTTGGAATAATACCACTTTGGGAAATAGTTTTGGGTTTTAGCTGAAAGCTGGTGTTTGGTTGGGTTTTGGGAGTTTGGATTAGGATATCTTCTGTTAGGTCAGATAAGTTTGTTTCTGGAAGGAAGGAATTATTATGAGGAGGTATCAGGCTTTTTGACTTCATGAGACATAATAGTGAAAGTTTCTGCGAATTTTTCCAGTATCTTGCCAACTATTTGGTTGGTCCTTCCTTCTATATGGGCATCTAATTCCTTTTTCAGCTAGATTTCGAATCCAAAAGGAGGGGTATACTTAGGAGTTTCTTTTTCTGGTTCCAGACCGTTCTGTTCATTGTTCGTCCCAATCATAGTTTGTTTATTTCTGGCGGCCATTATGCTTAAATCGTGTACTCAGCGATTATGTTTTTCTCGATCTAACCCCGATACTTTTTCGATCGATTGCGTACGTATTCGTATCAACCGACAAGATTATATCTCGCCTTTCCAAACTCGGGCTAGGTTTCTGAAGAAAAGGGTTTGAAGGCATTAGAAAGGGTTGGCTGGAGCCTTTCTGGGTTTGGAGTACAATGTGCCTTTATTATTATTATTTTTTATTATTTATTTTCCCTACAATTGATCGAACAAGCACCCGCTTTGTTTTGACAGTCTCAGGACTATTCTTTGGAATACTGGATTCTTTCTCCAGAGTATAGGAACCTCATATTCAACCAGCTTTTCGACTCCCCAAGATCGGACTGATCTCATGTAAATGACATATACTCTTTCCAGGATCCACCATTCAAAATAGTCTAGGTCGAACATTAGAAAATTATTGATCAGCCCATGTGCATATTTTTATTCATATCTCTTTTTTTTTCTTTTTTGCTTCTTTCTCTCTTTTTTTTTTTTTTTGCGACAGAGATTGGTCAATAATTCAGAGATATAAAAACCGATCGGTCCATGAAGTGTCCTGAGAATCTATATGCAATTTAACGTTGGCTAATGTAGGGGGTAGGCTGGCCATGGTGTAGGGTAGCAGTTCGGAATATTTCTACATGCGTGTATGTGTGTGCGGTATCTAAAAAGTAGTAAAATGTTCTCTTTTTTTCATATATAAAGCTGTAAATAAAATAGATATGGCCTGTCTTGTTGTTCATTGTGGATTTTCTCGGCTTATTTAGTTTGAGCGTGAGCAAGCATCCATTCAGATCAAGAAATAGAAATAAAAATGGAGAATCTATCTATTCATATTAATTACATATTGGTCCTAATCCCTAAAATAAAATGACAGAATGAAATAATATTTATATATTTTGCGTGATAAAAAATAAAGCAAGCAGATATATATAGCAATATATAATATAAAACAATAATAAGCCCCTGCCCTTTTGTTATATTGCCCGGAAATATATATATATATATATATATATATATATATATATATATATATATATATATATATATATATATATATATTTGTAACGGTACTCGGAACGAAACTGCAGCAAATGAATGGTTAGATGCACAAATATATACACAAATATATAAAAAAATGTAATATTTAAAATGCTAAAGAAATATAATAAGCATATTTTAACCAGAAACTAAAGAAAACTTATTTTCTTTTTTTTAAAAAGTGTGTCTAGCCCTCCATTTTTATTTAAAATAAAAACGACGTCCCCAGCAGAGTCGTCACTGTGAGTGCCCCGGGAGAATTCCCCTGGATCCCGCGCTCCCTTTTTTAGGGGTACACGAGATTCAGGGAAGACATCACACTTTTCATTCCATCTTACCTTGTTTAGGGGAAAACAAAATTAAAAGTGCAAAAAGAGTGTTGTAAAGAGTGCGTGGAATACGCCCCGGTCACTGAGTGTGCTTTTGTTCACTATGAGTGCTTTGAGTTTTTCTGTATCTCATCCTCCCTTGTTTAGAGGAAAACAAGATGCAGAAAATGCAACGCCCTTTTCATTTCATCTTCCCTTGTTTAGGGGAAAACGAAATTAAAAGTGCAAAAAGGATGTTGCAAGGGCGCGTGGGAATACGCCGGCCTTATTGTGGACTTGGAGTTCATTTTGGATCACTATGAGTGCTTTGAATTTTTATGTATCTCATCCTCCCTTGTTTAGGGGAAAACAAGATACAAAAAATGCAATGCCCTTTTCATTCCATCTTTCCTTGTTTAGGGAAAACGAAATTAAAAGTGCAAAAAGGATGTTGCAAAGAGCGCATGTGAATACGCCCTACCTCACTGTAGATCCAAAATGTTGTAACATAGTCATCATATTTATTTTAAGGAGAAATAAAAAAAAACAAAAAAAAACAAGATTTTGTAAAGGGTTCGGAGGCTAAGTTACGAGGTGAGAAGGTGTTAGGCACCCAACTCGTCTTTTCGGTCTCAAAATAGTTTTTGGCTAAAATATGCTTTTATTATATTTATTTAGCAAATGAAATAAAGCATTTAAACATATACATTCGTATCTATATTATTACAAACTTGCAGCAGCCTCTTTTTAGGAATTACAAATATATTTATAAATATTTGGCTATAATAATGGCTCTTTTTAGTGCTATTTTCTATAGAAATCCGGGCAGCATAACTGCTTATATTTATTACATTGTGCTGGCTGAAAATAACACTTTTTTAGTTAAACCTCTTAAAGGTTTACCTTTAAGAGCATGTGGTGTGCTCGCTTTGTCCTTCAGGGAGAGGGAGTCTTTTTGATGTTTTGCTGTTGCGGAGATTCGGGCAGAGTAACTGCTTCCGAAAGTTGCTTTTAGGCTTCGGGAAACGGGTCGAGCAACTGCTTGCTTTTTGCTGTTGTTTGTTTGCTGACGGCGGAAATCGGGCAAAGCAAACGGATTTGGATTCTGGATTCGGGCAGAGCAACTGCTTTTTTGAGATTTTTGGACCGGTGGAATAGGGTGGAATTCTAGCGGGGAGGCAAAGGTTCACTTTGACCGGTTGGTTTTGTGTTTGAAGGAGATTTGACGGAGCTTTGAGCCTTAGAGGAGGGATATCTCTCAGGACGATCGCTCTCTGCGTAAAGTTTTAGCGGTGTGTGAAGTGTGTCCGATGAGTGTGAAGTTCACGGTGTGATTTCTCATTTCCCGGATGCCTCTATTTATAGGTTGGAGAAGGGACTCCTTCGTCATTAAGTTTTCTTCTTCTGTGCTTCATCGGCTTGTACCGCGCGCTTGAGATATTGCACCAAAGGCAAAAAGCTACAGTGCATTGAGCACTATTGGGAGCCACCCATGGAGGAGGCGGGCGCCGCGTCAAGTAAGGCCATGGGTGGTGCCAGGGGGTCTTTTTAGGCTCCTTTTTGACACTTTGGCCCCTTGCATTTCACTGTTTATGCATCCTGCTTTTTCTTTTGCATTTTTAAACCCTATAACGTGACATTTGTTAGTTTTTAACAGGTCTTGATATTTCATGTCATGTTACATACCAGGGGTACGAAATTGGGGTGTCTACACCCCCGACCTCCCTTGTTTGAGTTTTCTTGAGCCCAATGCGTTCCATCGTGCTCCTTCTTTTTCCCATCCTTCCCATCCTTATTCGCTTCCTCGGTATTAATCACCCGAATGGCGTGGGCATACATCTCCCCAACAGAGATTTGATCGTGAAGCATCATTTCTTGTCTCATCGGCCCTTGCTGTAGGTCTGAAATGAAGCACATCTTGATTGACTCCTCCGAGATATACTGTATTTGGTCGACCATGGCCATGAATCTGTCCATATACGTTTGGTTTGACTCGTTTATCCGCTGATGTATACCGCATAGGTCAGTTTACTTCCTTGGCTGGAGTTCGATCGAGGAGAACTGTGTGACGAACATCTGCATGAATTCATCCCAGCTTTCGATTGAATCCAATGGGAGGCTCGTATGCCATTTTAATGCCTTTCCTTTTAAGGTCCTCGCGAATATCTTTCCTCACGCATCCTCGTCGTCAGGGGTCATCGCGTTCATTTTGACCTCAAAACTCGCCATGTGATCAACTGCGTTGGTAAGGCCTTGATATGTTTCAAAAGTGGGGATTTTTTTATCAGGTAATGGGGCCTTCCTCATCTTCTCTTGGAATGACCCATTTTTTGCTGGGGTTAACAGTATTGGTTTTCCCTTCTCCATGGCCTCAAGCCTGCCACAAAGGAATTTCACCTCTTGTTCGACCGCTAAGGATGGTTTATTGGTTGACTTTTGCACCTTGGTAGTCGCGTTCCGACCACTTTTTTGGTGCCCCTTTTCTAACTGCTGGAAGTGGGTGCAGTACCCACATGTTTTATTCTTCATCACCTCGGTCCTCGGCCTAGACTCTCCTTCTTGTTCCTTTCTCTAGTACGGCGAGGGTGGTTGGGCTCACTTGGATAGGTTAGCCGACTGTGAATACTGGGCTTGGGTGTTTGCTTGCTCATCCTATCCCCCAACCGGGATCTCACACTAGGCCGGGGTACGGCCTTCTCCTTTTCCTTGCCTTTGGAGGTAGCTTTTTTAAGGATTTGGGTCGGCTCTTCATAAGGTACTATATTGGTCACTGCTCTTGCTTTTTTTTATTGAGCGTGAACATCTTGAGCTCGGCCTCTTAAATTCCCATGAGGTAAAGCTTCTGGCGTTCCCAGAACCTTGCCTCGTCTAAGTATCCATCATGCTCGGTGACTTTGTTCTTTTCCACCCTGGAATGTTCAATCTGAGCTTCCTCTTCGTCTACGTCGAAGAAGGTGCTCGCCTGGCCCATGGCAGCCCCAATGTTGCGAGCATCTTCCTGGGTGCCCTTTCCTCCCAATGTCTTCGAAGTGGCAGTGGCGAGGCCCATGTTAGTTATTTTGCTCGTTGGTGAGGGGGTGGCATGTTTGTTCCTGATTGATCTTGCTTCGTGGGAGTTTGTTTGTCCATTTCTTTAAGTCACAATTTGAGAAAGATGAAAAAGGTAACTGGAATATGAAGTTCCTGGCAACGGAACCATTTGATCACGCCACAAAGAGGGGGTGACTATGCTGGAGATCCACGTAATAGACCGGAGCTAACGTGTCTTTCATGATTGTCCACGTTGAGGAACAAGGGTATTTGATGTACCAAACTGGATAGGATATCTGGTCTTTGGTTCACTTGTGAATTGATTGGTTATGTTTTGTCCTTGATCTTTAGTGACCTGCAATGAAACCACCGTTAGGGTGCCGGGGGTTTTCCTAGCTACAGCCCTCCGGTGTGAGACTCAGTAATCAAGGAATATGTATGCTGGAGCTAGGCGTTCCCTTAAGCTTCCGGTGATAGTGTGTATTTTGCTTGATGTTCTAATGTAATTGTGTGTGTGGTTGATAGATTGAATTTACCTTTCTTATAAGGGAAGACTTCCTTTTATAGTAGTTGTCCCTTGGGAATCATGATCAATGTAGGGGCCCTTGGGCATAAGGACCTGTTGCTGGTCGGCTGGCTGGCAGCTTCTTACTGGTTGATGGCCTATGGGTAGCCTTACATAGTTGGTGGTTGCTAACTTGCCAAGTCATATCTTCCCTTCTCATGTAAGGGCCTATCACTTGGTCGGCTTGCTATCAACCTCTCACTGGTTGGCTTATGCTTGCATGGATGACACGTGGCCTCCAATCAGGATCTGACATCTGGTGATTACTTGGTCGGAGTGGTCGAACATGGATGTCCTCGACTTGGTGGTCGATCTTGCTTGGCTCCTGGATTGACCTTTGGTCGTTCCGAGGATATTTTGTTCGGCCAGATGATTAATGGTCGGCCATGGTCGATCCTCTCGCTTGATGGAATGTCTGAGAGATGGGTCCTACCTATGCCTAGCTGGGAGCCACGTGCTTGCTCCACGTAGGAGGACCCAGGTCGGGTCCCTTCAGAGATCCTTACTGATACGGTTACATAATGGGTGTCATATGTTAGTGGCGTATTATGTAAGTTAGTTCTTAGGCATCAAGTTAATTAGTGGAGATAATGGGTAAGTTAGTGGAGATCATGGTCGGTTAGTCAAATGTATGTTAGTTAGTGAAGTGCAGGTAGTGGAGTCACTGTCCCGAATTCTTAGTTCTCAGCATTTGTTTGTTGTTCGCAAAGGCTATTATAAATAGCCAACACTACATTAATAAAGCATATGGAAAATTACTCAATGGTTTATCTCTCTAATTCTACTACTTCTTCCTTCTTGAATTCTTATTTCATCTTTTCTAAATTCTACTCTTATCGCTTACCTCTTTCCTTTGATATTCCCTGGAAGCTGCTACAACTACACGAAATTCGTCAAACCAAGGTGAAGGTAAAGAAAAGGAAATCATGTGAGTGGCACATGCAATCCATAAGGGTATTTTTGGGTTTTTGATAAGTTGTTATGCATTCCTTCCAAGAAATTGGATGGAGTGATCCACGGGAGAAGGAATGCCAAGTATAGTTACCAAATTAAGAAAAAAAAAAAAAGGTGAGTTTAACGAAAAAAGTTAGGAAGTAGTGTGACAAAACCGTTATTTAAGTTTTATTTTTTATTCAACTATATACTATTTTTATTCCTTATTTATTCAAGTTTATCCTTGGTGTGTGTTAAATTATACACTAGTTTTCTTGACTAGGGTATATTTAATTAATTGATGACTTTTTTTTTTTTCTAGATTGGGAATTCTTTCAAATTTCACTTGTAACTTTTTTAAATTTTTGTTATTTATGTGGGTGTCCAACATTAGTTTACATGGAGTCTAACCAAGTTTTTATTAAGGATATTTTGGGTAGTATATTAAAATTTTATGTTTCAGACGGTGGACGTTACTAAAGAGACTAACCTTATAAATTATAATCCAAAATTGAATTAAATGATCAAAATAAAATGAGTCAAAGAGATTGAACCAAATCAAATGAAGGTGTTAAGTTGAGGGATCAAATTATGTATTAGAAAGAAAAAAAAGAAGCTTGTACTCCGTCAACGTACGAACTGTACTGCTATTTACCTGGACAATTCGACGAAAATTTCCAAACCAAATGTACCAGTAGGTCCAGTACTATAATAAGACGTGTGACAATCATTCCGCCTTGTTTCATAGCAAAAGCAAAAAGGCATCAAAAGCCGGAGCAAAAACACAATTATCTTCAGCGACCTTTCACCATCGCCCGATCAAATCAAACAAACAAATTACTAGCCTCTGCAGCTCTGCTCCATCGCCGGTACTGTTCTCGTCGTTACTGTCCCCAATTTGAAATTTCTCTCTATCCGTTTCCGGTTACGAATACGATCGCTATACTTTCTTAATTATTTTAAATTCAATTTGTTTTTACCAATTATGTATAAATTATTTCTAAAGCTGATTGGATTTCTGTGGAATTCATTGATTCACTGATGTTTATTTTTGTAAACTGTCTTTAGTTCCTTTCATAGTTTATTAGTTGACGTAAATTAAGCTCATACAATCCAGCTTTCAAAGTTCAAACAGTTACTTTAGCTAAATTCGTAACTGTTTTGAGTTATTATTCCTGTCGGTAAATTCTAAGAAAATTGAATATTTCTGATTGATGCTTTGTTTGATAACTAGACTGCAAAGAAAGGGGTGTATCTATAGTAAGAATTTTTAATGGAGAAGGAACAAGAGTTAGAGTGGAATGAAGCTCAGAAGATTGTATTAAGTGAAGACCTTGTGGCCGTGGCCAAGCGCCAGCTGCAATTCCTTGCATCCGTCGATAGGAACAGGTGGCTTTATGAAGGCCCTGCTTTACAAAGGGCCATCTATAGGTAAATCAATTTGGAAATTGTTCATTAATTTCTTGAAAGATTTTATTTATGTTTAACTGTCTGATAATTGTAACCTGCATTTGGAAAAGTTTGTCTTATGACACAATCAGAGTTTTTCAGTTTGAGGATTACTTTTGCCATGTCCTTGGGACTTGGGAGAATAAATCATTTGATTTACACTCTTGATAACATATATTACCATGAGATAGCAAATACAACTTCTGGTTTATACTCTGATGCTAATAATGAAAAGGAAGGTCCATGGATGGCTTTGGTCTTACTCTTACCTATCTTTCTTGGCTATTTTGAAGCTTTTGCGTGATATTTACATTACACTTATAGATGATTAGTGTTGAGATAATGTGAAAGGAGCTAAAGAAAAAGGGGATGATAATGTAATCAATTAATCATGGTCTCCGTCGTTGGACGTATTACATATTTGTTGTGATGATTTATGTGGACAAAGTTGGACTGGCCGATCTTGCTGAAGGAGGAAGCTGTGTTTCCAATTGGTGTTCATATGTAACAACCCTCCTACAATATGGAGGGAGTTTAATTCATTCTACTTTTCTAGGGAGTGCACAAGGCATTGAGTACAAGTATATTTGTATTCTCTCAGTGAAATTGGCATGACATGGATGTAGGCAGGATTGGTTGAAGCACATAAATTTTTTGTGTGCTCTCATTATTTTTGGCTTGATTTCTTTTCTCCTCAGTACATCAACCGTGGTGGCAATCCTGAACAAAGTATTGCCACAAATTAATTCCACTGCGCCACATTTCCCAATAATTAAGATGGTTATAGGAATGCTTGTTTGCAATTCTATATTGTGAATGCTGTTTATCTTGTTTTGATGGTCTTGAGAATCCAATTGAAGGTACAATGCTTGCTGGCTTCCCCTGCTTGCTAGATACTCAGAGGCCCATGTCTCAGAAGGACCTTTGGTAGTTCCTCTTGATTGTGAATGGGTTTGGCACTGTCACAGGCTCAATCCGGTATGCTTCTGAGCTGAAAGTGTTCTTGTTTAACAGCTCCTTTTGATAAATTCTTGTATGGCAGATTGAAGTTATGTTACATTTGATATCATTTTTCAGGTAAGGTACAAATCTGACTGTGAAGAATTTTATGGAAGGATTATTGACAACAAGATTGCTGTATCTTCTCTTCAAGGTATATCCAGAAGGGAAACAGAAGTGATATGGAACAAATTGTACCCAGAAGAGCCCTATGACTTTGACTTCTCCAACGGCATCCCTGAAAATCTCCATGGAGTTGAAAAGTACACTAAATACAATCTTGTGTTAGCTGTCGAAAGACAGAGCCCTTTCTTTTATCAGGTAATTATGAGGATTATCGTGCTTGGTTTATTTATTGCATTCAAGCTAGTTAATTCAGTCCAATCTTCTGTTATGTTTGAGTTACTCAATTTAGGATTATTAGTCCACCGCAAAAAGCCCTGATTGCCTTTCTACTTTCTCAGAAGAATTTTTTATAAACCACAAGGTTTCTTCCAGGAAAAACAGAAATCATTTAGGATTTACTTTTATTCTCTTAAGGATATCTAATGAAAACAACAAAAATGGAATTCAAAGAGAATGATAAACAAGGCCTTTCCAACCAGCTACTCCAACAAGACTGGTCACAATTAGCGACTTTACAACAGGCCTTTTTTCCTCACAGACAGGCACTATCCAAACTTCCGTACTCCAACCCCCTAAATAAATAACCCTTTATGGAGTTAGACATCCGCTCCACCCTCAAAATCCTCTTTTCCCTGTTTGAAAGATGCATTTCCAGCAAGTTGTGTGAACCATTAAACTCTGTTCCCGAATGGATTCTCCCAGGAATAAGATCCCTGGGCCTTGTGCTTTTTGATAAGTTTATCATTTATGAATGTTTGATGAATTTCTCATCTTCAAATGCTGTCTGTTGATCGACTCACCCTTGGCCCCCTTGCTACCTTCCTGTTGGTAAAGTTTCCATTCGTCCATGTGAATTATTGACTCTGTGGAGTGTGGGATTTTGTGCCTTTCTAGTGTAATGGCTTGCCACTATGGTGGATGCTCTCCTTACTTGAACTCAGTGCTTGGGAGTTCCTCTGCAGGATTGAACCTAAGATTCGGAATTGTTGTTTACTCTTTCCATATGGTTCAAACAAAATAAGAAAACATTATATCTACTGAGGAAGACTTGGGAAATTACAGTTATGCCAAAGTTATTTCGACTTTTCATCAAGTTTAGCAGTCCGAGATGCAGATTGCACCAAGGAAGATAAAAAAATATTTCTGGTACTGTCCTATGGTTGGTTTATGTGCTGCTGGGGTTCTAAGTTCTATGCATGATATGTGTTGAAATATAAAATAAAGAGTATTTTTTTCAAAGTAAATGAATCACATAACTTCTTTATAGCTGTCTATAGGGTTAGAGACTAGGCTGTGGAGAGGACATGATTGTTAGTCTCTCCAATTTGAAAAAAAAAAGGAAAAAAGAAAAAAAAATGCCATTAAAAATAAATTAAAAAAAGATCTCCTACTATCAAGTGTATTGGAACATGGGTGTTGATAGTGTAGACTTTAACCGTCCAAACATATATTCGGATTTTGTTTGAAGTGCAATTGTGTTCCAAGAAGGAAAAGAAGAAAGTATATATGAGATCTGGAGTCTGGCCCAAAGGTTTCTCTAGAGAGTATTTGTAGTGGAATTGCATTGTTAGTTTAAAAGTTCCGGTAAAGAAATGCGGGGTTTATTGTTAGAAGATGATAGAACTATTATTTCCTAGATGTTGGTTCACATATAAACTTAAGGCCTGTAAATCATCTTAATCTAGCATCACTGTATCTGAGGCTCACTTTTAAAAATTCAACAACCCATTGGTCAGACGACATGACATACCTGCATTTTTTATGAGCTTGCCTCTACTGAAAGTAAAGCTCAATACTGGAAGTCTAGAAATGTGATAATTTATAACTGTAGCTCCTCTGAAATTCCGTATGGCTTCTTTTCGGTGCCCCACACGGACCACACGGTGATGTAGAAATTTGAAGCTCATAAACTCTATCAAATTACGCTATCTTTCCAAGTTTCAATACTTATGTGACTTTCTGCATGTAGTCATTCAATCCGCATAAATCCAATCTGTCCTGATCTTTTTTGGACTGAAGATTGGCTTTCCTTATAAAGTAGATTATGTTACACTTTTTTCTTATTGCATTCCCTAACCTGTACAGTTGACAGGTGTCGAGACCCCATATGAACAATGATCTCTTCCTGCAAGAAGCAGTGGCCAGATATAAGGGCTTTCTGCATCTAATCAGGAGAAACAGAGAGAGATCTCTAAAACGGTTCTGTGTTCCGACTTATGATATCGACCTGATCTGGCACTCTCACCAGCTGAATCCTGTTTCATATTGTAAAGACCTTGTAGAATTACTTGGCAAGGTTTTGGAACATGATGACACAGATTCGGACAGAACAAAAGGCAAGAAGCTGAATACTGGATTTTCTGAAACTACCAAGCAATGGGAGGAGACATTTGGTTCAAGATATTGGAGGGCAGGGGCTATGTATAGAGGTAGTGCCCCATCTCCTCTCACAACCACTCCTTTCACCTCTAATGCAGTGATCGAGAAGGTTGCGCCATCAAATGGGTTTAAAAAAATTATAGATCTCCCAGAGACGAAGATTGTGGAGGTAGTTTCCTAAACACCCTTTAAGAACTTGATTCTTTTTGTAGTCCATATTTCTTCTTTGTTTATTTTTTTCTTGTATTCTTTTATCCTTATTTTTTTTTGGGGGGGGGGGAGGATTTGATAGCAAGACAAACCCACACACATGTAATCATTTCGTGAACCACATTGTTAGATCAACCTGCTTCCTATCTCCACGCATACGCGACCCCCGGAGTTGGGAAGCAAAATATGCCTCTTCCCCCATGTTCGACCACTCGACCAAGCTATATGGGTTCCACTTGTACTTGAATGCCTATGCAATCATATTGTGTAAGTGTTGAGGTAATGCATTTGCCAATCTTCAGTGCAACAAACTAAAGCAAGTCTGATTGTTGTTTTGTAGGAATTCTCTTTACGACTTTTACAGACAATCACAGAATTTCAGATACACTTATTTGCTTCTTAAAATAGTTTTATGACAAACATTCTCCCCCACTTCACCTAATGCTCTCTCTGTTCCACCCAAAGAGTCCATGTTTGAAAAGTGGGGATTTATAACTAGCATTAAATTTGTTCATAATTACTAAAATACTTGAGCACAACATATATGCTTACAACACAAGCAGTGGGTAAAGATGAAAGGTTATGAAAATTGTGAGCATAACTATTGAAAGTAGACTGTTAATGTGAAACATCCCAAAATAGAATTAGGGGACTCTTTGCCTTGTGACTCTTTACCAGTAACTGTAACGGAGGGAGTAATATTTATTTTATAAATTGGAGTCCTGATATTTTGGTTCCTTTGTATACCAGTTCACCATTTGTATACCAGTTCACCACATACTAACTCCATTGAAAGTTATCTTGGTTGCGGTGAAACCTCCTTATTTAAAGTGCTATATTTTTCTACATATATTCTCAAGGACTTGAGTCTGTTATAATAACAGCGAAGCTGAATTTACTGCACTTGGTAAAGTTATCATGTCTCTAATAGAAATGCTTCTCTTTAAGGGATTCTAACCATTTGAGTTGGTTTGCAATTTGGGTGCCAGTTAGAGCTTGCTGCCTCTCTTTTTACTGTAGGATTGGTTGCTTGTGGTTATGACAATAATTTTATAGAAGTTTACTGGTTAACATTTTTCAGGTCCTTTTAGAGTTTGTAGAAATCAAAAACTTGCCAGAGAGATACAAGGGAAGCGTTTCTGTCTTGTTGAGTAAAACACCACATGACACAATCTTCAATGTCAAAAGGAGACTTAATATCCTGTCTGAATCTGGGGAGAAACAGGTTACTCTGTTGCATTGTCAACCTACTGGATATCTCTTTTTCGAACTTGTATTTCAAGCTTCTTCCAACTTACCAATATCAAAGCCAGCCAAAACCGTAGCTTCGTCTTTTATCTCCCTGGAAGAATTTCTAGCCCCTGTATCTGAACTCTCTGTTGATAAATGGCTGGAGTTGGCTCCCAGCTCTGGCGCTGTTAGCTCCCAGCCAATCAGCCTACGGGTAGCAGCCTCATTTACTATTCCAGCCCCCACTCTGCATGTGCTTAAGATGGTTCGTTCACGCCCATTCTCAAAAAGTTCTTGCTTCTTCCCACTCCCTGGAAAAATGCAGTTTGCTAAGAGTTGGACTCGCATCACTGATGAAGCTGGCAACGAGGTCATCAGCCTCCAAATGAGGTATCTTTATTTGCGTATATTTCATGTACCAAATCCCAGGAAACTGTTCCTATTTTTTTAATAAAGAAAATGGGTGCCTTAGAAAATTGAATTGGATAAACTTGTCATGGGTGCTATTTGGCTCAGCTTAACTCACTTTTGATACGCAAGTGTAGTGGTGTATTTTTATGAGTGGGGGAATGGCCATTCACTTGATATATGATGGAATGATCTTTTCAGAACAGTTGATCCTGGTCAAACATCATTAAACACCACCTGTCTTAGTATTATGTTGGGAACATCTTAAGAATCAGTGATTCTGCTGTGCTGTTCAGGAACTTTATAAAGGCAAAGGAAATAGATGGCAAAATGACTAGGAAAGAGGTAATTGGCATCACAAGATTTGGTGAAACGTGTACTCTTGCCCAATACTTAGGGACAGAGTGGTCTTTGCTAGATTCTCAATGGTCTCTAAAGCTTCAGAAAAACAGTGACAAAGATGGCCACCTTGAGCTAACTGGTCATCAGACGGTAAGCATCACTTGCCTTCTTGCCTTCTCAATTTGTTTCATTTCCAGCTAAAATGGAATGGTAAATGAGTTTGATGTCCGAGTAGTTGTATTGTGGCTCTCACGTGGTTGGGGTCACTTCTCGTCTTTGAATATTATTTTGGTACATGGTGCAACTTCTATTACTTCATCTTACTTTGTGGTAGTATATTAATGTGACTTCAATGACATTTAAAGATTGTTCATTTGTTCATACCAGCAAGATTTTGGTGAGCTCTTACTTCAAGCTTGTGGTTCTATATAAAATGGCCAGTTTGAGCATAATCGCACTTTATCTTGTAGAAAGTTGAACAGTAGGTCAGGCTTGTGCCAATAATTTTCACTTGGCATTTCTACTGCTACTACTGCTGATAAGAAATGATTATAATAACGAAGGTCTATATTATATCGTATCTGGTTATAGGTGAAATTGGTTCCTGGTAGAAAGCTGGAATTTCAACCCAAGCACGGCGAAAAGCAGAGACATGAACATGATTTCTTGACTGCGGTTGAGTTCTCTCCAGAGAACCCATATGGCAAGGCCGTTGCATTGCTCGACTTAAAAACGGGACTTTTCAAGGTACTAGAATTTTGTGGTGTGCAATTGCTCAAGGCTTCATCATTTCTCGCGCTGACAATAATGTTTTCCTTTGTCCCCATCTAATAGGTACAAGAAGAATGGCTTGCATTACCTGGCATAACATTGGCTTTTATCATCTCTCGTACTCTTAGAAAGGAGGGATATAACAGATTCACTTCTAGTGGTGAAAACTTGACGGAAAGTGATCCTTTGATTCAAAAAACTTATGGCTATGAAGCAGCTGAAAAACCCCACTTAACCTCTTCTGCAGAGAAAGAAGTGGATTCCAATGGTCTGAATGTGAATGTGGGAGTTGCTCAAGGGAACATGGTGGTTCCAGAAAAGGGTGGAGCATGTGGTGGAGGTTGTGGCAGCAGTGGATGTGGAGGTTGTGGTGGCGGTTGTGGAAACAAATTGGAGAGTGGTGGTTGTGGTGGGTGTGGTGGCGGTTGTGGAGGTGGATGTGGAAACAAACTGGATAGTGGTGGCTGTGGTGGCTGTGGTGGTTGTGGAGGTTGTGGAGGTGGGTGTGGAAATAGGTTGAAGAGTGGTGGATGTGGCGGTTGCGGTGGCTCTGGTGGATGTGGAGGTGCTTGTAGCGATAGCTTGGCTCGTGGAAGCGGCACTGGAGGTCCTAGCATTGATGAACAATTAAAGCAAGCAGCTGTTCAAGCGAACCAGGCCGTGGTGGTTTAAGGTTTCTAAGTGTGAATACTGTTGTATGTTGAATAACAACTGCGAAATGGTTTTGGTGTGAACCAATTTGATGATATGCTGCATATAAGATTGTGTGTATGAGTGATATGTTTCTTGAAGTTTGCTCTTCATTGGGAGAATCTACTCGAATTCTCCATTAGTTCACAAGAGCTCCAAATAAAGGTGTCATGGAACTTGTGGATATATATACCATGACCACTTTGAGAATGCTCTCTCTCTCTCTCTCTCTCTCTCTATCTCTCTCTCTCTCTCACACACACACTAACTTAAAAATTCTTTGCCAGCTTTTTTTTTAGTGACCTGGCTCAAAATGAAGCCACAATTTCTCAGGCTTAGACTCATGTCATTTTGCTAAGAGTGCCCCTCACTAACTTCGTCTCTCCCCTTCCTTGTAACCCTTCCCCCTATTTGGAAGGCCTTCGGCATAATAACTACGGGTTGCTTCGCTCCTAATTGGGAAGGCCTTCGGCCATAGTAGCTACAGGTTACTTCTCTTCTCAGAACAACGTAACTTCTACGCTTTTATGAGGTATATCTAACTCAAGTCTTCACTCTCTGTAGTACGCTGATCCTCACTCCCATTGTGTCTGTTTGGGCGTACTAGTTTGTTCCGGCAGTTGTTCGCTTGTTGAATGCTCACTCCTTATTGAACTGCAATAGCTTGGAACTCGGAGCAAGGAATTCTTAGCTCATAGCTCATAGCTCTTAACTCCAAACTCTTAGCTTAGAACAAGTAGCTCGGAACTCTTTTAACAACATTCTCCACGATAGTCTTAAAGTATTATTCCTTCTTTTTCCTTAGAATCAGTAGCTTAGGGATACACACTTTCTGTGGCGGGCCATATCTCATAATAACAAGGAACACATAAATCACTTAAATGATCATTGAACCCTCCATGACTTAGTAGTTCTCTTGAATCTGTATTTAGCGGACTCAGTAGAGAACCCCAATGAGAGGACAAGACGGCAATGATTGTCATAAAACTGGAAAGTCCCAGGATGACCCTTTGGAAGGAGGGGGTGTAGGAACGCCTACCGAAAACTCTAGTCTATGACGAGGTGCGGGCTTCGCCCCCTCATGCTATACTTGATTGATGCTGGCTCCATACTGATAGGGGAGAACTCAATTTCCAAGATTTTACGAGTTCTCCTTACCTATTGGGAGGTGAAGTTGAGTGATGGGCAGCCCTCGCTCTCTTTGTGTGCTAGGGGCACTATGTATCCTTCGCTTGGGGCTCGTTCCCAAGAAGAGTCCTAGTTCATGTCCCTCGAAAGCTCAAAGGTCAATGTTAGTGCAACGAAAGAGGCCTAGGAGCGAGTCCATGTATATTTCTCCTTTTGAGGCAACTAAAAGGCCTCAAAGTCTCCTGTAGGGGCCTCTAAACAAGGAACTTATGAGCTCATAACTCAAAACAAGGAGGCCAATGTTCAGGCATCGAAAGCGGCAACGCATGAGATGCAGTGGATGTTTATACATTTGAGGCATTTCCATTACCGAAAAGGGCCCTTATTTTTAAGGCAAGAAGTCGTAGCTCAATAATCAACAAATCATGTCCTTTTGATTTCATGCTTAACACTTTTCAAAAATGGGTTGTTTAGGTAGCTAAATCCTATTATCCTTGTAGCGAGTAGGCCTTCGGCGTCGTAGCTACAGGTCGCTTCGCTCCTAGTTGCTAACTCGGAACTCGGTCAGCCTTTGTGCCTCATTGATTTGGCTTTGACTTGCAACTTGTTTGCAAGCACTCACAGACTTGAACTTGGGCCTTATTGTTTGCGGCTTTGCGAGCGTGTTGTCACAACCCCACCAAGATCTCTTCGAAATGCTATAGATGCATGTATTTCACATTGATTATAAAGTATTTTATATTTTTATTACCATAAAAGAGATGTATCTTACATTATTTAAAAATAAATGTTAGTTTTAAAAGTTTTAGATTAAAGACTTCTATTCTTATTATTAATAAAAGATATGTATCTCACATTAATTGTTTAAACATAAATGTTGGTTTAAAAAGTCTTTAAATTAAAGATTTCTTATTAGAAATAGAATAGATGAATGTATTTCACATTGGTTAAAAAATATTCTATTATTATCACAAATAGAAGAAATGTATCCTACATTAGTTTGAAATTGATGTTGGTTTTAAAAAATAATATTATTACCAAGAAAAGAGATGTATCATACATTAGTTAGAAAATGATGTTTGTTTTCAACGTCTTTAGATAGATGATTTCTACATTTATAACCAATAGAAAATATATATCTCACATTGGTTAGGAAGTGATGTTGATTTTAATTTTAGATAAAAGACTTACTATTATTACCAATAGAAGAGATATATCTCATTTGTTAGAAATAGATGTTGGTTTAAAAATACTATTATTATCAATGAAGAGATATATCCTACATTCGTTAATAATTGAAGTTGATTTGAAAAGTTTTTAGATATATAAAAAACTTCTACTTTTATCACCAATAGAAGATAAGATGTACTCCCTTCGTCCTCCTTTCCTTTTTCGTCCGTCCCAAAATAATTATCTACTTTGAAACTTACCTTTTTAGAACATCACTTTTACCACTTTATCCTTACTTTTTTACCATACTTTAATTATGAGCCACATATACATGGGTTTTAAAGGAAACTACACATTAAACCAATATATATACATAATCAAGTCAATTATTTTTTCTTAATCTGTGTGCCGAGTCAACTAAGACGATAATTTAGGAACAGAAGGAGTATTATTTAGAAAGAAATGTTAGTTTTAATTTTTTTTTTAAGATAAAAAACTTTTACTATTATTATCAAATGATGAGAGGTATCTCACATTGGTTTGAAAGTAATGCTGGTTTTGAAAGTTTTCCATTATTACCAATAAAAAAGAGGTAATTCAGATTGGTTAGAAAAGTGATATTGGTTGAAAAAGTTTTAGATGATGTATCTTACATTGGTTATAAAGAGATGTTTCCCACATTGCACCATGCGAAGAGCGTGGGTTAAATAACTAGTGATATATTAAACCAAAACTAAAAAAGAATCCTATGAAGAAAAGCTGGTTGAGAAATTGGAAATAAAGGTCAAAAAGAAGATTAACAAGTAGGATGCAAAAATATAGAATTAGTCTCAAATAATTAACAATATAAATTATAAAACCACAGTCGTCAGTCGATCTGAATTAGCAGATTGCAAACCGAAACTTTGTATCATCTTAATATAGGAGTATATGTGATCAAACGCTGCCAAATTCCAATTTATTACATAATAAATACTACGCCGTAATGAAAAATACTGGAAATATAGTAGTAAGAAAGAGTAGGATCAGCTGATGAAGATGATGGATGGATCACAGCAACACTCATCAAGGAGGCAACAGCAACACAGAGCAGCAAGACTGCATGCAGTACATTGAACAAAATACTTTTATATGGAGTAATAATAATTAAATACTACTCGGATATAATATATTACAAAGGCAAAAATTTGTATAAAACGGTCTTACGGATATTTTTTGTAAGACGGATCCTTCTTATTCGACTCACTGTGTATTGGTGGGTTGAACTATGAAAAATTGAAACTCCGTCTAATAAATTAAGATCCGTAAGATAGTCTTACAAGAGATCTATTCGTCTACAAATCCCACCTTGTTAATTTAAATGAAATTATTCCATTTTAAAGAAAATAGTCGATAAGGCTAGGCTTTCACGGCCCCCTTTCTCATTCTGTTACAAGAGAGAGAGAAAATTGAATAAAATTACGTACCATCCTTCAAGGAAACTGGGCTCCCTTCTTGGTGGTGGAGCAGCTGCATACTGTGGTGGCGCCATCACCGGAGGCCCTTGGTAGTAACCTGCACATACACAAAAGATATTAAAATGGGGAAAAAGTAAAATAAGGTTCAGTAGAAATTAAATAAAAACAAGAAAGGGGAAAGGTAATCAAAACCTTGAGCAGGATAAGGATAAGCATACTTTGGTGGCTCATTCATCTGTCTGTGTGTGTGTGTGTGTGTGAAGTGATTAATATATAAGTAGGATCTCCTTTCTTAGTTAGATAATCTATATATATATAATGAGGAATATGTGAAGGAAGGGTAAGGTATTTATGCTGTCAAAAGTGTAAAGAAAAAGGTGGCTATCCTATACCAAGTGGCTAGAGGGGCCAAATCTGACTTCATAATTATGCTTAATTGCCAACGCCTACGAAAGATGCGTTTTCATGTTCAAATTACTTTTTTTTATTCCTTGCTTATTCTAAATTACTTATTCTGATATTTCTCTTTGAAAAATAGTAAGTTTATCACTAAGATTATTACTCTAGTGACAATTTTGTCTTGAAGGCAAAGTGCATGTGAGGTGCATGTGCATCATCAAGGTATAGTTGTCACCATAGTGATAATCCTGGTGGTAAACATAGCAAAGTTGTTTCTCTTTTCCTTTATGTTTTATTCCTTAATTATTTTGCTTAATTTCTTCTGTTCACACTTGACATTATGGGAGAAGAAACTACTCTACTAAATTAACATTTGTGCGTTGTTGTGTAATTGGGGCACTTATTTACATTAATTCCATCACACATATAGTAGCTAATTAAGTAAATAATTTTTCCACATTTTCTAGAATGTATATATATATATGCATAAATACATTATTTTTTGTTTCAAAAAAATAATGCATATATGCATAATATTAATTCGTTAATGATGGTTTGATTAATTGATTTGATAATAAAAGTCTAGTTTTTCTGATGATATATTTCGGAGAAACTGTCTTATATATCTACTCGATCATAGTCAACGAATCAAATTTTCTGCACGTCATAATTTAAGAAACACAACTTAATTGTAAATCCAAAGAAAGGAACGCAACGTACGTCAGTTTTTTTTTTTTTTTAAAGGGTTATATATATTACTAATTTGAACTATTATTCACTAGGATCGATTTAACTTTTTTTTTCATCATTAGGCTTTAGCTCTGCAGTTACATGGATCAGTGATCACCCCCATCAAGAAGTTTGGATGGAAAAATGTTCAAAGGAATTAACTTCATTAGCAATTAAAAAAGTAAATGAAAATCCAATATATCCTTATCAAATAATATTAAATGAACAATTTTAATTATAAATAATTGCTAAAAAATGTGTAAAAGCTTGCTAATTAACAATGGAAAAGGGGTAGGAGTCTGGAGAATTCAATGAAAATTTGAAACTTTACTCATGCTTTTAGAAAAGGCTTTGTGAAACGGTAGGTTCCACTCGAGTGGCTCCCATTTGTCTCCACAGGGAAAAAAGACAAGGGTAGACCTCTTGATTATCCGACTTTGATTTACTCTACCACCATCCTTAATTTTCATAGTTCCAGTTTTAGATTTTTGTTTAAAAAAAAATAAATTAAAGAGGTTAAACTTTAAGCTAGGTGAACTTAGAGCAAGCCCAATGGGGTTTTCCCCAAAATCTTATTCAAATCATCTCTTCCAATGGTAAATATTAAAAAATTTAACCTAAATCAACAAGTGATTTTGGAAAAAAAAAATCACCTCTTGAACCCAAAAGGCTCCAAATCCAAGGTTACCTTGCCATGTGGCATGATTTGAGTGATTGATATATTATTTTTTCTCGTTGCATTTCTTGATCAATTTTTAGCCAAATTTTTTTATTTATTTTTAATTTTTTAATCTGAATTAAAGTACACATTTTTACTTATAAAAAGAGACTTGGTTTGTTTCATTTGGATATCAGAAAAAAATTATATGATTTTTTTAAGTTTGTAGCAATTATTAATAGAGATAAAGATGATAAAGTATGTAAATGTGTTGGATTTTGTGTCACCATTGGGAAGGTTTTTGATTTTGAATCAAATAAGTATCTAATAGATTATTTTATTGATTTTTAATGGGTTGAGTTTGATTTTTGGCTTGATTTTTTAAAACCATTGTACATGCTCTTATTAACTTCATACAAAAAGTGGGTAAAAATTTAGGGAAGACCGTCCTGCGAATCGAAGGAATTTTTTTGATTCAAACCACCATTGATTGGTGATATAAATTACGAGGAAATGAGATTCTGTCTTAAAAATTAAAATTCAAAAAATAAACTAAAAAAAAAAACTTTTGGAAAAAATAAGAATTTCCCGGACTAAATAAAGGGCATCTTGAATCTTGATTGAATAACAAAATTAAGTATCCGAAACAACTAGTTGGAGCAGGTATCAGTACAGTGGTACTACTCAATAACTAGGCTACGCACACCCCCGCATGGCGTACTACCTCGTCAAACTACTCCATTGTTCCATCCAATTCATTTATATTGAATTACCTACTATGCTAATTGGTTCAATAATTAAGACTATCCATTATGCTTTTTCTATATATATATATATGCCATTTAGTGGCCCGATTCAATATATCGGCTCACGTGCATTCGGTGAGTCCTTATTATATTATTATTGATAGTTAGTATCTTAATTAAATACAATTAGGGATTGAACTAATTTAAAAAATATTATTTTTCCGGTAATGATATAAATAAGACAAATAAAAAGGATAAAACTCTAAGTATACTACAAGACCAGCTTTGTGAATTCGTGTTTCCTCTCTCTCTCTCTCTCCAATATAGTATCTCACTAATACTCCATGTAAGGTATTCGTCTTACGTGAGAAAGGGTTGCAGATTATTTTAGTTGTGGTGTACATGATTCGTAGCACAAGCCAAAAATATTTCGTTTCGGTCTAAGATTTTGAATTAGCAAGATGTAATTTGTAAACCTTCTTATTTAGGGGTGAATTCATTTCGCTTCCCCTCAATGACAATTGAGCTAGATGTATTATGATGAAAACAACGAAACTAAACAAATTAAGCCTCCATATAATTAGAAAGCAACATATATGATAGTAATACTGGGGAATCTGGAACGTCTGTACCCGGTTAGATATCGGACATCAAAATTACGTTGATCCACACTCAAGCCTACACTTCATTCATACAGTGCATGTTTTTTGTTTTATACTCCCTTTGTTCTCAAAAAAGAGTAAGTCTCTTTTAGGACAACGGTCTTACGGATCTTAATTTGGAAGACGTAGTCTCACTCTTTCAACCTACTCAATACTAAAGAGATCAATCTTACAAAAATGATACTGTGAAGACAGTATTACCTAAGTTTTTGCATTCAAATAATTATCCTCCTTTCATTTTTTTTATCTGTTTCAAAATAATTGTTTTTTTCAGAACTTTCCTCTTTAGGAAAATACTTTTACCATTTTGCCCTTATTTTATCTATCTACTTTAATTATGACCACATACACAAGGGCATTAAAAGAAACCACACTTTACACAAATATTTATAATACAATCAATTATTTTTTTCTTAAACGATATATCGAATCAAAGAGAACAATAATTTAGAAACGAGTGGAATATTAAGACTTTAGTTGACTAACGAGCAATCATTTTCTAATTAAATAATCAACCTACTTTCATTACTGTTATAATATTTTGATCAGCAAAATTATATACTCTTTCCGGTTATTATTTAAATAATATTATAAACATAAATTATTAAATATTCTAAAATTATTAATTGTGCAATTTTAATAATTATTATTTAAAAGGTTAATAGCAAATTAATATACATGTTGATAAATAAAGTAAAAGAAATAAAAATAGAATATATGAATGAATATGTTATTTGGGGAGAGATTTGAGGATGTGGGTTGGAATTGGAATATTGTTTAGTGCTGAAATGGATCAAATTTGAGGTAGAATCTGACCAAATTTGAAGTATAGCGTTGGAGAATATGGTCTTATACCCAAATCCATTTTAATTTCTTCAACACTGTTTAACTAGAAATTATTTTATCCGGGCGTTCGGAGGAGCAATTACAAGGTTTATGGTCTTATACCCAAATCCATTTTAATTTGTCTTTAGCCAAGACGTTTAACTAGAAATTATTTATATAAGTCTCAGAGGAAAGCAATTACAAGGTTTATGATATCTATTAGACGGCAAAGCTTTATTAATTAAAAGAGGTATTACGAGCCAGTAATATCATTTGTCTTAAAAACCAATAGCCAAGACTTAAAAATTAAGCTTAAAAATTAAGCTTAGTGATGTGACGATATCGGGCTTGATGCGCTTCCTTGAATCGAACGATATGAAAACACCTTAGTGTCGGCGTGAGAGTAAATATCGTGTGTGAAAGTCAAAAGAGAATTTGACAGAGGTTCGAGTCTCAAGAAAGAGTGTGTACCTTCTTTGTGGTTTATGGAGGGGTATTTATAGGCTCTCAATGTCATATCCGTCTACGATTCACTACCTTAGTTATCTTGTAGGAATAGATTAGGCAAGTTCCCTGCACGGGTAAGGAAACCTTTGACATGTCTTGGAGGGCAAGTTTTTGAGGTTTCCTGCTTGATCCTTGCCCGGGCGAGCAAGGCTCTTCCCGGCCATATGATGCAGAACTGGTGGACAAGTGTAGATCCCGAGCGTGGCCCCTGGTCGGGTAGGCAAGGCCAGTGCTCGACCAGGTTTAGACGGGATGAGTCTGATTCTTTGCCTGATGTGAGTGTGGTCCCCGGGCATGGCCCCGGTCGGGCAGGCCAAGCCTGTGCCCGACCAGATTTAGACGGGAGTTGTGTTACTCATTGCTCGATACCTTGCTAGCTCTGCCCGCTAGGTCGGTGGGTCCCACAACAGTTGAGCTCGTGACTAACACGTGATATGTGCTCGTACTTTGTTCGTGATCGGGTTTGGGCCGGGCACATCAGTGGCCCCTAGCTCCTTGTTTGGCGAGTATTCATGCTCAAAGCGAGGAGCGCTTATGCTCGTTACTGTAGCTTTTGTAGCGGGCTTCAATACTTGTGCATTTTTGAGTGGATCTAGATTTGGATGGAAGGAAAAATGGTAGAAGATTCTTGAACCTTGGTGGGTGGCTAGCTGGAGCATGTTGGGGAAGATGTGTAGTTGGAGAGTGCCGGAGATGTAGGAGCGCGTGGGCCGTCAGTGAGTGGAGCGACGTGACAAAAGCCCAACTTACGAAGCAGTGCATTAAATGTGCGTGCGCCTCTGACGCCAGCTGTCCTCGCATGTGCCGTTTCGGCGCCCTTTTTTCCCGCCTAAAACTTCACGCCCTTGCCTATATAAAGTCAACTCCTTCTCCCTCTCCAGCCTTTTACCGTTTTGAGATTTTAGAGAGAGAAATACTTTGTATTCTTGTTGCCGATTCCTCAGCGGATTTCTAGATTCCGGTGTCGTTGCCGCTCAATTCTGGCTGTCGTTCTACTCACAGAATCCGAAGTCTTTCCTGGCTTCCATTTCGACCGAGCTTGTGCAGAAGAAGGATCTTAACCCAATCTTGACAGTGAGTTTTCTTGCTCTTTTTTGGTTTATTCCTCATTTCTTGAGCTTCTGGGTTTTTTGTTCATCTTCAAGCCTTTTCTGGGTAAAATTCATAACGTTGAATCAGACCATAGGTAGAGATCGAGGAAAATCACCAAAAGTGTCTTGCTCAGTAGGCGGGCATGGCCCATTGGTATACCTAGACTTAGGGTTTTTCCCTTTCTGAATTGCTCTTTGCTTTGAACAGAGTCTGACCTCTATTTCCTCGATCTCCATGTAGATTTTTGAAATTCTTCGACAGTTTGATCCCAAGTAGTGTGGGTTCCCGGGAAATGCGCCCACGCCCCGCGCACCCTTGGATAGGGGTGCGCGTACGTGCGGATGCGGGACATCCACTGCTCTCATTCCACCCTCCCTTTTTTAGGGGACGGCGAAATTAAAAGTGCGAGAGGAGTGCTTTCAGAATAGCGCGTTTGAATGCGCCTCGGTTGCCTTTAGTGGATTTTTTATCCAATATGGGAGCTTTGGGTTTTCTATGTCAAGTTATCCCTTTTTTAGGGGATACCAGGATATAGGAATGCATCACCCTTCCATTCCCTATTCTCCATTTTTTAGGGGAAAACAGGAAAGTGCAAGAAAGGAGTGTTACGGCGCCCCCACTATGGATTTTATGAAAATAGCCTTATGGCCTATTTCGGATCACTATGGGTGCTTTGGGTTTTCTACGTCAAGTTATCCTTTTTTTAGGGGATACCAGGACATAGGAATACATCACCTTTCCATTTCCATTTTCCCTTTTTTAGGGGAAAACGGAAAAGTGCAAGGAAAGATGTTGCGAGACCCCACTGGATCCAAAATGTTTTAGAGTCGCCATCTTTATTTTGAGGAAGAAATAAAGCAAAACCAAAAAAAGAAAACCATAGATAATAAAAACGGGTTCGGAGGCTAAGTTACGAGTTGGGAAGGTGCTAGGCACCCAACTCACCCTTTCGGTCTCAAAACGTTTGTTGGCTAAAGTATGCTTTTTGTTATATTTATTTAACAGATAAATAAAACATTAACTGCCTACAAATACATCCATTTGTCTACATTATTTACAGACTTGCAACTATCTCTTTACAAATAATTACAAATATACTTGAAAATATTTGGCCATAATAATGGCTCTTTTTAGCGCTATTTCCTAACTAAATCCGGGCAGCATAACTGCTTATATATCTACATTGGGCCGGATTGAAAATAACACTTTTACAAATAAAAACTTCAAACTTACCTACTAATGGCCTAGGGTGTGCTCGCTCTGTCCTTCAGGGAGAGGGAGTCTTTTTGTTGTTGTGTGTGTTGTGAAGATTCAGACAGAATGACTGCTTCCGAAAGTTACTTTTGGCCTCGGGATTTGGGCGGAGTAACTATTTGTGTTTGGTTGTTTGTTGGCTTGAGGGAGGCGAAAATCGGGCAGAATAAGGGCTTTTTTCTGACTGATTTGGCCTTTTAAATCGGGCAGAACAACTGCTTTTTCCACGATTTTTGGACCGGGGAAATAGGGTGGATACCTAGCTGGGGGGCTAAGGCTCACTTCTACCGGTTGGTTTTGTGTTTGGAGGAGGTTTGGCAGGGTTTCGAGGCTTTGAGGAGATCACTCACTATCTCACTTCGCTCTCTATTTCTTCAGCGTAACGAGGACGCAAAGAGTTTTGCGGATGAATTGTGTGTTCTAAAGGTGAACCCCGAAGCTCTATTTATAGGCTGGAGTGGGGAGTCATCGGGAATTAAAATTCCTTCTTCTGCGCATCAGCCGATTGTACACAATGCCAAAGAAATTGCACTTTACGGCAACTCTACAGTACTGTTTGGAGGAAATGGGCGCCACCCACATGATGTTTGGGCGCCACTCCCACTTTGAGTGTGGGTGGCGCCAGCACTATGCAAACTGGTTTCATTTTTGACACTTTGAACCCTGTATTTCACTGTTTTGCGCATCCTGCTTTGTCCTTTTGCATTTTCGACCCTGTAACTTGACATTTGTTAATGTTTTAACATGTCTTGATATTTTATGTCATGTCACATACCAGGGGTACGAAATTGAGGTGTCTACAGAGCCCCTCAACGATGGAGTCTACAGGTAACCCGCAGCTTACTAAGTAGACGAACATCGTTGATAAGAAATAGACTCTCCAATTTCACACAATTAATACGGGGGGAGAGAGATGCAACATGTAGCAGTTATAATGCAACAGTTTATAATGTGAACCAAACCTCCATACCCTAGACTTTTTTAGTCAGTTATAGCAGGTTATCGTTATTTTTAAGCAGATATGCAGATTAAGTGCTCTGATGGTCGGACCTACTTATGTAGGCTGCCTACGTATCCCTTAATAAAAGGAATCAGACCAAACGTAGTTCGGCCTCAAGCAAGAAACAACAACCAGGTGGGATGGATGGTGCGTTTCGCCCAGCATAGGCAAAACTAGTGGGACCTCGGATGCATTTTCCCCAGCATAGGGAAAGCGATTGAACATTTTTTTAAAAAGGCTTTCCCCAGCATAGGGAAAGCTTTGGAGCTTTTGAAAATGGGCTTTCCCCAGCATAAGGAAAGCTTTGGATTTTTTGAAAATGAGCTTTCCTCAAAGATAGGAAAGCTTTGGAGCTTTTGAAAATGGGCTTTCCCCAGCATAGGAAAGCTTTGGATTTTTTGAAAATGAGCTTTCCCCAGCATAGGGAAAGCCTTGGAGCTTTTGAAAATGGGTTTTCCCCAGCATAGGGAAAGCTTTGGAGCTTTTGAAAATGGGCTTTCCCAACATAGGGAAAACCTTGGAGCTTTTGAAAATGAGCTTTCCCCAGCATAGGGAAAGCCTTGGAGCTTTTGAAAATGGGCTTTCCCCAGCATAGGGAAAGCCTTGGAGCTTTTGAAAATGGGCTTTCCCCAGCATAAGGAAAGCTTTGGAGCTTTTGAAAATGGGCTTTCCCCAGCATAGGGAAAGCCTTTGAGCTTTTGAAAATGGGCTTTCCCCAGCATAGGGAAAGCTTTGAGCTTTTGAAAATGGGCTTTCCCCAGCATAGGGAAAGCGATGATTTTTTTTTTTTAAATGCTTATCCCAGTATAGGAGAAGCGGTGATTTTTTTTTTTTTGAAAAATGCTTATCCCAGCATAGGAGAAGCGATGATTTTTTTTTAAATGCTTATCCCAGCATAGGAGAAGCGATGATTTTTTTTGAAAATGCTTATCCCAGCATAGGAGAAGCGATGATGATTTTTTGAAAATCCTTATCTCGTCATAGGAGAAGTGATGATTTTTTTTTTTTTTGAAAATGCTTATCCCAGGATAGGAGAAGCGATGATTTATGAAGTGTTGTGGCAGAATGCTGTCGATGATCGGCTTGTGTAGCTTTTGATGATGCTACTGAGGATCTTTGGGAGGTGATCCTTGGCGAGATGTCGGCCGAACATTTATAGGCCGATGCGGCAGAAGACCTGATAAGATGCAGTAAAAGGATGCAAACAAAAGATGCAAGCATGCGAATGCAATTTTTCTTTTTCTTAGAAAAAGGACTTTTGAATGTGTATGTGTATCATCCGTTTCTTAAACATATTAAGACAAGATAAGGCAAGGTGATGGAAATGTAATATAAGAGCTTGATATGTGGCTTCTGGTTGGCTTTGAAGAGTTATGAATATAGGAGTTGATGGTGATATTTGAGATGAAGGTGAGTGAAGTTTAGGGTTGCTTTTTTGGTCTTTTGACTAGTGCATCATTCAAGAAAGTAATTCAATCAGAAGATTAGTAAATCCTACTAATCGATGCCTCAGAGGGGCCACTTTTTTTTCTTCTTTCTTTTTTTTTTTTTTTTTTTTTGCTTTTTTTTTTTGCGCTCTAATTTCTGCCTAGGCCGCCCTTTCAGGTTTTCAACCTAGCGAGCTTTTACCTCATAGGGAGCCAGTCTTTCAATGCATGCGAAGATAAGCCGCTTGTTTTCGAAGGATCATGCCTTTGTAGTTTCTTCGTTCTTTCAGGCAGAGATGGGAAGGACATTTATTTTTGGAGATGATGAACTTTTATGTATCCAATGAGTTTGGCGGGAGAAAGCCCCATGATGAACTTAATCAACCAATATTCTGTAAGATGGGACAGGCAAATTTCTAAAGAGATTGAATGGGGGCAGCCCCAGAAAGACTTGATTGGGAGAGACTTTTGTGGGAGACAGAAATGAGTATGCTCAGAGAAAGAGGATGACTCTAATGGACAAAAGAAGAGTCATGATCCAGAGTTTATCGCCGAGTATCATGAGTTTCATAGACCCTACTTAACATTTATCTTTTGATAATTTCATGTGTCTTTAACAAGAAGTTCTGTCCTGGACCCAGATCATGTTACAACCGATTGAAACAGAGCTATAGGTGGCAACTAGGTTAGGGTATAGTGTTTAAGTATTTGGGATAGATTTGTTTCGGGGTTGAGGATTTGATTGGCCTCTGATTCAAAGGTATTTTGGGCTATGGATTTGTTTTTATTATTATTATTATTTTTCTTGGAAAGGCGATCGCAAAGCGATTGTTGGCTGGCCTTTTAAGCTGTGGGTTTTGGATGAGAATTTGGCTTCTAGGCCTGGTTGTAGGTATGGTTGGGAGATTGGCTTTTGGCTTTGGTTGTGGGTTATAGGGTGGTCCAAGAGTGATTGATATTTTTCTTTTGTTGCAAGATAAATATTTTGAAGAAATTGCTCAGGAGAGGCTTTTTTTTTTTCTTTTTCTCTCCTTTTTTTTTTTTTTGCGAGAGAGAAATTTTGAGGAAATCTCTCAAGAGAGGCTTTTTTTTTTGTTGACCTCTCGGAGCAATTTTGGAGAGTGCTTTGAAAAGATATCTACCTTCTCTTTCTTGGGATAAAAAGGGTTGTCACTCTTGGTGGATATATATAAGGGTGGGGCAGCCCCAGTTTTGAGAAGCTGGCTCTTAGAGATGGTTAGGCTTTGGTATGTGGTGGATTTGTTCAGGTATTTGGAAGAGGTTTGGTGTATGGTTGGAAGCCCCTAGTGTGCCATTTAATAGCTCTGTCGCAATGGGTCGAAGATGACCTTTTACCAAGACAGAAGGTTGCTTCATCGAACAATTTTTTTTAATGGTTTGTGGGTTCATATTGCGAAATGACTCATTATCAACTCGTGTAGTTTTATCATGTTTTTACATGAGTTGATTCATCATTCTTCTTTTTTTTTTTACAAATACTTTGGCGATATGTGCTCAGAGATCAAGAAGAAAACTTGACAAGCTAATATAGGAGAAGCAAGAATTTACCAGACTTGAATATAGATACCTCTGGAAAGCTCGATCTGGGGACATGGTTGGACTTTTGAAATAACGGTGACCAAATAGGCTCGTGAGCATACTCTTGCACGGATGGGCTTTAGGCATCAATATGAGCAAAAGAGACACCCCTGGGGTTTGACAGTCCCTAGTCCTGAATTGTTGCTTATGATTCTGGAGTCGGCCTTTTCTGGATTTCCCGCCTTTCCAGATTTTTTTGCCTTCTTGGCTTTCCCAGCTTTCTTTTCTTCTCTGGCTCCCTATCGGTCCTTCTTTTTTTTTTCCTTTTGTTTTCCTTCTTTTTTTTTTGTTTTTGTTTTTGTTTTTGTTTTTTGTTTTTTTTGTTTTTTGTTTTTTTTAAGTGGTAGCCCCTGACATCTCGAAGTAGGGTTTACCAAAAAAAAATTTTGAATCAAGAATGACTGATGCACTTATCAACTGGTGATAGCAATTGAAAATAATGATGAGGGGGGATTTCCTGTCTTTACATGTTTTGGGAAGCAAAAGACAACACATAGAAAAAAAACCCCCTTTTTTTTTTGAAGAGTAAATCAAAGCATTTGACCGAACCCGAAGGCTACCTACGTTCCTCATTTCGAGGCTCGGGTCATCATAGTTCAACTCTGACAGAAAAATTTTCATTTTGCTAATCTATATATATATATATATATATATATATATATATATATATATATATATATATATATTGAATTTGAAAGAATAGAGACTTTTTTTGTTTAGAGAACGAATTCCTTTTTTTTTTATCTTTTAAATGAGATGTATCGATTATGTACCTCTGGGCAGTCTTCTCAGGAGAGTCAATGATATTAGTTAAAAAATTTCACTTTTCAGCCCTTACAAAATTGTTAGTGGTACCGAAAGAAACAACAAAGATCCCAGAATCTATGAAAAGTGACGATGAATTTGAAAAAGGTTGTTTCCTGAAGATTTTATTTGACAAGAGGAGATTTAAAGGAAAAAGCTTTCTGGAGGTGTACAAGAAGGTATGCTAGGGTCTTTTTCACTTTTTATCAAAAACAATTATGGGTGCGGCTTCTCAACGATTTTATCATCGATGAGGTCTTGGATATCATTCCTGAGTGAGAAGCATTTGTTGGTGATATGACCACTGGATTGGTGGTATTCACAATACTTGTTGCGGCTCCATTTGGCAGGTAATGGATTTGGAGGTTCATAGTTTTCAAGGGGCTTAAGGACTCCTTGTGCTGTTAACCCTTGTAGTATCTGTGACATTGGGGCATTCAATTCATCGAAGTGCCTTCTGTTTCCTTTGTGAGGCCCTATGAGACTCTTGTTGGTATTACTGCTTCCTTCAACAGAATTGGCAGATTTGTTTGCCCCATATGTCCATGTCACATCACTGTATTGTTCATTCGGGGTTTTTTCTATAATATTAACTCCTTCTGTAGATTCTTCCTCTGATCCAGAATGGCAGAACGAACTTGGAGGTGTACCAATTTCTAGGGATCCTTTGGGTATATCTTCATCAATACAGACTCCTATCTCCACTATTTCATTGAAATTGCTATAAGGGAGATATCGCATGTGCTCCAGGTAAATGGGCTGGAGGTTTTTGATGAACATTCTGCATGACTCAGTCGGATCAGGCCTGTCCAAAGTCTGGGCAACTTTTCCCTTCCATCTTGCTGCAAATTCTGCAAATGTTTCATTTTCTTTTTGGGTGCATGCCTCAAAATCTCTTTTATTTTCGGAGGTAGTATTATCTTTATACCATTCTAGGAACCCTTCAGCTATTTGGTCCCAAGTGCCCATGGTGCTATCATCTGCTAACATTAACCATTGCTTAGCAGCCCCTATCAAGGTAAGGTGGAAATTGGAGGCCATGGCTTCGAAACTAGCCCCTCGTGATTGCATGCCAGTAGCAAAAGACTTTAGGTGAGATATAGGGCATCCAGTCCCATCAAATTTTTCTATGTCGGGCATTTTGAATTTTGGAGGTAGTATGGCTGAGGGTTTTAATGTTAATGCCTTCGTAGAAAATTTTTCTTTGTTCAGAAACTCGAGCATCATTTTTTGCAATTTTTCCACGTCAGTCTCTATTTTGGTGGGAGGGGAGTTGGTTTTTGGTATATGCTGGTAGGATTAGGAAAGGTTGGGTTAATTTCTGGCTGTGGTGCTGGGTAATGATTTTGGGTTGGATATGGATTTTGGGCAGGATAAGGATTTTGGGCAGGTAGGTTATTGGCGGTTTCGGTTTGGCAGCCAGGATCATTAGGAGGTAGATAGGTTGTAACTTGGCTTGGCGGGTTATAGCTTTTTGGGTTCATATGCGGGTTGTTCTGGAGTAGACTGACGATGGGAAAAGGGAGGTCATTTGGATTCTCGGCGATATTGGTGTTTGGGAAAGGATATGGAGGATAGGGTAGGAAAGGGTTAATATTTTGGTAGCAGGGACTTGGTATAGGATTTGGATTTGAGGTAGTGGCAGTATTTGGTGGTTTAGTGTTTGGCTGAGGGTTTAGGTTTGGAGGCATATGTGAGGTTGATGCTTCTTGGGGGAATGCAGGGGAAGAGATTACCTCACCACTGGATTTTAAGCTTTGTACCAGATTAGCCATTTGGCTCATTATACGATCAGCCTGTTCACCCAAATTTTGGTCTAGCCATTGCTGCATTGTTGGAGTCGGAGCATACCCCGGAGCCCCTGTATCTGTACCCATAGCGGACTGCTCGCTTTCTGCTGCCATGCCGCCTGGATCTGTACCCTTTGAACTGATTCTGCCCTTGTCGGATCTGTTTCTGATATCATCTAATCTAATTTCTGCACTTGTTTCTTGTATCAACTGGCCAGTACTGTCTCTGTCTTTCCAAATTCGGGCCAGGTTTCTGAGGAAAATGGGTTTTGGATGTATCAGAAGGCTGGCTGAAGGCTTTCTGGGCTTGGAGTACAGTGTGCCTTTATTAGTATATTTTATTATTTATTATTTTCCCTACAAATTGACCGGATAAGCACTTGCTTTATTTTGACAGCCTCAAGACTTTTCCAGAGTATAGGACCAACGTATTCCACCTGCCTTTCGACTCCCCAAGATCGGACTGATCCCAGGCGAAGGGTCTATACTCTTTCCAGGATCCACCATTCGAAATGGTCTAGGTCGAGCATCAGAGAATAATAAATCAGCCCCTGTGTATTTACTTTTTTTTTGACTTGCGCACTTTTTGTTTTGACTTGGTCTGACCCACGATTCAAAATGCAAAAACCGGTCGGTCTTTGAAGTGTCCTGAGAATCTATATGTAGTCTAACGTTGGCATATGCAGGGGGTAGGTTGGCCATGGTGTAGGGTAGCAATTCGAAATATATTTATATGCATGTGCGCGTGTGTGCGTTATTTAAAAAGCAAAAAAAAAATTAGATATAAGAGCAGAAAATAAAACAAATATAGCCTGTCTTGCTGTTATTTGTGGATTTTCTCGGCTTTTTTAGTTTGAGTGCGAGAAAGCAAGCATATCATTTCAAGAAATAGAAAGAAAAGTGGAGAATCTATCTATTCCTATTAATTAGACATTTGTCCTATTTCCCCAAAATAGAATGGCAGAATGAATGCATATATGTATATATTTTGCGAATGAAAAAAAAGCAGAATAAAATAATAATATAGAGCCGGAAAGCGAAGCAATATTTAAAATAAAGCCCCAGCCCTTTTGTTGTGCTGCCCGAAAATTATTGCACATAAAATACTGCATATATATATATATATATATATATTTAAAAATACGAATATTTTCAAGTATATCCGTAACAGTAATTGGAATGAAACTGCTGCAAGATGGAGGATCATATCCATAAATATAAACACGGATGTTAAAGGAACGCAATATTCAAGTGTTTAAATTAATATAACAAGCATACTTTAGCCAGAAACAAAAGAAAAAAAAAGTTTTGGTTACTGAGTCTAGCGCGTAAATTAAAAGTGCGAGAGGAGTGCTGTCAGAATAGCGCGTTTGAATGCGCCTCGGTTGCCTTTAGTGGATTTTTTATCCAATATGGGAGCTTTGGGTTTTCTATGTCAAGTTATCCCTTTTTTAGGGGATACCAGGATATAGGAATGCATCACACTTCAATTCTCATTATCACTTTTTTAGGGGAAAACAGGAAAGTGCAAGAAAGGAGTGTTGCGGCGCCCCCACTATGGATTTTATGAAAATAGCCTTATGGCCTATTTCGGATCACTATGGGTGCTTTGAGTTTTCTACGTCAAGCTATCCCTTTTTTAGGGGATACCAGGACATATGAATACATCACCTTTCCATTTCCATTTTCCTTTTTTTAGGGAAAAACGAAAAAGTGCAAGGAAAGATGTTGCGAGGCCCTACTGGATCCAAAATGTTTTAGAGTCGCCATCTTTATTTTGAAGAAGAAATAAAGCAAAACCAAAAAAAGAAAACCAAAGATAATAAAAACGGTCCGGAGGCTAAGTTACGAGTTGGGAAGGTGCTAGGCACCCAACTCGCCCTTTCGGTCTCAAAACGGTTGTTGGCTAAAGTATGCTTTTTGTTATATTTATTTAACAGACAAATAAAGCATTAACTGCCTACAAATACATCCATTTATCTACATTATTTACAGACTTGCAACTATCTCTTTACAAATAATTACAAATATACTTGAAAATATTTGGCCATAATAATGGCTCTTTTTAGCGCTATTTCCTAACTAAATCCGGGCAGCACAACTGCTTATATATCTACATTGGACCGGATTGAAAATAACATTTTTACAAATAAAAACTTAAAACTTACCTACTGATGACCTAGGGTGTGCTCGCTCTGTCCTTCAGGGAGAAGGAATCTTTTTGTTGTTGTGTGTGTTATGAAGATTCGGGCAGAGTGACTGCTTCCGAAAGTTACTTTTGGCCTTGGGATTTGGGCGGAGTAACTGTTTGTGTTTGGTTGTTTGTTGGCTTGAGGGATGCGAAAATCGGGCAGAATAAGGGCTTATTTCTGACTGATTTGGCCTTTTAAATCGGGCAGAGCAACTCTTCTTTCCACGATTTTTGGACCGGGGAAATAGGGTGGATGCCTAGCTGGGGGGCTAAGGCTCACTTCTACCGGTTGGTTTTGTGTTTGGAGGAGGTTTGACAGGGTTTCGAGGCTTTGAGGAGATCACTCACTATCTCACTTCGCTCTCTATTTCTTCAGCGTAACGAGGACGCGGAGAGTTTTGCGGATGAATTGTGTGTTCTGAAGGTGAACCCCGAAGCTCTATTTATAGGCTGGAGTGGGGAGTCATCGGGAATTAAAATTCCTTCTTCTGCGCATCAGCCGATTGTACACAATGCCGAAGAAATTGCACTTTACGGCGACTCTACAATACTGTTTGGAGGAAATGGGCGCCACCCACATGATGTTTGGGCTCCACTCCCACTTTGAGTGTGGGTGGCGCCAGCACTATGCAAACTGGTTTCATTTTTGACACTTTGAACCCTATATTTCACTGTTTTGTGCATCCTGCTTTGTCCTTTTGCATTTTCGACCCTGTAACTTGACATTTGTTAATGTTTTAACATGTCTTGATATTTTATGTCATGTCACATACCAGGGGTACGAAATTGAGGTGTCTACAAGTAGCGACCGTACTGTTATCTGCTAACATGAACCATTGCTTAGTAGTTTCGACTAAAGTCAAATGGAAGTTAGAGGCCATTGCCTCAAAACTTACTCATCTTGATTGCATTGCGGTGCAGTAAGACTTCAGGTAAGAGATAGGCCATCCAGTCCCATCGAATTTCTCTATGTCAGGCATTTTAAATTTTGAGGGTAGTATAGTCGAAGGTTGTAGCATTAATGCTCGCGTAGAAAATTCCCCTTTGTTCAAGACCTTAAGCACCATTCCCTTAAGGTTTTCCATATCTGCCTCCATTTTTGTGGGAGGTGGTGTTGAGATATGGTATATATTTGAGGGATTGGGGATAACTGAATTTATCCCTGGGATTGGCTGAGGTATTTGGTAAGGATTTTGAGGAGGTGAGATATTTGCAGTTTCTGCTTGATGACCAGGATCATTGAAAGGTCGATAGGCTGTTACTTGTCCTAGCTGGGCATAGCTTCGGGGATCCATATGTGGGCTATTTTGGAGTGGATTGGTGATGGGAAATGGAAGGCCACTTGGATTTTGGGGTATACTGGTGTTTGGTAAAAGGTATGGTAAGTTTGGTAAGAAAAGGTTAAAATTCTGATAATAAGTATTTTGTGGGAAATTGGTGGTTAGGGTGCTGGCGATTGGTGGAAGGTTAGTGTTTGGCTGAGGATTTGGGTTTAGAGGAGTATGAGAAGTAGGTAGTTTTTGAGGGGTTGCAGGGAAAGCGATTCCCTCAACATTGGGTCTTGGACTTTGCATGAGGTTTGTTATATGACCCAATAAGCGATCAGTATGTGCACCCAAATTCTGGTCTAACCATTGTTGCATAGCCGGAGTAGGAACGTACTCTGGAGCCCCTATATCAGTACCCACAATAGACTGTTCATTCTCGGTGGCCATTTTGCCCAAATATGTACCCTCTGAACTGATTCTTATACTTTTTTACCTGACCTCTGTGCATGTATCACATATCAAATGACTGGTGCTATCTCTTCCTTTCCAAATTCGAGCCAGGTTTATGAGGAAAAGGGTTAAAGGTATCATAAAGGAAGGTTTCAGAATTTTTTGGATTCAAGTACAATGTGCTTTTTTTTTTAATTAACTTACATGTTTTTCCTAAAATTGATCGGACAAGCACATGCTTTGTTTTGACAGTCTCGAGACTTTTCCTAGAATAATGGATTTCTTCTCCAGAGTATAAAACCTTCGTATTCCACCTGACTTTTGACTTCTCAAGATTGGACAGATCTCAGGTGAAGGATCTATACTCTTTTCGGGATCCATCATTTCAAATAGTCTAGGACAAATACCATAAAAATTATCGGTCAGCCCATATGCATATATCTTTATTCATTTACAAATATTTTTGCAACAGGGATTGGTCATTAATTTCGAAGTATAAAAACCGATCGGTCCATGAAGTGTCCTAAAAATATATATATACTTTTAACGTTGACTGATGCAGCGCTAGGTTGGCTTCACCCCGTTTGCCCCTCAGTAAGGGGTGTAGGATGTGATAATTTCGGCCTAAGTTTCCTAGTTTTTTTTCAAGATCATGGATACCGGGGCATGTTTATCGGGTTAAAGGTAACAGTCGGAATATTTCTACATGAGTGCACGTGTGTGAGTTATCTAAAAAGCAGTAAAGTCATGTTTTTTTCCTTTTTCAGTAATAAAGCAGTAAATGACCTGTCTTTTTGTTCATTTGTTGATTTTCTCGGCTCATTAGTTTGAATCATCGAAAGGACGGCGCGAGCGAGCGAGACGACCATTCAGATCAATAAATAGAAAGAAAAATAGGAAAACTATATGTTCCTATTAATTACATTTGGTCCTAATCTCCAAAATAAAATGACAGAATGAAAGAATATTTACATATCTACCAGGAATAATATAATAACAGAATAAAACAAAATAAAGCAAAAATTGCTCCCGCTTTTTTTTAAAAATCATTTTGGGCTGCACCGGTACCCAAAATGAAGCTGCTACAAGATTTCAATTTCAAGGTATATATATATATATATATATATATATATATATATATATATATATATATATATATATATATATATATATATGTATATATATATAAATGCAATATTTAAACTGTTAAATAAATATACCGAGCATATTTAGCCCAAAACCCAAAAAAAAAAACTTTTTTATATACATATATACAAAAACAAACTGAGTCTAGCACTCAGTTTTTATTTTATTAAAAATAAAAACAACGTCCCCAACAGAGTCGCAACCGTGAGTGTCCCGTTTTTCGACCTTTCCCCCGCTACTGAGAAGCGGGTGGTTTCAAAACCTTTCAAGCGCGTGGAATACGTCCGACCTCAATTGTGGACTCAAGATATGTTAACAGAGTCGTCATCATTATTTTAAGGATAAATAAAGAAAAAAGAAAAAAATATCAGATTTATAGAAGTGTTCGGAGGCTAAGTTACGAGTTGAGAAGGGGTTAGGCACCCAACTCACCCTTTCGGACTCAAAATAGGTTTTTGGGCTAAATATGCTCTTTTATAAAATTAACAATTTATATATATATATATATATATATATATATATATATATATATAATGAAATAAATACAAATTTATAGCAGCCTTATTTTAGAGTTGCAAATATACTTTATAAAAATTTCGTCATAATAACGGTTTTTTTTAGTGCTATTTGTTATAGAATTTTAGGTAACATAATTGCTTATTTCGTGATATATTACTATTTTAAATAGAATTTTTTGCAAGGTAAAAAGTAAATTAATTTTAAAGTACCTACCTCTTGAAGCGTGGGGGTTTTATCCCGTACCAAACTTCCTTCTGGTAGGCTTTAGGGTGCGCTCGCTCTGTCTTTCAGAGAGAGATAGTATTTTTGCTGTTGCGGAGTTTCGGGCAGTGTGACTGCTCCGTTTTGTTGTTTTCGCCTCGGGCAGGGCAATTGCTCTTTTTGGTTCTTTTGAACCTGTGAAATAGGGCGGAAACCTAGTTGGGTAGCTAGGGTTCATTTTGACCGGAAGGTTTTAGTGTTTAGAGGAGAGATTTGGTAGCTTGGCAGAGCTTCGGGGTTAGAAGGGAAATAACCTTGATGTTCTCTCGGGAGAGTTTTCACAAACTGCGAAATGTAACTGTCTTTTTTTCACTGCCGAAGGCCTTTATTTATAAGCTGAGATCGAGCTTCCTTGCGGTTAAGCATCATCAGACGAGGCTTTAACAACGTGTACTCCGCGCTTAAGGAGTTGTATCGAAGGCTAACTAATATAGTGATTTGAGGCTTGTGGTCAAAACCATAAGCGGATTTGGGCACCGTCTATAGAGGCTGTGGGCGCGGCGCCCTGGAGGGCTATGGGTTGTGCACTTGTCCTTTTTTCTTTCGATTTTGGCACTTTGGCCCCCTATAATTCACTGTTTATGCATTCTTATTTTCTTTTACATTTTAAACCCTTTAACTTGACATCTGTTAGTCTTTTTAGCAGGTTTTGATATTTTATGGCATGTTAGAAAACAGGGGTACGAAATTGGGGTGTCTACACTCTCTGAATCTTTGTCCAAGAGTGGAAGTTCGGTTCCGATCTCTACACAGGCGGTTGTTGCCCTCCGGGTTATGGTCAGCTGGCGTAGCCGAGTCCTGAGTCTTTTCCTTTCTTTTGGAGTTGTCATCCTTAGTATTTTTCTATCGAACAGAATAAGTGTGAATTGGCCATCAATTCTACTTTTGAGGTGCTGGGGTTCATTGTTAGTATGGTTTTCAATGGGCTCGACCTCATGTTGTTTAGATAGCAGAAGGTGATCTCCGAGTCGCTGGTCGTTGTCACTTGCTCGAGCATCTCCTCGAACTGCTTGAGGTAGCTGTTATAGGACTCTTGGTCGCCTTGTTTGATTTTACCTAGGTCGAATCTGTTCTTGGGCGTGGGTCCTGTAGTGTCGAACTCTTCCAATAAGCTTTTCCTGAGGTCTTTCCAGCTACCAATCGATCCGCGAGGAACTCTCCCTAGCCATGCTTGGGCCTTGCCTTGGAGTACGCCTTCAAAAGCTCTTATCTTAAGCGCCTCGATGTCTGTGACCATTCGGATCTGTGCCTCAAATGTCCTGAGCCAATCGTTTTCCCGAAGTATTTTTTAAACTACGAGAAGGTAATTCCTTGCGCGGGTGGCGCGTTTTCGATCTCCGAGGTGAAGGGGCTTCCTTCTAGCGGCTTTATGTCTCTGAAACCGAGCTTGGCCACGGTTAACTCGACCATTTTCTTGGCCATCTATTTCCTTATGGCTTCCATTTCGTCGCCCAACCGCTTCTCGACATCGAGATTGAATCTGGTCGAGGTGGTGTACGATGAGCCCCTTGAGCAGATATCCCCTGACCACTGACTCTGCCCACTTATAGATTTCGTTGGTCGTATGGCTCTTACCGAACGGCAGGCTCAGTGGAATATCTGACCGAGGTGGGATAGTAAGTTGGGTTATAGTAAACTTCAACCTATTGCTTGGGCCGGGCTCTGTGTCGTGGTCGCTGCTCCTCTGCCTCGGCGTACTCACGAGCTCGACGATGGTTGTCCCTTTCTAGGCGAGCATGATGCTCTTGTCCGTGACGATGGTGATGACGGGACAGATTCTAGCAGCTGTACCTGCTCTCCGCCTGATCACCCATCCTTTGCTACATGAACGATAGAGGGGATTCGTCTGCTCGGAGCGGGCAGTTGTTGGGAGGCCGGGCCATCGCCAACAGGTGCAGGATTGCTGGGAGCGGGCAACACGAACTCTCCAACAGGTACCGGTGCATGGCCCAAGTCGAGCAACTGTTGATTTAACGCATACATTTTATTATAATAGTCCACTTGCACTTGTAAAGTAGCAGCCTATTGCTTGGGGGTTAGCTCGGGCAAGGCCGCCTGGCTACCCTGACCCTTTTCTCGTTGACAGTTTAGATGAACCCTGAGGTCTTGAGCATGATTCTGCTGCTCGTTGATTACTTCTCAAGCATCTCATTGGCTCGCTTGATTCTGACTGACGTGTTGGGACAGTTGTTCCTCAACATAAGGAACGTCCTCGCTATGAGCTGCATGCCAAACAGCCATCTTCTGGTTTCTCGTTTGCACCCTTTGTTGAGGTGCCCTCGGTGGCAGGTCATCGAGCAGTGGGTTGTTCCAAACCAACTGGCTACCAGCCTGGTGGTTACTAGTAGTGGCGTGATGCTTACTACCCTTGCCAGCCATTGCAATAAGACGATTATTGAAAAACTCACCATAAAACTTGAAGAAAGTTTTGAAACCTCGTTTCCTGTCAACGGAACCAAACTCATGTGACAAAAATGCAGCTTGGGTCGTCCATTTGATGGGTAGGATATCTGGGCTTGATTTGCTTCCTTGAATCTGATTAAGATCACGAAAACACCTTAGTGGGAGTGCAAGGCTTGGCCTCGCGAAACGACTTCGGCGTGAGAGTAAATATCGTGTGAAAGTCAAAAGAGAATTTGACAGAGGTTCGAGGCTCAAGAAAGAGTGTGTACCTTCTTTGTGGTTTATGGAAGGGTATTTATAGGCTCCCAATGTCATTGAATTCGTTTAGGATTCATTACCTTAGTTATCTTGTAGGATTATGAGAGAATCCCTAGATTTTAGGCGTGATAGGTGGCTGACCGCGAGATTGTAGGAACATATTAGATAAGTGTCCTACACGGGTAAGGAAACCTTTGACCTGTCTTAGAGGGCAAGTTTCTGAGGTTTCCTGCTTGATCCTTGCCGGGGAGAGCAAGACTCTTCCCGGCTATATGATGCAGATCTGGTGGACAAGTGTAGATCCCGAGTGTGGCCCCTGGTCGGGTAGGTAAGGCCAGTGCTCGGCCAGGTTTGGACAGGATGAGTCTGATTCTTTGCCTGATGTGAGTGTGGTCCTCGGGCATGGCCTCTGGTCGGGAAGGCCAGGCCTGTGCTCGACCACATTTAGACGGGAGTTGTGTTACTTATTGCTCGATACTTTGTTAGCTCTGTCCACTAAGTCGGTGGGTCCCACGATAATTGAGCTCATGACTGGCACGTGTATGTGCTCGTGCTTTGTTCGTGATCGGATTTGGACTGGACACATCACTTAGAAAGTCCACATACCATCTTCATCATCCGTATTGAGTGTGATGCGGAGCAAGAATGCCAATTTGCCAACCTTTGGATCTTCTTCCGTATGCAAAAGAATATGGTAAGATCAACCTACGAGTTCAACATTATTTCAATGTTTGTTGGTTATTTAACATATTTTTATTCAATTAGAAGAAAATAAAGTTAATTGCATTTTCATAGCGTCCGAAGATTTGATCAGATCGTTTTTGTTTGATTTGATTTCTTGCATACTACTCCCTCTTACACCATTACCAATGTAAATGTAAATATGAAAAAAATAAGTATCACCTAAAATAAATATATATTTTTGAAAAAAAATACTTCTTCAATGCATCGATAGATGAGGGGTGTGAATACTGAATATGACGTGTCAATCAAAAAAAATTCACAATATAGATAATAATGTCAATTTTATCATATTCTACTTAAGGGTATGAATACGATATGCATCATTGTTCATTTTTCTTTATTTTTTTTAATTTTTTTTGTCAAATTTCATTTATGTGGTGGGACACTTGTCAAATAAGATCAAATTTATATTTGCAATGTAGATGTATGTTTTAATTTATTGTGAATGAAGAGATAATTTTTTTTATCACATATGATAAAAAAAATGTGAATTACTCACATTCAAATATGATCAAATTCACAATTGCATTGAATAAACTTACAAGGAAAGGAAAAATAAATTAATTGGCAATTCCTTCCTATATGCATGTAGAATGCATTGCTATTATAAAGGCCCCATTGGTACAATATTTGCTTTATATAATTTCTTTTTTTTAAATCGTAATCAAGTAACACGACCAAATTTGAGTCATTTTAGGCTCGTTTGTTTCATGGAAAATGATTTCCAGAAAATAATTTTTGGAAAATGAAAAGATTTAATTTTCAGGTATTTGGTAAATCTTTTGAAAATATGTTGGAAAACATTTTCGGATGTTTGACAAATACATGGAAAATGTTACGGAAAACAATATACGAATAAATACAAAAAATATATTCTAATATTAATACACTTATTGAATATAAAATAGTGTTGAAGTTTAAATAATTTTCTTTTAATAACCATCAATTTATCATTAATGGTGTCAAATCAATAACTTTCATCTTTTTTCAAGCTCACAAATACTTTTTTATTAATAATTGATATGAAAAATTACTTTAAAAATTAAAATAAATAATGTTTGAGACGTCCTTAAATAATAATATAATATAGCATACACTAATTTTAGGACGTTGTGAATATTTCTTAAAATTTTAATTTATAAATAATGTGCACAAACTTCATTTATATTTCTAAATAATTTATTTGTTGGGTGAAATATTGTGCGTGTATATAAATATGTGTATTTTTGAAAAGGCGCGAAGGGTTGCTCGAACATTCTTTTTTTTTTCCTCCTAAGGGGGGAATGGGAAGGGATCGAACCTGAAACCTCACACTTTGTGAAGCCCCATTTCTACCATTGGGCCACCCCCTTAGGGGCGTTGCTCGAATATTCGGAAAACGACTTACGAAAAATAAATTCATAAGTCATTTTCTGAAAAAGAAAGCTTTATTTTTCGTTGACTCGAAAAAGCTTTTACATTAACTAGATTTTTTTAAAATTACCAAATCTATATATATATATATATATATATATATATATATATATATATATATATATTTAAAGTTGGTAAGGAGCACTATGGTTGTGTCACCTCACCACCTTTAGATAAATATTCATTCTAAGTGGAAGTTTCAAAAACCTTTGGTTTTCTAGCCATTTGCTAATAATAATACTTAATAACAATCAATATGATAAGGGGTATTAGTATTAATATATATAACTTCTTCTATTGTCAATAGTAGAAGACTTATATTTAAAAACTTTTAAAACTAACATTACTTCTAAACAATGTGGGATAAAACTCTTCAAGGTTAGATATTATTTCTAATGACTCACTTTTAACATCATACTTTAAGCTTTGATATCTTATTCATCCAAAACTTGATTTGGACAAATAAATATATCATTTCGATGTTCTTGCCGAGTAGAACACATTTACACAATTACTTTTGTCAACAAACAAATGACACGTAAAGAAATTTGTGCCTCAAGTTGCACAATTTGTTTTACTAAAAACACTAATTTTTTAATAAGTATTATACTTTAACTCTTGATATCTTATTCATCCAAAACTCAATTTGGACAAATAAATATATCATTTCGATACTCCCACCAAGCAGAACACATTTGCACAATTACATGTACCAACAAACAAATGACACGTAAAGAAATTCGTGCCTCAAGTTGCACAATTTCTCTCAATAAAAACACTAATTTTTTTAACAAGTATTATACTTTAAGTCTTGATATCTTATTATCAAAAACTCAATTTGGACAAATAAAAATATCATTTTGATGTTCTCACCGAGCAGAATACATTTGCGCAATTACCTTTGTTAACAAACAAACGATACGTAAAGAAATTAGTGCCTCAAGTTACACAATTTTTTTCACAAAAACACTAATTTTTCAACAATAGAAGAGATGTATCCCACATTGGTTAGAAATTGATGTTTGTTTTAAAAATTCTATTATTAAGTACCAATAGAAGAAATGCATCATGCATCATACATTGGTTGGAAAGTGATGTTGATTTTCAAAGTCACTAGAAAACCAAAAGTTTTTAAAGCTTCCACATGGATGCTTTAGAATGAAGATTTATCCAAAGGTGGTGAGGTGGCACAACTATAGTGCTCCTCACCAATTATATAAATATAAATATGATAAAATATTTTTACAATTATTACCAATAGAAGATGTATATCTCACATTGGCTAGAAAATGATGTTGAGTTTAAATTATTTTATATTATTACCAATAAAAGAGATATATAACACATTGTTTAAAAAGAAAATGTTAGATTTTAAAGTCTTTAAAAGACTAAAGACTTTCACTTTTACAAGAGATGTATCTCACATGGTTACAAAATATTCTACTATTATTACCAATAGAAAAGATGTATCACACATTGGTTAGAAATTGATGTTTGTATTAAAAATATTATTATTAATTACTAATTGAAAAGATGTATCATACATTTGTTATAAAGTGATGTTGATTTTAAAGTTTTTTGTTAAAAAACTTCTACCATTATTACCAATAGAAGATGTATATCTCACATTGGTTAAAAAATGATGTTGATTTTTAATTATTTTAGATTATATAAAAGACTTACTATTATTAGTAATATATATATATATATATATATATATATTGGTTTTCTAACCATTAACTAATAATAATACATAATAATAATAATCGTAATGATAATGGGTATTAGTATTAGTATATATAACTTCTTCTATTGTCAATAGTAGAAGGCTTATATTTAAAAAAATTTACAACTAACATTACTTCTAACCAATGTGGGATAAAACTCTTCAAGGTTAGATATTACTTCTAATGACTCACTTTTAACATCATACTTTAAGCTTTGATATTTTATTCATCCAAAACTTGATTTGGACAAATAAATATATCATTTCGATGTTCTTGACGAGTAGAACACATTTGCACAATTACTTTGTCAACAAACAAATGACACGTAAAGAAATTTGTGCCTCAAGTTGCATAATTTCTTTCACTAAAAACACTAATTTTTAATAAGTATTATACTTTAACTCTTGATATCTTATTCATCCAAAACTCGATTTGGACAAATAAATATATGATTTCGATGCTCTCACCGAGTAGAAGAATACATTTGCGCAATTACATTCGCCAACAAACAAATGACACGTAAAAAATTCGTGCCTCAAGTTGCATAATTTCTCTCACTAAAAACACTAATTATTTTAACAAGTATTATACTTTAAGTCTTGATATCTTATTACCCAAAAACTCGATTTGGACAAATAAATATATCATTTGATGCTCTCACTGAGTAGAACAAATTTGCACAATTACATTCGTCAACAAACAAATGACACGTAAAATTTCGTGCCTCAAGTTGCACAATTTCTTTCACTAAAACACTAATTTTTCAACAATAGAAGAGATGTATCTCACATTGGTTAGAAATTGATGTTGGTTTTAAAATTCTATTATTAAGTATCAATAGAAGAAATGCATCATACATTGGTTGGAAAGTGATGTTGATTTTCAAAATCACTTGAAAACCAAAAAGTTTTAAAAAGCTTCCATATGGATGCAAGTATTTCACATTGGTTACAAAGTATTCTACTATTATTATTATCAATAGAAAAGATGTATCACACATTTGCTTTATAAATTAATGTTGGTTTTTAAAAATACTATTATTACCAATAGAATAGATGTATCATACATTTGGTAGAGGGTAATGTTTGTTTTAAAGTCTTT
>CM028379.1:97894298-98005040 GCA_013146195.2 Codonopsis lanceolata
ATATATATATATATATATATATATATATATATATATTTAAAGTTGGTGAGGAGCACTATGGTTGTGCCTCACCACCTTTAAGATAAATATTCATTCTAAGTGGAAGTTTAAAACCTTTGGTTTTTCTAGCCATTAGCTAATAATAATTAATAACAATCAATATGATAAGGGGTATTAGTATTAGTATATATAACTTCTTCTATTGTCAATAGTAGAAGACTTATATTTAAAAACTTTTACAACTAACATTACTTCTAACCAATGTGGGATAAAACTCTTCAAGGTTAGATATTACTTCTAATGACTCACTTTTAACATCATACTTTAAGCTTTGATATCTTATTCATCCAAAACTTGATTTGGACAAATAAATATATCATTTCGATGTTCTTGCCGAGTAGAACACATTTACACAATTACTTTGTCAACAAACAAATGACACGTAAAGAAATTTGTGCCTCAAGTTGCACAATTTCTTTTAAAAACACTAATTTTTTAATAAGTATTATACTTTAACTCTTGATATCTTATTCATCCAAAACTCAATTTGGACAAATAAATATATCATTTCGATGCTCCACCAAGTAGAACACATTTGCACAATTACATTTACCAACAAACAAATGACACGTAAAAGAAATTGTGCCTCAAGTTGCACAATTTCTCACTAAAAACACTATTTTTTTAACAAATATTATACTTTAAGTCTTGATATCTTATTATCAAAACTCAATTTGGACAAATAAATATATCATTTTGATGCTCTCACCGGTAGAATACATTTGCGCAATTACCTTCGTTAACAACAACAGCGATAAAAGAAATTAGTGCCTCAAGTTACACAATTTCTTTCACAAAAAACACTAATTTTTCAACAATAGAAGAGATGTATCCCACATTGGTTAGAAATTGATGTTGGTTTTAAAATCTATTATTAAGTACCAATAGAAGAAATGCATCATGCATCATACATTGGTTGAAAAGTGATGTTGATTTTCAAAGTCACTAGACCAAAAGTTTTTAAAGCCACATGGATGCTTTAGAATGAAGATTTAAAAGGTGGTGAGGTGGCACAAATAGTGCTCCTCACCAATTATATATATATATATATGATAAAATATTTTTTACAATTATTACCAATAGAAGATGTATATCTCACATTGGCTAGAAAATGATGTTGAGTTTAAATTATTTTATATTATTACCAATAAAAGATATATAACACATTGTTTAAAAAAGAAAATGTTAGATTTTAAAGTCTTTAAAGACTAAAGACTTTCACTTTTACAAGAGATGTATCTCACATGGTTACAAAATATTCTACTATTATTACCAATAGAAGAGATGTATCACACATTGGTTAGAAATTGATGTTTGTATTAAAAATATATTATTAATTACTAATTGAAAAGATGTATCATACATTTGTTATAAAGTGATGTTGATTTTTAAAGTTTTTGTTAAAAAACTACCATTATTACCAATAGAAGATGTATATCTCACATTGGTTAAAAAATGATGTTGATTTTTAATTATTTTAGATTATATAAAAGACTTACTATTATTAGCAATATAATATATATATATATATATATATTGGTTTAACTAATAATAATACAATAATAATAATCATAATGATAATGGCTATTATTATTAGTATATATAACTTCTTCTATTGTCAATAGTAGAAGACTTATATTTAAAAAAAATTACAACTAACATTACTTCTAACCAATGTGGGATAAAACTCTTCAAGGTTAGATATTACTTCTAATGACTCACTTTTAACATCATACTTTAAGCTTTGATATTTTATTCATCCAAAACTTGATTTGGACAAATAAATATATCATTTCGATGTTCTTGACGAGTAGAACACATTTGCACAATTACTTTTGTCAACAAACAAATGACACGTAAAGAAATTTGTGCCTCAAGTTGCATAATTTCTTTCACTAAAACACTAATTTTTAATAAGTATTATACTTTAACTCTTGATATCTTATTCATCAAAACTCGATTTGGACAAATAAATATATGATTTCGATGCTCTCACCGAGTAGAATACATTTGCGTTACATTCAACAAACAAATGACACGTAAAGAAATTCGTGCCAAGTTGCATAATTTCTCTCACTAAAAACACTAATTATTTTAACAAGTATTATACTTTAAGTCTTGATATCTTATTACCCAAAACTCGATTTAGACAAATAAATATATCATTTTGATGCTCTCACTGAGTAGAACAAATTTGCGCAATTACCTTTGTCAACAAACAAATGACACGTAAAAGAATTTCGTGCCTCAAGTTGCACAATTTCCACTAAAAACACTAATTTTTCAACAATAGAAGAGATGTATCACATTGGTTAGAAATGATGTTGGTTTTAAAAATTCTATTATTAAGTATCAATAGAAGAAATGCATCATACATTGGTTGGAAAGTGATGTTGATTTTCAAAGTCTGAAAACCAAAAGTTTTAAAGCTTCCACATGGATGCAAGTATTTCACATTGGTTACAAAGTATTCTACTATTATTATCAATAGAAAAGATGTATCACACATTGGCTATAAATTAATGTTGGTTTTAAAAATACTATTATTACCAATAGAATAGATGTATCATACATTTGGTAGAGGGTAATGTTTGTTTTAAAAGTCTTTAAATAGAAGACTTCTACCATTATTATCAATAGAATATGTATATCTCACATTGGTTAGAAAGTGATGATTTTAATTTTAGATAAAAAAAATTTTACTATTATTACTAATAGAAGAGATATCTTACATTTGCTAAAAAATGATGTTAGTTTAAAAGTCTTTAGATAAAAGACTTTACTTTTATCATCAATGTAATAGAAGAGATGTATCCCATTATTTAGAAGAGATGTTGGTTATAAAATTTTTAAAATAAAAGACTTCTTCTATTATTACCAAATGAGGATATGTATTACACATTGGTTAGAGAGTGATGTTGATTTTAAAAGTCTACAATTGCTTAATAGAAATATTTCACATTGGTTATAAAGTGATATTGGTTTAAAAAGTTTTTAGATGATGTATCTCACATTGGTTACAAAGAAATGTATCTCATATTATTTAGAAATGAGTATTGGTTATAAAAGTCATTAGATAAAGACATTTTTTGTTATTACCAATAGAAAATATGTATCCACATTGTTTAGAAATGAATATTGTTTAAAAAGTCTTTTATCCACTACTATTATTACTAATAGAAAATATGTATACCACATGGTTAGAATGCGGTGTTGTTTTTAAAGTCTTTAGAGAAAAGACTTAAACTTTCATTACCAATAAAAATATAAAATAAGTATCTCACATTGTTTAAAAATGAATTATGATTTTAAAAGTTTTTAACAAAATGACTTCTAATATTATTATCAAGTTAAATGTTAATTTTAAAAGTCTTTAGAATTAAAAATTACTATTATTATTAAACAAATAATATCTCACGTTAGCTAGAAACTTATATTAATTTTAAAAGTATTTAGGTAAAAAATCGTTTAATATTAGTAACAATATAAAAAAATTATAACAATAGAAGAGATTAACAATCTAATTATAATGTCTAAAAGTTATATTATTATTACAAAATATATATATAAATACTTATGCTTAACTCATCTGCATAATCGGCAGTAACTGAAAGAAAAATAAAGAAAGTTTTCGGTCTTATTTTATGTTGACTACGTTTTACGTTGACTCAGTCTTATTTTTCAATTTTCTTTAAAAGGAAAGCGGGGCATACAAATAAGAGTGGGGACTAGGAGACAATCTTAAGTGATGAGTGGTCATCATGAGAAATTATTTAATTAGTGGATCATTCGTCACATCACGTCACATTACTTGATTTACCCATATATTACTTCCTCCGTTCCTAAATAATCGTCTGGGTTGACCGGCGCACAGTTTAAGAAAAAGTAATTGACTTGATTATTTATATTAGTTTAATGTGTAATTTTCTTTAATGTCCATGTATATGTGATCCATAATTAAAGTAGAGTAAAAAAGTAAGGGTAAAATGGTAAAAATGATGTTCTAAAAAAGTAAGTTTCAAAGTGGACAATTATTTTGGGACGGACGAAAAAGGAAAGAAGGACGATAATTTAGGGACGGAGGGAGTATAACGGTATAAAATTTAAAATTAGGTTGTAAAAGTAATAAAAAGATAATTATGAAAGATGAAAATAAATTATACTCCTATAATGTTATAATATTATGATATAAAACATGTTTTTTTTAATGAATTACCAAAACTACTAAATTTTAAACTACTATCGGGTTATTTGAAAAGTATCTTCCGGATCATGTACAACAATAGATCATATTTGATTTTTATTTAATATCTAACAAATTAAAAATAAATATAAAAATGTATTTCATACTCATAACTATCCAAATGAAACAATCATTGAACAGTTTGACACAAACCTCAATAATATTTTATACCTCCACTATTTTTATCTCTAATAATTTTAAATTTTGAAAAAAATTATTTATTGTTCAAATAAGTCAAACCAAATCTTTATTTATATATATATTTGAATTACAAAAAGACCCAAAAAATATATATAAAAAAGAAATATTAAAAGGCTCACTCATTTTGGAGAGAGAGAAATGACGGAAAGAAAAGCGGATGTTGCTGTTTGTTTCCAGAAAATGGGCGGTATCTTGGCAGCGACTTGTGAGGTCAAAATCAAATTTGATTTACAGGTGATCTTTCGTTGTTATGCAAGATTTGGGGGAAATCCTTAGCCTTCGTTCTCAAACAATCATTAAAGCAAAATCTTCAATAATCTCTTTATAATCAATCTTTTCCACAAAATCATTTTTAATTGTTATGAAAGCTGATGCGTAAGCCTTTCTTGCGTGTTATTGTAGAACTCAAGTAGGATTTCAATGTCTTCAATTTAGAAAGACTTCTATGTGCAGATAGAATAATTGCAAATAAAATCATGAAAATTATTTTGATAAAGCATAAAAGTAATTAAGCAAATAACAAAACACTATAAAATATACAAACAATCAAAGTTGAAGGCTTCCAGTTCCCATTCCAATCACTATAAAATATACAAAGTGATCACGCAAAAAGTGTGGTGATCTTGTCGTGTTGTGTCAGGGTGCCAAGGCGGCGTGTGTTCAGGTAATGTAGGATATCTGGCAAGTGTTTTACTCAAAATAAAAAGATCGGTGCTGGGTGGCTTCCATTACCCTCAAGAATCTTCAGATATAATCGGTAGGAAATTGTAATGAAATCTATAATGAAAAGTTACCTCTTCTTCATAGGAGGTTGCCTGCTATTTATAGAAATCTGATGTTGGGCCTCCTGGGCTTCAGTATGAATTGGGCTTGGGCCCTTCTTCCGCCTGCTTCCAAAACTTCTGGACACTTTTACTTTACCGATATTTCTCGTAAAGACTTCACAAAGAATCAAAGATTACCATTGCATTTCTCAAGGTGGATGTCAAAGACTCGAAGCCTATTTTACACCAACCGAAACTTATATTAAAGCACTAAAAGCAACCTGATTCTATATCAAGGCATGCAATACCAGAATAGCTTAAATTTTTCAGGTAAGCTAATAACCACCATTGGAGTGTTCAAATTACCCACACTGCAATTTACTGTCTGTAAAATATAAAAAGGACTGAAGAAGAGGAAATTGAAGAAACATAGAGACTTGATTAGTTAGTATCTGAATAAGTGAATAGCGATAAAACCAGAATGGCAGAATCCAAATGGCGACGATTGGCGAACTTGATTAGCCCAGCAAAACCAAAACCCTAATTTGGCACATACTGACTCAAATCGCAATCGACAGGGGCATGTGCGAAATTGTGAATCTCTGGTAAACAAAATCGGAAATCAAAATGGGAAATAACTTCCGATCGGACAGAAAGCACAGATTGAAATTCTTCATCTTCTATTTTCAAATAATATAATAGAAGAAAAAAAACACAATTGACCACCCAACTTTCCAACTTCTTGCAATTCATTATTCAACCACCAAAACGGTGAAAATGCTATTTGGCCCACCAAACTTTAGTTATGATGCAAGCGAGTTCATTTTCTAACGGCGTTAGACCAGGACATTAGTGTAAGGGGCAAAGTAGGAAAAATAAAGTTAAAATGTCAAAACTAATTTGATTTATTTAAAAGATATAAAAAGACCAAAAACCCACAATCTAGTAACTAATTCTCAATATTTACCATTAAACAAATCCTTAAGAATCTAATTTTGACATATATTTTCGATGGATTTGAAAACTCAAATATTTATAAGCTTTGACCTGATATTTGAGTGGGGGTGTGAATCTATTTGTTTACTATGATTGTTAAAATATTCATCATGCCAATTTTACTTAGTTCTTAAATATCATTAATTAACAGGAGCAAAAGAAGATCCATATTAGGCAACAAATTCACTCACAAGTAGAATTCACCTGTAAGTCTAGACTAATTAGATGGATGCTATTGTTACAAGAATTTGACATCACAATCAAAGATAAAAAGGGAACTGAAAATGTCGTAGCCGACCATTTGTCTAGATTAGAATTTTCGCCCTTACTTGAACGTCAATTCCTTGACGATCCAATTCCCATAAATGAAGATTTTCCTGATGAGCAACTGTTAGCAATTAAAGATTCAGACCCTTGGTATGCTGATTTTGTCAATTATTATGTGTCTGATATCATAAATTCTAATTTTGATCATTATGAAAAGAAGAAATTTTCGGCTGAAACGAAAAAATATTTTTGGGAAGAGCCTCATTTATATAAAATATGTTCAGACTCTTTAATTAGGCGATGTATTCTAGAAAAAGACCAACAAAGTATTATGGAATTCTGCCATGAATACTCTTGTGGTGGTCATTTTAGTGGAAATAAAATTGCTAGAAAGACTCTACAATCTGGTTTATATTGGCCTACTGTTTTTAGAGATTGTGAATTATTTTATAGAACTTGTGATAAATGTCAAAGAACTGGTGGAATAGGAAAAAGAAACGAAATGCCTTTGCATATTAATATGGTTGTTGAAATCTTTGATGTTTGGGGCATTGATTTCATGAGTCCTTTTCCAGTGTCAAATAATTGTGAATATATTTTGGTAGCAGTTGATTATGTGTCTAAGTGGATTGAAGTCATAGCTACTAAAACAAATGATGGTAAAACTGTGATTAAATTTGTGGAAGATCTTTTTGCTAGATATGGAGTACCTAAGGCCATAATAAGTGACCAAGGGACTCACTTTACTAATAAATTATTGAATAATGTCCTTAAGAAATATGGTGTAACTCACAAATTAGCTACACCTTATCATCCTCAAACATCTGGCCAAGTAGAGGTTAGTAATAGGCAAATTAAAGCAGTACTAGAAAAGACCGTTAGACCTAATCGTAAAGATTGGGAATCTAAACTTAAGGACGTTTTATGGGCATACCGAACTGCTTTTAAAACCCCAATAGGAATGAGTCCATATAGAATGGAATATGGCAAAGCATGCTATTTACCAGTTGAAATTGAACATAAAGCTTATTGGGCTGTTAAAGATTTAAATTTAGATTTAAACCTTGGCTGGTGAGGAAAGATTGTTTCAATTGAATGAACTAGAAGAACACAAGCTAAATTCGTATGAGAATGCCAAAACGTATAAAGAGAAGATCAAGAAGTATCATGATATGGGGTTAGCCAATAAGATGTTTCGAACAGGATTGAAAGATCTACTTTTTAATTCTAGACTTAGGCTATTCCCTGGAAAGTTGAAATCTAAGTGGTCTGGTCCTTTCATAATTGTTCGAATTTACCCTCATGGAGCGATTTATATAAGAAATTCAAAGAATAATGAAGTTTTTAAAGTTAATGGACACCGACTCAAGCCATACCTTGAACTGATGTCAGTTGAACGAACAATTGAATTAATTCGTTTGGCTGACAAGGCACCGCCCAATGATTAGGTTTGCAGTTGGGTCGAGCCAAAGACGTTAAACAAAGGCGGTGAGTAGGAGGCAACCCACTATTATGAATTTTATTGCTTTTATAGTTAATTTAAATATGCTATTTTCCGTTAAATGTATTTTTGGACATTTAATTTTAAATTAAATATGCCAAAATTCAAGTTTGGGAGAGAAAAACATCTTAATGTTGTATTTATATGTTGCTAATAATTTTAGTTTAGAGTTTTTGTAGAGTTTTATAATGCAGGAAAGTAACGAAACGTAACGGGATATAATTGAGGGACCTAACTGTCAAACTGATGAAAAAGAATAAAAAAGAAACGAAAAGGAGCCAATCTGCCTACCTTACGGACGCAAGGTGCTGAGGGCCTTGCTACCGCAAGGTCCCCAATTAATGCGGACATCGTGAACTGTACTGACAGACGTGGGAATCAGTTGAGAATGTAGAACGCCCGAACTGTCGACCTTGCAGACACAAGGTAAAAGCCACCTTGCGACTGCAAGGTGTCTTTATATAAACTGTAGCCGGGCTTCTTCTGCAGAATCACCAGACTACTCCCTCCTTCAAGCAGCAAGTGCAGCAGCCGTCTCCTTCCAAATCCGGCGAGATCCCTCCAATCTTTCCAACTTCCGGCCATTCTAAACAGATTCCTTCACCCTCCTTCCAAAATTCTTCAACCTACCATCATCCCACACCTTCCATTACACCTCATCTGAAGAAGTGAAGCAAGGGGAGGACACCATTTTTTCCGGCATCAAGCTCGAACTCCGGTGACTCTAAGCTGCAAACAAGTAACGCTAACTCCCTTCTTTAATTTTTGACGTCCAATTTTTGCATGCTAGGGTGTTAGAATTTTACGTGTATAATATTTGCATGCTTTAGGAAATAAATTGGTTTTTAATTGTTAATTTTATATTTTAAAAAATAAACTAATTTTATAAAAATTTAATTTTTAAATTGCTCAAACATAATGTCTCACAAACGTAGAAACACCGGCGCTTCTTCCTCCCGCCCTGTTCAGGAGGAGGAACAACACTTTGACCACCGCCGCTTCATCTCCTACGAGGCCTCGGAAAAATACGCGGCCAAGCTCTCCAAGTCATTGGTTCCCGAGAGGGGATTCATGGCTGAAGAATTTGGCCTGCAAAATAACTTTACGGCCCGTAGGTGGGGGTTGTTGACTGATTCTCCAGACAAGGCAGTCGTGCCTATTGTCCGTGAGTTTTACGCCAATGGCCGCATTGGTGTAGATGGGGGTGTTTTAGAGACCGTTAATGTTAGGGACATTAGTGTTGACTTTTCGTCCTAAAGCATTAACATGTATTACGGCACCTCCAACTTCGCGGATGGTGCCGACGATTTTAGCACACACCTCCATGCCCATATACCTCTCGAGGTGGTCAATGCAACCATCGCCCTCCCTGGTCTTGAGTGGACCCAAAATCGTAATCCACCCTACGGTCCACGCACCATGGAGGAGTCCTTCCTGTTGAACACGGCCAAGCCCATGTTCAAATTCATCTGCGCCCGTCTCATGCCTTCCAGTCACCAACACACGGTGACTTGGTCTAAGGCTGTCCTGATCTACACCATTATGAATGGTGGGTCTGTCGATGTTGGCCGCCTGATCAACGGCCAATTAAGACCCTTATTCGAGGTGCCACGAATGCGGGGTTCGCGTTCCCGCATTTGATTACTGAGTTGTGTAGGGGGTAGGAGTGAGATGACCTCGACACGCGGAGAGGCTTAAGGCTGGGCCGACCATTACTAGGGCCATTTTGTTTGAGCACCAGCAGCAGTCGCGAGTGCGGGTTCCTCACGGCGAGGAACCCGAAGAGGAGGAGGAGGACCCGCTCGTGGGGATTTCCAACAGGTTAGAGGAGGTTTCCCTTGAAGCCCAAATGGCAACTCAACAGTTGGCACAAATGCGTGCCGACCAAGAACGGCTGTTTTGGTGGTTTAACACCGTGGGACAAAATGTTTCAAATTATTATGGGCTGCGACCTGGCACGATCCCCGAGTTTCGTCCTCATTCGTTATTTCCACCCGTCTCACCTTGAGTCGAGGCCCAAGTTCCATCCTCTTTCGTTAGGTGGGCCTGCTATGTCCTTTTGATATTTGTCCTTCCTCATCAATCCTCTCATATGTTCCTCAATTTTGAGGACAAAATAGAAATTAAGTTTGGGGGGGGGGGGGATTCTAAGCCCAGAGTCTTAGCAGGTCATAGCCTAAGGAAGAATGGAGTTGGGCTACGTTTTTACGGTGAGGAAAATTTTCTTTTTCCTCTATCGTGTTTCCTCCTCACCCGCCTTTCTTGCTTTTGAATTTTTCTTATTTTCGAATGTGTTGCCTTGATTAGAATACACTGGTTTTGGATGCTCGTGGATTCCTGCTATGGGGATCCATCATCAATTGTGTCATCAACATCTCTAATTTTCTTTATAATATATAGGCAAAACCCTACATTTGGCCACCCAACTTTTCAAAAAATTGCAAGGCGGCCACCGAAAGTTTAAAACTTGCAATGAGGCCACTTGAACTAAATTTATGTTGCAAGCGTGCCCATATTTTGGATGTTCGTTAGCTCCACCGTTAAATATGATTGAAATCTCTATTTTGCCCCCTTTAAATAACAATTATTCCCTTTATGTGATATTAGAAACCCAAAGGGGTCTAACTGAAAAAATGTTATTATATTACCGGCCTTCAACCATTACATTGCTCTGCCTCATTCTCAGTTTATCCCTCTCCATCAAACCCAGCAAGCTCCCTCATTCCCGATCTCACTCTCCCAAATTCGGACAAACCCCTTCTCTTCATTCTTCCAACTGAAACACCCACTTCCAACTTTTCTCTTTAACCCAAATTTCTCCTTCTTTCTTCTGCAAATCGCCCTCGGTAATGTCAAAGGATACATTTAGTCTTCTTCTTAGGCTGCGGCTTTGGCCTTTGCCTCTGGCCGTGAGTTTAACGACCTCTCCACTACCCAAGCTTACGCTATTCGGAAGTTGTTTCTGCATCGCTTCGATCTGCTTGAATAGAGGTCTAGTAAATTCAGAGAGTTGTGTGACAAACTCTTCGCATCGGTGCTCACTTGTGCTTGGTATATATCGCCGACCTCCTTCATCTTTTTCGGTGAATCTCCATCGCCGACGTCAGATCCGCCTCTCCCTTCACCCACATCCGGCCAAACCTCCCCCACTCTGCATCATCGCCCCAGATCCATTCCAGATCTGGCCGGCGAGACTCCATTGTTGGGCCAGCAACCTCTTTTGTCCATCTAGAAATCCGGCAAAGCAAGCCCACCTCGGTTTGTTCCGATCAAACCCAGTAATTCTGTTTCGAACCCAGTAATTATGGTTTTGAATTTCTTTTTCACAGCGATGGTGGAGGCACGAAAATGGTAAGAGATTCAAGTGAAAAAGATTATTCTTTCTCCTTCCAGACTTGATCAAGTGATGTGGCATAGATCCCCAATCCAGGTGACGGCTAAAGAAGGATCCCTCTCTGGTCAAGTAACCCAGATCTGGTTTTATCTCTCTCGTCATCTTCGTTTTCGGATCTGGGTTTTGGTGGATTTGTTTAATGGAGGAAATTTACGGGGGTTTTAAGATTCAATGACACATATTCTACTTTTTGAGATTTTCGAAAGACAATGGAAGATTTACCCTCACCAATGTTGCTTGTCTTCATTTGATGATGGTGGGAGATGGTACAGATGGAGGTGGAAGGTGGTGGATTGGGGCGGTTGATGGTGGGAGTAGTAAGAAAGAAGACGACATATTTATAAAAAAAAATTCAGTTAGACCCCTTTGGGTTTCTAATATCACATAAAGGGAATAATTGTTATTTAAAGGGGGCAAAATAGAGATTTCAATCATATTTAACGGTGGAGCTAACGGACATCCAAAATATGGGCACGCTTGCAATATAAATTTAGTTCAGTGGCCTCATTGCAAGTTTTAAACTTTCGGTGGCCGCCTTGCAATTTTTTGAAAAGTTGGGTGGCCAAATGTAGGGTTTTGCCTAATATATATATATATATATATATATATATATATATATATATATATATATATATATATATATATATTATTTAAAATTTTAGCCTCGAGTTTAGGTGTGGTAATACTAGTCGATGAGGAGTTAATGCAATGAACCGCATAGCTAGTCCGTAGATCCTTCTGGAATTTACTTGATTTTGCGAAACTTTTACTTTTCTCCAGATTCCTCATGCACCCACACCAGTCATAAGTATGGATTAATTAGAATAGTTTTATAAAGCTTATAGCACCTACTTCATTACAACAAGATATGCACAAGAATATGATGCATAGCCATTCGAACATATTGTTGCATTAAATTGTGACTTAGGGTCAATTGCATGATAGTTAGATCCCTTGGATTTTTCTCATTTATATATCTCAAGCACACTTTCGAACCGTGTCTGCATGTTAGTCTCAATTGTCTCTACCATCTGTCTTAGCGAATGCTTATGTGAAATCCAGTGATGCTAAACATTCAACCCCACAATTCCCATAGTTGATATGATATTTTGTGTGTCTTACTTGCTTTAAAAACTACATGAGCATTTGGCATCAAGAAATGACTTAGGCCATCTTTGGATTGTTAGAGTCCAAATATTCCCTAGTGTCCCCTTTACTAAAAATATCCCTAGTGTCCCCTTTGAGTCTAATTAAAAAAAGAATGGAGTGTGCTAAGCACACTATTAAACCCCCATTCGACATCGTTTCTATTACTCATATTAACTTAACCCTAAAAGCCTATACACTTTAAGTCTACCCTTTGAGAGAGTAGGATGTGGGTGGGAAATTGATTATAGAGGACCTTTTTTTTTTCAGTTAGGCTATTTTTCTGAAGACTTCTTCTTTCCGTCGTCCAAAAAAAAAGAAAAAATAGAAAATAGAAATAATATATATGTATATATATATATATATATATATATATATATATATATATACTAGTCTTTGTGCCCGTGCCCATGGCACGGCGCGAGCAGGGGAAAATGTCAGTATTGGAGGGTGTAAATATTTAAATAAATCGATTTATGATTTAATCATGTTTTAAAAAGAGTCTAAAATAAAAAAATAAAATAAAAAATAAAGACCTCTCGGTAACCAATTAAAACAATATGATCATCCATACTGGAATAAAAAATTAAAGTATCCCTAGATGATGCTATATGATGTCTGGGATGCTTAATTTATCGAATATCCAGGAAATTAATAATAAACTGAGAGACATTGGCAGCTAAAAAACAGATAAAACATTTATCACGAATCATACTATATTCTTTTTATCCAGTGAAAAAATAAATCTTAATATATCTTAATTATCCATGTGAACAACCTTATACGAATTACTTTATAATATTCTCCTTCCATTTTTTTTATAAAGAGTTTTTTTTTTACTCCAAGTTTTACTTCTCTGCTACAATTATTTCTTAATTAAATTAATTATTATCATAACATATTTGCCCTTCAAATTAATACTTACCTTATTTTGATGAGTATTTGCCTAAAGTTGAGTATTTTTTTTCTTAATTTTATATTATAATCCTTTTCTTTTCTTAAATATCGTATAAATTTAAAAAGTACATCTTCATTAATGGATTTACCATTCGTTGAAATTCATAACTTCTAATTTAATATTAGGGTAAATCGTAGCATTGGTTTCTCAACTATATATCAATTACAGTAATAAGTAATAGTCACTTAATCATTTTTATGTTAAATTTGGGTCATATGAGTATGTAATTTTCACAGCTATAGTCTTTTTGATGAATGTCGTTAAAAATTACCGTTAAGTTGTCATGTGTCTCACATGTGCGTCTAGTAAGGGTTAAAATGATTTTTTTCAAACCTAACTCATATCACAGTTTGTAATCGAGTCCTTAAAGTTAAAAAAATGACATTAAGGCCTTCTTCCCCAAATGTTTTGGAAAACCCCTCCAATTTTTCTAACCCTTCTTTCAATCATTTCCATTAGAATGCAGGATTTGAACACTACCTGGAATCCCGAATTATACTACAATAACACCAAATCACCAAATGAAAAAAATTATTACTAACAGTCATGTTCAATTAATTGTCAAGAAACTTATAAACATAATCATCATCATCTTCATGTTCAATTAATTGTCAAGAAGTAAACTAAAAAAATCCCCAATATATTTTAACCTAAAAAAACCAACCCAACTCAAAATAATGCCAACAATTACCAAGGGTTTTCATTTCTCATGGTGTAGAAGGGTTTTCATTTCTCTTCCCCCTCCGTTTTATCTTCTACCGGCAACCGCCTCCGGCCAACTCTTCTCCGCGGTAATCGACTCTCGAGCCCTCGTTTAATTTTGTAATGTCTACTGCAGAAACTCATCGTCGGCGCCTCACTGCCTCAATCTTGATTCCTGGTCGCCAGTTCTTTTGTGAAATTATCGTCCATCGAAGATCCTTAACCGAAGGACAGATGAAGAACAGCGTTGAAGATCGGATGGCTCTATTATAACCGATTCAGAGAGATGCAGAGGGAGTAGGAATCGCAAGCGCCGTGCAACGTGATATTCTATAATTGATCAACAATTTATAAATAAAAGGGGGAACATAGGAGTAATTATAAATATGTAGTAATTTATGTTGGGATTCTGCCATAGATGAAAAGTTTATGTAAAAGAGCTTTTTCTCTCTCCTAACCCTTCTGTTTGTCTCTCTTTCTTTCTTTTCTTTTCTTTTCCAATATAATCAATCCCTCTTTCTTTCTTTATCTCTCTAGAATTCTTTTTCTCTCTCTAGATTTATGAAAAGAATTACTGTTAGATCTGGGATGCTGCCATGGATGAAAGAGATAGAAAGAGAGAAAAGGCTCTTTTACATAGACTTTTCATTTAGTCCAAGATTGGCATACTGAAAAATTCATTACATGGGTTCTCAAAAAAAGAAGTGGCAGTAGCAGTACTATGTTAATAGCAGCAGTACTGAACTCTTGGCTTGAAATTAAATAGACCACTCTCCCCCACTCCCAGCCAGTCGGCCAAATCACTACATAAACAAAGAAAAATTTGAAAAACAGTAGATGTTTTCAAGAATCAAGAGGCAACTGATAACAATATATTCACATGGATAGTAACAAAGAAAGAAAACAATGGATAAAAAAATATATGAAAGAAAGAAGGAAAAAGAAACATATGTACAACTATAGCATACTCGAGTGTGCAGTGTGTGTTGATATTGATAATCCAACTGATGAGAAGAATAAAAAATCTGGTAATGAGCAGTCTTTAACAAACAAATTTTTATTATTTAGCATAGAAATCTTACTGAGTGATTGCACAGTAGGTGGATCTCAGAAACTTCAAGCAAAGACTTGACTACAGGGCGTTAGAGTAAGAAGTTCCATAAAGTAATATTTAAATTAAATGAGGGAAAATGTCTCTTTGGGAATCCACAACAGCTTTTGATTTAATGAATGGCTACATATTTTCCTAAAAAAGAAACTATAAACTCAAATTAGGAAAAAGATAACTGCAGAGGGCACTGCATATGACAGATAACTGAAAAAGATAAATATAACTGAAGTATGTATGTTGGCAGCCTAATATGTTTTCCCAACATCATAATATGTTTTCTTTTCCTGATTCACTGAAACTCTAGAATAAATCATAAATCATATATGACTACATGATTTACTGATATCAACTTATTAAGTTTTGTTTACCTTCACTGCATACAATACAGGTTGCTGCAGAGGGCACTGCATATGATAGATAACTGAAAAAGATAAATATAACTGAGGTATACTTTCACCAAACTGAAGCTCCTTCTAACGCACAATCCCAGACTTCTAAGAGTTACACTAATGGTATCTATCATTACAATTACAATTCAATGTGAGGCTTAGAAAGAATTGGGCATAATAAGAATCTGCAAAATATAGAGATAGGACTTAGTTCGCTGCAGTTGTGTTCACTGCACTTAGTTCACTGCAGTTTTGTTCGCTGCACTTAGTATGCAAATTAGATTCTCCAAAAATTAGAAATTGACTTTGATTTTGCTAAAAGGAATTTCGCTGCAGTTTTGTTCACTGCACTTAGTATGTAAATTAGATTCTCCAAAAATTAGAAATTGACTTTGATTTTGCTAAAAGGAATTTATTTTCTTGACTTTGATTTTGTTTTTGTGTTTAGAAATATTATGGTGATTCCGCAATAGTGATATTTGAATTTAATTTTGGCAGAATGGAATCAGCATATAGGACGTGGGTTAGACATCGGAGAGAAGGAGTGACACCTCAAATTTTCTTTGATGAGCTGCATGGAGCTTCAAACAGCTTAAGGTACCGCAAAAATGGCAGGTTGGTTTTTCATCTCTTGCTTCTTTGAGTGTGTTACTTTTTGATCTCCTATGGCAGGTTGGTTTTTGTTCAAACCCTGAAAGATTTTTGACCTCTTGCTGCAAAAAGTAATTTTGTGTTATTGACTTTGAATGTCAAATTAGGGTGAGCTACAGAAGCCGCAATGATGAAATTACTGCAGCAAGGCATAGACAGTTTGTTACTGCCATAGGAGATCAAATTTCCCAGGTTGAAGGGGCATTAAGGGAATCTTTTAATGAGGAAGGGAAGAAACCTCTTCGATGGGTTAATTTGGATGAAAAAGAATGTGATGACTTAGCCATGTTTCTCACCGGGACTCTCGGAAACTCAAAAGTGATTGAGCATTTTCACCGAGGTTGGAGCAAAAGCGAAAGGCTCTATTTTAGATAAACAATCTCCAAGAAAAGATTTTGGATCTAAAACTAAATGCTCTCTTTCTGATAAACAATCTCCAAGAAAAGATTTTGAATCTAAAACTAAATGTTCTTTTTCTGATTTTGGATCTTATAATTCAGATTTTGAAAATGGTTGCCCAAGCTTCTTCAAGTTGACCGATTCGATTTGACGCCATCATAGTTTAGAAAATGTTTCTAAACCAAACTGATTTTAAATGAACATGGGTCAATTTAGGCAGCCCTTATTTCCCAACACACACAAAAAATCAAGTAGCTATACACACACAGGACTCAATTCAGACAGCCCACAATCACATACACAAAAAAAAAAAAAAATGAATGTACAGGACTCAATTCAGAAATGAATGCACATGCACAGGGGTCAATTTATGTAATGTATGAGTTTGACCCTTTCTCCTACCAAATAGAGCAAAAGAAATTGTTGAACAGAAACTCCTACCTCGATCAAAGATGACTGGAAACTCACCAATGCAACTGGTAGTGCTCGATTTCGGCGGTGGTAGGAACACCAACAGCAAGGCCTATAAGAACATTCAGCAAACAAATTTCCTTCGTTATAATTTACATGGCTTCAGGGACGGAATACCAAATAGAGCAAAAGAAATTGTTGAACAACAACTCCTACCTCGAGAAACTGGCTATCCCCCTTTGTAATCTTTTTTAGACTTCCCACTTCCCAGGTGCTTTATTTGTCTGCATCACTCTTGAAACATAGGATTATTCATAGGATTGATAATACATTCATTCTGGTGCTATCATAAATGTATTCACATAAATGGTGCTCTTTGATGCCATCAATATTTGGTTAAGCTACTACTCCCCCCATCCCAAAAAAAAAAGCCCCTCTTTCCTTTTCAGTTTGTCCCCCCAGAAAAATTGTTACATTTCTAAAATCTAAGCTACTAATCTTCTTAGATTTTAGAAATAATCACAAAATGTAAGACTTAATAAGTTTGGTTTAGAAATAATCTAACCAATCCATTTTTGAGTGGCTTCATCCCTAAGTTTATACCTCAAGAAAAGACGAAGGTGATCCTACTTAAAATAAGAATAATAATTAACGAATTTGGAAGCAGAAAAAGAAAACCCAAATTAGGATATGCAAGCACTAATATGATACAGGAAATAGGAAAACCAAGAAAATTTGAATTGTGGGTGTAGACGAAATTTAGTCTGAAAACCCAGGTAGTTAAGAGACTGATCAGGCTTATATGTGAAGCAAAGCACACAGATGCAATGCAGAGAACAAAATGAAAGCAAATCCAACTTGAAAACAGATTTTAGGAACTGCATTGATATTTTAGGAGAAAGTAAACTTATATTTCTTTGCTTCCCATCATTTTGTCCCCTTAATGCTAGAATGATGGACTTGAACATTCACATAATTGTGACAAAAACCTTTCCTAAGTTCGTATAATAATCACCGCTAATTGGCCTCCATATATATACAGAATCCCTCTTGGTGCGTCTACAGAATCAAATCACTTTACAACTCTAACACATGATTCATGATGTGCCTATCCTGCCCCCGCGTGAGGATAGGTATACTGTCTAAGTTTTGGGTTGAAACATTGGAATTACGTTTCTGCTGCTAATTAGTTGATACTTGGCAAGCTATACAGTACACAATTTATCATATTCGTCAGGAGATCAACTCTAAAAGTTCTGTCAAACAAACAATCTTAACCAGATGTTTAGTTTTTTGGGTTCCATCTTTTGTCAAAAAAGTTTTTTAAAAATAGCTCTAAAGGAGGTTTCTGTCGTCTTTTTCGACATGTTATCAGCACTTGTTACTTCATGGATTCTGCGTATTGTGGTTCTGTCATTCTTTCATTATCTCATTAATTTTCTTTAGGAAACTCTTCAAAGAATATAATGAACCAAGAGCAAGATGAAAGTAGAAAATTGTATCCCAATATTCTTTCCTTCGTTATAATTTACATATTCAAGTCGGGGACGGAAAATCATCATTATCTTTCAAAGACTTGAAACTTACCAATGCAGTTCCGACAGTGCTTGATTTCGGTGGTGGCAGGAACACGTAGAGGGAAAATAATTGAAGGAACAATAACCTGAAAAAGCGATGAAACACACACAGAAACTGAAAAAACAAAAACCTTACAGAAACTGAAGCAACGCAGCCAAAATAGGAGCAGATTAAAGACAAACACAGAGAGACATGCTACTGGAATGAAGAAAGATCTACAACAACTAATGAAAGTTGTGAAGATGCCGAATGAAGATGTATGGAGATGATGTGAATTAGTTAGCCAAGTCAGTTTATAGATTAGTCAATACTATAAACTAAAACAATCTTACTGATATAAACAAAGTGAATCAAAAGGTAAAAAATTAAAAAATCAAGTAACTGCTCCAGCATGTGGAGATGAAACAGATGCAAAGAAGGACAAAGAAAAACTTATGATCAACCAACCTTTAAAGTTTAGAACATTTGACCATATAGTGTTTGACTATCTGTAATTTGAGGTAAGGAAAAGTGAAAGACAACATTACCAAAATTAGAATCATGAAGATCTTCAAGAACTTCCTCTGTAAATGCTGACAATGAATTTTGCATAGAACTAATTTTCTTCTTCAAAAGTTGAATTTCATTTTCAAGATGCTCTTTCACCATTGTCCTTGTCCATATCCTTCTGAAAATCTAGGCATGATGAACAAAACACTTCCCTGTGCAAAGGAAACAAAACAAAGTTTATTCAATTCAGACATTTAAATTAACAAAACACTTATGTTACTTAAGAAAAGAACACAAAGGGCCAATTACAATGTGCTTTGTTGTTTTTTGATACACATATCCATAATAGTATCATTAACTTCAGCAAGAAGTATTAAGAAAAGTATCCAGCAACAATTACAATGCGCTTTGTTGTTTTTTGATACACATATCCATAATAGTATCATTAACTTCAGCACTCAGTTTTTAAAGTTAAATTCAATTTTTTTTTACACTAACAGGAAAACAACAAACAGAATAGCCGTTCTTGATTGAAGCATCTGGATGAGGATAACAATATTGCAAACAAATAAAAGATAAAGAATTTAAACTCTCAAAGGGGCTAGGAATCCAAGATAACATGGAAGGCTAGGAATGAGATACCAGATCAACAGTTGGGCATTTCAAATGTGAGAATAAAGTTGCAGATGAATGGCATTCCCATTGCCATTTCAATCAACAGTTGGGATAATGCAATCCTTCAAAATCCCAAAATGACAAAGAGAAGAAAGGACTGGAGAAGGGGATCGTACCTGTCGAAGGAAGGGGATGGGAGAGGGAGAATGCAATTAGAGGAAAACCAGAGGTGACTAAATTGCCGCCGGCGCTGTCGCCGGCAAGGAAGCATCTTCCGGAAATAATTTGAGGATGACTGGGAGAAGACGATGACTGGGAGATGATGATGGAACCAGAGGTCGCCGTTGACGGGATTGGGATTAGGAGAAGGCAAATCCGCCGCCGTGGAAGAAGACGATGACTGGGAGACGATGATGGAACCAGAGGTCGCCGTTGACGGGATTGGGATTAGGAGGAGACTTGACAACAGGCATCGGTTACAGCGGTGAGAAGAGCGGTACTGTAGGGAGAAGGGTACGCACGCAGAGGAAGAGAGAGAAAAAGATTGGGGAGAGGGGTACGCACGACAGAGGGAGTTGAGGGATTTAATGTCCACACGTGTGAACTCTGGAAGAAATGGAAACTTTAGTCGATTGCGAAATGCGGTATGAGCTGTATAATATATATATATATATATATATATATATATATATATATATATATATATATATATATATATGTCGAAAAAAAAAAAAAGATTCAAATGGAAGCATAGCTTTCAAAAGAAATTATGTTAGAAAAATATTGCTAAAAATGATGAGATATTTTTAAAGATGTATTGCCCAAAAACAAGTTTGGGGGCAAGAAGAAAATGAAAAGTAATGTAAAAACACCCCCACTTGTAGTCTTTGCGAGCCCCAAATGCTTTAAATAGGAAAACTTCCTTTCGCTTTGGAAGTATGAGGGATAAAGGGTAGTCTTACTCTATCACTTTGAATTCCAATCCCTTTTCATCAAATCCCCCATCACCTTGGCCTTATATTACAAGCTAATAAAGACCTAATGATCTTTTTGTCAATGCTTGTGCATGTTTTCTTTGCTAAGTGAGTCATATGGAATTGATCAAACACTTCATGTTCATTATTATTCGCCTTAAAGTTCATTGTGTTAGCATAATCTTAGCTATTACAAGTAATTGGGATAGGAGAGCATTGTATGTCATACATAGAAGTGCATGGGATGGATGTATAAGTTTTTGAAATCCTTGGTGACCTCTCTTTCTATAATAGACCTGGGTTTGGATGGTAGATCTCATATTATACAATGCATGGTTTTTAATTAAAGTTTGATTTTCATATGAATGTGGTGTTTAGCTTAATAAAACTGTTTTGGTTAAGATATTCTCTAAGACTGGTGATCACACACACACGGAGAGATTAAAAGTTGTAGCAGTTTTAAGAAAAGGTCAGTGGTTTTATGTGACTTAGTCTGCATATATGTGGTGAGCATCAAACTGAGACTGCCCTGTTATGCCATGCTATTATAACTTGAGGTTGAAACCAAAAAGATTTTTTTTGTTTTATTCTTAGTATAATTTTATCTGTTTTTGCATTTATCAGTTTTTGTTTTTATCTGCATAGTCGAGTCACTCAAAAGAGTCTCCTTGAGTTTGTGGGTTTATAGAGGAGTGTAAATAGTGTCACCCTCCAAAAAGATTTTCATTTTTGTTATTATTGTTAATTAATTGCTTTTGTATTTATAAGTATTGTTTACTCGTGGACGAGCAAAGTTTAATTTTGGGGGTATTTGATCGATGTATTTTATACGTCGATTTTATATGCTTCTATGATTTAAATTATGCTATTTCACGAGGCTTTTGGCTACTGATATGTGTTTTCAGTGAGTTTTGTGAGTTTCAGGGTTTTTAGTGAAAATATGCAAAGCACAAGGCTTTTATATGCAAATTCCAAGAAGGGGCCAAGATGAAAATTGAAGAAGAAAAGAAGAAATATCACGCTGGAGACCTTGCGGTCGCAGGTGTTCAAACCTTGTCCCATGAGGTGGGCGAGTACATCAAGAAAATAAAACCCCGGATTTCCAAGGACCTTGCGGACGCAAGGTGCCCTAGACCTTGCGACCGCAAGGTGGTCAGAATGCGAAAAAGTTGTGTTTTCACTGGAGATTCAATTGCAATACAACTCTTCGGTATAAATAAGAGTTGGTAGCCAAAGCCTAGGACATCTAGAAACGGCTGGAAACAGTTTTGTATAGCTTTAGGATAGATTTTAGGTTGTATAACATATTTAGATTGTGTAATTACAAGTATTGAAGATCAAATCATGTCTCCATCCATCTCCATGTGATGTTCATCGTCAATGATGAACTAAATCATCGTTAATCTAGGAGGTGGGAGGTAACTTGTATCGAATTTATGTTTTAATTCATATTTATGTTCATTCAATTCTTGTTGATTGTGGTGTTTATCAATCCCTATATTATTTCGCTTTAAACAAATGAATGTAATCGCAAATAATAAAGGCTTAGAGGTGCGGATAACTGCATGACCAATGTGCATATGTCGTCGGCTCACCATCACAATAAATTGGACCTATCGATGCACGAGAGTGATAAGTTAGGGCCAGGTTCATACATGACCTAGGTGACAGATAGATCATATGTTCTTGTGCTTCGGATATAGAATGGATGAATGATGCGGGGATGGAGGCTGAACCAATAATTCAACAGACTATATCTATCTTTTGTGAACGAACCCAAGAAATTGAATGATAATTATTTTGAATTAAACATAGAGGAGATACAAGTGAAACCCTAATCCTAGATTTCCATCTACCATAAGATCTTCATAACCTGTAATTGCTGCTAATTAGTTAAACACCTAAATATTAGTAGTAGTTTAGAATAAAATAATTATAAAAACCCCCTTAGACTAATAATTTGCTATCAATAAATTGCACTATCTGCGATCTCTTGTCTCTGTGGGTTCGACCCTTGCTTCCAAAACTATTCTATAATAGTCTTGTCCACTTGTAAGGAAATAATTAAAATAAGACATCGATCGTTGCTCCCGCCGGTGATATGCGTGGAAAGATACGGCGTATTCCGCTCTGCGGTTGATCGTCCGCCCTTTGTAACCCATTGGCTTGTTATGAGAGAACATGAATAACGAAAGGTATCCCTCTGCTCGGAGCGGGCAAATGTTGGGAGGCATGGCCACCACCAACATGTGTTGGATTGCTAAATGCGGGCAGCACCAAATTTGCAACTGGAACCGAGGCATGGCCCAAGGCGAGTAGTTGCTGATTGAGTGCGTACATCTTACTATAATACTCCGCCTGGACTTGCAGAGTAGCAGCCTGTTGGTCAGGGGATTGCCCGTGCAAGCTCACTTGGCATCCCTGACCATTTTCTCGCTAACGGTTCAACTGGATCCTTAGGTCTTGAGCACGAGCATCCCTCTGCTCGTTAATGACTTGGCGAGCATCTCCCTGGCTCGTTTGATTCTGGCTAGTATGTTGAGACAGCTGCTCCTCAACATACGGGACATTCTCACCGTTAACCGCGTGCTAAGCTGTCACCTTCTGATTTCTCGTTTGAACCTCTTGGGGCGCCCTTGGTGGCAGATCCCCTGGTGGTAGGTTGTTGTTTCCAGCCAGCTAGCTGCCAGCATGGTGGTTGCTAACGGTGGTGTGATGCTTGCTACCCTTGCCAGCCATTGCAATAAGACGGATTTTTGAGAATCTTACAAGAAAACCTTGAGGAAAGTATTGAAAACTTCGATTCCCAACAACAGAACCAAATTGATGTGGCAAAAATGCAACTTGGGCCGTCCGTATGATGGGTTGGATATCTGGGCTTGATTGGCTTCCTTGAATCTGATTAAGATCACGAAAACACCTTAGTGGAAGTGCAAGGCTTGGCCTCACGAAACCACTCTGGCGTGAAAGTAAGTATCGTGTGAGAGGGTCAAAAAGCAATTTGACAGAGGTTCTAGGCTCAAGAAACAGTGTGTACCTTGTTTGTGGTTTATGGAGGGGTATTTATAAGCCCCAAATGACGTAGAATCTAGGTGGGATTCAGTTTCCATAGTTATCCAGACAATTAAGGATGAAATCCTTAAATTGTAAGCATGATAGACGGCTGGCCGTGTGAATGTAGGAATAGATATGGTAAGTGTCTTGCTCGGATAAGTAAACCTTTGACTTGTCTTGGAGAGCAAGTTTCCAAGGCTCCCTGCTCGATATGTGCCCGGGTGAGCAAGGCTCTGCCCGGCTTCATGATGTAGACTGATTAAACATAAGTGTTGATCCCGGGCGTGGCCCCTGGTCGAATAGACAAAGCTAGTGCTCGGCCAGGTTTGGACAGGATGAGTCTGATTCTTTGTCTTTGTGAGTGAGGTCCCCGAGCATGGCCCCTGGTCGGGCAAGCAAGGCATGTGCCCGGCTAGATGAGAGTTGCATTACTCATTGTTTGATACCCTGCTGGTTCTGTCCGTTAGGTTGGTGGGTCCCATGACCGCTGAGCTCGTGTCTGGAACGTGATGGACGCTCGTGCCTTGCTCGTGACCCGGCTTAGGCCGGGCACATTACATTTTTTTCTAAATAATGACACGACATCACAAATTTAATCATTCAACGTCTATAACACTAAAGTTTGTATTAATATCACAAGTTTAATCACATAATATAATTTGTCATTAAGAAAATGATTAAAAAACAGTTATAAATTTAATAACATACAAAAAACACAAAAAAAAATCATTAAAAAGGAAACAAAGTAAGTAAAGCAGAGTAATTTAAAATGGAGAATTCTAATAAATATCCATAAAGTAGCAGTTGAGCTGGGAAGTTAGGAGTCTTTGATAATATTGTGATTTGTGATATTATCATCTCTATTACAATACACATCTAAAAATACATGTGCATTGACATGGGTTATTGAGGGGTGAGGATTTAATTCATGAAAAAGATCTAATGGCCATGATGAGTTGGTTTTATGCTCATACGTGTAGTAGTAGAAGAGGAGCAAGAAGAGAGAAACGTAAGTCAAACATGTGAAGGTTAATTGATAGGTTCAGTTTAGAAATCCTGAAGGAGAGAGAGGGAGGGAGACACATTTGATCAAGGGGGTGGTCCACATATTACCTATTTTGGCAGAAGTGTGCATATTACTTATTTTGGCAGTGAAGTTAAAGTGATTCTTTTCTTTTGTAAACAATAATTTATCATATTTTAGTGTGAATGCCTACGTAAGTGTTTAATTAATCCATTATACCACATGGTCTTAAATGAATATGCATATTTGTATTTATTAATTTTTTTAAGTATGTTCATACCCATTTTATAGTAGACGGTCTGAACGAATAAATGAGTATGGACAAAAATTGTCACCTCTAGATAGGCAAAAATTGTGGTGGAATTTCTATATCCCTAAATGTATTGATAAATGAGTGTCTCTTGATCAATGGAATTAGCCTCTCCCAAAAATTTCATACACATCCAGTGCCAAGAACACTAAGCATTTTACCATGAACTCCTTCCGGCCTAAACATTAAAGTCACATTTTGTCTTTTTATTTGTTCCCGACAAAAGTCGTATTTGTAAAAAATTATGCATCAAATTTTTTTATCTTTTATATTTAAAAAAAATTATATCTTTAAAAGAATGTCCCAATTAAAAGCATCATTAATATAACTATGAATTTGATCATATGTTATCGAGAGTGATTCACACCCTTAATAATATATGTCATTTTTTCTCTTTTCATTCACATTCAATTAAAATGAATCTTTCCATGCATCGCACCACTAAAATAATATTTGACAAAAAAATAAAAAAAATAAAAGATAAGATAACAACTAATAGAACGAGTTTTAAAAAAGAATAATGATGAATAAGATGTATCAATACCTTCAAGTAGAATGTGAAAACTTCACATTGTTATCAACAATGTGAACAAATTTGGTTGTCAAATCATATCCACATTTGCAGTTAAGAGATTTTTTCTTTTAAAATCGGTGTGAATCCTAGGTGAAATCAAATTTCTTTCACATCCACATTAGCATTAGAGATGCTCTAACGAACTAAATACTTTTTGTATACAAATTTTTTATCATTCTTCTCAATATACCACTTCATTTAATCCTATCAACTAGGGAAATTATGCAATTAATGATAAAGAGAGAGAGAGAGAGAGAGAGAGAGAGAGAGAGAAAGTGTAAGGGCATCCTCAATGCAGGCTGTTCTTCTGCTCATTCTTAACTGGGTCTCACTGCCACATATACATTTTAAGAATTCCCTACTCTAAGAATTTATCTTCCCATTGCTACTCATTCTTCCCTTAATTCTTAGTTGGGTCCCACTACCAAATCATCCACTTTATTTACATAACTTTTTTATTTCACTACTTTGTAAATTAATTAATTAGTTTATAATTTTAATTGTTATATTAAATAGTACAAATAAATTTTTAAACAAATATATTAATTTAAAAAATTACATTAAAACACCAATAATTAAAATTACATTAAAATTCAAATAATTAAAATTACATCATTCAAACACCAATAATAAAAATTACATTAAAACGCGAATACTTCAAATTAAATAAAGTCAACAAATACATAAAACAACACATTTTCTTAATCTAAATTTCATACCCCAAGTTACGCCACTTCTTCCTTAGGACATCACATGCAAGTTCATATATGACACGCCCTGCTGAATTCTTCTCACTTGTATCTTCTCCAATAAATTTGATATCTTGAATGAAGCATTCGTGTTGTAACTTCATTGCTTCCGCATCCATTTTCTTAGCTATTGACATGTCTTTTATCTTCTTTGCTTCCGCATTCATTTTCTTAACTTCGTTGTATTCTTCCATCTTCGTTACAAGCTCCACATGTTGTCCCGATACCTCATCTTTCGTCCAAATTTTTGATTTTCCTTTTCCCTTGTTCTTCGCCTGTTTTTGTCCAATTGGACGACTGCGGTCATCGATTTCCTCAACATCCACACTCGTATTATAGTGTCCCTCAGACCCAGATGACCTAGCCTTCTTGCCCACGTGATGAACATCGCCTTGTGGCTCAAAACCTGCAGTATTTTTCATAATTTTCCACACATGCTCAAACATAAATGGCTTATCTTTATTTTCAGCCCGATATTGCGCGTATGAATGGGACAGTAGATCTTCATCGCTCCAACCGCTTCGATGATCGGCCCATAGTTTATTGTAGATGGCATTGAAGTGATACACTCCCGGACGAATTCTGTGCCAGCGTGGTCTCACCTGCCCAATCTCTTTTGCCTTTGATCGACTTGGACGAGTTGCATTGTAGACATCTGTTATACGACTCCAGTAGGACAATGACTTTTGGTTGTTACCCACCACTGGATCCTCTCCAATATCGCACACTGCATTAGTAAGGACAATATCTTCATCAACTGTCCATGTTGAACGAGTTGACTTACCTTTACCCGGTTTCTCCGCATCAATTGTTTCTCGGATCAATTGTTTCAACATCAATTTGGGTTTGGAGCGGATGATGGCGTGACCGGATCCTTGTTTGATGACATCGTTTCAAAACTCACTCGTCTTGATTCATTTGACGACATGCCGTGTGGAGAAAATGGTCGAGGAGCTTGAGAAGCTTGCATTTGAGAAGCTTGCAATTGAGAAGCTTGCATAAAATATTGGAAAGCTTGAAAATTTTGGAAATCTTGTGAGCTTTGAAAATTTCCAAAATTTGGGATATTCAATAAATTTGGATTATTTGAAGAATTTTGATTGTTGGGAAGATTTGGTGGGTATTGAGGGGTAGATGAATATTGAGAATGTGGAACATTATCGGGGATACGAGAATTTTGATTTTCTTCAATATTTGAAGAATTAATAAAATTCTTCAAAAAATTAGCCATATTTTCATCCATGAGAATGAAGAAAAACTGATGATATAAAAATTGATGAGATAGTATAGAGAATTTGTAGAGAGAATAGATTGAGAATGAAAATTTTGGAAGAAGTTGGAGTTTATATAGGAAGAAAAATGAAATAAAAAGAATGAAATTTAAAATATAAAAAAAAGAAAAAAATAACCGTTGAAAAAACGGTAACTTTTTGAAAAAACGGTAATTTTTTTTTAAAAAAGACGTTCACCATCTCAATCAAATGTTGGTTTTTGAACCACAATTAATAAAAAATATATTAAAAAATTGATAAGTTGGGGAAACATGTGGGCCATCCAAAAAAATTGAGTTTCACTCTATTTTTGGAGAGTGAGGAACACTCTCCTTCTCTTGCCTAAGGGTGAGATACACTCTCTCTTTGATAAATGCTTGGACAAAATTGATGAAATTCTTAAAGAATTCTTTTGGATGAATTCTCAACCAGCTATTCCTCTAAGAATTGGTCCACAATGGTGGAGTGATTCTTCCTTACAAGGATGAGCTAAAGAATCTCCCCAATGAGGATGCCCTAATGAGAACATAATTAATGAAAGAAAAAAAATGTAATAGATATTATCATCATGACATATTTTACATCTCAGTATTTATTATGTTTCTTAATCCTTATATTTTGTCAACTAGGAATATTTATTCAGGGACGGAGAAAGTGAGTAATTCTTAGTTCCTCTATCTCAAAAAAGTAGTTCTCTTTTCTTTTGGGAAAGTCCGAGTATAATATTCCATCCGTTTTCAAAATATTGTTTACTTTGACCTGACACATCATTTAAGAAAAACTAATTGATTGTATTATAAATATTGGTGAAATCTGTGGTTTCCTTTAATATCCTTGAGTATGTGGTCATAATTAAACTAGGTAAAAAAAAAGTAAGAGTAAAGTGATAAAAATATTATTCATAAAAGGAAAAGTTTTGAAAGAGGACAATTATTAAAGAACAGACGAAAAAAGAAATGTGAACGATAATTTGAAAACAGTAGGGGTAATATCAAATACTCACTTCGTTCCGGGTAAAGAGTTCACTATTTCATTTTAAGATGTTCCACTTAAAGAGTCCAATTTCAAAAATGAAGGTATAAAAGTGTCACTTTATTATTAATGCACTACTAAAAATATCATTTTTTTAAAAAAAGTTTGACTTTCAAATTGAGACTTTTTGCCCGAAACGAAGGGAATAACTATTTGACTTACATTTAACATGTCTAATGTAAAAAAAAATTATTGATTCAATATTAAAAAGATTATCTGTGGTAATTCTTAGAATTTGTAAGAATAAATATTTGTTTATAAATCTTCAGTTAAAATTTAAGCAAGTTAAAAATAAAAAGGCAAAGAAAAATTATTTGTTTGATCAAGAGGATTGTAAGTTTATTACTCCATCCGTCCCAAAATATATGACGTTTTTAGAGAATTTTTTTGTTCCAAAATAGATAACACTTTGTAATTTTCAATAAACTTTTTCTCTATAATATGTTTCCTTGGTCTGTGTGAAAAACCCCAAAATATTTGGATATAGGCAGTTTAGTATTTACACGAGTTACGTATTTTCATTTAGATTCCCCCTTTCGTCGTTAATGTTTAAATTTGGATTAATATATAATTTGGTCCATAAACTTGCCAATTATGATTTTTATGGTAATTGATGTTGAAATTTTCTTACGGCGGCTCTTCAACCCAACTTTGGGCTTCATATTAGTCCCTGGTGGCGTTATCTTTGAATGGAACGTTAAATATTTTATAAAAGACCAAATTGCCCTCACCAATTCTAATGAACAACTACTTTGTCAATTTATTGCTGAGTTGGTGATCGATGTATTTTATACGTCGATTTCATATGCTTCTATGACTTAAATTATGTTATTTCACGAGGCTTTTGGCTACTGATATATGTTTTCGGTGAGTTTTGTAAGTTTCAAGGTTGATAGTGAAAATATGCAAAACTCTAGGGTTTTATGTGCAAATTCCAAGAAGGGCCAAAGATGAAAAATGAAGAAGAAACGAAGGAAGCCAAATCTGGAGACCTTGCGGGCGCAAGGTACCCAACACCTTGCGACCGCAGGTGGTCAGAATGCGGCTTTTTCGTATTTTCACACAAAGATTCGATTGGATTACAACTCCCAGGTATATATTGAAGTCGGATGCCAAGAGCCATATAGACAAAAACAGCTGGGAACAGTATTAGGTAGATTTTAGATAGCTTTTAGATTGTATAACATAGTTAGATTGTGTAATTACAAGTATTGAAGATCAAATCATGTGTCCGTTCATCTCCATGTGCTGTTCATTGTCTATGATGAACTAAATCATCCATAATCTAGGAGGTGGGAGGTAACTTGTATCGAATTTATGTTTTGATTCATATATATGTTCATTCAATTCTTGTTGATTGTGGTGTTTATCAATCCCTATATTATTTTGCTTTGAACAAATGAATGTAATCGCAAATAATAAAGGCTTAGAGGTGCGGATAACTGCATGACCAATGTGCATATGTCGTACACTGGCTCACCATCACAATAAATTAGACCTATCGATGCACGAGAGTGATAAGTTAGGGTCAGGTTCATACATGATCTAGGTGACAGATAGATCATAAATCTAGGTGACAGCTAGATTGAAAGTTCTTGTGCTTAGGATATAGAATGGATGAATGTTGCGGGGATGGAGGCTGAACCAATAGTTCAATAGACTATATCTATCTTTAGTGAACGAACCCAATAATTTGAATGATAATTATTATGAATTGAACATAAAGGAGATACAAGTGAAACCCAGAATCCTAGATTGCCACCCACCATAAGATCTTCATATCTGTAATTACTGCTGATTAGTTAAACATCTAAATATAAATAGTAGTTAGAATAGAATAAATATAAAAACCCCTTTAGATTAATAATTTGCTATCAATAAATTGCACGTGATCACTTGTCTCTGTGGGTTCGACCCTTGCTTCCAATACTACTCTATAATAGTCTTGTCCACTTGCAAGGAAAAAGATTAAATAAAACATCGATGAAGTTTTTGGCGCCGTTGCCGGGGACAAGCTAGTTCACGTAGTTAGTTTGTTGGTAGCGTAGTTTTTAATTTAATTTATTTTTTAGTTTAATTTTCAGTTTTTATAAAAATCAAAATACAAAAAGATTTTATTTTATTTTTAGTTAGTTGTTTTTAAATTGCTTTAATTTATTTTATGCACGGTCGTCGATCTTTGAATCCTAAATTGGTAGAACTAAATCAAGATATTAATAATATTAAAATGAATCAAGAAGATCTTGAAAGTCAAGCTTTCCAGTCTGATAATCAAGAACAATTAAATCAAGAGGATCCTCTGGTTGATCCTCCAATGGAAGAAAATAATAATAATCGAAATCCTGAAAATCCAGTTAACCCAGTTAACATGAATCAAAGAGAAGAAGAACCTGCAAGAAGAAATATGGAAGTGGTAGTAAATCAACGAACTATTAATGACTTTAGTAGACCTTCATTAAATGTTGTCACATCATGTTTAGTCTTGCCAGATGCTGTAAGGAATTTCGAAAAAGACCATTATTTTAATGCAATACCATCTTTTCATGGAATGCCTCATGAAGATCCTGTCAATTTCTTAAGAGAATATGAATACATGATGAGTACTTTTCCTTTAGGAGGGTTGACTGAAGATAAAATTAAAATGAAATATTTTCCCAGTGCATTAAAAGAATTGGCAAAGCGATGGTTTATGAACTTAACACCTAATAGTGTTTATACTTGGGCTCAATTATATGATTTGTTTATGAGTAAATTTTACAAGCATGCATCTCTTACTGAATATAGAAAACAAAAAATGAACCAGGTGAAACATTTCATGAGTCATGGGATAGATTTAAAAATCTGCTCATTATGTGTCCTCATCATAATTTGGCTCAACATGTGTTAGTGCTTCAATTTTATCATGGTCTTTCGCCAAAGCTTACAAACTATGGTTGATAGTGCAATGGTGGTTCTATTAATAGAATGACACCAGAAGCACTAGAAGAATTATTTGAGATGTTAAGTATTAATTCTCAACAGAAAAGTGCTAGAGGTAAAAATAGGAGCCTATATCAAATACAAGATAAATCAGATACTCAAGCTCAATTTGAAAATTGGCAAATTCAAGAAGCATGTGCTTTATGTGGATTATATTCTCATGCTACTAATTTTTGTCCATCAAGTGCTATGTATTCTGAACAGGCTAATGCTATGAATATGTACCCTCAAAGGCCAAGAAATGATCCCTATTCAAACACTTATAATCCTGGTTGGAGGAATCATCCTAACTTTTCTTGGAGAGAAAATAAACCTTTACAACATCAACAATTCCAACCTCAACCACCTCAACCTCCACAATTTCCAAATCAAAATCAGTTGAGAATTGAAGAAGTTCCAAAACAAGATGTAGCAAGTAAAGGTCAAGCAGCATTGATGAAATACATGCTTGAAGAGATTGAAAATCTAAAGAAGCACATTGCGACTTCTGAAGCTGATAAAAGAGAAGAAGGGAAGTTCCCTAGTCAAACCGAGCAAGCCAAGTCAATCACCGTCTTGCGAAGCGGTAAGGTAATAGGTGAAGAGGTAAGTGATCCTGTTCATTCTTCTAATGTGCATGATACAGTAGAAAATTCTGAAAAAGAAATTGAAAAGGAAATCGAAAAAGATAATAATAATAATAAAGAGAATAATGAATCAAGTAATCAAGAAGTTGAAGTAGAAGTTGAAGTTGAAGTTCCAAATAAGGAACCAGAAAAAGAGGTTCAAAATAAAGAAAATCCAATAGAAGTTGAAAAAGAGTTAGATCAAGAAGAAGAGGAACCTTATGTGGCTCCATCACCGTATGTTCCTCCAATTCCGTTTCCAAGAAGACTTATGAAAAACCGAATGGACAAACAATTTACGGAAATTTATAATATGTTATCCAAAGTGAATGTTAATCTTCCTTTGCTTAATGTTATTAAAAATATTCCAGCTTATGCAAAGTTTTTCAAAGATCTTCATTCTAAGAAACACAAGTTTGAAAACAATGAAAAAATTATTGTTTCTGAAAACGTAAGTTCTGTTTTACAACCCGAACTACCCCCTAAGTTAAAAGATCCTGACAGCTTTAATATCCAAGTTTCCTTGGGAAGCTCTAAAAAGATGAAAGCAATACTAGATTTAGGAGCTAGTATTAATTTGATGCCTTTTGCGATCTATAAACAGTTAGGGTTAGGAGAACTAAAACCCACTACTATGCAATTACAATTAGCTGATCGTTCAGTTAAATATCATTTTGGTATAGTGGAAGACATTTTAGTTTAGGTTGATAAACTAATCATTCCAGTTGACTTTGTGGTTCTAGAGATGAAAAGGAAGATATGCACTAATAATGAAGTTCCTATATTGTTAGGCAGACCTTTTATGGCTACTGCCAATACAATGATTAATGTGAAAAATGGTAAACTCACAATGTCAGTCCTAGGTGAAACTGTTGAAATCTCTGTTTTTGATGCCATGAATAGATCTAGTGACATTCAATGCATGTTTTTCAATAGATGAAATTGAAAAGTTATCAACTGAAACTTTTGAAGAAAATAATAAAGATGAAGACTATGAGAGAAATAGATTTATAGTTTATGATGATAGTCCTATCCCTCCCATAAAAATTGACATTGATGAGATTGAAAGAGAAATAGAAGAGGAAGAAAGACAAGAGAGAGAGAAATTAGAAGCCAGTAAAAAGAAAGATAAAGAAGATATAGAGAAAGAATCAGAAAATAGTTCTGATAAATCTGAAAAAGTAGAAGAAGAAAGTAATGAAATCAAGGAAGATGAAGTAGAGATTTTGAAATCTCTCTTTGAAGAAATTGAGGTAGATAATGTTAAAGTAGAAAATAAAGAAGATGATAAAGTAAAGAATGAGGAGGCTAAAATAAAAGAAACAATTAAAACAGAAAATTCTGAATTTATGTCATCTATTAATTCTCCTAAAGTTGAAGAATTAAAGCCATTACCACCCCATTTAAAATATGCATTTTTATGGGAAGGTAACACTTTGCCTGTTATTATAGTAGCCGACTTAACGGAAGAACAAGAAGCAAGTTTATTAAAAGTTTTATGGACACATAGAGAAGCTTTAGGATGGTCCTTAGCTGATTTAAAAGGTATTAGTCCATCTATGTGCATGCATAAAATACATCTAGAAGAAGGTAGTAAACCTTCAAGAGAAAGGCAAAGAAGACTTAACCCACACATGGAAGAAGCCGTAAGAAAAGAAGTTCTTAAGCTCTTAGATGCGGGTATAATTTACTCTATATCAGATAGTAAATGGGTTAGTCCTGTTCAAGTAGTTCCTAAAAAGTCAGGAATTACGGTTGTTAAAAATGAGAAAGATGAATTAGTCCCTACAAGAACAATAACTGGATATAGAATGTGCATTGATTTGTGAAAACTTAATGCGGCAACTAGGAAATACCACTTTCCTTTGCCATTTATTGACCAAATCCTTGAAAGACTAGCCGGTCATGAATATTATTGTTTTCTTGATGGTTTTTCTGGTTACGATCAGATCCCAGTTGAACCCGAAGACCAAGAGAAAACAACTTTTACATGTCCCTTTAGTACTTTTGCTTTTAGGAGAATGCCATTTGGATTATGTAATGCACCGGCTACTTTTCAAAGATGCATGATTTCTATATTTTCAGATTTAGTTGAAAGATGCGTAGAAGTTTTCATGGATGATTTTTCAGTTTTTGGGAATTCTTTTGATCACTGTTTAGAAAATCTGACATCAGTCCTGAAAAGATGCTGTGAAACAAATTTAACTTTAAGTTGGGAGAAAAGTCACTTCATGGTCAAACATGAAATTGTCTTAGGGCATGTTGTTTCAAATAAAGACATTGAAGTTGATAAAGCTAAAATCGAAGTTATTTCACAACTACCCCCTCCCACTTCAGTTAAAGGTGTTAGAAGTTTTCTAGGGCATGCTAGTTTTTATCGAAGATTTATAAAAGATTTTTCCAAAATCTGTAAACCTCTATGTAACTTATTAGCAAAGGACACATAATTTATTTTTGATAAAGAATGTTTAGAAGCTTTTAATTTATTGAAAGAAAAATTAACTTCTGCCCTTATTTTGTCCGGCCCTGATTGGTCACTTCATTTTGAAATCATGTGTGATGCATCAGATTTTGCAATTGGAGTCGTGTTAGGACAAAGAGTAGAGAGAAAGCCTCATGTGATCCACTATGCTAGTAGAACTCTAAATGATGCACAATTGAATTATACAACTACAGAAAAAGAGTTTTTAGCAATAGTATATGCTTTAGAAAAGTTTAGATCATATCTGTTAGGGTAAAAGGTGATAATATTTTCTGATCATTCTGCATTAAAATATCTATTAAGTAAAAAAGGTGCTAAGCCAAGATTAATTAGATGGATGTTATTGTTACAAGAATTTGACATTACAATCAAAGATAAAAAGGGAACCGAGAATGTCGTAGCCGACCATTTGTCCAGATTAGAATTTTCACCCTTGCTTGAACATCAATTTCTTGATGATCCTGTTCCCATAAATGATGATTTTCCTAATGAGCAATTTTTAGCAACTAAAGATTCAAACCCCTGGTATGCTGATTTTGTCAATTACTATGTGTCTGATATCATTAATCCTGATTTTAATCATTATTATGAAAAGAAGAAATTTTTGGCTGAAACGAAAAATTATTTTTGGGAAGCACCTCATTTATACAAAATATGTTCATATTCTTTAAAAAGGAGATGTATTCTAGAAAAAGACCAACAAGGTATTATGGAATTCTGTCATGGATACTCTTGTGGAAGTCATTTTAGTGGAAACAAAACTGCTAGAAAAATTTTACAATCAGGTTTATATTGGCCTACTGTTTTTAGAGATTGTGAACTGTTTTATAGAACATGTGATAAATGTCAAAGAACAGGTGGAATAGGAAAGAGAAACGAAATGCCCTTGCATATTAATTTGGTTGTCGAAATCTTTGATGTTTGGGGTATTGATTTCATGGGTCCTTTTCCAATATCAAATAATTGTGAGTATATTTTAGTAGCAGTTGATTACGTATCTAAATGGATTGAAGCAGTAGCAACCAAGACAAATGATGGCAAAACAGTGGTTAAATTCGTAGAAGATTTGTTTGCTAGATATGGAGTACCTAAGGCCATAATAAGTGACCAAGGGACTCACTTTACCAATAAGTTATTAAATAATGTCCTCAAGAAACATGGTGTAACTCACAAGTTAGCTACACCTTATCATCCTCAAACATCCGGTCAAGTAGAGGTAAGCAATAGACAAATTAAAGCAGTATTAGAAAAGACTGTTAGGCCTAATCGTAAGGATTGAGAATCTAAACTTAAGGATGCTTTATGGGCATACCGAACTGCTTTTAAAACTCACATAGGAATGAGTTCATATAGAATGGTATATGGCAAAGCTTGTCATTTACCAGTTGAAATTGAGCACAAGGCCTATTGGGCTGTTAAAGAATTAAATTTAGACTTGACTTTGGCTGGAGAGGAAAAATTGTTTCAATTAAATGAATTAGAAGAACATAGGTTGAATTCGTATGAGAATGCTAAAATATATAAAGAAAAGACCAAGAAATATCATGACATGGGATTAGCCAACAAGATGTTTCATCCAGGGATGAAAGTGTTACTTTTTAATTCTAGACTAAGGTTATTCCCCGGAAAGTTAAAATCCAAATGGTCTGGTCCTTTTATAATCGTATGAATTTATCCTCATGGAGCTGTTGATATTCAAAATCCTAAAAATAATAAAATTTTCAAAGTTAATGGACACCGACTCAAGCCATACCTAGAGCCGATGTCAGTTGAACGAACAATTGAGTTAATTCGTTTGGCTGACAATGAACTACCCCGGGATTAGGCTTGCAGTTTGGTCGAGCCAAAGACGTTAAACAAATGCGCTTAGTGGGAGTCAACCCACTATTTTAAATGTTATTTCTTTTGTAGTTAGTTTAATTATGCTATTCTCCGTTAAATTTAATTTTTAATTAAATATGCCAAAATTCAAGTTTGGGGGAGAAAAGCATCTTAATGTTGTATTTATATGTTACTAATAATTTTTGTTTAAAGTTTTTGTTAAGTTTTTGCAATACAGGAAAATTAAGAAACATAACGGAAGTTAACGGAAAAGGGCTAAACTGCAAAACTGTTGAAAAGAATGAAAATAAATCAAGATGGACAGTTCTGGACACCTTGCGGACGCAAGGTGTGGAGGACCTTGCGACTGCAAGGCCCTCAGTAAATGTGAATCTCGTGCATCGTACCGTCAGAACATGGGGAATCAGTGGAATAACAAACGGTTTGACTGCCCACCTTGCGGTCGCAAGGTGTGGCAGACCTTGCGACCGCAAGGTCCCTTTATATAAGTCATTGCCGAGCCCCATTTGCAGAATCACCAGAATTCTCTCCTTCTTTCAAACCAGCAGCGAAGCAGCAGCCCTTTCTTCCAAAGATCCAGCGAAAACTCTTTAAATTCTTAAGGATTTCGGCTCCAACTCCCAAGATCTTCTCCCCCCTTCATCACTCTTCATCTTCTACACCTCTCCTACATCCCCCATTTCACCTCATTGGAGCTTGAAGAGGTTTTGAAGCAGGAGAAGCAAACTCAAGCCGACGCCGCTCAAACTCCGGCTACTCTCTTCTCTAAGGCTGCAAACAAGTAATCCTAACCCCTCTCTTTAATTTTTACGTCAAATCTTTGCATGCTAGGGTGTTAGATATTTTTTCACGTAGATATAATTTTGCATGCTTTAGGAAAAAATTTTAATTTTAAAATTTCGAAAATTTATTTTTTAAATACTTTGTTTTTAATTTTTCAAACAAAATGTTCCGCAAGCGTAGAAATACCGGTGCTTCGTCCTCCCGCCCTGTTCAGGAGGAGGAACCTAATTACGACCACCGCCGATTTGTGTCCTACGAGGCCTCAGAAAAATATGCGGCCAAACCCTCCAAGTCCTTGGTTCCCGAGAGGGGATTTAAGGTTGAAGAATTTGGCCTCCGTCCTAACTTTACGGCCAGTTGTAGACACCCCAATTTCGTACCCCTGGTATGTAACTGACATAAAATATCAAGAACTGTTAAAACTTAACAAATGTCAAGTCACAGGAGTCAAAAATGCGAAAGGAAAAGCAGGATGCGTGAAACAGTGAACTGCAGGGGCGTAAAGTGCAAAAATCAGAAACTTCCAAGCCTTGATGGTGCCGCACCAAGGGGTGTCTTGGCCGCACCATCCATCCCACTGTGCGCTCTCTCAGAAGCCGGATTGTGCAATTTTTGAAGCTTGAAGTACAACTTGCCAATGCACGGAGAACAAACGAAGAAATTCCTGCCGTGTCCTCAGCCCTCACTATAAATAGAGGGTCCCGGCCTCTCATTTGCGTTGCTCAATTCCTCCGCGATTTTTAGATCGCAGCGAAGCTCTGCTTCGTTTCCTTCGATATTATTAGTACGAGAGGTGCGAGATAGGTGAGTGGAAGCCCCTATAGTCTCCAAACCCCGTCCAAACTCTGCCAAAATAAAAACCCATAGGTTATAAGTGATCCCTAGCCTAGTTGTTAGGTATCCACCTCATTCCCCCGGCCCAAAAATCCCAAAGTAAGCCGTTACTCTGCCCGAGTAACAAGTTGAAAAACACCCTTTATAAGCCGTTATTTCGCCCAACCAAAAAGGCCAAAACAACAAAAACTAAGCCGTCATTCTTCCCAACCAAACAAACCAAAACTACCACATATAAGTCGTCACTTCGCCCAAATCAAAACAACAAACACACAACAAACAACAAAAGTCTCCCTCTCCCGAGAAGGACAGAGCGAGCACACCGCCGCTCTAAAAGGTAACAGCCTTTAAGGGCGCTTTTATTTATTTATTTACTTTTCAGTTCATTTATTATTTAAAAGTTGTATTTAAAATCCGGCACAATGTAGTCATTATAAGCCGTTGTGCTGCCCGGATTAGATTAGGAAATAGTATGTAAAAGAGCCGTTATAATGGCCAAATATTCTTAAATATGTTTGTAATTATTGGAAGGAGATGGCTGCGAGTCCGTAAATAATGTAGCCACGAATGTATTTGTTTAAATTTCCCTTGTCATTATAATACCTTATTTATTTGCTAAATAAATGTGACAATAAGCATACTTCAGCCAAAAACCATTTTCGAGACCGAAAGGGCGAGTTGGGTGCCTAGCACCTTCCCAACTCGTAACTTAGCCTCCGAACCCGCTTTTTAAAATCTCTGGTTTTCTTTTTCTGGTTTTTCTTTATTTTTGCCTTAAAATAAAGATGGCGACTCTAAAAACTTTCAGATCCAGTGGGGCCTCGCAACATTCTCTCTTTGCACTTTCATGTTCTCCCCTAAAAAAGGGAGATACGGGAATGGAGGGGTGATGCATTCCCATATCCTGGTATCCCCTAAACAAGGGATAACTTGATGCGGGAAACCCATAGCTCCCATAGTGATCTGAACGGGCCATAAGGCTATTTTCAATAAATCCATAGTGGGGGCGTCGCAATATCCTTTCTTGCACTTCTCTATTTTCCCCTGAAAAAGAAAAGGGGAGAATGAGAATGGAAGGGTAATGTATTCCCATATCCTGTTATCCCTGAACAAGGGATAACTTGACATGGAAAACCACCAGTTCCCATATTGGATACAAAATCCACTCGTGGCAACAGAGGCACATTCCAACGTGCTAATATAGACAAAGACTCCTCTCGCACTTTGGATTTCGTCTTCCCTAAACAAGGGAGGGTGGAGCGAGGCGGTGTCCATCCGCACGCACGCACCCCTATCCAAGGGCGCGGCGGGTCGCACCCCGGGAACCTCACAGTGGCGACTCTGCTGGGGAGTTGTTTTATTTTAAATAAAATGGAGGGCTAGACTCGTAAAATAAAACTTTTTTGTTTTTATTTGTTTCTGGCTGCAGTATGCTTGTCATATTAATTTACGCATTTGAATAAAGTGTTCCTATACGGCCGTGGCTATATTTGTGGATATGATCCTCCATCTTGCAGCAGTTTCGTTCCGATAACTGTTACATGTGTGTTTAAGAGTATTAAAAAAATCAAAAATATATATATATAAAAAAATTTCGAAAATCAAAAAAATATATATATATATATATATATATATTACAAATAAATTCTGGCCAGCACAACAAAAGAGTTAGGGCTTTACTTCCGGCTCTATATTATTATTTATTTCAGTTCATTTTCTTTTTTCACTTTATTCTGTACATTTGTACATATTTACATTCATTCTGTCATTTTATTTTGGGGGCATAGGACCAAAATTTGTAATTAATAGGGATAGATAGTTTCCCCACTTTTCTTTCTATTTCTTAAAATGTGGTGTGCTTGCTTGCTTGCGCTCAAACTAAAAAGCCGAGAAAATCCACACAAACAGCAAGACATGCCATAATGTTTTATTTTTACGCTTATATATCTGTAAATAAATAAAGATTTTACTGCTTTCTAGATACCACACACACGCACATGCATATAGCTATATTCCGAACTGTTACCCTACACCATGGCCAGCCTACCCCCTGCATGAGCCAACGTTAGAATGCATATAGATTCTTAGGACACTTCATTGACCGACCGGTTTTTGCATCTCCGAATTGTAAGTCAGCCCCTGCTAAAAAAAAAAAAAGATATATAAAAAAAAAAAAAAAAAAAAAAAAATATATATATATATATATATATATATATATATATATATATATATATATATATATATATACATATCTAAAAAAAAGCGCAAGTTTAGAAAAAAAAAATGAATGATAAAAATAATGAACAAAAAAATGATGATAAAGTGGGTCGATTTATTATTCTTCTCGATGCTCGACCTAGACCATTTCGAATGGTGGATCTGGAAAGAGTATAGGCCCTTCGCCTGGGACCAAAGTCTAGGGAGTCGAAAGGCAGGTGGAATACGTTGGTCCTATACTCTGGAGAAAGAATCCACTGTTCCAGGAAAAGTCCTGAGACCGTCAAAATAAAGCAGGTGCTTATCCGGTCAATTGTAGGGCAAACAATTAAAATAAAATATACTAATAAAGGCACGCTGTACTCCAAACCCAGAAAGCCTTCAGCCAGCCTCCTGATACCTCCATAATCCATTTTCCTCAGAAACCTGGCCCGAACTTGGAAAGGCAGAGATAGTACTGGCCGGTTGATACGGGAAAGTAGTGCGTAAATCGAACATAAGGTATCGATCGATCGACAAGGCGCAATGCAGAAAGTACATATCCGAGCAAGATGGCAAATGATGAGCAATCCGATATGGGTACGATTCGGGGCTCCGTGGATATGCTCCGACTCCGATAATGCAATGGCTAGACCAGAATTTGGCTGCACGAGATGAACGCTTGCTAAGCCAAATAGCAAGTCTTATACAAGGTCAAAAACCCGGTGGTGAGGTGAATTCTTCCCCTACAGTCCCCCAAGAAACATCAACATCCCACGTGCCTCCAAACCCAACTCCTCAGCCAAACACTAACCCACCAAATACTACCGCTACCCTAAATCCCAATCCTCCACCAAGTCCCTACTACCCAAACATCAGCCCTTACCCGTCATATCCTTCCTACCCTACTCCAAACACCAAAATTCCCCAAAGCCCAAATGACCTCCCTGTTCCCTTAACCAACCCACTCCAAAACAGCCCACATATAGACCCACAAAATTATAACCCGCCAGGCCAAGTTACCACTTATTTACCTTATAATGATCCCGGCCGCCAAAAAACCATCCAAAATCCACCTACCCAAGTTCCGCCAGCCCAGAATCCTTATCCAACCCAAAATCCATATCCTACCCAAGCTCCACCAGCCCAGAATCCTTATCCAGCCCAAAACCCTTACCAGACACCGTAGCGAGAAAATAACCCAGCCTTCCCTAATCCAGCCAGTATATACCAAAATCCAACTCCCCCAACCACCAAAATAGAGGCCGAAGTGGAAAATATAAAGGCTACGTTATTCAAACTTCTCAACAAAGGGGAATTTTCTATGCAGGCACTAACGTTACAACCTGCGGCAGTATTGCCTTTCAAATTCAAAATGCCCGACATAGAAAAATTTGATGGGACTGGATGCCCTATATCCCACTTAAAATCTTATTCCACTGGCATGCAGTCAAGGGGAGCTAGCTTTGAGGCTATGGCTTCCAATTTTCACCTCACCCTAATAGGGGCTGCCAAACAATGGCTAATGTTGTCGATAGCGGCACCATGAATACGTGGGACCAGATAGTCAAGCTGCCTCGAAAGGTACAAAGACAACACCAGTCCCGAAAATAGAAGGGACCTTGAGTCGTGCACCCGAGGAAAAAGAAACATGTCTTGCCGAAGTTCGCAATCGTGGAAAAGAAAGTTGGCCCAAACCTTGATGCAGACGATCCGCGAGTCATGCCGAATGTTTATCAAAAACCTCCAGCCCATTTACCTGGAACACATGCGGTATCTCCCCTACACCAATTTTAAAGAAATAGTAGAGATAGGAGCCCGTATTGATGATGATATACGGACTGGCCAATTACAAGCCAATACGCCTCCTACCTCTTTCCGTTACTCTAAAGGGAAGACAGCCGCAGCCACACCCGCACCAACTGTCAATGTGGTAGGAAATGCATCAGCCCCTTTTCCTACCCAAAATTATGGCACTGTTCCATGGTCTTATGGAGCGGACAGGTCTGTCAACACCGTCGGAGGAAATAATGGCCCGAGCAGAAATTTCAGAAATCAGAACCGCCATTATGATGAGCTGCAAGCCTCCCAGTCTGTGATCCTGCAGGGGCTAATGGCACAAGGAGTGTTAAAGCCTATGGAAAATTATAAGCCACTGCACCCCGCCTAGGACACGGAATCATGCCCAAGATCTTGTGAATATCATCGCTGTTGTGGTCACCTCACCGATAAATGTTATCAGCTCAAAAATGCTATTCAAGATCTTATAGATGATAAGGTTATTGAAAAGCCCACTCCCAGACCAAATATAATCAATAACCCTCTACCTCAAATCAACATGATTGAGGTTGATGACAGCTTCCTGGGCATGATAGGCAGACGTACTGATCACAAGAAGTTCCCTGCTGAGTTTGGGTCTACTTCTAATAAGCCACTGCAGAACTAGTATGCTACGACCGGCCCACTTTTGACGCCCGCAGATCTGGTGGACTACTTTGGATATATTACCCATATTCCTTTCCCTAGCCTTACGGATTTGGTCATCTACCAATCCGCTCCCTAAAATTGAGTACCCCTATTCCTTTCCCTAGCCTTACGGATTTGGTCATCTACCAATCCGCTCCCTAAAATTGAGGATCTCAAACCCCAGGTCCTCAATAATGTAATAAACCCTGTACGGTGTGCTTTTAATAATAATCTAAATGTCTTTGCTTATTTCTTAGTTGCACCTGCATTAAAAGACGCATAAAAAAATTATTATAATAATGAGTCATTTAATAGGACCCAAAAGATTAAAAAAAAAATTATTTGCTTGAGCTTGTTAAGTCAGTAGAGCCAGGGACAACATCATCAACAAAGAATCAAGACCGATCCACTATCAATTTGGGGCTGGACAAGGAAATCAAAAGAAGTCAGAATCGGCAACTACCTGCAAGGCTCCAAAAGAACACCACTCATGGATCCTTTCAAAAAGTTCGTGGACATGCTTACCTGGTTCTATGAAGATGTGTCAGGGGTAGACCCAGCCATAGCCAAACACCGGACCCTCATATGTCCGGATGCTCGGCCAATCAGACAAAAGCTCTACCGCATCAAGCCATAATGGTCACTACAAGTTGAAAAAAAGAGAGCATAAAACAGTCGCACGTCAACTTCATTCGGGTAAAAAAAAAAAAAAAAAAAGAGAAGAAAGAAAAAAATACTCGATGTGGTGTCCAAAATAGTGACCATTCCCAAATCCAACAACAGCATGCTGGGCTATAGTCAAATCAAAAGCAGCAGGAGACCAAGAAAAGACCTCATCCCTTGGGAGACCTACTGCTATCATGTCATGCCGTCTGGGCTAAAAAATGCTGGGGGCTACTTATCAAAGGCTGCTACCCCTCTCTTCCACGATGTGCTATATATTGTCAATGGGATCCGGTCAGGAGATGTCATACTCCCCACAAGCCAGGAAAGAAGACCTTGTTCAGCCCTCCAATTTCAACGAGCTCAAAAGGTATGGTGCTCGATCAATTCTATCCAACAAATGCTTCCCTCTCCAGCCCGCTAGGCTGAAAACCCGAAAGGGCGGCCTAGGCAAAAGTTAGGGCATTAAAAAAATGAAAAATGAAAAAGAAGAAATAAGGGCTCGCTAGGCTGAAAACCCGAAAGGGCGGCCTAGGCAAAAATTAGAGAAACAAAAAAAAAAATAATATTCATAATAAAAAATAAGGGCTCGCTAGGCTGAAAACCCGAAAGGGCGGCCTAGGCAAAAGTTAGAGCCAAATAAAAATATATATCAGGAGAATAAGGAGAGGGAAGACACTCTTTGAAACCTCGGCATCTTACCTCCAGTCTTCAGCACGCAAGAGGGCTCGTCTGACAGAAGAAAAAGAAAAACCACGACATAAGCTCGCAATAAAACACTAAAATATAATATTACAGGTCCTAAGGTGCAACTTAGGAATAATTGCTAAAGAAATTTAGGTTATGCATTAATTGCCTGTACATATCTATTATTGCCTGTACCCCCCTTTGTTTCCCCCAAAACTATCCTTCATTTGCAGCTTAAGCCCCGGAGTAGTCCATCAGTGCCTGCGACGTCCACCGGCCGGTCCCATATACTTCTTCTGCAAGGCACAGAAAAAGGCTCAGTCTCATAAGAAGCACCAGAAGTATCCTCGCCCTATTCATCATCTGCGTTGCCATTGTCCTGAAACAACCAAACAACTTGGATCCCGATCATTCACCGCTGCCTTGTCTGATTATGAAGAAAATGCAGGAGTTACGAGAATAGCCATATGTCAAGTATAGCCCTGCAACAATTATATGGCCAAGGAGGTATCTGCCTTTTCCTTTCCCCGCATATACTCAAAAAATAAAAAAAAAAAAAAAGGAAGCCCGCTCGAACCCGAAGGTATTTTCCTTTAAAACCCATTTTGGAAATACAGCGTGCCATTACCCATTAGGTCGGTATAGCTTTGCTTTGTGCGTGTGTCTTGAGTCTGCATGTTTTTATTCATTTTGCATCATATAAATTTAGACTACATTGTAAATATTTGTACATGTTTTCAAAAAAAAAAAAAAAACAAAAACAAAAAAAACAAAAAAAAACAAAAAAAAAAAATGTATTATTTTGCATCTAGATAAATGTTTTTGCATCTTAAAGATATATACTACATTTTGCATTATCGCATGCATGATAGAATAAAAAATATCCATGCATCATGTTAATAGGCATCCTATAATTTTTAGGCATCACATTTACATTAAATAAAGTAGTACATGCATTCATCATGTGCATTCATTATCCAATAAGCTGCATTAGGGGTGCACTAAAAAAGAGATAAAATGCCACCATTCATGAAAATAAATATTCTTATGGCATTCACTATGTCCCTGCAGCATAAGCATGCATCATTTAGCCCCATTTGCATTTATAATATATATCATGCATAATAAGGTCAAATAGTGACCATTAGTTCAATCATGCATCGTAAAAATAAATCATATAAATTTCATGCATCATTACATAATTGCATCATTTAGGCATAAATAGGACATGCATATGCATCATTAATAAAGTCGGGAATGCTTCAAAAGTGCAAAAAAAAAAAAAATCTAGCAAATCTGAAGTATATCCAGGCAGACAAAACAAAAAAAAAAGAAAAAAAAAGAGAAAAACGAAAAAGAGGTAATAAGCATGCAAATAAAGAAAAGTGGCAAGCATGCAGAATAAAAAAACAAAAAAAAACAAAAAACAAAAAAAAAAAAAAATCGGGAGAGGGAAAAATGCATGTACAAGAAGGAAAAATTTTCATATACATGCAACAAGGAAAAATGCGGCGGCAGAAGAAGAAATTTTCGGCTAAAGCTAGAAAATGGAGCGAAAAGAAAACGGCAGCAAAGAAAAGATGACATCAGCTGATACCAAAAGATGCTACAGCAAGAAAAAAAGAAGCTTCTGACCAAGGTTAGAAGGAGCAGTAAAGAAGATGCAGCAGCATCAAGAAAATTTTTCCAGCTAAAGCCGAAAACAAAGTGGGACAGGGGAAAAGATTTTCCAGCAAAGGCCGGAACAGTGACAAAAAGAAAAATCCCCAGCAAAGTGCAACAACGAGCAGTAAAGCGAAGGAAAGCAACATCAACAAAGAATTTGCTTTGCATGGACACGACAAAGGTAAAGGAAAGGAAGGTATTTTCCTTTTTAACAGTGCATTTGTTTGATGTTTGGAAACTTTCCTTTAAGGGGTACACAGCCCCGGATTGATAGGGAGAGGTCTTGTCCTCCGTTGAAGGCTGAGTTCCTGAGGAGGCAATGCATTCCATACATTTTGGCTATGTGGGAAACTTTCCTTTAAGGGGTACACAACCCCGGATTTATAGGGAAAGGTCTTGTTCTCCAGTAGAGGCTGAGTTCCTAGGAAACAATTCACTCCGCATAGCCACAAAACGAACTACGTTTGGTCTGATTCCTTGTTTAAGGATACGTAGGCAGTCTATCACGGTAGACGCGACCATCTCAGCACATATTTACCCTTGTCGTACTTATTTGATAAAGCTTTGCCACACTTGCTCATTCGGTATTACTGCACTTGCACCGCAACACTTACACCGCCACATTTAGTCCCCAGTTGTGTGAACTACGTTTCGGTCTGATTCCTTGTTTAAGGATACGTAGGCAGCCTATCACGGTAGGCACGACCGTTGTACGAGTGATAGTTTAGGTTTTGGCCTGAACTACGTTTGGTCTGAGTTCCTTTATTAAGGGATACGTATGCAGCCTACACTAGTAGGTCCGACCATCAGAGCACATTAAATTCATATCTGCTTAAAATTGCGATAACTTTTTATAACCGACTAAAAATGTCTAGGTTACAGAGTTTGGATAGCATGTTCACTGTGCATTATAACTGCTACCAATTGCATTCTCTCATTCTTAAATGAACGAAATTGGAGAGTCTATTGTTTATCAACGATGTTCGTCTACTCAGTAAGCCTTAAGGTTACCCGTAGACTCCATCGTTGAGGGGCTCTGTAGACACCCCAATTTCGTACCCCTGGTATGTAACTGGCATAAAATATCAAGAACTGTTAAAACTTAACAAATGTCAAGTTACAGGAGTCAAAAATGCGAAAGGAAAAGCAGGATGCGCGAAACAGTGAACTGCAGGGGGGTAAAGTGCAAAAATCAGAAACTTCCAAGCCTTGATGGTGCCGCACCAAGGGGTGTCTTGGCCGCACCATCCATCCCACTGTGCGCTCTCTCAGAAGCCGGATTGTGCAATTTTTGAAGCTTGAAGTACAACTTGCCAATGCACGGAGAACAAACGAAGAAATTCCCGCCGTGTCCTCATCCCTCACTATAAATAGAGGGTCCCGGCCTCTCATTTGCGTTGCTCAATTCCTCCGCGATTTTTAGATCACAGCGAAGCTCTGCTTCGTTTCCTTCGATATTATTAGTACGAGAGGTGCGAGATAGGTGAGTGGAAGCCCCTATAGTCTCCAAACCCCGTCCAAACTCTGCCAAAATAAAAACCCATAGGTTATAAGTGATCCCTAGCCTAGTTGTTAGGTATCCACCTCATTCCCCCGGCCCAAAAATCCCAAAGTAAGCCGTTACTCTGCCCGAGTAACGAGCTGAAAAACACCCTTTATAAGCCGTTATTCCGCCCAACCAAAAAGGCCAAAACCACAAAAACTAAGCCGTCATTCTGCCCAACCAAACAAACCAAAACTACCACATATAAGCCGTCACTCCGCCCAAATCAAAACAACAAACACACAACAAACAACAAAAGTCTCCCTCTCCCGAGAAGGACGGAGCGAGCACACCGCCGCTCTAAAAGGTAACAGCCTTTAAGGGCGCTTTTATTTATTTATTTACTTTTCAGTTCATTTATTATTTAAAAGTTGTATTTAAAATCCGGCACAATGTAGTCATTATAAGCCGTTGTCTTGTGCGGATTAGATTAGGAAATAGTATGTAAAAGAGCCGTTATAATGGCCAAATATTCTTAAATATGTTTGTAATTATTGGAAGGAGATGGCTGCGAGTCCGTAAATAATGTAGCCACGAATGTATTTGTTTAAATTTCCCTTGTCATTATAATACCTTATTTATTTGCTAAATAAATGTGACAATAAGCATACTTGACCAAAAACCATTTTCGAGACGAAAGGGCGAGTTGGGTGCCTAGCACCTTCCCAACTCGTAACTTAGCCTCCGAACCCGCTTTTTAAAATCTACGGTTTTCTTTTTACGGTTTTTCTTTATTTTTGCCTTAAAATAAAGATGGCGACTCTAAAACTTTCGGATCCGGTGGGGCCTCGCAACATTCTCTCTTTGCACTTTCTGTTCTCCCTAAAAAGGGAGATACGGGAATGGAGGGTGATGCATTCCCATATCCTGGTATCCCCTAAACAAGGGATAACTTGATGCGGGAAACCCATAGCTCCCATAGTGATCTGAACGGGCCATAAGGCTATTTTCAATAAATCCATAGTGGGGGCGTCGCAATATCCTTTCTTGCACTTCTCTATTTTCCCCTGAAAAAGAAAAGGGGAGAATGGGAATGGAAGGGTAATGTATTCCCATATCCTGTTATCCCTGAACAAGGGATAACTTGACATGGAAAACCACCAGTTCCCATATTGGATACAAAATCCACTTAGGGCAACCGAGGCACATTCCAACGTGCTAATATAGACATCACTCCTCTCGCACTTTGGATTTCGTCTTCCCCTAAACAAGGGAGGGTGGAACGAGAGCAGTGGTGTCCCGCATCCGCACGTACGCGCACCCCTATCCAAGGGCGGCGGGGCGCAGGATCGCATTCCGGGAACCTCACACCAGTAGGTGGGGATTTTTGACTGATTCTCCCGACACGGCAGTGGTGCCTATTGTCCGCGAGTTCTATGCCAATGGCAGCATTGGCATAGATGGGGGTATTTTAGACACCGTTAATGTTAGGGACGTTGTAGTAGACTTTTCGTCCCAAAGCATTAACGAATATTACGGCACCTCCAACTTTGCGGTTGGTGCCGATCATTATAGCACACACCTCCTGCCCCTATCCCCCTCGAGGTGGTCAATGCGACCATCGCCCTCCCGGGTGTTGAGTGGACCCTTAACCGTAATCCACCCCACGGTCCACGCACCATGGAGGAGTCCTTCCTTCTAAACACGGCCAAGCCCGTGTTCAAATTTATTTGTGGTCGTCTCATGCCCTCCAGTCACCAACATACGGTGACTTGGGATAGGGCTGTCTTGACCTACACCATTATTACCGGTGGGTCTGTTGATGTTGGTCGTCTGATCAACGGCAAAATCAAGACCCTTATTAGAGGTGCCACGAATGCGGGGTTCGCGTTCCCGCATTTGATCACCGAGTTGTGTAGGAGGGCAGGCGTGAGATGGCCCAGACACGCGGAGAGGCTTAAGGCTGGTCCGGCCATTACTAGGGCCATTTTGTTTGAGCACCAGCAGCAGCCGAGAGAGAGGGTTCCTCATGGAGAGGAACCCGAAGAGGAGGAGGAGGACCCACTCGTGGAGATCTCCAACAGGTTGGAGGAAGCTGTCCTCCAAACTGATATGGTGAGTCAGCAGTTGGCACAAATGCGTGCCGACCAGACTAAATTTTCGGTTGGGTTAACACCGTGGGACAAAATGTCTCCAACCTGTATGGGCTGCCACCTGGCACGATCCCCGAGTTTCATCCTCATTCGTTATCTCCGCCCGACTCACCGTGAGTCGAGGCCCAAGTTCCATCCTCTTTCGTTGGGTGGACCTGCTATGTCCTTTTGATATTTGTCCTACCCCATCAATCTTCTCATATGTTCCTCAATTTTGAGGACAAAATAGAAATTAAGTTTGGGGGGGGGAGGATTCTAAGCCCAGAGTCTTAGCATGTCCTAGCCTAAGGAGGAATGGAGTTGGACTATATTTCTAGGGTGAAGAAAATTTCTTTTCTTGATGAACATTTAACTCTTCACCCAATTTTTCCTGTTTTTATTTTTTCTTATTTTCGGAGGTGTTGCCCTGATCAGAATACACTCACATTGGATGCTCGTGGATTCTTCTTATAGGAACTCATCATCAAAAGAGTTATCGTCATCATCTCCAATTTTCTTTAGTATATATATATATATATATATATATATATATATATATATATATATATATATATATACTAATAATAATAATAAAAATTTCAAAATCAAAATAAAAAAATAAAAATATTTCAAAATTTTCATCCTCAAAGTTTAGGTGTGGTAATGCTAGCCGTAGTCCATGAGGAATTAATGCAATGAACCGCATAGCTAGTCTGTAGATCCCTCTGGAATTTACTTGATTTTGCGAAACTTTTACTTTTCTCCAAATTCTTCATGCACCCACACCAGTCATAATTATGGATTGATTAGAATAGTTTTATAAAGTCTATAGCACCTACTTCATTACAACAAGATATGCACAAGAATATGATGCATAGCCATTCGAACATAACTGTTGCATTAAATTGCAACTTAGGGTCAATTGCATGTTAGTTAGATCCCTTGGATTTTTCTCATTTATATATCTCAAGCACACTTTCGAACCGTGTCTGCATGTTAGTCTCAATTGTCCCTACCATCTGTATTAGCGAATGCTTATGTAAAATCCAGTGATGCTAAACATTCAACCCCACAATTCTCATAGTTGATATGATATTTTGTGTGTTTTACTTGCTTTAAAAACTACATGAGCATTTGGCATTAAGAAATGACTTAGGCCATCTTTGGATCGTTAGAGCCTAAATATTCCCTAACCTATACTAAAAATATCCCTAGTGTCCCCGTTGAGCATAATGAAAAAGAATGGAGTGTGCTAAGCACACTATTTAAACCCCCATTCGCCATCGTTTCTATTACCCACATTAACTTAACCCTAAAAGCCTATACACTTTTAGCCTACCCTTTGAGAAAGTAGGATGTGGGTGGGGAAATTGATTTTAGAGGACCATTCTTTTCAGTTGGGCTATTTTTCGAAAGACTTCTTCTTTCCGTCGTCGAAAAAAAAATTATATATATATATATATATATATATATATATATATATATATATATATATATATATATATATATAGAAAAAGAAAAGAAAAGAAAAGAAAAGAAAAGAAAAATTATGTATCGACGAAAGTGAAACGAAAGAAGAAGAGTGTAACAAAGATTCAAATGGAAGCATAGCTTTCAAGAGAAAATATGTCAGAAACATCATGCTGATAAGAATGATGTGATATTTTTAGAAATATTATTGCCCAAAACAAGTTTGGGGGGGGGGGGAAGAAGAAAACTGAAAAGTAACGAAAAGCACCCCTCCACTTGTGGTCTTTGCAAGTCCTAGCCTAAATAGGGAAAACTTCCTTTTGCTTTGAAGTATGAGGGATAAAGGGTAGTCTTACCCTCTCACTTTGAAATCCAATCCCTTTCCATCAAATCCCCCAACACCTTGGCCTTACATTACAAGCTAAATAAAGACCTAATGATCTTCTTGCCAATGCTTATGCTGTTTAACTGTCAAGTGAGTCATATGGAATTGATCAAACACTTCATGTTCATTATTATTCACCTTAAAGCTCACTGTGTTAGCATAATCTTAGCTATTACAAGTCATTGGGATAGGAGAGCATTGTATGTCATACATAGAAGTGCATGGGATGAATGTATAAGTTTTTGAAATCCTTTGGACCTTTCTTTCTGTAACTGACCGGGTTTGGATGGTAGATCTCATAATTCATAATGCATGATTTTCTATTAAACTTTGATTTTCATATGAATGTGGTGTTTAGCTTAATAAAACTGTTTTAGTTAAGATATTCTTTAAGACTTGTGATCACACACACGGAGAAATTAGAAGTAGTAGCAGTTTTAAGAAAAAATCAGTTGATTTTATGTGACTAAGCCTGCATATATGTGGTGAGCATCGAACTGAGACTGCTTTGCATGCCATACTTTTATAACTTGAGGATGAAGCCAAAAAGATTTTTTGTTTTATTTTAAGTTAGTTTTTATATGCTTTTGTATTTATCAGTTTTTGTACTTATCTGCTTAGTCGAGTCACTCGAAAGAGTCTCCTTGAGTTTGTGGGTTTATAGAGGAGTGTAAATAGTGTCACCCTCCAAAAAGATTTTCACTTTTATTAATTGTTATTTACATGCTTTTGTATTTATAAGTATTATTTACTCGTGGACGAGCAAAGTTTAAGTTTGGGGGTATTTGATCGATGTATTTTATACGTCGATTTCATATGCTTCTATGACTTAAATTATGTTATTTCACGAGGCTTTTGGATACTGATATATGTTTTTGGTGAGTTTTGTAAGTTTCAGGGTTGTTAGTGAAAATATGCAAAACTCCAAGGTTTTATGTGCAAATTTCAAGAAGGGCCAAAGATGAAAAATGAATAAGAAACGAAGGAAGCCAAATCTGGAGACCTTGCGGACGCAAGGTACCTCAGACCTTGCGACCGCAAGGTGGGCAGTACGTTTAAGAAGCAAGAAATCAAAGGCCAGAGGTACTGGAGACCTTGCGGACGCAAGGTACCCAACACCTTGCGACCGCAAGGTGGTCAGAATGCGACTTTTTCGTATTTTCACACAGAGATTCGATTGGATTACAACTCCCGGGTATATATTGAAGTTGGATGCCAAGAGCCATATAGAGAAAAACGGCTGGGAACAATCTTAGGTAGATTTTAGATAGCTTTTAGATTGTATAACATAGTTAGATTGTGTAATTACAAGTATTGAAGATCAAATCATGTGTCCGTTCATCTCCATGTGCTGTTCATTGTCTATGATGAACTAAATCATCCATAATCTAGGAGGTGGGAGGTAACTTGTATCGAATTTATGTTTTGATTCATATATATGTTCATTCAATTCTTGTTGATTGTGGTGTTTATCAATCCCTATATTATTTTTCTTTGAACAAATGAATGGAATCGCAAATAATAAAGGTTTAGAGGTGCGGATAACTGCATGACCAATGTGCATATGTCGTACACTGGCTCACCATCACAATAAATTAGACCTATCGATGCACGAGAGTGATAAGTTAGGACCAGGTTCATACATGATCTAGGTGACAGATAGATCATAAATCTAAGTGGCAGCTAGATTGAAAGTTCTTGTGCTTAGGATATAGAATGGATGAATGTTGCGGGGATGGAGGCTGAACCAATAGTTCAACAGACTATATCTATCTTTAGTGAACGAACCCAAGAATTTGAATGATAATTATTATGAATTGAACATAAAGGAGATACAAGTGAAATTCAGAATCCTAGATTGTCACCCACCATAAGATCTTCATATCTGTAATTACTACTGATTAGTTAAACATTTAAATATAAATAGTAGTTAGAATAGAATAAATATAAAAACCCCTTTAGATTAATAATTTGCTATCAATAAATTACACTGTTCGTGATCACTTGTCTCGTGGGTTCGACCCTTGCTTCCAATACTATTCTATAATAGTCTTGTCCACTTGTAAGGAAAAAGATTAAATAAAACATCGATCATTTGGAAAATGACCTAAAATAAAATATATAAAGAAAAAAGAAATTAAAATAAAAATTTGAGAATAACCCCACCCAACAGACAACGGCCATTTCCTGTGACTCCATCGTAAAACAACCATAATTAGCATCCACCAATCTTGAGTTCATCCATGTCATCATCATCTCCGACGACAGCGAAGACCAATAAAATTTCGCCTCTGGTGGCGAATTCGCCCCAGTTGTCCCACTCCCGCTATCATCCTCCTCCTCACTCTTGACCGAATTACAAATTCCAACACCCGACGAAGAAGGCGAATTAGACGAAGACAAAATCAAAAGCCGCCGCTTCTTCTTCGCCAATCTCTTCGACCGTTGATCTTTCTTTATCGTCATTCGTGGCAGAATCTCAGGGTCTTCAATGACTTTATACAAAAACATCATCATTTGCTCCAACCGCCGCTCCATTGCCTCCAACCGCTTGTTCATACCTTGAAGCTCTTTCCAAAAAACCTTCTGCTCCTCCTTTAATCTATTTATTTCAATTATCATCGCATCCTCATCATCTTCTTCGAATTTGTGATGTACTTGATAGTTCTCCTTGGACTATGTTTCTTCCTTGACATGTGATCCAGTAATTGAATTTGTCCTTTAAGAAGCCACTCGTTCGCAAATTCCCATCTATCCGAATCCATTTTTGAAACCCCTAAAAATAAAAATAATTTATAAAACAAAATTAAAATCAAACTCGGGTACTATCAAAAATCCCGAGTTGAAATGAATGATACTTACATGGGTATTGAGTTGACGAACAAAGCTGGAGAAATTGTTGTGCTTGAAATAAACAGGCAAGAGTCTGTGAGAAAAATCAAAAGGGTTGAGGACTATGAGATTATCGGTCATCGGATCGTTCGATGGGGTTATCCTCAATTTTTTATTTTAATTTCTTTTTTCTTTCTATATTTTATTTTAGGTCAATTTCTAACTGAACAATAAATTGACAAGTAGTTGTTCATAAGTATTAGTGAGAGCAATTTGGTCTTTTTCTAAAATATTCAACGTTCCATCCAAAGATAACGCCAGTAAGGACTAACATGAAGTTCAAAATTGGGTTGAAGAGCCACCATATGAAAGTTTCAACATCAGTTACCATATAAATCGAAATTGACAAATTTAGGGACCAAATTATATATTAATCCAAAATTTCGTCTAACAACAAAACATTAATATTTGACAGAAATTTAAACATTAACGGGGAAAAGGAGAAATCTAACAACAAAGTGCAACATGTAAGACCAAACTATTTTTTTTTTTAAAAGTTAGGACCAAACAAAAAATTCGAAACAAATCAAAAGACCAAATAATTAATTAAACAAAAATATAACAATCTAGGAGAAGTTTAACATGTAATAAATTATGGTTCAAGGGGAGTAATAGATAAAGGGTATTTTTCACTCATTTATTTCGTTCATTCAAGATCAAGATACCAGGGGAGTAACAACATTTTGGACTTAAAAGATTTGAATACATAATTTATGTTCTTCTCCCAAGTCCCAACCCATGGATGATTAAAGAAGGTTGTATTTAAGTAATTAAGACCCATTAAGAAAACATAAAACATCATAGACTCATAGAGTAAAAATATTGAAACCAACTTTTGCATTTCTGTTCATAAAAAAAGATACTCCATCTATGTAAATCCAAAAGAATTAACCAACCACCATAGCCAAAAACCATCACATGCACATGTATATATCCAACCAATGCAATAATAACCAAAATTAAGTATCACGCCTGTGACGAAACCTTCGATTCATGATTCGAAGTGGCCGCCATCGCTACCGTTGCCTGCATCGACCCTCCCCCTCCTCCTACGAAACCCTCGCTCTGTTTGCTAGTAACGTGGCCATCCGTTGGAGAAACCTGTTCTGGGGGAGAGGGAAATACACGAACAAATGTATACACCGGCTGCTCCCGGTTCCCCACCACTCTATGCATTCCACCGTACGGCCCAATTTGATAGTATCCCGTGGGGCTGGGATTGGTACCCGGTGAAAGAGCGGCGCCACGTACGCATACCCGCCAGGTGTCACGTTACTGTCACGTGAGTAAGCATCCGGCAAAATACCCACGCCTTGTGCCTCAATTCCCTGAATCTCCTTCGCCTTCGGGATTTCCGCTCCCTCACGTGAATCCAAATCGGCATTCTCGGGCGAAACCGTATCCGAATTCTTCGAAACCTCGATATTGGCCTCAGTACTAGTGGTAGTAGTAGCAGCAGCAGCAATGGTATACTCCTTATCGAATCCAAATAGAAAATCCGGAGTCGTCGCCGGTCTGTCAGCCGAGAAGAATACGAAAAGCCGGAACCTCACCGGCTTGGTAGAAATCCGGTGTATGCGATCGTACTCAAACATCATGTTCTCCAAATCAGCATCGTCGAATACGGATATTAAAGCGTCAAGATCTTCTCCAGGCAACTGATACTTCAAGCGGAAAGGAATATTCGAATCGCAAAGAGAATGCAACTTAGTTATTAGGTTTGGAAACCTAATAGTCCGATCGACGGTCAAGATCTTGGTATCTCCACCGACGTAAGTGAGCTGGTGGTCGGTAGTCCTCCGATGAATTTTTCCGCCGTAACTGCACATCAATTTCACCTTGTAATTGGAATGGTCGCCGCCATGGGGATGGTTCGCGTGCTTCTCTTTTTCCATGGGAGGGTTGGTAGATGTGTGCTAGCTAGGATACCGGATACGTAAACAATGGGATTTTGAGAGGAGGGAAGAGGAAGAGGAGAGGATTTAGGGTTTATCTAGAGTACGATGACGGTACATGCTGAGTGATGGGGGCGTGGAAAAGAGCAAGTGATTTTGTGGGTTGTATTTGTACGTTTGCCATGGTGTTTTTGGTTTGGGACTGAAAATACTAGTGTTGGAAGGGGTTGGTTGGGTCCACACGGAGAGCAGTTCGGCGTGTTTCACTCTACCGAGAGGAATAGAGGATCGAGGTGGGACCCGTGGGGACTGATGATAATCGATTGATTGGAATTGAGGAGGAAAAGGAAAGTTTTTTAAAGAAGGAATTTTGACTGATATGACCAGGATTACGATTTTTTCCCCCATTAAAAATTTTGGAGACTTATAATTTCTTTGAGGATTATGGTCAATAATATAGTTATATACTAGACGTGTGTATCACTAAGATATAAGTTAAGGTTCTAACTTTCTATATTCAAGAATAGTGAGACGTAACAGTTATAAATTAGCCATATAATTTATAAGTTTTTCAACTATATCATGATTAAGCTATCCGTATAATGATCCTTCTTAGTATTATTTTTTTGATCACGAGGGTCACCAATTACCGGTTCATACCTTATTGATACAACATATAAAGTTTTGCATGCACAGTAGAGTTATTAATCGGGTCGGTCTTAACGGTTTCAACCCTGTCATGTCGATTTTGATTTCTATCATATTACTTTTTAAACTGTCTAATTTAAATGGGTCTCTAAAATACAAATCTAACCCTAATTATTTCGATAACTCCAAGGACATAGGGGGTGAGTGATGGGAGTATATATGAGATCGACTATGAGGAGGGGAGGGGCGACAAGGATTAAATAGTTTTTTGGGTTAGGGTGGGGGAAGGGAGGAGGGTAGGTGGGGGTGCTTTAGAAGAAAGACTCAATGAACTACTTGGGGATCAAATATATATGCAATATTTCATTTTATAGAGAAAACATTTTATTTCCGTTGACTCGTATAATCATTGTATTTTATTATGATTCCTAATTGTTACCAACCATGGAAAATGTTGAAAATATTTGCTTATTAAAAAATCATACATTTATTTAGTTAAAAAGAGCTTAAAATTGTATTCGACTTTTTATCTACTTTATGAACCCGAACCGATTATGAAGGAATATACGTCAAGCCAAAGTTAAGTCGAAAAGCTCTATTTAACAAACCCTCAGAGCTATAATGACAACATGAATCCAAAACAATACGATTGCAAACTTGTTAACGTAGAATTACTGTGATTAAACCTATTTTGGAATAAATTTAGCATTAAGTATTAAATGGCTTGATGTCATTTATTTGTAGAGAGATCCATTTAGAATGATATCTCATTTAACTTTTACGTTATACAAGTTTCTTTGGGTTAGTGACAGAGGAAAAGAGAAAAGTGTGGGGAACACATTATTGTTACTGCTTGGAAATTGCTGGATTAGAGTAAGACTGTTGCCACTTTGGAAGGCTGCTGGTGTACAAAGATAGCTAAGGCTGCTGGTGTGCAATGCTTAACAAAGGCTGTTGGTGTTCAACAAAGTTAATTTGCTGGTGTGAAGCTGTTAAAGTTTCACGAAGATGCTGGTGTGTACCGAAGTCTGTTGGTGGAACATTGTTGATCTAAGGCCGGTGTTCAACAAAGTTTTTTAAAACAAATTCATCCTTTCTCCGTAAGTGTTTGAAAGTTTCTATGAACGTCTGTCTCCCACGATACAAATAATACAATGTGAACGAAGACACCCGAGGGACCTTGCACTGAGGGTTAACTTGTGTCCGGCCATAATCACCAAAGAAAATAGGAAGCCAGAAGAAGTCGCTCAACAAAATGCAAAATGTAAAATGCAAAATGCAAGAGTATGGCGAAAATCAAAAATTGTGTTCCTTCAACTATGGAAATCGAAAGAAAAGAAAAATTAACAAAAAGGGGGAATTGATTGAGTAAGTAAATTTGATCTGACATTTGGTCTGCAAGATGCGTTTGCACATGAGTTTAGCAGCCCAAAGGCTAATTGGACTATGATTTGTACTCCTAGAGAGAGAAAACTCTAATTTACCAAAGTTTTCCGCTTACACATAAGAATCTTGTATTTAAACCACTTAAATTTTTATGATTTTCTCGGTGTGAGATAAACTTACTTTCAACACCACATATTAATCACTCATAACTTATCTATCCAAATATCAAATTGAACAAATAAATATATAATTTTGATATTTTCACGAAATATAACACATCTCCACAATTATTCTTATCGTTACACAAATGACTTAAAAAAAATTTGTGTTTGAAATTTGTTTGATTTCCTTCACATTAAATTTTCCAACACATATATTGATATATATCCAAAAGAAGGTTTCACGATTGAGAGATCATTGCTTAGTGCGAGCAAGATTAGTCCTTGACCCAATATAATTTATTTAGTAAGTATGTTGGAAAATACTAACAAGCGTTATGAAGATTTATCTTTAAGAAATCAAATTCTAAAAAAACTTTACATTGGTCTTACGTGGCCTTTTCTAATGCCACTAAAATTACATAACAAAAACTTTTTTTTTTTAACTTTTTTATGCTTATCAAGTAAAGGACTTTGCTAAATGGGTATTAGAATCCCACGAGTTTTGTCCTTAAAATAGTTATTTGGTCATTTAAACTACTTATATTTAACGTATAAATTATTTACGCCAATAGTTTAAACTATTCATCTTAATAGTTTAAATTACTCACTTATATCGTTCAAGCTTTTGTTAATATATCTTTTTTAGACCTATTCCCAACTATCCCCCTATAACTCCGTATGAGATTCAACCTTGCGACGAATTGTTGGTCAAGAAAGCGTGTTAACCATTAGGCTAATCCTCAATCTCACTTCATTATTTAAACTACTCATGCTTATTTATAAGTAATTTATCCAACCACGTAGTGGTTTGAACTACTCACTGTGATACCTCAATTTCCACATCGAGTAGATGTGGGACTTGTGTTTGATTTATAAGGTAGTCATGTGCTATTACTGGGCACCAATATCAACCATGGATTTTTGATGTGTTGGGCCTGATGACTGCGGTCAATGTATGAGCTATATGTAACGGATCGGGCTCTCGGATTCAGGTCGTTACACTCACAGTGGTCTTTTAAACTATTATTCTTTATATTATAGTATAGCAAAAATGTTCTCTTTTTGACCGCTTATCTTATCTTTACTGTTAACCAAAATACAAAAAGGACCAATATTTGATATTCCCTGCGCCTTAAAATTATCGTGTTTGAGATTATTTGAAATAGTGTGTGATTTCTTTTAAAGTTATGAATATATGGCTCAAAATTAAAGTAAGAAGAAAATGTAAGGAAAAAATAGTAAAAATAATATATTAAAAAAAACTTTTAAAAAAATATTTATTTTAAGATGAATAAAAAAGGAAAATAAGATAATAATTTTGGAATAAATGTAGTACGGAGTATATAATTTTGAAGTCACAATCACACCATGGCCATGGGAGTAGTTGGGAAAAGGGAACCAATAAATCAATAATGTAGTACGGAGTATATAATTTTGAAGTCACAATCACACCATGGTCATGGCCTCATGGGGTTCCTTCCCCCGGCCCGCCCCCGGCCGGAAAACCTAGACTTGGTGGTACAGTTCAGTCAGTGTAATAACTGTATTAAGATGGTTAATACAAGTACTATTATAAATTTATAAATTTATATAATGAATGATCTGGAGGTGGTTTCAACTGAACATTGAACAACCACCATGTTGATGAAAGACCTGTAGTCCACTATCAACAATGGTTGACAACCCCATACATATGACATTTGGGATTCATGCATTTGCTCACAGATAGAAAGATAGATCATCCCCCTGATGATCGTGGAAACCTCTCTGCTTTTTATCCTTTATTATAATTATTATATATAATTATTATTAATAATCTCTCTCTCTCTCTCTTCCTATTTTTATAACTGCCTACCATGTGCGCGAAGAGAGGCAGGCCTCTTTATTATCTTTCTAACAAACGCACATGGATGGAAAATGGAATATAAAAAGAGAAAGAAATTTCATAGTACATAGACATATTATATCACAATTTCAATTACGAGAGAAAAATGAAGTGCCTGCACTTTACACCACATTGGTACGATTACGATATATCCACCACGTACAGATATTGTATTTTATGGTACAAATTGAAAATAAATAAATATTTATAAAAATCATCAGTTGGATCACTACTTAAAGATTATACATAATATATACTCATGAGTACTTACTAAACATGCATGAACACAGATTAGCAAAATTAATTAAAGCATGACAAGATATAATTAGTGCACTTCTTTTTGGTGATCAGTTGATTATATTTAAACATAGCTGTACGTGCATGTACGTAATTGGTAATTCTAAAATAACATATACTCCAGAGTCCAGTCCAGTAGTATGAAACAATCTATGTTACTTAACTTGGAAAGTACTGATATCAGATGAAGTGATGTGTTGGCCAATGCAGTCAAGTCCAGTCTTGCATGGAACATTCATAGACCACACAAACGCACATCAATGGATTCGACTCAAAGATTATATATAAAACACTAATCTCTACATTTGTTTGCTTCTTTTCCCAGAATTACGTATGGGTTGGACTATTGGAGCGCAGCTATGTTAAAATTTGACATGGATCGGGATCTATAGCATATTACACTTTACACATAATGTCACAATAACAGACAAATTTAATAACATCACTTCTTCTGCCAAGAACATTTTCCCTGGCCAAATGCCCTAAACAATACAAGGAATTCAATACAAACTACATAATAGGAAAAAACAATTAAAGAAATTGTTACTATTGTAATGTTGTTTATAAGCTTGAAGAGTGTTGTGTTGATAATCATCAAGTCTGCTGGTATACGAAGACATGAAGGTCTGTTGGTAAGCCTTCAAGTCTGCTATTGCTTTTTGTGAAGTCTGCCGTTGACAAGTGAAGTCTACCTGTAGAAGGAAAGTCTGCTGCTGGTCTAAGGTCTGTGTGGAACATAGTTTCTTTAAAACACATTCGTCCCTTTTCGTAAGTGAACGTTTGTTTCCCAAGATACAACGGATACACCGAAAAGACCTTTAGCAAGGTTCTCGGTGAACTGAAATTGTGTCTAACTCTATCACCGAAGAAAGGAGTCGCTAGCAAGATGCGATGCAAAGATTGTCTGTGATGATTGTTCTTAATCGTGTCTGTGATTGTGGAAAGCAGTCTCCTTAACACATAAGAGACTTGCATATAAACCACTTAAGCTTTTATAAAATCAACACATTAGACAATTGTAAATAAACCACTCAAGTGTTTGTAAAATCAAAAGAATAATTAACAATCTCACATGATACAACGGAGACACCAGAAAGACATTTAGCAAGGTTCTCGGCGAACTGAAATTGTGTCTGACTCTATCACCAGAGAAAGGAGATGCTAGCAAGATGCGATACAAAGATTGTTTGTGATCATTGTTCTTAATCGTGTCTGCGATTGTGGAAAGCAGTCTCTTTAACACATAAAACACGTATATATAAATCACTCAAGTTTTTGTAAAATCAACACATTAGACACTTGTATATAAATCACTCAAGCATTTGTAAAATCATGTAAAAGAATCAACCCATGCATTGTGTATTGGTGGATTAAAGAATTAAGATTCGTAAAACGGTTTTAAAAGAAATGTACTCATAAATTTAAGGGGGTGCAATATAATTATAAAAAATTATAGATTTTAAGCTTTGATAATTTTAAAAAAAAAAAAAAAAAAAATAGTCATGACAACTCAACCTACCACAAATAGCTTTTAATGTAACGGCCCCAAAATTTAGGCCCAACTATAGGGGCCCACATTGTAAGACCCTGGACCTTCGTGTGTTTGACTTCCTTGTTTTGTATGTGACATTCTTGTTGGTTTGTTGTTAGCATGAGAATCCAAACCTTGGTTATTTACCATGATCGTTATTGTCGCTTAACATGCTAGAAATAAACCTAACTTGTTTATCTTGGTTCTAGTTCTTTTAGTTGAGTATTGGTTGTCTTATAAGATTTCTATGCTTTGTATGCCTTTTCGTGGTAGCTTTGTGTATCGCCTTAGCTTCCTTAACTCTTAACTAAGTCTTAGAGAGTCTTGGTATGATTTTTTACATGTTTCTTGGTCATTACTTAGACCATTGGAAGCTTAACTTTGAGGTTGAGACCCTTCTTGCTTGTATTTGAGCATTTGGAAATTAGGATGTATGACTGCATTCCTTTGCCTTAGAGACTTGTCCATGTTACTTACGATTCATGTGGGTTGAATTCTATACCAAGGGTACTAGTTCTTTCATGTTTAAACCATCCATGTTCGTGGACTTGTTACAATTGGAAATAAGATGACCAACTTATTACTTCACAGATTCAGTCCTGTTCTTGGGCAAACTTTGAGAAAATTCTGGTACCAAGCTACTAAAGATAATTGGCTTAAATTTTATTGTGTGTTACCTACATATGTTAAGTTAATCCCTGTAAATTTTCATAATTTTCCAATGTGTTTAAGTGCCTCAAATAGGCCACGTATTATGGCTGTGTCTGTGTTCTGTTTTGAGAATTCAGAATGTTAACATGAACTTGGAGGGACTGTATTTTAATGAATACAAGTCCGAATTGAGAAATTTAAAATGCTAAATTATAGTTTAAAGAGTCTAGTTTCAGAAACATCAAAAATTACCTCAATCGGAGTTGTGAGTGATTTATGGTAGATTTTACAAGATTGACTGTCCAATAACTTCGCAAATGAAAAATCTGTTTTCCAGATTTCGGGATTTTTGTGGTTGCAGCCATTCCCCCTTGCTTCCTTGACCCAAGTCCAACCTTGACTGACCCAAGTCACTTATCTTGACTCACCTTAGACCCATTTCAGCCCTTAGATGAGTTGTTAATCAAAGACCCACATTAATCAACCAATGGGAAGCCTAATAACTCCTTCACTTGGATTGAGAGTTGGTTTACTTCAATTGTGAGATCACCAACCATTCAGCCATTTTCTTCTTCATGGACCATGAGTTCTTGCTGGGTTTGAAGAGAAAGAGGAGACTCAAGAACACTCCACCTTCATTGATCGATTGCCGGAGCTCCGGTGACCCGATCGGACTTCCGAGACCGCCCTTTCAAAGCTCTTACTCCCCTCTACGTTTATCCTTGATTTATTTCTTCATGCATCCATTAATCTAAGGCTTAAGGTACGTTTTCAAACCCAGAAAATTTGTAGGTTCAATATTAGGGCATACTCCTTTCATAATAGTTGTTGTATGCATGATTAGGAAGACTTTTTGTGAAGTAGAAATCTTCATTTCAACAAGATAGAAATCTGAAAATTTGGGGCTGCCATGTTAACTTATTAATTTGGATTTAGTTCAAGCATGAATGTTGTTCTAAATATGCCTAGGAGTAGTTCTTGTGAAGGAATTAATTACATTTGCAAGATGTTGAGAAATTGTCATTTTTAGGTTTGAAATCTGAATTTATTGGGGCTGCCCTATAAGTTAATAATTTGGACTTGAGTAAAGCATGAATAATGTCCCAAATGTGTTTAGGAACAACTCTCGTGAAGGAAGTAATTGCAATTGACGGCCGTAGAAAAAGTTCTATGCTAGGGTTTCAAATTCTAGAATTTGGGTCATCGATAGACTAAGGTCATGTTTGGCTTGGTATTGTGGTCCTAATTGATTTATAAAAATGGTTTAAAAAGGATTGTAAGACTTGTAGGAATGTGACCTACCCATGTTTTGGATCCTATGGATTTGGGGTTATTGATGTGGGAACTCCGACTCACTAGAGTCGCCATGTATTTGTGAATGCACCCTAACTTGGTTAAGGACTTGATTGGGAATCTTGGGATCATCTCGGGGAATCCGAGATGGTGAATTAGAGAATCTCCTATAGAATGAATTTTGATATCCAAAGCATGCTAGTATTGCCTTGACCTTGCGAAATAGTATTACACAAACATCTTTAGAACCTAGACTACAACCCATGGGTCTTATCATGTGAGTGTACTACTTGGTACTTTAACTTAGAAAACCTCAACGAGGTCTCATAGTATTGCAACATAAGTTAGCGTATGGCTTCAAGGACTTGAATGTGGCAATAGTGGTTTATGACTATTACATAAAACTTAATGGATTTGCGATTTTGGGATGAAATACTATCCTAAAGAGAAAGACTCTAAGGATATAATCTTGTTATTTGGTGAGCCTAGACAATCTAGGTAAACCTTGAGAATTATATAAATTGTGATTTGGTATTCTTACTTATTTATTGAATATGACTTAATAAGACATAATTTTCATTTTCGACTTGAAGTATATATTACTTTTGATTACCTTGTGGTTTTATCGGTATTATATGACTTATGAAGCATATTTCATATCTTGGCTCAAAGCATGATTTATTCTTGAATGTCTTAATGACCTATTGAAAGTTGATTAGTGTACATGTTATTGAACTTAGATTTCACTAATAGGTGGAATGGCGAACTTGTTGAAATAGGGTTTCTCAATGTAATAAGGACCTAGATATATATGAACTGTGAACATGGAAAAGGGATAGAAATGCATATAGCATTTGTATTCTATTTGGGAATAATTGTAGCGAAGACTCAATGGAGTCGAATTAAGGAACGATTGGACCTTACTAGGATCGTGGTGAGATCCTTTGACACTTAGAAATCCATTGGACTAGATTACTAGCTTTTGGAACTTGAATTGAATTGAGTAGACAGCTTGACACTTATACTTGAGACTCAATCGAGCTCTTTTTTTGTAATCTATATGATTAATCGTGAACATGTCGTGAATAACATGCCTGCTTGCCTTGAACGAGTTCGCTCTTGTCGAACTCGCTTCCTACTTGATTTTATGAGTAAACATCTACTTGACATGGACGAGTTTGCTCTTGTCGAGCTCGTTCTCTACTTGATTTTAGTGCCAAGTAAATATCTACTTGTCATTCCATTAGTCCAGCTGGCATACTTGTCTTGTCTCGATGGTAACGATGCATTCACGGGTGTGAGATTCGTGGTAGTGATGGGTCGCTAATTGATTTTATGAGTAAACATCATGCACCCACCCTCCACTATTTGATCACAGTGGAGAAGAGTACCTTGTCGTAACCATTAAGGCGCTTGGAATAATACTATCGTGCTTGGTCGATGTATCACTCACGTGCATCCGACAACTCACATTCGTGATAACCATTTTCATTTCAGGATCTACGTTGCGGCAGCGGCTCTATAACATATCCTCCTGTTATGTGATTTATTTCAAGCACTTATGTGACAACAAAGTGTTAATTGAGACATGGGATCGAAAGTGACCATGTTTATCTTGATTGCGCATGATTGAATTTCATGGTGTGTATATCTGTAGGTATACATACTTATACTTGATAATTCTATGACTTGATATGCATGTATGTGAATATACATGCTCATACTTTCTAGTTTCATGAATGACTTGACATGTATATAAAAAGTTATACATACTTACATGTAATGCTTTCATGAGAATTACTTTCTAATTCATTTGGTTTGTGTTGAACAGGGAATTCCACCCTAGTTCGTTTGGACAGTTTAGTAAGTGAGAAGGAGAGATTTCTTGTAAAGTATACGACACGTCTTCACGAGTTTCGTCGTTGTAATGCGATGTTACTGTTATTATAACAATGTTTCATATTATGTTATATTGTTTAGTAGTAACGTACTGAGTCATTATGCCTCATCCCGTACTTTGTTTCCTAGTTGCAGTAACATGTCTGCCACGTTGAGGCCGCGTAGATCATGATTGTAGCAGATAGCAACCGATCGATAGCTCGAGCTTAGTTCGTGCCATCATGTGTTCGTGATTGTAGCAGTCGACATTCCCGAGTAGTAGCTTGTGGATTCCTATCTCATCTAGCATCATTGATTTGTCTATTGTACTGTACTATTCTTGTGAGCTCGTTGTATTGTAAAGTTATTTAGACTTTACAGTCGGGTAGAACACTTGGGTTTTGATTTGGTTCATCTTTGGGCCGACGTTTTGTGTCGTGCCGTTATTCGAAGTCTTAGTTTTATATTCAGTTGTCTCCCGGGCACGCAATAGCTTTGGGGGCTTTTCTTTATTCTAGTTGTTTTCATTGTTGGTTAACCCCGGTATGCTTTAGCCGTGGGTAATTGTTATATCAGGTTAGTTCGTTGTTGAAACGCCGGCCTGGAGTGCCGATGGTTTGTTCCGCGTCTGCAATGTTGCGGCACGCGAGTTTTGTACTTTCTCCTCTCGAGACAATAGTCTCTCTTGGTTTCTTTAGTGTTGATTTCGAGTTTATTAGCTCGGGTCTTCACTCTATTAACGCTTCCGCACCTTCGATTTTTGTTGACCCGTATTTTTATACGGATGTACATTCTTGTTTAGAGTTGGATAACTCTATTGTTTGACTCGCACTACTGATTTGCAAGTGCTTGTCCCCTTCTTGCCTTGTCCTTGCGGCGCGACCTTGGGATTCTGTTCCAGAATCTGGGTCGGGTCGTCACACACATAATGGCACGTCACCAAATAAACCTCAAAAATTATCATATTAAAACCCAAAGCATAAATAATGTATCTTTCACTTAAACATCCAATATTCGAACATAAATCCCTTAACAAGAATTTACTTACAATAAAACATAGATCTAAAATAAATCTCCCAAAAATATCCAATTAACGATTATAATAATAATTCATAAGATAACGAAATTTTAAACTCTTCAATTGGACCGAACCGAACCGAATTTTTCATGTTCTCATTCTTTACTTATGTCCTGAAAGAAAAGGATTAGGAAAAAGGGTGAGCGAACAAAAGCCCAGTAAGTTCATATACAACCCCTCCGGTTTCTAAGGAGGAGTTGACCGGGAAAAAAGTCGAACGATATATTGTAAACAAATAAAGAAATTATGGAGATGTCAAATGAATTATTTTTCTAGATATTCACAAGATTAAATACACATTGATCGAAGAATAATTAACGATTTCGCAAGAATCAATCAGAATCAATATCAAATATTTAGGAAGATGTTATGATCACATAAGCGGTCATTTTAGACCAAACAAAAGTGGCTCCAAGGAACCCCAAATATCAAAGTACCCCAAAAGGGTCAAAATCAAAATGGTATATTCGGATTACCCCACCATAGTTCCTATGGTGTAATGTCGCCTTAACAGGCCAAATGGTCATTCAAATTATCTTAGTGATCATAACGGAGTTTTTCAAAAAATAATAATTACAATTTCAACAAAATCAAATACCAGTGGTGACCGAATAAAATATCACACATTGGGTTCAAACAATTATGAGTTTCATAAAGTAATATCACAATTAAGAATAACGAAAGAACGGTACGACGAGATTTCAAATGCAAAAACCAACCCAAGGTCGGCACACGTTTTCAAAGAAAGATAATGCCAAGGAATTAGCGGAAGCCTAACATTTTGGAATTAAGAATTCAAAATAACCTAAATGATGTATAATCTCTTACCTTAGCGATGCGACGAAAAGTTAGCTCGAGTACAAAGCACCGCTACCCGCGCTTAGCCAAATCTAAATCATAACAATACAAAATAAAAAATATCCTAAATTTAAAGACCTTCTAAGAGCATCTCCAATGTTATAATTTTATACCAACTTTTAAAAATTAATACATAAATAACAATTCTTAAATTTATAATTAATTAAAATTATATAGGGTCTAATTCAACTTTTGTAACTTGGGTAAAAATCTGAAATTATAGACTATTAATACAGTCTCCAAAGTAGGGGGTGAATCTGAAATTAGGAGCACTAAATAATTAAACTTCAAAAAAAATTAGGGGCTGAATCTGTGAAAACAGAATCATCCCACCTGCCATGAATTTCCATCTTTTGATGGTTTGAGAAACAATAAGTTGACTTCAACTTATTAAAATAATAATTTCCTAACATTACTATTCCTCCTACAGTAACTCTTTTCTTTCTCTTATTCTGATTCTTCTCTCATTCTCATTCTCTTTTAATTCTTTTCTTTTCCTTTCTTTCTCTACCTTCTGACCATCCAACTCTATCTCTCTATTTCTACTTCTTTTCGAAAATTTTTCTTCCAGCACTTCACCCATTCAAACTCCATCTCTCTGTTTCTACTTTTATTCGGTATTTCCTTCCAGCACTATCAATAGATGTTTAAAAAAAATAAACCAAGTAAACCCACCGAATTTTGTTTCTTTTCTCCTATACGAACCCGTCTTCAAACACAACCCGTAATACACCATCTCCTCCCTTGTTTTCAAATTATAATTTTTATTTTTATTTTATGTTACTATTGATTAATTCATCTCTCCCTAACCAATCCAATTTCAAAAGAACTCGGAGATTCGACACGAACGAGGATAAAATCGGAGCAAAGTTTTTTTCAGATTCGAAAGAGTATGTTACCTTGATTGACCGGTCGAAGTTGCCCGCAACTCCCCTCTCGCCGCTGTCGTCTTCTCTGTTGCCGACACTCTTCTCGTTCGTCTTCTCGGTGAGTTCTCTCCCGAGCTCCGACTCTCTCTCTCTCTCTCTCTCTCGCTAAGCTTGGTTTTTTTTTTTGGAAAGTGATACTCTACATCTCTCACCCCATTTATTCCAACAAGAGAGAAGCCATCGGTCTCTTTGTCGAACGGTCTGTCTTCGCCGTTCTCCATTTCTCGATGTATTTCCGTCATGGCTGTGTCTGTTCGTTTGTTTTCTCTTTTTTTTATTAATAATGGGCCAAGCCTAAAATTAAAATAGCCACAAGTCCAAGTAACATAAACAAGACCCAACTTTGGGCTTTTAATATTAAAACACAACTAAGCCCAAACGATATTAGGTTTGGCCCAGAACAAATTTACAATATTAATAAAATAATAAATTTTTTAATTCAAAAATTTGGGTATATTACATTTAAGCTTTGTCAATTTTTTCCAGTTTGTCGCTCAATTCATTGGCTAGCAAAGGGAGGGGACTATTTTTATTTTTATAGTTGCGGCATTGCATTGGTGCATTATTACCACAACCTAATACAAATCTCGTATATGCTCAGCTTTATATATACGATCCGATGACTGCCTTAAATAGTCATGAACATCAGAATTACAACAAAATCAAGATCAATCTAATCAAGATTTACCAGCGTTTTTGCGTTACTATTCGAGAACAGATCCAAGACGGTATAATGCACCAACAATAGATGTGATTGCAGTAATATTGACGGGTGATGGTACTAAAAGAAGGCGATCAAGAGATTTTGTTGTGTATTACAGAGGAGACCGAGGTTTAATGCGGATCAGTGAATGTCACAAAGCATATGCATCATTGCATTACGTGTTGTTTCAATTTGGGGAGCTAGGGTAGGAACCATCAATGATGCTTTGGGATGTGCGTATCGACGCTCCAAGTACAACAGCAAGAAACCGACTCACAATGATGGATTACTATAGTTATCGTCTATTCCAATGAACTTCAGAATATTCAACCATTTTGAGAGCCCAAAAATTGTTTCAAGAATTTTTGGTGGATGTGTGGGCTGCAATGGAGCAAAAAAATAAAAACCGTCTTCACTACATTAGATAAAACAACCTTCAATTTTTTCGTGTTGATCGCTATAAAGACCTCCAAGAAATCCATGATCAAGAGGGATCAAGACCAAATCAAACTGGTACAAGATATATTCTCCCATCTTCTTTCACTAGTGGACCGAGACAGATGTATGAAATTTTTCAGGATTCTATGGCAATTACTCGCTCATACAAACACCAAAATATTTTCTTAACCATGACTGCCAACCCAACATGGCCGGAAATTAATGATGCTCTACTACCTAATCAAACTACTGTTGTTCGACTAGATTTGGTTGCACAAGTTTTTGAATTAAAGAGAAGACAATTGATAAAAACAGTTAAAGAAAAGAGGGTGTTTGGACGAATAGAAGCATATGTTTTCATAATTGAGTTTCAGAAAAGATGATTGCCTCATATGCATACTCTGTTTCTTTCTCGCAGAACCTGATGAGGTCAAAACACCAGGACAAGTTGATATGGTGGTCTCTGTTGAATTACCTGATCCGATTAGTAACCCTACACTTTTCGACACAGTAAAAAAATGCATGATACATGGATCATATGGGACGAAAAACCCAAGTGTGCAATGTATGGAGAATAATTTTTTCAAGAAATGATACCCAAAACTATGGGCTGAAACTACTTCTATTGATGTTGACAGTTATCCACTCTATCGTCGACGCAACAATGGTTTGGTATTGATGGTGAGCAGGAAACAATTGGATCATAGAGATGTCGTACCGTATAATCCTTATCTGACAGTGATGTTTAACTATTATATTGATGTGGAGGTATACGCTGGAATGAGATGCGTGAAGTACATTAATAAATACATCTACAAAGGACATGATAGAGCAACAATGGTTTTGGGGAGAGGAGATGAGATCAAACAATATCTTGATACGAGGTGTATTGGATCGTTAGAAGCTGCATGACGATTATTTGACAACACTTTATATGAAGAATTTCCAAATGTAGTTCCATTGGATCTCCATTTTCTAGGAGAACATAATGTTACTTATGATTCAAGGCAGTCAGGAGATCAAATACGTCAACAAGCTGCGGAGAAAGTAAAAAAATTAATTGATTTTTTTAATTGTTGTGCTTTTGACAGAATGGCCCAAGTTTTAACATATCAACAAATACCATAGAATTACACTTAGAATTAAAAAATTGGAAACGCAGGCACCCTAACTATCCAAATAGTGCTATTGGTATAATATATTTTGCTAGCCCCTCGATTGGAGATCGAGAGATTTTACCTCCGACTATTACTAATTAATGTGAAAGGCCCGACATCATGGGAAAATTTACGCACGTACAATGGTGTTCGATATGATACGTTCAAAGATGCATGTGCTGCATGAGGTCTTTTAGAAAATGTTGAAGAATGGGTACAATGTTTAGAAGAAGTATCAGTTATGAAGACTGGATATCAATTGAGAAGATTATTTGCGCTTATATTAATACAATGTTCTCCGATACAACCTGATGAATTGTGGAATAAGTTTGCAATGAATATATGTGATGATCTTCCACACCAATTGCGTATAAATTTCAGAATTACAAATCCAAGTGATAGTCAAGTAACATATTATGGTTTGCATCTCTTGAATGAAATATTACAAGAATCTGGTAAAGGTTTACAAGATTTTCCACAGATGTCCCTCCCAAATGAAAATTGAACACAAATCATAGGCAACAATAGACTATTGTGGGAACATAGACAACTCCAGTACGATGATCGCACAACTGGTGCGGAAGAAAATATTGATTATTTGAATGATGGTCAACGACTCTGTTTCGAAGTTGTAATCTCTTCGGTGGTTGAAAATCAAGGGAGGACCTTTTTCTTAAATGGGGGTGTCGGTACGGATAAAACATTTTTATACAACATAATTGTAAGAAAATGTCGAACCCTTGGTCATATCGTGATTTGTGTCGCATCATCTAGAATTGCATCATTATTGTTGGTAGGCGGTCGAACTGCATATTCTACGTTTTGTCTACCATTGAATTTGTTGGAAGACACTACATGTTCCTTCACTAAATAGTCAATTCATGCGGAATTGTTTAGGGAAACAAAATTGATTATATGGGATGAGGTCCATGTACAACATCACCAATGCGTTGAGGTCATTGATCGTAGCCTTCAAGATATTCGTGATAACAACAACTTATTCGGTGGAATTACTGTTGTACTTGGTGGGGATTTTTGTCAAACTTTGTCTGTTGTACCGAAAGGATATCGTGAACAAATATTGGAGTCAGTTCTTCAAAAATCAACACTTTGGAATCAGATTCATATTTTGACTCTATTGGAAAACATGCGATTAAATCGAAATGATTCGGTAAATGTTGAATTCGCTAGATATTTGAACGAGGTATATAATATCAATTTTACACATCTACGGTTAAGCTTTAAATTAATTATCATTTTATTATTAACATTAATTTAATTTCAATCAACAGGTAGGAACCAATCCATATGAAATCATTGAACTACCTTCTACAATTCGAAATATAAAGGCCTAATTGAATTAATAAGAGAAGTGTATCCACAACTGCATAAAACTGGGACTTCTTTAGCAAAATCCTTAACTGAACGTACTATTCTATCTGCACGTAATGATGGCGTTAATAACATAAATGTTGAAGCATTGAAGAGATTCCTTGAAAATGTCATTAGTTATCTATCGATCGACAAAAACGTGGATGATGACAAATCGATACCCAGTTGAATATTTAAACTCTTTGAATCCTCCTGGTCTCCCCCCTTCAGACTTGCAATTAAAAATTGGTTGTCCCGTTATTTTGCTAATGAATCTTGCTCCGAAGGACGGTCTTTGCAATGGAACAAGACTGAGGATAGTTCGATGTGTACAACGTATTATTGAAGCTGAAATCTTAACCAGAGATAAAGCTGACAATTTGGTATTTATATCAAAAATTTCTCTTACCCCTTCTGCTTCTGAACTTACTGTTCCCATTACAAGACGACAATTTCCAATTAGGTTGACCTATGCAATGATTATAAATAAATCACAAGGACAATCTGTTAAATTTTTCGGTATTGATCTTCAAATACCAGTGTTTACTCATGGTCAATTATACGTTGCACTATCCCGATATACTACATTCAAAAGGATAACAATTCTCTTACAATCAAAAGAAGAAACTTCAACAAAAAATATAATTTATTCGGAAGTTCTTCTATAATTCTCTACAACAAGTATAATCTCTTAAATTTCCAATTATCAAAATCAATTTTTACTGTTATAACTCAAATTTTACTGCTATTTAATTCTATCTAACAAATGCTTTGAAATAGGTCCCCACTTATTTTCACACTCCACCTCCTCTGATTGTTTTTTATTTCGATTATGTAGAAGAATTTTTAAGTATAACTTATTTTTAAATAAATGTTCATAATTACATATAATTCAAATTTGATTGTTTTATAGTTTTTAAATAACACATGGTTTCAAAAGGTCCCTGCAATTCCAATTGACACTTTACCTGCAACTCCACCTCTATTTCTAGGTGTATCTCAAATTTGGCTCCACATATATATGTATATAATATTAGATGATGATATGTGAGAAGATTCAAGTTTTGTAGAGGAAGCGGTATGTTTTTATGATATTTTAATTAATCGAATATTATGCATAAAATATATAAGGTTAAGTGAATATGTTAATATCTTTTTTGTCTCACATGCAGGTGCAGATAATGGAAAATTTTATTGCAAGTCGCGTTTCCAAACCATTTATTGTTGTGAAGCAAGAGCTTCAAGAGGAAGATTAAGTTGTTATTGAAAACAATAAAATATTATTGTTACAATCTCATTTCTTTTGCTAAAAAATTGAATTTTTCATAATTGGTTTTCCTTTGTAATCAATGAATTATAATCAATTATTATTTCAATATTTTGTTTATTTCCGTACGATATCCAATGAAATATTTGATTTTGATTGATTTACATTAAATTCATCTTTTAAGTCTGATACATGATGTCACAAACGTAGCAACAAATAAAATGTGTTTTTTCTTTGATCTTTGGGTTTTGTTCTCTTTCGTTATATAGTTTACATTAATCCGACACCAATAAAATCATAAGCGGGCACAAAATCTAGTAATTAACAAAACATGAGTTAGTTTGAGTTGGCAAATTTGGTCCAATTAACATTCGCATAATTTGATTTTGATTGATTTACATTAAATTCATTTTAAGTGTGATACATGATGTCACAAACGTAGCAGCAAATAAAATGTGTTTTTTCTTTAATTTTTGTGTTTTGTTCTCTTTCGTTATATAGTTTATCCGACACCAATAAAATCATAAGCGGACACAAAATTAATCTAGTAATTAACAAAACATACAGTGTCTCAAACGTAACAGCAAATAAAATGTGTTTTTTCTTTAATTTTTGGTCCAAACATTCGCATAATTTGATTTTGATTGATTTACATTAAATTCATCTTTTAAGTCTAATACATGATGTCACAAACATAGAAGTAAATAAAATGTGTTTTTTCTTTAATTTTTGGGTTTTGTACTCTTTCATTATATAATTTACATTGATCTGACACCAATAAAATCATAAGCGGACATAAAATCTAGTAATTAACAAAACATAAGTTAGTTTGAGTTGGCAAATTTGGTCCAAACATTCGCGTTTCCAAACCATTTATTGTTGTGAAGCAAGAGTTTTAAGAAGAAGATTAAGTTGTTATTGAAAAGTTTTAAATCTCAATGTGGTCACCCTATTTTCGGCTAAAATTCATTAAGCTCACTATACTTTTTTTCCTCAATTTAATCACTCTACTTGGCTCCGAAAGTCAATAAGGTCACTAGAGTCATTTCCGTTAGTTAAGTTTGATGGAAATCTTGGAAAAGACAATAATATCGTTTACCTTTGAAAGGTGTTTGATAAATTCATGTCACACAATAAGAGATTATGTTTGAGAGGAGAAGGAGACCTTCAAAACCCCCAAATATAGTAAGGGAATTTTTTTATTTTCCTAACAAAATTAAACTTTCCATCCAAATATATGGATGGAGTGATGAACATGTTAATTATGTGAAAGTAGAATGATTAAATTGAGGAAAAAAAAGTAGAGTGAGCTTAATGAATTTTGGCCGAAAGTAAGGTGACCAAATTGAGATTTAAACCTATTGAAAACAATAAAATATTATATTGTTACAATCTCATTTCTTTTGCTAAAATTTGAATATTTCATAATTGGTTTTCCTTTGTAATTAATGAATTATAATCAATTATTATTTCAATATTTTGTTTATTTCCATGCGATATCCAATGAAATATTTGATTTTGATTGGTTTACATTAAATTCATCTTTTAAGTCTGATACATGATGTCACAAACGTAGCAGCAAATAAAATGTGTTTTTTCTTTAATTTTTGGGTTTTGTTCTCTTTCGTTATATAATTTACATTGATCCGACACCAATAAAATCATAAGCGGGCACAAAATCTACTAATTAACAAAACATAAGTTAGTTTGAGTTGGCAAATTTGATTCAAACATTCGCGTTTCCAAACCATTTATTGTTGTGAAGTAAAAGCTTCAAGAGGAAGATTAAGTTGTTATTGAAAACAATAAAATATTATTGTTACAATCTCATTTCTTTTGCTAAAAATTTGAATATTTCATAATTGGTTTTCCTTTGTAATTAATGAATTATAATCAATTATTATTTCAATATTTTGTTTATTTCCATGCGATATCCAATGAAATGTTTGATTTTGATTGATTTACATTAAATTCATCTTTTAAGTCTGATACATGATGTCACACACGTAGCAGAAAATAAAATGTGTTTTTTCTTTAATTTTTAGGTTTTGTTCTCTTTCGTTATATAGTTTATCCGACACCAATAAAATCATAAGCTGGCACACAATCTAGTAATTAACAAAACATACTATGTCACAAACGTAGCAGTAAATAAAATGTGTTTTTTCTTTAATTTTTGGTTTTTGTTCCCTTTCGTTATATAGTTTATCCGACACCAATAAAATCATAAGAGGGCACAAAATCTAGTAATTAACAAAACATAAGTTAGTTTGAGTTGGCAAATTTGGTCCAAACATTTTCATAATTTGCACACCACGCATGAGAGAGAGCATCTACTTAAATTCATCTTTTAAGTCTGATACATGATCTCACAAACGTAGCAGCAAATAAAATATGTTTTTTCTTTAATTTTTGGGTTTCGTTCTCTTTCGTTATATAATTCTTATTGTCTACTACAGTGCCTGTCCAAATTTATTTTGTCTGGTGTTGTAATAACATTGTATGGTTAGCAAAAATAATTGAATTATGAAAAAAGAATGTTCTCACTGGATATAAAGCAAAGATCATGTCTGGTGAATGAACAAGGAACCTGGTTTGTCAAATAACCCTTTCATAAAAAGGTTTTGGCTTGTGCGGTCGGCAAGCAGCCACTAAGATCATAAGAAAATAAGAACATGGATTCTGTATAGCTGCTTTAGAGATTTTCTCTGTATGAACAATAAGAAAATAGTTTTTACATTACCGCAGCCAGAATAAAAATTAGTCTCTCAGCTGATAAACAAAAGAGCCTGATCAAAGTAACGTCATCTGCCTTTTAGAATGTTATGCATAGGAGCTGGCATCAACCTGAAATCTAAAAGGTGAGGGGAAAAAGCAATGTTGGTGTGGGGGAGAAAAGAAGAGGAAGCATTTCTTTAGTGTGCATTCAACCTTTCACAATTGGCGCTGGATGAAGCAGCTGTTGTCTAGTCTAGATAGATTCTTGATTCCCTCACAAACTACACTAATCTAGAGCAAACTAGTATGGAAAGATAAGATTTGTCCAGTAAAAGAGTATGTAACTATGAGAAGGCAGCAAGTGATTGATGAGAACTGTGCAGAACTATCTAAGGCAACTATTTCAGGCTGACTTTTTCGAGTAGATATTGGCAAGAGCAATGACAGAGGATCCCCATTAAAAAAGGATCGTTCAAAACTGGTTTATCATTCATGACAGACTTTTTGAACCAGTCTTTGCAATAACAATCCGGCTTATGTATATAAATTATGAAAAGCTCTGTAACTTCTGTTAGACAAACACTTGAAAAAAACAGTTTAATTGGTCAAATATCAAACTTATCTTATTAAATCATTTGCTTTTGATCAAGTTTCTCACTCTGCAGTCTCCCAGTCTCTATTAGTAATTGTTGTTGCTTTTGGTCTTCTTTAAGTGTTGACTAATTTCATTTGGTCTAGTTTGTTGTTCGACCAAATGCTTACAAATACAGCCTTCCTCTTCATGGCATTAGCTCATGAATTTTTTTGAATAGAGGAATTAAGGGAGGAGTTGTTACTTGGTCTCCTGTAAATTATCATTGAAAGGACCAAAGAAAGTAGCAGGCTTCATCAATACTAGCTGTTAAGAACAACTTATAATTCCTAAATTTTGCGGTTCATAGTATACATGTTGCTGATGTGAGGCACATTATGTGCATACAAGTTCAGTTCATAGATAGTATACCTTGTGACATCCAAGGAAAATTATATGCTTCTTTTTCTAGTGGAAGTGCTGAATTTGTTGGCAACGAATTTGCTAAGTGTTAAATGGATGAATTCATCCTACCCATTCTAGTGATCTGATTTGGCACTTGTTTGGTTTCTTATTGATTTTTATGAACGATGAATTTTGTGCTACCTTAATGTTTGAAATAACTCCGTTCAAGTTAAATGTGACTCGACTTGGCATTATATATTTGTAAGTTGATGAATTTTTTTTCTACATTGTCTTTAGTGTAATGGATGATGATGAATTGGATTATTGTGTTAAAGTGATGAAAGAATTGGAAAAGCAAAATGGTGAGAACTCAAGTAATAACAGTGATGAAGATGGAGACAAGTGCAAGCTTTAAAATTTTGAAGGTCATGCCCGTTTTTTTTCAAAACACTAGTGCTGATTGTGGTTGCAACCATAACAATACACAACTTCATTTAACGTGAAGCATGCATTGATAATGCGATGTTTCGTTGCAGGCCCGGTTTTGGAAGGGTTCAAAGTGATCGACCGAACAGGGCCCCCAATGTAAGAGGGCCCAATTTTATATATGTGTAGGCTAGTTTTATAGATATACTATAAATAATGTAACAATAGTGAACAAATTGTCTTTTGACTTAATAGATTTGGTGATTGTATATGTGATGAGTGTAACCTTGAAGTCAAGGTTCAAGCCCCTTCATTGTCATTTTTGTAATTTTTTTTTTTGGTCTATGGTCAATTATTATTAGTATTATTTTATATGCATATTATATCATATACTTCCCCGATTTAGTTAAATAGTCCCTTATATTATTTTGATAGGTTTTACGTCAATAATCAACTTTTAAAAAATATGCTTATAATTTCACAATATTTCATCTTATCCTCCACTTGTATTGTAAATATAATTGTCGTAGTTAAGTTTTTTTTTTATTTTTTGTTATCAACTTCAAATCTACTTATATATGTTTTAATTACTCCGGAATCTAATGAATAAAAAGTTACTATATAAAGATAAATAATTTATATTCTGTTTTAGTAGAGTTATTCAACCTTAATTTTATTTTGTGTTCGCTAAATTTACTTATAAAAAAAGTTAGTTGTCTATCAAATTTTTTATCTGGGTTATAAAAAATAACATTTGATTGGGCATATAATATCAATATTTCAAGCAAAAAACAAATTTTATTGTTATGTTACTATCATTTTTAATTATTTCTTATGTTTATTTAATTCTTTACTTTGTTAGTTGATTGTTTTTTAACTTGAATTTATAGTACACAATACATGTTACAAAAAAAAATCCATCTAGAAGTCAAAACATAAATAAAAGAAAAAAATTGATTAACTATATTCTTTTTATTGTAAATTATTTCAACGAATGAAAAATAACAGTATTCAGTAATTATATTAATACTTATTTTCTTATAAGTTTGAGTATTATCCATTTTCAATACTTCAAATGATGAAAAGTCAAATAAATTGTTCGACTAAAATTCATATGTTTATATATTTTTTAAGGGCCCCTTATTTTCTTTTCGCTCTGGACCCCCAAAAATTCAGGATTGGCCCTATTTCGTTGCTATGAAAACCCAAAAAATTGTTCACACGATGATAGTGATGATGAGCTAGATATAAATCACAACTCAGTGGAAGAGCTTGAAGTCCCTAAATTAAGTAGCCCTAAGAAAATCGTATGATGAATGATTTTTGATAGTCTTTGTTGGAATCTATTTGTAATAATTCTTATTGGACTTGATTTGAGATACAACTATGAAGCTAATATGGATAACTATTGCTTTATATTGGTTGGAATTATTGAACAATTTAGACTTTATATATAGGTAATATGGATAACTATTTACTTTGTGTTATGTAACAAGTACTTCTATCTCTAGACTCGGGCCACCACATTGATAGCCACAGTCTGAGTCAGGGGCGATTTATGATTTATCTCTTATCTCTAGACTCTAGTTATGAATTAAACTGAGTGGATCCAGATCACAAGTGTGCATTTTGCTTATGAAAGAATTTCAAATTAAGGTACAAATATATAGTAAATGTGTTAAATCTGAGGCAAAGACGGACTGTCTGTAAATAAATCGAATTGCATTTGTATCGAGAATAATATTACATTATTAATTCATAGCAATGTTCTCTAAATTATCACACCTCAATTGAAATGATGTGCTCTATATCTTCTAAAACTAGAGTATGATCACCCAAAGGTATAAATTTTTTTCCAACCTCATCAACAATGCTCAGGTGTTTACACGGATCCACTAATATGCTTGTTTCTGTATGTCTGTACGAAACAGTATGCACACGATCAAACCCAATCAGTTGTTTTTCCGGAGCACCTTTGAAAAACCCCGGCACTCTCGAAAACAACATCACCACATGACTCCCGTCCATATCTCCATCATTAGTTACTGAAATCTGCACATAAAATCTCAACGAATCGCAAAATTTGACCTCTTCAGCATCAAGGTAATCAAAACCATCTCCTCTTTGCCGTAGTATGTTCTTCTTAGATTCACCTTCCACAGTTTCCAATATATTCAATTTCTTTGGTGCTGACAGGAACCTGTAAGTGTAATTTGTGTAACTCAGGCCATATCCAAATCCGTAAACTCTATCTCCGGTATAAAAACGATACGTCCTTCCAGGATAACCACGGGAAGAATCAGCTCGCATGTTCATGTCATTCATCGGTACACTTGTAAATGACTCTGGATACCAGGTCATTGGCAGCCTTCCACCAGGATTATGGTCTCCAAAAATGACTTCTGCAAGAGCTTTCCCTCCAGCTTCTCCTGGATAACCGACCCAAATTATGCTTGCTATTTGTGGATTCGCTTCGGCAAATGATACATCAAGTGGCCCACCACCCATAAGAACTACAACCACTTGTTTTTCACATATGGCAGCAATGCTGGTAATGAGGGCCATTTGATAACCCGGCAGAAGAAGACTAAACCTGTCGAGATCTTCAGTTTCTTGAGTCGAATCCAGTCCCACCACTATAATTACATTATCGGCTTTGCTAGCAATAGAAACCGCTTCCACAAATCCAGCATTTGAATTGCAAGGGACATCAAAACAGCCTGCCACATATGTGGTGCTCTTTATGTATTCCTGGAGGCCCTCGACTATGCTCTTTGGACTGCAAGGAGTTCCTAACAATTCAGGGGGGGGGGGGGAGACCATGCAACAATTGAAATATCAATATAAATAAAACTGGTGACTAACTAATCATAAGCTAGTGAATGGGAAAAGTTCAAACCTGTGTAACCCCCACCCATTTTGCTTGTATCGTTTGCCATCGGACCAATAATAGCTAATGATGAGATACCATTCTTTTTCAAAGGCAGGAATTTCTTGTCATTCTTCAGAAGTACAATGCCTTGTCTTGCTGCTTCGAGTGCCAATTTTTTGTGCTCTGAAGTGCATACATCTGAAGGTCCCAATTTCCCAAACTGCCCTCTTTTAGGGTTTCCATCATACAGTCCCAGACGGAGTTGAACAGAAAATAAATTGAGGAGAGCTTTGTCTATATCCCCTTCTTGAACCTTACCCTTGTCGATTGCAGATTGAGTATGTCGTAGCATGTAAGTTCCACAATTGATATCCGTTCCTGAAAAAGTCACAGCAGTAGATATTGAGAGCGTGTATGGGAATCACTTCAAGATTAAAAGACAAGGCGAAAGACAGAAAACAACCAGCTTTTAAAGCAATGGCCACTGCATCCTCGGGGGATTTTGTGTAATTTTGATACTCAAATATAGTGGCCACAGCATCACAGTCAGAGGTGATATATCTGTAATTATGAGATAGAGTGGATTGCTTATAAGTTCTTATGATCGATTTAAAAGGAGAAATGCTTATGAAATTAGTCGGAATATATTATCACCCTTTGAAGCCCCATTCATTTCGAGCTTTCTGCAAGAGTTCCTGTTGTGCGCATGCAGGAATCCCATTTACCGCATTGTATGAACACATTAAGCAGCTTGCTTTACCTTGTTGAATACAACTTCTAAATGGTGGTTGATATGTGTCCTGTAAATCCTGCTCCGTGACCTGAAAATATAGATATAACTCTCAACTTGAAAATCCCAGGATGACAGTCAATAAGTCCAATTAAACAGAATTCAGGTATTTAACCTATCTGCTTTTCTATTCATAACTAATCTGCAGTTCAACTAAATACTATCCTAGAACCCTACCGGCATTCTGTATCTGTTTTTGTTTCTTTCCCTTTTGGTTTAGAAAAATGAATGCACTCCCAGCTAGGTTATATCAATCAATCTTTTGTGGCCTGAAACAAATGACTCCATTCATTTGAATCATAATGGTCACAAAACTCATTCATTAGCGAACATTCATCGTTTATCTGTACACTAAAAATTGCCGATTTCACTACAAGCTGCTGCTACTACTATGGGGTAAAAGGATTCAACTAGACTTGAGAGGATGAATTTGCACTCCCAATTGGTTCTCCCTGCGGGATACAAATGGTATAAATTAATCCAGCTATCAAAATTTCTCTCTGAAATTGTGACTTTCAAGACTGAAAAACCAAGAAAATCAGCACCATATCCGCTTGTAAAATAAAGGCCACTCCACTAGTTGATCGGATTAAGGAAGTCAATTACAGTTCATAGATTCAAGTTGAATGTTAAGTGAAACTTGTGTAACAACAAAATTAAAGCTCAAATGTGGCATTCATCTTCAGACGGGAACGCAAGATGTTGATAAAGGTGTTGTTTCACTAGTAAGGGCATCACAATGGCGGATTTACATTCCTTGTAGGGGTGTCCATGGACACTCATTTTCATAATTTCTCTCTCTAAGAATTTTCTTACAATGGTTTGATTCTTCAACAATTCTTACATTCCCACTCTCATTCACTTTATTTACACTACTTTTTATTTTTATACTTTGCAAATAAATTAATTAATACGTATATGCAATATAAATAAATTATTTCGTTTATAATTTTTATTAATATATTGAATATTCAAATATGCAATATAAATAAATTAATTCGTTTATAATTTTTATTAATATATTGAATATTCAAATATGCAATATAAATAAATTATTTCGTTTACAATTTTTATTAATATATTGAATATTCAAATATGCAATATAAATAAATTATTTCGTTTATAATTTTTATTAATATATTGAATATTCAAATATGCAATATAAATAAATTATTTCAAAATTACAATTCAATTTTTTTTAAAAGCCATTAACAGACAATTTAAAAAATTTCAAAAAAAAGGAAAAAGCCTATCTCAATCTCAAATGGTTACATTTCCAAATTTTCAAAAAATCAAAAAAAGGGAAAAGCCATCGCAGACAGCCTGGCCCACGAAGCCAAAGGTCGTCACTCGCCAAATGCCTGCGTCTCGTGCACGCGCCCCTTCTTGAACCATTGGTGGCCTTCACGTGCAATCTGGGCGGCTCTCTCTCTCTCTTCCCTCCATGGATTATTAATTGGGAATTTTTGGGAGGAATTCCCAAATGAGAATTGTCCACAATGGTGAACAATTCTTAAACAATTTGGGAATTGTCTAAGAATTGCCCATTGTGGATGCTCTAAGTCATGCTAAAAGCTACTCACTCATTCCCTACATGTGTACATTTTAGACTTTTAGTAGCACGTATACATGGCCTTTACTATCCTCGCACAGTCCACCCTAGTAAACAGAAACTCGGACAATAAAAGATTAAAAAATGGTAATTTATGATTACTAACTAAATCTTCATCAACATTATAAGTAATCCCTCTGTGCCACACAAAACAAAGGCCGATTGTAACATTTCAAAATAACCTTGCTCGAATTGAAATTTAACATTGATCCACGAGTAATTACTTAAAGATGAGATCTGAAGGTGAGAGAAATATACCACAGCATTGAAGCTATATCTACTGTATTGCTTCCAATTCTCCAAATCGTAAGCTGTGAAATGCTTACAACAAGCAGACAACATCAAATCCCCCTCATCCCCATCATCATCACTTGCAGTTGCCAAAACCCTCCTCCTTTTCCGATCAATTCCATTAATATTTCCACCTTTACCATTCCCCCATTGAAACCCCCTCACATATTCAATCCCATAAGCCGCCGCCACCATCGGATCCTCACCAGGCGTCTCCTGGCCCCTCCCCCATCGTGGGTCCCTAAAGATGTTAAGATTGGGTGCCCAGAAAGTCAAACCGGCTTGACCCACATTATACATTGCACGCGCCTCCACAGCAGTAGCCGCAGCAATCGCATACCAAAGACTCCTGTTGAAAGCGGAGGCAGTTACAAGGACCTGTGGGAAGCTAGTGGCGGCGGGGATTGAGCCGTTGAAGTTGACACCGGGGCCGTTAGGGGCAATACCGTGAAGAGATTCGGACCACCATTCATAGGCGGGTAAGCCGAGCCGTGGGATTTGGGAGACATTGTCGGAAAGTTGTAGGATTTTCTCGGGAAGTGTGAGGAGACAGATTAGGGATTGAGCTCTGGTAGTTATAGGGAGCGAAGTGTTGCAGAAGGGGTAGGAGTTATGGTGTGGTGGCGCACATGGGAACTGAGATTGTGGGTTTCTTGGTTGGGAGTTTGAACGGTGGAGATTGATTAGGATGAGCAGGAAGAAGAACAAGAAGACTGAACTGTAATTGATAGACATAATAGAGGAGGGAGGAAGACTCATAGACTGAGACTCTGAGAGAGGGACTAGTTTTGGAGTGGTGAGGCAGTCACATCCGATAATTTTCCAATGATTGAGTGGGAACAAATTTGGAGGGAAGAGATGAGAACAGTAATCATGTGAAGATTATGATGTACTACTACTAATTATTATGGATTTCTTTTTTTCAGTATTTTAGTAAGGTTTTTTTAAAAAAAATTATGGGAGAAAAGTACAAGTTTTTCTAGGTAGAGTACAGCATTATGATGCGGATTTTGAAGGAATAAAAACTAAAATGAGACGACAGCGGACGGCTGGTTGGCGTTTGTGGCGGCAGTTTCCTAGTTGTGAATTGTGATGTAGTGTTTCGGTTATGTTTGTTGGCATTGGCGACTTGGCGCTATCGTTGCTCAGCTAAACAGAAGGTAGTTACAAGAAAAAGTTGCGGTTTGGATCTATTTTTTAAAGTTTTAATAATTCGTTTCAGTATCATGTTTTTCTTTAATCATTAAATAATTTTTTTTTAGATAAAATGACTGCGATACCCTTAATAAGTATGAGACGCATATAACAGATGACAAACTGTTGAATTCTATATCGCGATTCCAAAACTATGAGGACCATAATATATCTTTTATTGTCAGCTATTGATATTCTATATCGCGGTATAACAATACTTTAACCGCGGTGCAAAAGTATGGGGACCGCGATATTTGGTTTTTGATATTCTGTACCGCGGTGCAACATTAAGTGAACCACGGTGTATAAATAAACATAATATCAACAACCATATTAAAAGAAATAAACTACTCAGCACGTATATGAACAACCAAAAATTAATGACAACAACTCTTCTTCTTCTTTATTTCGTCTTTAAATATCTAACGTCATTTCTTCTCAAGTTTATCTATTTTTATTTCATCTCACTCTATATGATTTATTTAAAATTCCAGTTGTTTATCATCAAGTTTCTTTTTAAACTTTATGATTCTTGAATGCATACTAATTTTAGATAATAATTATAAAAAAAAACATCACATTCTTCCTTCATCTTTATAAACTTGATAATAAAACTTGAGAAGCAACTTGATGATAAACAACCACTTGGAACTGATTTATGACGATTTCTCACAATAAAGATTTATTTAGGGCATGTCCAGACTTCGATCTCTCCATGTAATCTTTTATCTGGGGCACGCTCAGACTTCATAAATTTTCGATGTATTGTAATTTATTTTAATACATATTACAAAAATTAAAAGTAAAACATATATTTTGGGTTCACAAATGTATTTTGTATCGCGGTTTATCAGTGTTAACATTCATGATTTTTGATACAAAAATTAAAGTATAACATGCATTGTATATCGCGGTTCACTTGTTTTCGTATCACATTTTATTTGTTTTTGTATCGTTGTGCAGAACTATGAGGACCGCGATATCTATTTTAATACCGACTATTGATATTCTATATCGCGGTGTATGCTTATGTGAACCGCGATACATCCTTTTGTTATTTCGTAACGCGTCTCTTGCTCATTAAGGGAATCACAGTCTTTTTGCCCACAAAAATGACCTTTTCCGATTAAAAAAATGGGACTAAAGCGAATTAAAACTTCAAAAAGTGGATCGACCTGAATTTTGCCCTAGTTACAAAGAAGTGGTAATGGGCTTCAAGAACATTGCGGCACATTTGCCTAATACTAAGTACTAACTTAGATAAATTGTCGATCGATACCTTTTTAGAGATTTATAATCGTTTCAATATCTTTTTTTTATTATGAATTAAATAATAATTTGGTCCCTGAACATGTCGAAACACAATGTTTTGATCTCCGGACAAAAAAACAATAGAAGTTGGTCCCTGGACATGTCTTTTTGGACCAATTTCGTTAACGTTAGTTTTACCGTCTGTTTTTTTTAATTGACGAGAATGTCCCTTCTTCATTTCCTGACATTACAGAACAGGAGACCATGATCTACATCTCTCTCTCTCTCTCTCCAGTTGCCTTCCCCCAATATCAAAAACCCAATTATGGAAGGTCCCGACAGTCATCGCCTTCGCCCATCACGCCCAGCGCCATCTCCCTCAACCCAAACAATCCAGTCGACCTCTTTCTTCTTCTCCGTTCATCGCCATCACCATTTACCCGCATCTACATCCATCTATCATCTCTCTCTCTCTCTCTCTAGTTGCCTTCCCCCATATCGAAGACCTGATTATGGAAGGTCTCATCAACCGCCATCTTCGCCGCCCCAAACCCACAGCGACCTTCAATCTCCCCTCCCTCAACCGATCTAGCAAGCTCCTCATTGCGAGCCCCTAGCAGCCCAGCCGGTCCCTTCATCTTCGCCGTTACAGATTACATATTCATCTCGGCGGACTTCTCCTTCTCTCGGTCTCTCACCGGCTCCGGCTCCCGATTCGCCGTCACAGTCGCCACTCTGATTTCTCTCCCTGTTTTAGTTGGAACGCCATCTCTCTCTCACTCTCTCAAGCTCCAAATTCAGAGGACTCCTTCTTTATAGCCACCGGCCTTCTTCCCGCTCAAACCCAAGTCCAGATCTGGCGTTAATAGCAAATCTGGAAGTTATTGGCTCTCCTCCGCCCAGCCACCATCCTCAATCGTCGGCGAATTAGAATCAATCGAAGGGCTCCGATGGTCGTGGAATTCATGACCGGTGTCAAATGTCAAAGCTGGGTTTACAGAGTTCAAGTTTGGGTCGAAATTGGGGAAATGGGTTCGACAATGAGAGTATTATGAGCTGTTTTAGGTTTCATTGATGGTTAAGTTGATTTCGGAAAGGGGGACTCGGGATCAATTTATTGTTTTCGTAGTGAATTTAGTACTTGGATTGGATTATTAGGTTTGAGTTGGTTTGAGTACGACTTCTGGATTCAAATTGACTTGGTTGTGTTTTGGAAAGAGGTTCCAGTTCCACAACATGCTTATTGTTGTGGAATGCAGTTTACGAGAAGGAAATTGCTTAACTTTATGTAGTTTGCTCTAATCTCTTCTCATTCTTTTCCAAGTGGAGATAAAACGGTAATGCTCACAATGTAGACATAAGGAAATTGGGAAAAGGAAAGAAGAGACAAAATTGTCAGACCATGGTTGAAGATGGTTAAATTTAAAAATTGACAACTAACCCCTTCTATTTTGCTCTTCTTAAAAAGTCAGCCATAAAATTTTTTTAGTAAGGGTAATTTAGTCATATTGTATAAAAACAGACTGCAAAACTAACGTTAACGGTGGGAGGGGGTAAATTGGTCCAAAAAGACATGTCCAGGGACCAACTTCTATTGTTTTTTTGTCCGGGGACCAAAACATTGTTTTTCGACATGTCCAGGGACCAAACATTATATTAATCCTTTTATTATTGTATAAGTTTACTTTCATTATTTTCTTCATAAAATGTTCATCACGACGCAGCAAATGGACTCGTTCTATAAAGCAATTGATATCTATATCCTCGTCCTGTCAAAATCACACCTATTATCTTCTTCCTAAAATTTCTCGATTATTTTTTCTTAAATTTCTCCAGTGAATCTCTATTTTCATTCCAAATATCTCGACTTCAGCATGCAATTTATTCTTTCTTCCTAAAATTTCTCCCGTGAATCTTAGTTTCTATTCCAAGCTAGTAGCGAAGAAAGTTGATTTTCCTAGATATACGGGAGTGATCAATTGCCGACAGTCAATGTTGTTTAACTTTGGAGATACATGTGAAGAAACAAAGTGAGTGAAAAATCAAAGTTAAATTGATATATCTTAATGCACAGACTCATGCATCCTCATACATGAGTTTGAATTATGTTTCCATTGCGATGCATGATTTTTGAATTTTGATGCATGAAACATCTTCCCAATAATTTCGAAGCAAAAATTGGATTATCGATCCACACATTGGAACTGCGATGTACACATCACTCATCTCAGTTAAGAATGCGGTGAATGCCCAGCAATTTCGTCCTAAAACATCTCCTGTAAATCTTCCCGAAAAATTCTTCCTAAAATTTCTTTGGTGAATCTTCATTTCTTCATAAAATTTCTTTGGTGAATTTATTTTCCTAAAATTTGGCGAAGACTTGGAGAAAATGGTATTAATGATATTTTATATAAGAAGGATTCCATTGACTAGACTCACCATGTGTTGGTGGTTGAGTTGTGAGAGAGTTGAGTTTCGTCTAACAAATTAAGATCCGTGAGACGATCTCATAGAAGACATACTCCTAAAATTTATCTAGTGAATCTCTGTTTCCATTCCAATAGCTTGTAAAGTTGATTATCGTGGATATATGTGGGTGATCAATTGCCGGAAGTCATGACTATCTAACTTGGGAGATATAAGTGAAGAAATAGAGTGAGAGAAAAATCAAAGCCAAACTGATGCATCTCGATGTATGATTTTAAATTATGTTTCCATCGCAATGCATGATTTTTGAATTGCGACACATGAAACATCTTATAAATAATCTTAATGCAAATTTGGAATAACGATACACACATTGGAATAGCGATGCATCGAATTTGAATTACAATGCAGCGCCCCCTAATCTAATTTTAATAAGGGTATACTCGTCCTCTTGCCCTAAAAAAATATGAGGATCTCAGCGGTTGAACATATCACTAAAGGGACTGGCTTGATCATAACCCTACTACTACCTTTCCTAACTTCCTAATTCCTAGGGTGAAATTTAGCCTCGTTCCTTTTCAAAAATGGGGTGAAATTCGGGTCAGTCCTTTTTTTCAAAGTTTTCAACCTCTCAAGTCCTCTATCTTTTTTAACCATAAAAAGACACTTTTGGAGTGAAAAGACTACAATACCTTAATGAACCGAACATGCGCACGCAAAAGTATCAGTTCATCCATCAATTTTGTATCGTGATGCACAAATCTAATCCAATTTGTGCATCGCCAATTCAATTTGTGCATCGCCAATTCAATTTGTGCATCGAGATTTTCTCCATCATCGATAGCGTCGCGGTGCACAAAATTGAAACCAATTAAGGTAGTAATTTGTAAACTAATAATTATGTTTTTAGTCAAAGTTTCCTTTATTTTCATTGATACTGTAATCAAGGTATGACTCATTTATATATTCATGGATTGATTTCCGTAAATATGTAGTCAAAGTTTCCTTATTTGCTTGATATTATAATTTAGGTAGGAATCAAATAGATTGAATATAGATTGATTGATTGATTGATTTTCGCAAAATGTAGTCAAAGTTTTCTTATTTTATTTGATATTGTAATTAATTAAGGTAGGAATCTAATAGATTAAATATAAATTGATTGATTGATGACCATAAATATGCACAAATTGATGTGTCGCTATAAATAAATTGGTATATCCAATGCACAAATTGATTTATTTTCGTGCATATGCACATATTGATGCATCACAATAAACAAATTGGTGGATCGCGATGCACAAATTGATTCTTAGCGCGTGTCCTCTACATTTCTGGTAAAGTCGTCTTTTCGCCCCCGAAAGTGCATTTTTCTAGATAAAATAACAAACTTTTGGGACTAAAGTAGTTAAAAACTTAAAAAAGGGACCACCTCGTAATTTTCTCTGAAAATTTTCAACTATTTCAGTCCACCATTTTTTAATCGTAAAAATGTAGTTTTGGTGTGATATGACGTGTATACCATTAATGAATCACACATGAGTGCGGTAATCATCAGTTCCTGCAAAGCGATGCATGATTTTCATATATGATAATGTGCATTGTGTTTCATGATTTGTGCGTCACGATTTATGATTTTGAATTGCAATAAACGATTCCAAATTGTGTAACTGTCATTTCTAATTTATAGCGGTGGAACGGATTCCAAATCGATGCATCGCGATTCAAACTGGTTTATTTCATTTTCATATCGATGCATGAGGACTCTTAATTGATGCATCACGAATTCAAATTGATGCATCACATATAAAACTTGATGCATTGTGATTGAAACGGGTTTCATCTGCATCACTTCCGCCTTCTTTTTCCTCCTCCTCCGCCTTCTTCCCTTATGAAAAATTGTTTACCTTTCGAAAGCGCAGCCCTCGAACCCCTACAAGAGGGCGTTGCCCCCCGCATCCTGTTACGTTGCCGCAATAATTGTGATTTTCGAACAATTTAAGAAAAATATGTTGGAGTCATGGAAGAAACGCTGAGCTGTGGAAGGGGATGAACCGGACATTTTAGATAGAATTTATCAAAAAGACCTTTTCTAATTGAAAAAAAAAATCGAGGGACTGCAGCGGTTAAAAAGTGGGTAAAAGGTATCGGCAAACAATTTTGGGCAAATTTCAAGTGAGTACAATTTTAGAAACATGTTTTCATTTAGGTCCATCAATTTTTTGGAGATTTCATATAACTACAAATTGATTGCCAAATGACAAAAATGTCATTAATTAAGACAAAACTCATTCGGACTGTCAAGGCCAAAAAATTCAAAAAATGTTAATGTCAAGGCTAGGTATCAGGACTGTTTTCACCGTTTTTTCAAGACCATAAAAATTCAAAAATGCTGATGCTAAAGCTAGGCATCAGGACTGTTTTTACTGTTTTTTCAAGACAAAAAAATCAAAAAAACGTTGATGTCAAGGCTAGGGATCAAGATTGTTTTCACAGATTTTTCAAGACAAAAAATTCAAAAATGTTGATGCCAAGACTAGGCATCAGGACTGTTTTCACAATTTTTTCAAAACCAAAAAAATTCAAAAATGCTGATGCCAAGGTTTTTCACAGTTTTTTCAAGACAAAAAAAAATCAAAAAATACTAATGCCAAGGCTAGGCATAAGGATTGTTTTCATAGTTTTTTCAAGACAAAAAAAATCAAAAATGCTAATGCCAAGGCTAGGCATCATGACTATTTTCACAGTTTTTTCAAGACCAAAAAAAATTCAAAAATGCTAATCCCAATGCTAGGCATCAGGATTGCTATCACAGTTTTTTTCAAGACCAAAAAAATCAAAAAATGTTGATGTGATGCCACCAGTTGAATCAGAGTTGAGAAGCCATGCCACCCGTTGTTGTTTGGGCTTTTCAATGCCAACAAGGTCTGCTTCCCATTGAACAACATTAAGTATCCTCGCGGCGGCTTCACAATTGAGTGCTTTTGAAGAAGAGTCAAGACTCTGGCGTTTGATGCAACGATCTACTTTTGCGCAACAGGACCCCAAGTTTTCTCAAAGTTACTCGCAATAGGCGCCACCTTCTCATCAGGAACCAAGATATAGTGGTCTCATGGGAGACGGGTGTTCTTCCCATGATGATTTCTATGGTGGTGTAACTTCGAGGCTTGTGGATCAACAACAGTCCTATAATCCATCTTCGTTTACACAGTACTCACAACAGCCAAAATATGCTGCTAATGGGCACATATCAAATGGCTATCAGCTACGGTTAGATGAGGATGGCCAAAATAGAAGTGAAGTGGGCATATCAGAACTTCAGAGAAATTAGAGATTAGGGTACAACAACAAGTTCTATCATGTGTACAATGAATATATGTTTCTGTAAGTCCAGTAGGCAACAATTAAGGCTAGAGGGGGTGAATAGCCTTTAAAACTTTTGAGGGTTGATTTGTAAAACTTGTAAAGTTGGCAGCGGAAAACTGGTTTTGTCAGTCAGCTGAACTTGGTCAGCTAGCTGATACTTTAAAAATGCCTTTATCTGTTGAAAGTTGGTCAGCTAGCTGACACAACGGTTTTCGAAAGAGGTTGGCTTTTAAAGTAGATCACTGAATGTGAAGAAGAAACTGAAATACAATTTACTAGAACAGATAAGTAAACAATTATGTTAGAACTGGCTGACACTTAATCAGTTGAAAACTTCTTAAGTGTAAGGTCAGTTTGCAAGAGTATAAATAATGGCTGACAAATCAGTTGAAGTAGTTCACAGATAAAACTGCTACGTCCACTACCAAGTTGGTCAGACTTGGATTTTTGAAGTGCACTAATTTTATTAAAAATCTATTTGATCTCTAATGGATCAGTGTACAACAAAAGACCAGTGTATATGGAGAATGATTGGGAAACAATCAAACTCGTGAGACAAACTTACTGATTTCAAAAGATGTGAAAAGGGACCACTCAGTGTTTGCCTAAACAATAACAAGAGAGAATTATACAAGAAATATTATCTAGCTATGGTTTATAAGAAGACTAAAACGCAGAGAATTTCTTGAAAGTATGAGGCTTCAGACTTCTATGTCTTCAAAAATGCTTCCAGTGGGTATTTATAGATGATCTTCAAGAATAACCCGTTAGGAACACATTTTGAATTTGAAAATGTGTTTGGCAGAGTAACATATCTTTTCAAGATCACAAAAGATCCTGGAAAAGAATTTCTAACAGAATATCTACCAAAAACATAAAATGGGAAAGTGTCAGTACAAGTATTAGTTCAAACAAATAAGGAAAGCAAGCTGGCAATTCAGACAATATGATCAGTAGAACAAGTGACTGACAAACAATTTCAAGCTGATCAAAATATTTTTAAGCTTTTGGTTGACAATCAAGTGCAATGATTTTAAGAAAATTTAATTTTATGCAAGATTCAACAATCTCCTCCTATTTGCTTGAAAGCAAAAAGCCAAAAGTGATTAAGTTCCTGCAAAAAGGATGTTAGCAAGCAGATGATATATGAAGGAAAGTAGCTGAAAATTAGAAGTAGGTAATTGTAAGCTACAAGTAAAACATGAGTTCTAAAAAGTTTAAAGTTTTGTGAGAGTGAGAGATTCAATTTGTTGATGTAGATCCTTCAGTTGGCTTTTCCACTTGAGCTGCAACTGATGGACCGACTTCATGTCTTGTCTCGGTTCGGCTTGTTGTCGGCTTGACTTGTTCCTTGAGCTGCTTGTGGTTCAGCTTCTTTTGCTTGTTCACCTTCAGCTTCATGTTCAGCTTGCAGTCCAGCTTCAGTTTCATTTTCCTTGTCAGCTTCAGTCACTGGCTGATCAGGCATAAGTTTCAATCTTTGCCTAAGGATTATGATATCAGCCAGATAAGTATCAGCCCTTGCTTTCTGCTTCTTCTCCTCCTGAATGGTTTGAAGCAGTGTAGCTTCAGCATTGAAAGCCTTGTTGGACCATTCTTGTTGATAAAGCAATATGGTCCTCCAGTCATCCATATGAGCTTCTCGAGGAGCACCAGCAGCAATGGCAGCTTGCACCTCAGTTGTGATGATCTGGGTAAGGTTGGGAAGCAGAGAGGCTACTTGCTGTTGAAGGGTGGCAAGCTGGTTGGTGTGATGAGTAAAGGCTGACTTCATCTGAAGATGATGAATATAGAGGAGGTCTAGCTTGGTTGACAAAGAGAGAGATCCTGGTGGAGTAGGTTTTGGAGCAGGTGGCTGAGAGGTTCCAGGATCACCGGAAAAGAGCTGAAAGGTATGAATGTCAGCATCCTCAGGGTCTGGAGGAAAGAAGACATCCATAGGGTAGGCTGGGATTTGTGCTTCATGTTTAGGTACAGGTGCAGGGACAGGTTCAGGGGGACGCATTTCTTCAGGGAAGATAATCTTGGTGCCTGTGGGGTGAAGCAGAGCTTTGGAGATGATATGTCTTTGTTTTCTGGATTTTCTACTGGCTAGTTGTGAAGGACTGAGAAGGGACTCATCTTCAGAAGTGGAGTGAGAAGAATCAGATGAGGAATCAACAGAGGATTGATCCATTGATTTTTCTGAAGAAAGATGATCAGAGGCATGTGCTGAAGAAGGAGTAGAAAGGGTAGGTTTGTGAACAGTGTGAGGGCTGACAGATAGAGGTAGAGAAGTATGAAGAGAGAGATCAGGCATGACAAACAAAGGGGAGGCCTGGTCTGGATGAGAAGGTATGTCAGTTTCAAGAGGAGTAGGAGAAGCAGCTACAGTGTCAGCTGAAGAGAGAATTATTGTAGCTGGAGGAATAGAGGCAGCTGACACAGGGAGGATGGGTGGAGGAACAGCATCAGTCAAGGGGGCAATAGGAATAAGAGGAGTGACTGACACAACTGGAATTGAAGTGAGTATTGTGGACACAGCTAGGGCAGATACTGGAGTGACTGACATAGGAACGGCTGGTACTGGGACTAATGTAGAAAGAGGGACAGTGGTTGGAAGAATTGATGTTGAGGCGGCAACTGTTGGAGTAAGGGAGGGTAGTGAGATGGGTTGTAGAGTACATGTAAATTTGGGAACAAGTTCAACTGAGGTAGATACTGGTAAATCTGTGGATGAGGCAACAAAGGGGATTGAAGAGGGAATCACATGGGGAATAGTAGGAATGGATTTAGTGATTAAAGGAGCAGGATTGTTTGTAAAGGCATCAGGAAAGGCAGTGTCCAAAGAAGCTCCTCCTGGCATGAAGGCCATCTGTCTGTGTAACTCTATGTAGGCTTGGTTGGATGAGTTTATTGCATCTTGCACATATTTATTGGCAGCCCTTTGAATTCTAGCTAGCTTGGCTGGCTCTACTGAAGGTTGTTTCCAATCTTGGTTAGTTTCTTCATCTTCAGGCAAGGCAAGTCTGCCTACAAGAAATGGATCATTGTGGGGAAGGGCTGGCAGTTCATGCACTTTGTCATAAATGGTCCAAGCCAAAAAAACAAGTTCATCCTGAACAAACCTATCATTGGAAAGGTAGAATTTATTCCAAACCAATGGAAGTGGGTCAACATATTTTCCATAATTTGCCACAAGGTCTTCTTGGCTCAAATTTGGTGTAACAGAATACAATACATAATGTCTTCTTTTAAGGTTGTGGTCGATGTACTTGATGGGGTTGACATGGGGTTTCTCATTTTTCTTCTCTTCATGAAAAGAGAGAAGAAACTGTACAAAGTAGGGGAGATGGTCTATTGGGAATACCCAATTTGGAGGAATGGGCACAGGGTTAGTCTGGTAGTAGGAATGTCCTGGATGGAAGGTTGGATTTCTGATAGGAGGAAAAAAATTAATTGGGGCAGTGTTTGGAGACCTAGGATTTGAGGGGGAGAGACTGGTACAGGATCAGTTATAGGAGCATCAAGAGTTTGGGAAAAAGGAACAAAATTACCTGGATTAAGCTCAGGGTTTCTTTTATGCCTTTTGGATGTAAGATCAGCTGTTAAGGCTAGTCGCCTTCTTCTGGTTTGCCTTGGTTCAGGATTTTGAGTGAAATCAGCTGCTTGGACATCAATTGGCTGACCAACATTGGCTGGCTGACCACTATCAGCTTGCTGACCAACTTCAGCCTGCGGAGCCAGGTCAGCTACTTGGCCATGTACTTCTGGCTGGCCAGTCGTAGCTTGTCGACCAATTTTAGCTGGCTGACTTGAAGATCTGGCGGTAAGAGCTGGTGTCCTTGTTCTCCTAGGTCTACGACCTGTTTGAGCTGAAGGGATTTCATGGCCAAACCGACTTGAAGCATTTGCTTGCTTGATGTTTGCTGCCGCATATTTCTTGATTCTAACAGGCTCTAAGTCTCCGATGGTCAGAAGTAGGTGTTGGAGAGCAGGAAGAGATCGAAGGAAATGGTTGATGATGAGATGGTAAGTAAGCCGAGGTTTCCCTGCTTCCATGTTGTCCTTGTACTTGGTTATGTTTGCCTTTACACATTCAACCAGTACTACACACCAGTTTACTTCAAAATTTTCAACAATTGCTACCATCAGGAAAAGTTGAGACTCAATAATCTTATCATGTCCTCCTGACTTGATAATAAGGCACTTTGTTGATTCTTATGTTAGATTTATATCTGTTCAGTTCATTACCCTAGTTTTATACTTCAGTGGCTAATCTGACTGTGTATCGATTAGCGTGGCAACTGTGTATAGAACTTTGCCAAGTATAGTTTTTAATAGGACTTTACAGGTTCAGCAGAAGACCTCTTCACAAGCTTCACCAGAAGACCTGCTCAAAGTTTACAAACGGCAGACCTTGTGTCCACCTGGTCATTCATGACGTACGTGTCCTATCCAGCAATGATTAAAATGGATCAGTTTAAATTTATCTCATCTCTATTTGAATTTAAACTGAGACATTCCCTGACACATCAAAGCCCGCCGAAAGCAGCTTTCCGAAAAGCAGGAAGACTTTCGCCCGAATGAAAGCGAAAAAGCGGTATCACCTACGCTAACAACTCTCAGATCTGACACCTAGATTGCCCAACTTTTAGATGATCTCAGAAATCATTCCTGCTCTAGATATCTGTGAAGACGAAATTCCTGACTGACAGCCCCATGCATTTAATGCATTCAACCTAACAGAGCTGTAATAGTCTTCGTCTTCTCCAACGGATCTTTGAAGTGCACCTGCTATAAATGCTGCCATTAAAGACTGGAAAAACAACTTAGTACAGAAATCAAACACTTGAAGAATTGCTCTGAAACTCTACAACTCCAAGTCTTACAACTCAGTGCATTCAAGAGATCCTCAACAGATCTAGAAGTCCTCGTCAACAACAAGAAGCCGTGCATCAACATTTATTTCTTTACTTCTTGTTGTTATTCATTCATTAACTATACTTCTGCACGAATTAAATATCTTGTTTATACAGATATTTAATTCCATAGACCCCAAACACAAGTCAATATTTTGTACACGATCCATTAGGAATATTCTTTGTAATAGATCTAGTGGAAAACATAGTGTACTATTTAAATCCAAGGTTGACTGCCTTGGTGGTGGACGTAACACTCTTTATAGTGTGAACCATCCCAAATTACTTGTGTTATTTCCTTACTGTTTGTCTACTGTTTAAACTATTTATTACTTTAATCATCTTTATCCTTTCTACAGCAGAACTTAAGTAAACTGTTAAAGGTCTACCGGTAGTCCTTATCGGCAGACTTGAAACAGCTACTTTGAAAGTCTTCCGCTACTTCAATCTTTTCCATAGATTGTAAGTATCTTTCAAAGAACTTAAACAAAAGTTTTTAAGTGTACAATAAGCTATTCAACCCCCCTTCTAGCTTATTATTGTGCCCGTTGGGACCCACAATTGGTATCAGAGCCTTACTATTTGAAAACAAGTTTTTTCGAGATTAAACTCTTGAGAGATACGATCAAATGGCACAAACACACTACATGCTGCCTACATCTAATGCTAACCACGTCCCAATATTGGACGAAGGTCATTTCGATGTATGGAAGGATAAGGTAATGCGATTTATGAACTCTATTGACAACAGATTATGGAAATGCGTTACTGCAGGTCAACATGTACCAATGAAGCCCAATCTTCTAGCCTCCATCGCTGGGAATCCTGCAGAAGTACCTAAAGAAGAATCTGAATGGACAGAGGATGATAGAAAACTGGTAGAGCTTGACAGAAAAGCAATCAATATCATTACTAGCTTTCTAGACACAAGCACATACCAGCAAGTGATTCGATGTACAACTGCAAAAGAGATGTGGGAAGCTCTTGTGGAATACTTGGAAGGAGACCAAGACACAAGAGATAACAGAAAGTACACATACATCCAGCAGTTTGATTCTTTCAAAAAGGATCCAAAGGAAACCTTGAGACAAGCATACGATCGCTTCAGTGAGGTAATTAATAGTTGCTTTTCTCTTGGTAAAACTTATGACAAAAAGGAAATGAACATGAGGTTTCTAGGCTCTCTAGGTAGCTTATGGCATGTTAAGACCACGGATATGAAAGAATCCAAAAACTTAAACGAGATGACTCTCCGTAGTCTCTACGCAAGTTTGAAGGTTTATGAGCTTGAAGTAAATCAAGCTCTAGAGCAAGACAAACAGTTCAGAACTGTGTCCTTGCCAGCCATGGTCCAAGAAGAAACCACTGTTGAAAACAAACCTTCCACTTCCTCCTGTGAAAATGATTTTCTATCAGATGAACAATTTGCTATGTTTGTAAAACGTTTTCAAAAATTTGCAAAATATGGAAGGAAGAACACACACCAACAACCTTTTAGAAAGACTGGTGAAAGCTCATCTAAAGAAGAGCTTGTGTGTTACAATTGTAGAAAACCTGGTCATTTTGCCTCCAAATGTCCAAAGCCAAAATTTGAAGCATACTGAAAACCTACTTATAGAAAATTTCAAAAACAAAAGGGTATGTTGGCTGAAGACTTAGAAGACAAACAGGTTGCTACATGGTTTGAGACTGATTCAGAAGAGGAAGAGGATGATTGTGAGCAAGCTAACATATGCTTAATACCTCATGATTCAGGTCTTACCTATGACTTTGAAAATGAAGTCGAAGTTTCACCTAGTCCCTTGGATAAAAGTGAAACCAACAGTGACAGCTTCAGTAAGGAAGAACTTCTCAAGGATAATCAAGATATGCTTGAAGAATTTAATTCCTTTAGAGTAGCCTATGTTAAACTTGCAAAGAACTATGAGAAACTTACTGCTGAGAAATCTATGATGGCAACTGAGATTCAAACTCTCAATAGCTGTCAACAAGAAAGTATCAAGCTGAAGGAAGAAAACAAATTCCTTTGTGAAAAAATTGAATGTCTTACTGAGCACATCAAAGGACTTGACCTAGAGAAAATTGCCTTGCAAAGACAATTGACTCCTGGAACGACTCAAGGATGCCTTGAAGAAATCCTTTCAAGCCAAAAATCTAGTAATGATAAAGCGGCATAGGATATTCGGATGTGCCCTTACGACATTCTCTTGATCCGAGAGAAAGGTGAATCCTCCGAGGCGCTAATGATATATCTTTCTCTAAACAGACATTCGGAAATATAGGGAAACAAGGCCTTGGCTATTCAAGTGTTCCTTATGTTTACCCCAAAGTTCAGAAAGGAAAAGCCAAGATGACTGATTCAAATGAGAAACACGAAAAGGTAGCGGTAGAAAGAAAGTAAAGTCTGCAACAACTCTGCTAAGGCAAAGTCTGGCTGGCGGTAGACCTACTAAACCTCTACCAGGTAACTATCAAGTTTGTCTATGAAACAGCAAGGCTCCTATACTGTTGAAAGTAAACTTAAAGGTATTCTTCCTAATCCTCCTAAAAGGTTAATCAACAGACAAGCTAAAGCTAAGTCTGGTGATAACCTGTATAGGAAGATTCAAAAGAAACCAATTAAGTCTACCGTCAACAAGCAAGCTGAACCAAGAATGGATGTCAAGAAAAAGGATGATCATAATCACTCTTCAGCTAAAGCCACTAACAGTTCTCTATGGAATTTCCATTTATGTCATTCTTGCAATTGCCTAGGCCATCTGGCCCCAGAATGCCTGCTAAGGTTCACTCCAAGATCTGAGAGACCTAGTTCTCTCAAGGTCAGGCAGGTATGGGTTCCAAAAGGTTGCTAATCCTTAGGACCCAAAAGAAAATAAAGGGGACCTTGTTGCTTTAATTCTTTTTCAGGATTGCTTCATGGCTATAGAATCAAGAAAACAAAGACATCTGGTACCTAGACAGTGGTTGCTCAAGACACATGACAGGAAACAGAAGTCTTCTTACAGATATAGCTGAAGCCAAAGGACCCACTGTTATTTTCGGAGACAATGCAAGAGGAAAAACAATTGGATATGGCTCAATCACTAGAGGGAGTCTCTCCATCAACAAAGTTTCTCTAGTGAGTGGCTTAAAGCACAACCTTCTGAGCATATCCCAATTCTGTGACAAAGGACTACTATGCCAATTCAACTCCAACCAGTGCCTCATCAAAGACAGTGAATCCTGCTCTACAATACTGACCGGCAATAGACAAGGAAACGTCTATGTCGTGGACTTAAATCTTCTAGGGAGATTCTCAAGCCTTTGCCTAGTAGCTAACAACGTTCGTGACAACAGTTGGCTATGGCACAAGCGTCTCAGTCACCTCAACTTCAAGCACCTCTCCAAGCTCTCAAAAGATGGGCTTGTCAAAGGTCTACCTACGGTGTCTGCCGACCATGACAGAAGTTGTAAAGCTTGTCAACTAGGAAAACTTTCCAAGTCTTCCTTCAAAAGAAAGTCTGTCTTGTCAACAAACAGACCTCTTCAACTTCTGCATATGGATCTCTTTGGACCAATCACTACAGTCAGTATTTCTGGAGACAAGTATACACTTGTAGTAGTTGACGACTACTCTAGGTTCACTTGGATTGAAACAATGACATCAAAAGATGAGACGTATGATCTAGTCACTGCTCTTTTCAGAAGACTTCAAACTCAAAAGCTTGAAGACATAAGTGACATAAGATCAGACAATGGCACTGAATTCAAGAATAATGGTGTAGAAAGATACTGCGATGACCACGGGATCGGCCACAACTTCTCTGCTGCCGGTACTCCTCAACAAAATGGTGTAGCTGAACGGAAGAACAGAACACTGATCGAAGCAGCAAGAACAATGCTGGCAGAAGCTAAACTTCCAAAGTACTTCTGGGCAGAAGCCGTCAACTCTGCATGTTTTACTCAAAACAGATCCCTGGTAAACAAGTTTCATAACAAAACTCCATATGAAATATGGAGAGGAAGAGCCCCCAACATAGGATTTCTTAAAATCTTCGGCTGTAAATGTTTTATTCTTCATAATGGAAAAGAATATAGAGGAAAATTTGATGCAAAATCAGACGAAGGAATTTTTCTGGGGTATTCCAAACATTCAAAAGCATTTCGCATTTTCAGTAAAACTCATTTGAAAATTTTAGAATCTGTGCATGTTTCTTTTGATGAATATGACTTGTTAGAGCCTAGAAAGGCTCCGAATGTTGCTAATGATTCTGATAATGATGAGACAGGTACAAATACAACATCTACTTCCACTCCTCATCAGAAAACGGCAACTGCAGACCCCTCCAGTACCGCTAACCCTTCACCGGCAGACCTGAACTCTGCCGGTACCGGTTCCAACTCTTCTGTTGACCCAGAACCCATCTCTTCTGTTTTACCCCAAGCACCTTTACAGATCACTCATCCTTCTTGTTCACCAGAAAATGAAGGTTTTGAAGATCCTATCTCTTCTGAACCAGATTTTGGTGAATCTCCTTCTCAACCTACTCCGAAATTCTTAAGGGAAGAACCCACCAGAAGTGATCTTCCTCCAACCATTATTGAAACAAGAGATCATCCTATTTCTCAAATCATTGGTGATCTCAACACAGGAGTTTGTACGAGAAATAAAGTTCGAGAAGAGACTATGTTTGCATATGCATTCGTATCTGAACTCGAGCCAAAGAAGATTGATGAAGCTATTATAGATCATAACTGGATTGAAGCTATGCAAGAAGAGCTGAACCAGTTTGAAAGATGCAAGGTGTGGAGCTTAGTTCAAAGACCGAGTGATCATCCAGTCATCGGCACCAAATGGGTTTTCAGAAACAAAAGAGATGAAGATGGAAATGTCACCAGAAATAAAGCTAGGCTGGTTGCTCAAGGCTACCGGGAAGAAGGAATTGACTTCGATGAAACTTTTGCTCTGTTGCTAGATTAGAGGCAATCGACTCTTTCTAGCTTATGCCTCGTTCATGGACTTCAAAGTGTATCGGATGGATGTAAAGAGTGCCTTTACGAATGGTGATCTTCAAGAAATCGTATACGTGGAGCGACCTCGAGGATTTGTCATTTCAGACAAACTGGATCACGTCTACCGACTCAAGAAAGCTCTCTATGGCCTAAAGCAAGCTCCCAGAGCTTGGTATGAAACTCTATCCAAGTTTTTAATAGAACAAGGATTCGTGAGAGGAAGGATAGACACTACCTTATTCATCCTCAAGCACAAAGGTCATTCTCTTACGGTATAAATCTATGTGGGCGACATCATCTTTGGATCAACTAACCAAAACCCGTATAAAAGATTCGAGAAGGCGATGCAAAGCAAGTTCGAGATGAGCATGATGGGAGAACTTACCTACTTTATAGGGCTAGATTCAACAGACTTCCGACGGAATCTTCATCAGCCAAACCAAATATGCAAAGGAACTAATCAAGAAGTTTGGTCTTGATTCAGCTAAAGGATTTGAGACTCCAATATCTACCGATCGCCATCTTGACAAAGATGAAAAGGGAAAGCAAGAGAACATGACCAAATACCGAGGAATCATAGGTTCACTTCTTTACCTTCTTGCCGATGACGACATTATGTTTGTTGTTTGTGTTTGTGCAAGATTTCGAGGCGGATCCAAAGGAATCACATTTGCTTCTGCCAAGCGTATCATCGAGATATGTTTCAAGAACAACAAATCTAGGCATCTAGGTATTCCAAACACAACAATTTCGATCTAGTTGGATACTCGGATGCAGATTATGCACCAAAGTGAGCGTAAGAAGCACCGGTGGGACTTGTCAATTTCTTGGAAATAGACTTGTCTCATGGTCTTGCAAGAAACAAGGATTAGTTGCTAACTCAACCACGAAGTGAATACATTCTTTGCAGCATTTGTTGCTCTCAACTCCTATGGATGAAGCAACAACTAGTGGACTACAACATCAAGGCGCAAATTGTCCAATTATGTGTGACAACACATAAGCAATTTCGGTCTCCAAAAATCGATGATGCACTCCAAGACAAAGCACATTGATATTCGTTATCACTTCCTCAAAGATCATGTGGAGAAAGGTAACATCGATGCGGAATACGTTCCAAGCCGAGCATCAATTAGGCGACATTCTCACAAAGCCACCGGATGCCACCGGGTTTGCTTATTTAAGGAGAAATCTTGGTATGATTGATCCTACTGCTTAATTTCAAAGTTTTATTACTTTTCTTTCATACCGGTAGACTTAGTTTTAGACTGACCGGAAGACTTAAAGGTTAGTTTATTTACTTAGTCTATTTTTATTAAAGAGGTTTCTAAAGCAATAAAGGGGGTCAAGGATAAAATTTGGTACTTAGAAAATATCTTAAGTTCCCACTTTTGCGCTAAAATTTTCTCGCCTTTAAATAGACCTTGAACCGTCTTTTGCAAAACTTTACGGAACCCCTTTGATAAAATATTTCTCTCTCTATTCAAACTCTCTCTATCTGTAACTGCTTTCTGTATTCCCAAATCTTCTTATTTCTTCTTCTCATCAAACATCAATGGTATGTTCTTCTCTACTCTACTACTTGAAACTTATTGTTTACTGTTTTGCATTTCATTTCTTAACTTAAATTGTTTAGGAATTCAAACGGTCACTTTCGAGTTTCTAAGAGTTTCCGCCATTGTTGTTCTTAAAAACCTAGAAACTAACAGTCGTTTATATACTTTCAATGTTTACTCTCTTGAAAAACTTCTGTTATACATTTCTCTGGTTTGGATACTCTAAACATTCAAGGGTTTCAAGGTTTCATTTCAAAAATTTCCAATAATCTCAGAAAACCTTGAAATTTCTGTTTGTTTAGTTCTTGAGGTGAAAAGCCCTAATTTTTTATTGCATTTCTTTTAAGCAAAAACTTCAAAATCCAAGCGTGACAGCAGGAAAGTGTTAGACCTCGAGACAGACATTCCACCAAGCTTGGATGTCAACCTTCCGGGATATCCCACTTTTCCCGCCTCTCATGACGTCATCGTGGCCTTAGACCCAAAACTCTACATACCCGGGATGTGCATTGACCTTCAGTCAGTCTGCACAATAGTCGCAGGAGTCAAGGCATGCGAGGATATGAATGCCTCTGGAATTCTTCCACTCTTCTGCCTCAACGACAAAGATTACAGCATCTTTCTGGCAGAAGAATTCTATCAAAGGATGGAACTCATGAACAAGAACGCTCTTAGATTTATAACTGCTCAGTTCATTACCCTAGTTTTATACTTCAGTGGCTAATCGAGCTGTGTATCGATTAGCGTGGCAACTATGTATAGAACTTTGCCAAGTATAGTTTTTAATAGGACTTTACAGGTTCAGCAGAAGACCTCTTCACAAGCTTCACCGGAAGACCTGCTCAAAGCTTACAAACGGCAGACCTTGTGTCCACCTGGTCATTCATGACGTGTCCTATCCAGCAATGATTAAAATGGATCAGTTTAAATTTATCTCATCTCTATTTGAATTTAAACTGAGACATTCCCTGACACATCAAAGCCCGCCGAAAGCAGCTTTCAAAAGGAAGACTTTTCTCCCGAACAGAAAGGAAAAGCGCATCGTCACCTACTATGCGCAACAACTCTCAGATCTGACACCTAGATTGCCCAACTTTTAGATGATCTTAGAAATCATTCCCTGCTCTAGATATCTGTGAAGACGAAATTCCTGACTGACAGCCCCATGCATTTAATGCATTCAACCTCACATGGCTGTAATAGTCTTCGTCTTCTCCAATGGATCTTTTGAAGTGCACCTGCTATAAATGTTGCCATTAAAGACTGGAAAAACAACTTAGTACAGAAATATTACACTTGAAGAATTGCTCTGAAACTCTACAACTCCAAGTCTTACAACTCAGTGCATTCAAGAGATCCTCAACAGATCTAGAAGTCCTCGTCAACAACAAGAAGTCGTGCATCAACATTTATTTCTTTACTTCTTGTTGTTATTCATTCATTAACTATACTTCTGCACGAATTAAATATCTTGTTTATACATATATTTAATTCCATAGACCCCAAACACAAGTCAATATTTTGTACACGATCCATTAGAAATATTCTTTGTAATAGATCTAGTGGAAAACATAGTGCACTATTTAAATCCAAGGTTGACTGCCTTGGTGGTGGACGTAACACTCTTTATAGTGTGAACCATCCCAAAATTACTTGTGTTATTTCCTTACTAGTTTGTCTACTGTTTAAACTGCTTATTACTTTAATCATCTTTATCCTTTCTACAGCAGAACTTAAGTAAACTATTAAAGGTCTACCGGTAGTCCTTATCGGCAAACTTGAAACAGCTACTTTGAAAGTCTTCCGCTACTTCAATCTTTTCCATAGATTGTAAGTATCTTTCAAAGAACTTAAACAAAAGTTTTTAAGTGTACAATAAGCTATTCAACCCCCCCCCCTTCTAGCTTATTATTGTGCCCGTTGGGACCCACAATTGGTGAGCCCTATTTGAAAACAAGTTGAGATTAAACTGAGATACGATCAAATGGCACAAACACACTACATATCCTAATGCTAACCACGTCCCAATATTGACCCACACACTTATCGACAGCTTGATAGCATAATGAAGAGGGGCAAATCTATTCTTGTGCCTATCAAAGGCAAGCTCTACAGGTACTTCACCTCTCATGGTGATCCAACCAGCTTGTTGAGTCTCTTCAGGAATGGTATAAGTTGAAGAACCATCATCTGACAGGTCAAGAAAAGCGGCTGAGATGGTTTCTGCATCAAAAACGATAAGAACTCCTCTGATATTTCCAATGAGAGCGAAGGGGTCAGTAGGTGATTCTTCCATAGACATAAAAAAACTCTTCAGTTAATTGACAACTAAAGGTTCTGATGTTGAAAGTGAACAAAGGAATTAACCCAGATGCAGTCAGCAAATGGATGGGCTCAAGCCCTATAGGTTCGTTGTTTAGAGATACAACGTCCAAGAGACATCCTACACAGTATTCGTAGCCATATTCCTAAAATAATCACGACAGAGAAGTTAAGAAAACAGATGGAATAGAGAGATAAAGAAGGAGTTAGAAGAGAGAGTACCAGAAAATCTAGGGTTAGGGTTTTGAAAGAAAAGAGAGTTTGAAGAAGAATAGATTCTTAGTGAGAGAGATAAGTGAAAAGTGACGGGAGTGGGTTTTAAATAGAGAAGAGATAGGTGCGGATGCTTATATGAGTTAATGGATTTTAAAAGTGAAGATATGGAGTGTAATGATAAAGTACACAGAATTTTGGTTTTTGTGATAAAAGTAGTAATTTATGACAAAGAGTTATTATCACAATGATGAGCCGTTTTTTTGAAAATACGTCATTTCAACCGCCAGAGTTGGTGGGATAGTGGAAAGGTCATTTTGGCTTTTCAAAAAAGCTTCGCGAGTTCCAAGGAAAAAATAAAAGGCGGGAAATAAATAAAGAATTTTTAATAATTTTTAGAGTAAGTCTTAGCTGAGATACGATCAGCTTTGACTTAAGGCTCAGAGGCTACCTGGACAGTGACTATCAGTCACTGTGTTATCAGCTAATTTCTTCTAAACAAATGTTAGCTAAAAGACGTCAGCTGTGATTATGTGTTAGCTATCGGTTGACAAGATTTTGATTCTTAGTATGGTTCCAACCAGAAGTGAGGGAACATTTTTGTCAGCTGAAGGCTGTCAATACTTGTCAGCTGTGAAATTTCGTTGCTGAAGAACTTCATATGTCAGCTACTGGCTGACAAACTTTTGCTATCTTCACAATGTCAACTGATATAATTTGTCAGCTACTGGCTGACCACATTTTGATTATCTTCATAATGTCAGCTGGTATAGATTGTCAGCTACTGGCTGACCACATTTTGACTATCTTCATAATGTCAGCTGATATAGATTGTCAGCTAGATGAGCATCAACTGACAAACTGAAGAATGCTAATACCCTGCAAAGATTAGACAATCCAAAGTATCTTTCTATGACATTATAAGCATTCCTAATTCTCATCTTAAGAATTCAAACCTGTCAGATTTTAAGGCTTTTTGTAAAAATGTCAGCTAATTGAAATTCAGTAGGAACATATTCTAGCTGAACATTACCTTTTTCTACATGATCTTTTAAGAAGTGATATCTAATGTCTATATGTTTGGTTTTAGAATGCATAACAGGATTTTTAGAAATTGATATAGCAGAAGTATTGTCACAATAAATAGGACATGTTCCTATTGGCATTTCATAATCCAATAGTTGTTGTTTCATCCAAAGGATCTGAGAGCAATAGCTTCCAGCAGCAATATATTCATCTTCAGTAGTTGAAGTGGAAACTGAGGCTTGCTTTTTGCATGCCCAAGATATTAGTCTGTTTCCAAGGAACTGACATGTTCCACTAGTGCTTTTTCTGTTCACTCTACAAGCTGCAAGGTCAACATCTGAATATCCAAACAAATTAAAAGAAGAGTCTCTGGGATACCAAATGCCAAATTTTTCAGTATCAATCAAATATCTAATGATTCTTTTTGCAGCAATCATATGGGATTCCTTTGGATTAGCTTGAAAGCGAGCGAGCACATATACACACGACAAACATGATGTACGGTCTACTCAGCTTAAATAGAGAAGAGATCAACTATACCTCGTACTCGGTTGTATTAGGCTTACCCTTTTTCATCGGTGACCAAGTGACATTCAACTCCCATTGGAGTGTTTGGTGTGTTTCTTTGAATTTGTTTCTTGAAGATTGTATTTCTTGATCAGCTCTCTTGTATATTTGGATTGATGGATAAAAATTCCTTCCTCAGTTTGCTTAATTTGCAAACCTAGAAAGTAAGTTAGTTCTCCCATCATGCTCATCTCAAATTTTCCTTTCATCAGATGTTCAAATCTTTTACACAAAACTTCATTAGTAGATCCAAAAATAATATCATCAACATAAATTTGAACTAATAGTATATTACCTTTGTGCTTTAAAGAGAAAAGAGTAGTATCGATTTTACCTCTTTGAAACCCTTTTTCCATAAGGAATTTGGATAGAGTTTCATACCATGCTCTTGGGGCTTGCTTTAGACCATAAAGAGCCTTTCTTAGCTTGTAAACATGGTCCTTCTTTTTTAGATCAAGAAAACCAGGAGGTTGCTCAACAAATACTTGTTCTTGTAAATCTCCATTCAGAAATGCACTTTTTACATCCATTTGATATACCTTGAAGTCCTTGAAGGTTGCATAAGCAAGAAATAGTCTGATGGCTTCCAGTCTGGCTACAGGAGCAAATGTTTGATCATAGTCAATACCCTCCTCCTGTCTATAGCCTTGGGCTACTAATCTTGCTTTGTTTCTTGTAACATTTCCATCTTCATCCAACTTGTTTCTGAACACCCATTTAGTTCCAATGACTTGTTGATCTGAGGGTCTAGGCACAAGTTCCCACACTTTACATCTTTCAAACTGATTTAGCTCTTCTTGCATGGCCTCAATCCACTGAGGGTCTTCCAAAGCTTCATCAACCTTTTTGGGTTCAATGGAAGAGACAAAGGCATGTGAATCAAGAGTTTCATTTCTGGAGCTACTTCTAGTTCTTAAGCCAGCAAAGGGATCTCCAATGATGTTTGAAACTGGATGATGTCTAGCTTCCCTAATTTCTTTAGGAAGATCTGCAAGAGGTTCAGTTTGTAAAGGTGGAGAAGGATGAATGTCAGCTGACTGAATAATTTTAGAATCAAGTGTGTCAGTTGATTGATCAACTGTGACAGGATTAGGATTGTCAGCTGATTGAAGGTTGTCAGGCTACTGAAGTTCATTCTGAATGTCTAAGGTTACTGTAGGAGGAGTTGAAGATGAGGGATTATTTTGAGTTGAACCAACACTGTTTCCTGTCTCAAATATCTCAAAATTGTTAGTAACATCAGGAGTCTTAGTAGACTCAAATAAATTGGATTCATCAAAAGTAATATGCATAGATTCAACAATTACTTGAGTTTTTCTATTATAAACTCTATAAGCTCTACTATGCTTAGCATAACCAACAAAAATACCTTCATCAGCTTTTTCATCAAATTTACCTCTGTAATCACCACCATTGTAGTGAATGAAGCATTTGCACCCAAAGATTTTAAAAGAAAGCAATGTTAGGGGTTCTACCTCTCCATATTTCATAGGGAGTCTTACCATGAAACTTGTTTATGAGATCTATTTGTGTAAAACATGTTGTGTTGATGCAAACACGCTTCCAAAAAATATTTTGGCAATTTTGCTTCGCTAACATTGTTTTACAGCTTCAATCGGTGTCTGTTCTTTCTTTCGGCTATACCATTTTGTTGAGGTGTTCTAGCTTCTTTGAAAAATTATGATCAATTCCATGATCATCACAAGATGTATCCATGCCAAGGTTCTTGAATTCTGTACCATTATCGTATCTAACACTTATAATTTCACATTCCTTTTGAGTTTGAAGATTTCTAAATGTAGAAGTGAAAATGTCAGAAGTTTCATCCTTGATTGCATCATTTCAACCCATGTATACCGAGTAATCATCCACAACAACCAAGGTATACTTGTTTCCTCCCAAACTTGCAGCCGGTGTAATGGGACCAAATAAATCCATATGTAGAAGTTCAAGAATTCTTTTGGTTGAAAGACATGGTTTGGGTTTGAAAGAAGTTTTGTTATTTTTCCTAAAAATGCAAGCATCACATTTTTTGTCGTGAGGAAAATTTATGGATGGTGCACCTTTACCAAATCTCCTTTTGAAAGTTTTGAAAGATATTTAAAGTTCAAATGTGAAAGTCTTTTGTGCCAAAGCCATTAATTTTTAAAGTATTATTTGCTACCAAACAAATTTGAGTACTCGTTATTTAAAGAGAGTAAATCGATAGCAAAACATTTCTTTTTCTAGAACCATGGAAATAAAATTTGTGATGCTATTTTTGATAAACAAAGGTGTGAAGAGAAAAGAGCCTCATACCTTTATCACAAAATTGTGAGATACTTAAAAGATTGTGTTTCCAACATTGTACCAATATTTTCACCATGGATCCATGATCCATAGTTCTTCCTTTGAGTTGTCTCCCAAAATGACAAGGTCCTGCCATTAATAAAAGGAGTTCACCGATCCAATATGTGTCCGAGCATCCACCTGCTAATATCCATATGTCGCTTAATTGATCATTCGCCATTAAGCATACTCTTAAATATGAATATTTAAATCGTGGTAAATTTTTATACTTTGGGTCCAAATGGTTAGTTTTCTAAATCAAACTCGCTGAAATTAGGCATCTTGATTCTCACAAGAGGTTTAAATTACATAAACATGGACTCATGACCAAAAGTAGAACAAATATTACACTTGTGATAACGAAGTTTTATCACTATTTGAGGTGAATTTTTGATTCCTTATGACTACTGGGAGGTCTTAGCAACAACAAAATTTATTGGCTTGCACTTGTTAGTTCCCTTCTTCCTCGAATCTTTCTTTGTCACTGGCCGACATTTGTCGCTTGAGTGACATTTGCCTTGTTGATTTAAATTGACCGATTGAGGCTTAGACTGTAAGACTCTGGACAACCTACATAAGTTCAAATTTTATCCTTTTGTTAATGGACCTCTGAAATGATTCATATTGGTAAATGGCACAAAGATTATAGGTCGATCCCTCGTCCTTTTCGCCAGTAATCTTAGATTCACCATTTCCGACTGCCTGATCTCACGCCTTCATCATCCTCAGTATCCAAGACCATGTTGTCTTCATGACTTTTTGTTGACTCGATGATGGTTTCTACAGCAGCTGACTTTGAGTAAGTATCAACAACATCGATCAATCAAGATTTCTTCTACAAGGTCATTACGGGCATCCGAGATTTTTCTTGAATCTCATGTTTTTGATGATGCTTTTAAGTTGCAGCAATTCTTTTTGCCGAACTTTGTAAAGCTTATTGATCTTTCAAGCTCACAATTTTCTTCGTAAATTTTTTTAAAATCTTCGCATAAAAAGAGACATGGATTCTTTTAAGTGTTTCAAACTTGAATACATTTCTTGCATTTGTTCCAAAGAAATCA
>CM028379.1:98005140-98176114 GCA_013146195.2 Codonopsis lanceolata
AAGATCTCGTGGAAATATTATCTAGCAAGATATCTACCAAAAACACAAAGTAGGAAAGTGTCAAGACAAGTATATGATTAATCAAATAAGGAAAGGTAAACCGACACTATAAACATTAAGGTTAGATGAAGTGAATAGCCGACAAAATATTTCGGTCGATTCAAAGATTACTTGAGTTTCTTGGTCGACAATCAAGTGGAATGATTTTAAGAAAATCTATTTATGCAAGATTCAACAATCTCCTCCTATTTGCTTAAACCATTCACTTGAAAGCGTAAAGCCAAAAAATTTAAGTTCTCGCAACAAAGATGTTAGCATCAAGCGAGCAATATATGAGGAAGGGTAACCATTCACTTGAAAGCGTAAAGCCAAAAAATTTAAGTTCCTCGCAACAAAGATGTTAGTACATCAGCGTATAATATATGAGGAAGGGTAATCGAAAAGCTTAAGAAAATGCCAAATGTAAGCTACAAGAAAAACAAGAGTTTTAAGAGATGTTCAGAGTTGAGAGAGATGAAATATCCATTTGGCCGATGTGGATCCTTCAGCTGTTCTTGTCTGCTTAACCGATGGACCAACTTCAACTTCTTCAGCTTCAAAGCATTTTCATGTTCCTCGTCAGCCTTGATGTCCTTCTTCGCCATCGATTCCGCATGTACTTGGTTGCCTTCTTCTCGCTTGAGCCAGTTTTCTTCTACATCGCCTTCTCGTTCTTTTTTTTCAAGGTCGCCTTCGTGTCACCGGCCGATCAGCATCGCCCGACGCCTCGAGAATCTTGTTTTATGCCATGTAAGCATCACCGTGCTTTCTCGCTTCTTCTCATCCTCGAATGGTTTGAAGCGTTGCTGCTTCAAAGACAAGGCACGATTGACCACTCTTGCCGGTAGAGTAATATGGTCCTCCGCCATCCATATGAGCTTCACGAGGGCACCAAGAAGAATGGCAACAGCACCTCGGGGTGATGATCCGTGAGGTTCGAAGCGTGAGAAGCTACTTGCGCTGGTGTAGCAAGTCGGTTTGTATGGTGTGGGAAGGCCGACTTCATGCAAGAAATGATGGGCATATAAGGTCGAGCCTAACCGATGCAGAGGATCCAGGGTCGTAGATTCTCGAGCATGGTCGGAAAGATTCAGCTCATTTGAGAAGAGGTGATGAGTATGAATATCGCGCCCTCGTGGTCAAGAGGGAAGAAGATATCCATGGGAAATGTTGGAACTTGGGGTTCGCTCGTGTGAAGGGTAGGCATGTCTTCGTGAAAGACAATTTTGGTGCCGTGAGGATGAAGCAAAGCCTGGAGACAATCTTTCTTTGTTTTCTGGCTTTCCTACCGGCTAACCGAGAGGGCTGAAGAGACTCATCCTGTGGACTTGGAGGAGTCGATGATGAGTCTATGGCGGTTTGGTCCACGATTTTTCAAGAGAGGAATCGTAAGCTTTTCTATGGAAGGCTCAGTGTTGAGTAGGTTTGATGGTAGATATGGGACCGACCGAAAGGGTGAGGGATATATGAAGGAGAGACTGCAGAACAAAAAGCAGGGGAGGCCCTGGTTAGGGGTGAGAGGTATGTCACCTGGGAAGAGAGAGAGGCAAATGCAAAGTGTCACCAAGAGATGAGGATAGCACTGAGGCATCGCTAGAGGAGATGCAAATCGACACAGCGGGAATAGAGAAGGAATGGTATCGCCAAGGGAGGAATGGGAAGGATGTGACCGACACAAGTGGTACCGTCGGGGAATGGCCGACATTTCTGGAGCAAAAGTAGAGTGATCGACACGGGTGTGATGGAAGGGCGAGCGGATCGACATGTGGATTGATGGTTGGGGAACCGCATTGAATAGGTAATGGAGTGAGAGGAAATGTAGGAGGAAGGAATGGAAGAAGAGGCATCAATGGTTGGATTGAAAGAGGGTAGAGAGATTGGTTGCAAAGTAATGGAAATGGCAGCTGGCCGAGAGATCACTGAAATCGTCGGTAAGGTCAGTGGCTACACAACAAATGGAATGTAAGAGGGTGACATAGGAATAGTAGGAATGGATTCTGTGATCAAAGGTGCCGGGCCGACTTGACATAGCATTCGGAAAGCTCGGTCCATGGAAGCTCCTCCCGCATGGAGGCCATCCGTCCTCGCTGAAGTTCAATATAAGCTTGATTTGGTGATTTAATCGCATCCTCGACATATTTTATTGGCTCTTTTGTACTGATCCTAGCTAATTTGTCCGGTCTACAAGAGGTTGTTCCCAGCCCCGGTTAAGTTCATCATCTTCAGCAGCAAGCAGTCCGCCAACCAGAAAGGATCATTTGAGGGGAGAGATGGTAGATTATGAACTTTACTATAAATGGTCCAAGCTAGATAGACAAGCTCATCTTGGACAAATCTATCATTAGAGAGATAGAATCTGCTCCAGCAGCAAAGGAGAGGGTCAAAGTACTTGCCATAATTGGCCACTAAGTCTTCGACCGAGGTTTGGAGTGGCAGGTATAACACATAAGGTCTCATTTTCGAAATTGTGGTCAATGTACTTGACCTGGTTGACAGGGTTTTTCAGCTTTTCTTCTCCTCATGGAAAGAGAGAAGAAACCGAACAAAGTAAGGTAAATGGTCTATGGGAAAGACCCAGCTAGAGGAATTGGTAACCGGATTAGCTTGGTAGTAGGAATGCCTAGATGAAAGGTAGGATTCCTAATTGGGGAAAAACTTTATAGGAGCAGTGTTTGGAGACTTAGGATTTGAGGGAGGAGAGGTTGGAGCAGGATCGCTTGTATTAGGAGGAGAAAGGGACAAAAGTACCGGATTGAGTTCGTGGTTCCTTCTCGCCTCTTTGCGCAGATCAGCCGCTAATGTCATTTCTCCTCCTTGGTTGCCTTCCTTTCATGAACTTCAGCCTCTTGCACATCACCGGGCCGACCGCCATTTCACTGGCCGACCTCTGGCCGATTGAGCCTTGACCGACCTCTGGATGGCTGAATTCTTGTTGGCTGAACACTTGGCTGAGCAACTTCAGCTTGCTGACCATCATCAGCTGGCTGACTGGATGACACAGCCGTAAGAGCTTAAGTCCTTGTCCCTTCTCTCCTGCTTGACTGAACCGGTGGTGCTTCCCGACCAAATCGCTTGAAATACTAGCTCATCGATATCAACAAAGAACATACTTTTGACCTTGACAGTTCAAGGTCACCAACGCTGATGAGTAGATGCCGAATAGTAGGAATGGACCAAGAAACCGATTTATGATCGTGATGAGTGAGCCTTGGATTTCCGCTGCCATGTTCTCCTTGTACTTGGCAATGTTGACTTTAATACACTCCACCAAAATAGCTCCCCATTCATCTCACAGCCTCCACAATTCCTTCCATTAGAAACATTTGAGCTTCAAGGATCTTGTCATGGCCTCCTGGATTTGATTATGAGGCACTTGTCTAACACCGTGGCTAGAGCATAATGAAGTGGAGCAAAACGATGCTTGCCTGTCGAAGGCAAGCTCAACCGAACTTCACCCCTCATGGTAATCCACCCACTGGGTCTCAGGAATGGTGTAGTTGAACCATCATCATAAAGGTTGGGAAAACAAAGTGATGGTTTCGAGTCAAACACTATGGGAACTCCTCCGATATTACCTATAGAGAAAATGGATCTGGGTTTTCCTCCATACCCATGAAAATTCTTCGCTAACCGGCAAAAGGAAGGTTCGAATGTTGAAGGAGAGTAGAGGCATTAATCCATTTGCAGTAGATGAATCGCTCAAGCCCTAAGTGGTTCTTCATTCGAGAAACGATGTCGAGAAGACATCCAACTGCGTTGTTCAAAGCCATTTCCGAAATAACAATGATAGGTTAAGAAAATAGATGAAAAAAGAGAGAAATGAAGAAGTAGAAATGGGAAATACCAGAATTTAGGTTGGGGTTGAGAGTAGAAAGAGCTTTTGAGGAAGAAGAAGTTTTAGAAGAGAAGGATTTTAGAGAGAGAAAGGTAAGTGAAAAGTGAGAGTGAGTGTGTTTTTAAAGAGAAATCGATAGGTACGGACGCTTATAAGAGATAGTGGGTTTTAAAAGTGAAGATATGGAGTGTAGTGATAAAGTACATATAATTTTGGTTTTTGTGATAAAATAGCAATTTATGACATAGTCATTATCACAATGATGAGCCGCTTTTTGTGAAAACACGCCATTTCCAACCGCCGAGTTGGTGGGATAGTGGAAAGGTCATTTTGGCTTTTCAAGAAAGTTCGCGAGTTCCAAGGAAAAATAAATGGCGGGAAATAAATGAGGAATTTTTTCAATAAATTATAGATTAAGTCTTGGCTGAGATACGATCGCTTTGACTTAAGGCTCGAGACTACCGACAAGGATCGTTAATCACTCGTGTTATCACCGAGATATAGATATGTCACCGAACAATTGTCGCTAATAAGTGTCACCAGAATGTTTGTCGCCTACTAGGCCGACATTATTTCATAGTATGATTCAACAAGGAATGAAGAGAATTTTTGTCACCGGTTGTCACCGTGAAGTTTTGTTGCTTATGAACTTCATGTGTCGCCTACGGCGACAAGATTTTTATAACCACCGACCAATATAACATCAGCTGAGATAATTTGTCAGCTAGAGTCATGTTGACTGACAAACTGAAGTGTATCCTGTAAAGATTAGACAAACCAAAGATATCCATCTATGACATGATAAGCATTCCTAATTCTCCTCTTAAGAATTCAAATCATCGATTTTAAGGCTTTTGTAAAAATGTCGCCTAATTGAAATTCAAGAGGAACATATTCTAGCCGAACATTGCCTTTTTCAACATGATCTTTCAAAAAATGATATCTCGATGTCTATGTGTTTGGTTTTAGAATGCATGACAGATTTTTAGAAACCGATATAGCGTAAGTATTATCACAATAAATAGACAAGTTCCCATAGGCATTTCATAATCTAATAGCCGTTGTTTCATCCAAAGAATCGAGAACAACAACTTCCAAAAAGAATATATTCAAAGAGTTGAACCGAAGCTTGCTTTTTGCATGCCCATGATATCGCCTGCTTCCAAGGAACCGACATGTTCCATCGGTACTTTTTCTATTAACTCTGCAAGCCGCAAGGTCAAGATTCCGAATATCCAATCAAATTAAAAGAAGAGTCTCTCGGGATACCAAATGCCAAATTTTTCAAGATCAATCAAATATCTAATGATTCTTTTGCCGCAATCATATGAGATTCTTTAGATTAGCTTGAAAACGAGCACATATACATACAAACAAACATGATATCCGGTCTCTAGCAGCTAAATAAAGAAGAGATCCAACTATACCTCAGTATTCGCTTGTATTAACCGGCTTACCCTTTTCATCGCTGACTAGATGACATTCAACTCCCATTGAGTGTTTGCTGAATTGGCTTCAAGATTGTATTTCTTGATCGCTCTCTAGTGTATTTAGATTGATGGATAAAATTCCTTCCTCGCTTGCTTGATTTGCAAACCTAAGAAGTATGTTAGTTCTCCCATCATACTCATTTCAAATTTTCCTTTCATAAGATGCTCAAATCTCTTGCACAAAATTTCATTAGTAGATCCAAAAATAATATCATCAACATAAATTTGAACTAGTAAAATATTACCTTTGTGCTTCAAAGAGAAAAGAGTAGTATCGATTTTACCTCTTTGAAATCCTTTTTCCATAAGGAATTTGGATAGGGTTTCATACCATGCTCTTGGGCTTGCTTAAGACCATAAAGAGCCTTTCTTAGCTTGTAAACATGGTCCTTCTTTTAAGATCAATGAAACCAGAGGTTGCTCAACAAATACTTGTTCTTGTAGGTCTCCATTCAAAAATGCACTTTTACATCCATTTGATATACCTTGAAGTCCTTGAAGGTTGCATAGGCAAGAAATAATCTATGGCTTCAAGTCTTGCCACAGAGCAAAAGTTTGATCATAGTCAATGCCCTCCTCCTATCTATATCCTCGGGCTACTAACCTTGCTTTATTTCTTGTAACATTTCCATCTTCATCCAACTTGTTTCGAACACCCATTTAGTTCCAATGACTTGTTGATCTGTGGGTCTAGGCACAAGTTCCCAAACTTTACATCTTTCAAACTGATTCAGCTCTTCTTGCATGGCCTCAATCCACTGAGGGTCTTCCAAAGCTTCATCAATCTTTTTGGGTTCAATGGAAGAGACAAAGGCATGTGAATCAAGAGTTTCATTTCTGAGCTACTGTTCTTAGGCCAAGAAAGGGATCTCCAATGATATTTGAAACCGGATGATGTCTAGCTTCCTAATTTCTTTAGGAAGATCCGCAAGAGGTTCTTTGTAAGGTGGAGATGGATGAATGTCGCTTGGTTGAATAGCTTCGTAACTAAGTGTGTCACCGACCGATCTATTGTAACAGGTTAGATTGTCACCGGTGAAGGTTGTCACCGCCGAGGTTCATTCTCAATATCTATAGTTTCAGCAGGAGGAGTTGAAGATGGAGGATTATTTTGAATTGAACCTGCATCTATTTCCTGCCTCAAATATTTCAAAATTGTTAGTAACATCGAGTCTTATAAGACTCAAATAAACTTGATTCATCAAAAGTAACATGCATAGATTCAACAATTACTTGAGTTTTTCTATTATAGACTCTATAAGCTTTACTATGCTTAGCATAACCAACAAAAATACCTTCATCGCTTTTTTCATCAAATTTACCTCAGTAATCTCCACCATTGTAGTGAATGAAGCATTTGCACCCAAAGATTTTAAAGAAAGCAATGTTAGGGGTTCTACCTCTCCATATTTCATAAGGAGTCTTACCATGAAACTTGTTTATGAGAGATCTATTTTGTGTAAAGCATGTGGTTGATGCCTTTCTCGCCCAAAAATATTTTGGCAATTTTGCTTCGCTATCATTGTTTTACCTCGCTTCAATCGAGTCCGGTTCTTCCTTTCAGCCTATACCATTTTGCCGAGGTGTTCTAATCGCTGAAAAGTTATGATCAATTCCATGATCATCACAAGATGTGTCCATCCCAAGATTTTTGAATTTTGTACCATTGTCGATCTAACACTTATAATCTCACATTCCTTTGAGTTTGAAGATTTCGAATAGGGAAGTGAGAATGCTATAAGTTTCATCCTTGGATTGCATCATTTCAACCCATGTGTACCGAATAATCATCTACAACAACCAAAGTATACATGTTTCCTCCTAAGCTTGCAGACAGACCAAATAAATCCATATGTAGAAGCTCAAGAGTTCTTTTGGTTGAAAGACATGGTTTTGGTTTGAAAGAGGTTTTTGTTATTTTTCCCAAAATACAAGCATCACATTTTTGTCAAGAGGAAAATTTATGGATGGCGCATCTTTTACCAAATCTCCTTTTGAAAGTTTTGAAAGATACTTAAAGTTCAAGTGTGAAAGTCTTTGTGCCAAAGCCATGAATTTTTGAAATATTATTTGCTACCAAACAAATTTGAGTATTGTTATCTAAAGAAAGTAAATCTATAGCAAAAACATTTCTTTTTCTTGAACCAAGGAGCAAAATTTCATTAGTGATGCTATTTTTGATAAAACAAGGTGTGGAGGAGAAAGAACACCATACCTTTATCACGCATTGTGAGATAGATACTTAAAAGATTGTGTTTCAAACCTTGTACCAAAGAGACATTTTCAATTATTATAGATCCTCCGATAATGGATCCATAGCCAATAGTTTTTCCTTTTGAGTTGTCTCCAAAAATTACGTAAGGTCCTTTTGTCGCAATAATGTTAGTAAGGAGTTCACCGATCCACCATGTGTCCGAGCATCCATCGCCTAATATCCATATGTCGCTTGAATGATCATCCGCCATTAAGCATACCCGAAATATGAATATTTAAATCATGGTACCCTTTATACTTTTGGGTCCAAAGGGTTAGTTTTCTTAGGTATCCAAACTTGCCCGAAATTAGGCTTCTTAGTTCTGTCAAGAGGTTTAAATCTATATAAGCATTCATGTGACCGATGACCAAAAGTAGAGCAAATATTACACTTGTGATAACCAGTTTATCACCATTTGAGGTGAATTCTTTGATTCCTTATGGTTCAACTTAGAGGTCTTAGCAAAGAACAAAATTTATTGGCTTGAACTTGTCGCTTGCCTTTCTTCCGAATCCTCCTTTTGTCGCCTAGTCGACATTTGTCGCCGGCCGACATTTGTCGCTTGTTGAGTTAGCCGACCGATTTAGAGGTTGTGACTGTAAGACCGACAACCGTCATTGTTAGCCTATCCTTTTGTTAATGTACCTCTTGTGCTGATTCATATTTCTGGGATAAGTGAATGGCACAGCATTATAAGCTGATCCCTTGTTCTTTTGTAGAATCTTAGGTTCACCTTTTGACTGTCTGATCTCACAGTCTTCATCATCCTTTGAGTATCCAAGACCATGTTGGTCTTCATGATTTTTCTCGTTGATCGATGATGGTTTCTACAAGCAGCTTTTGACTTTGAGTAAGTATCAACAACATTGGTCGGCCGAAGATTTCTTTCCACAAGGTCGCAACTGGGCATCCGAGATTTTTGCTTGAATCTCATATTTTTCATTGAGACTTTTAAGTTGCAAGCAATTTTTTTGCCGAACTTTGTAAAGCTCATTGATCTTTGAAGCTCACGCTTTCTTCGAAATTCTTTTAAAATCACCGATAAAGAAACATGGATTCTTTTAAGTGTTTCAAACTTGGAATACATTTCTTGCATTTGTTCCAAGAAATCATCAACACTTGAGTCATTAATCTTCCTCCTCCGCCTTTTGAATCATGACTTACTTTAGCAGCCCTGGAGAAGTTGACTTGACTTTTTCTTTCCCGACTTATGATTCCTTGTCCATAAAATCCATTTCCTATTTTTTAACCACAACCGATCAGTTTGATGACCTTGGTCGGCTTGAGTTTGTAATAGGTGAGCTTGACTCATTTTCAGCATCTTTGAATATTTTGGACTTGGAAACTCATTTCTCGAATCATATATTGCCGATTCTCGCAACAAGACACGATTTGCTTCTTGCTCAAAATCGCAGATTCATCTTCGAACTGTTTCAATCCAAGTTGCAAGATTTTGATCTTCAAAGAACTAAACCCTTTTGTTTTTCAAAATTTCGGGAGCTCTTTTGTAATACTCATTTTTGTAAAAGGACAATTTGAAGCAAAGTGACCGTGCTTTCTACGCTTAAAGCACAATGCTTTTTCTTTCTCAACCTTGTCTTCATTTGTTTTGAAGTAAGGCTTTTGAAAGTTTGAAGTAGATGGTTTTGGAAGCTTGAAGAAGGTTTTGAGGGTTTGATGAAGACTTTTGAAAGTTTGCTGAAGGTTTTTGAAAGTTCCTTTTAAAAGATTTAAACTTTCTAAATTGTCTAGCAAAAGCAACAAATTCATCTTCATCAAAGTCATCATCCGACAGGTGATGTAGAAGTTTTTGAAGTTTCTTCTTCAAATTGAAGAGATATACCTTTAAAAATTTTCTCAATTTCTTGAGTTTTGAGAACTTCTTTTCATAAATTTTTAGACTTGCAACAAGACTACGTATATGAGTTTTGTTCAAGTCTCTAGCTTCCTTAATGGCAGTGACTTTGACATGCCATCTACTTCCCAAACTGCTAAGAAAGCGCATATTTAAATCTTTCATACTATAAACTTTACCAAGAGAAGAACATCTATTACTTACCTCGAGAAATCTGTCATAGGCATTCTTTAAAGATTCTTTTGGGTCCTTCTTGAATGCATCAAACTCTTGTATGCAATCATAAAGTTTGTTGTCCTTGGTGTTTTGATCTCCTTCTACATACATACTCCACAAGAGCATCCCAAATTTCCTTGGCGCTACACAATCATATATCTGCTTGTAGTTTTCATCGTACAAGACTTGACGGATATGTACGGCTCGCATCCAATCCATCGAATTTTGTCTTCCTCAGTCCATTCTGATTGAGGTTTGAGGACATATTCTTCTTCTACAGGAGCAAGAGGGTTTACAATATCATCATCTGCAGCAGAAGATTTACCAACTTTAGTATTGATTTTCATAGGTTGCATAGGACCACCTCTTACACATTCCATCAATCGCTTATCTATATTGTTCATATATCTTGTAATTCTTTCCTTCCAAATATCAAAGTGATCTTCATCAAAAATGGGTACTTGAGTGACATTGTTTGATTGAAAAGCTTTTAGAGTTGCCATGATCGAGCTTTCAAGCAGTTAGGCTTGGAAAATAGTTTTTCAAAAAGCTAGGCTCTGATACCAATTGTAAGTCCAGATGGCAACAGTTAAGGCTAGAGGGGGGGTGAATAGCCTTTAAAAACTTTGAGGGTTGATTTGTAAAACTTAAAATATTGGCAATGAAAACTTAGTTTTATCACCAAGAATTGGTCACCGGCCGACACTTTGAAAATGCTTAGCTGATAAATGTTGGTCAGCTGGCTGACACAGTTGTTTTTCAAAAGAAGTTGTTTTTAATGTTGATCACTAAAGATAGAGAGGAATTTGAAATACAAATTAACTGAATAAATAAGGAAACAATTGTTGTTAACTGGCTGACACTTAATTAGTTGAAAAACTTCTTAAGTGATGAGTCAGTTTGCAAGAGTATGAGAAGTGGTCGACAAATCGCTTGAAGTGGTTCACGATAAACCGCTACGCCCACTACCAAGTTGGTCGACTTGGATTTTTGAAGTGCACTAATTTTATTAAAAATCTATTTGATCTCTAATGGATCAGTGTACAACAAAAGACCGGTGTTTGTGGAGAATGATTGAGAAACAATCAAACTCGTGAGACAAACTGACTGATTTCTAAATATTTTGAAATGAATCACTTAGTGTTTTCCTAAACAATAACTAGAAAGAAATATTCAATGAAAAGTATCTAGCTAAAGTTTTTAAGAAGACAAAGTCACAAATAAATTTCTTGAAGGTATGTAGGCTTTTGACTTCGTAGAAAATTGTTATCTTCAATAATGCTTCCAAGTGGGTATTTATAGATAGTTTTCAAGAGTAACCCGTTGGGAACACATTTGAATTTGAAAATGTGTTTGGCAGATGCAAGATCTCAAAAGATCATGTGAAATATTATCTAGCAGTATATCTACCAAAAACACAAAGTAGGAAAGTGTCAGTACAAGTATATGATTAATCAAATAAGGAAAGGTAAACTGACACTATAAACATTAAGGTTAGCTGAAGTGAATAGCTGACAAAATAATTTCGGGCTGACCAAAGATTACTTGGGTTTCTTGGCTGACAATCAAGTGGAATGATTTTAAGCAAATCTATTTATGCAAGATTCAACAGAATGACTGATCGAGGAACAAAATCAATGCAATGTTGTATATCTCTCATGGGAGGAAGGCCTGGTGGAATTTCCTCCGGAATCATATCTTGAAATTCTTCAAGAAGAGGTTTTATTTGTGGAGGAATTGCAAATACTTCTTCGTTCCCTTCTAACACCACAAAAGCATAGATCTCCATAGCTTCTTCCATAGCCTTATTAACCTCACATTTGGAAAGGAAGTTATTTCCTTCCCCTTTGGAAGGTTTGGGAGAATTTTCCATCTTAGAAGGCCCCAAAGTGATTTTGACACATCCTTCTCAAAAGTGTAGGTGTTCTTGTAACCATCATGCTTTGTTTTTCTACCATACTGCCAAGGCCTCCCAAGAAGCAAATGACAAGCATCCATAGGAACAACATCACACCAAACTTCATTCTTATACTTATCACCGATGGAAAATTGAACAAGACATCTTTTATTAACATTTACCTCATTTCCTTTACAAAGCCATGAAAGCTTGTATGGTCATGGATGTGTCTCCGTCTTGAGTTGCAACATTTCTACCATCATTGTTCCTACCACATTTTCGCAACTCCCACCATCAATAATAACTTTGCATACCTTTCCATAAGAAGTGCACCTAATGTGAAAGATGTTTGTTGCGCAACCATTGATCATCTTCTACAGAAGCTGCATTTAAACTTCGACGAACAACTAGAGATTCCCCTTTATCTTCATAGACTACTTCAACTTCTTCCTATGATTCATACTTTTCGCTAGCGGCATGTTCGAGCTGCTCCTCTTTATCATCTTCTTCAACTAAACATACTATCCTTCGATTCGGACAATCAGAAGCTATATGACCAAAACCATGGCATTTGAAACATTGGCGAGAATTAGAATTAGAAGATGTATTAGGCTTAGCTACAACTTCACGATTAGGGGCTAGTTTGGAAGTAGATCCCTTTACAAATGAAGTCGACTTGGTCGTAGAGGGACTACCTCGGTTGGGCGAGCCACCATACTTTGTCAATCGGTAATTACTCCTTTTCACTTTTAGTTGACGTTCCACCTTGAGTGCCAACTTGAGAACATTATTATAAGTCCAAAAAGGCTATAATTCGACAACCTCACAAACTTCAGACCGTAATCCACCCAAATATCGAGCAATGGTTTGCTCTTCCGGCTCCGCAACATCACAACGCATCATGAGATGCTCAAATTCAGCAGTGTACTCTTCAACGAATAACTCCCCTTGCTTGAATTTGTGAAATTGAAGGAAAGAATCTTGTCGAAAGTTCTCTGGCAAGTACTTTCGCTTGAGTAGTTTCTTCATCTTTTCCCAAGTCACAATCCGACTCTTCCCATTAGAGCTCGCTGATTCTTAAGGTGTTCCCACCAAATAGATGTGTGCTTCTTCAACTTGATGGCAATAAGCTTGACCTTACGATCTTCCGCTACATCCTTGTAATCAAAAACTCTTTCAACAGTGTTCAACCAATCCATAAAATCATTAGGATTGTTCTTACCTTCAAATTCTGGAATTTCAACTTTGATGTCATCGCGTTGGAAATGACAGTTTCTTTGGTCTTGATGATGGGGAAAAACCTCTTCACTCGACGCTGTATTTCGAGCACGATGGAAGGGATTAACATTCTCCTCTTCATTCACAGATTCAGTATCCGAACCATGATGTGAATCATCATGATTAGGAGGTTCGTACTGCTCCAATCGCTGCTGGAGTTGTTCCACTTGTCTCTTAAGATCATCCATTTCAAAATCTCAAAGTTTTCTTTCACGAGCAGCTCGACGCCGGGGAGGCATGGCTTCCAAAGCTCTGATACCAAACTTGATGCCAGAAAAGTAGAAGTAAAGAGGAAAACACAAGTGAAGATTATGAAAGGGATAAACACCCAAATACACTTTGGAATCCACCTAAGGAATTGAGTAAGAAATGAAGAAATCCTTCTTCTATAAATTGCCAATGGCTCAAAATTACAATCAAGTCTGCCCTCCCCTTTAGATATTAGGGTATTTGTAGGCTAGAATGGGACATCCCCCCATTTATGAAGCAAAGATACATGAACTATGAACTTAGGGAGTACATGAATTGAAAAATACGAACAGTCATGGCCAAGTACAAATGATTTATCCAAAACTAAGAGATAAACTAAATCTATAACACACCTAGGGATGATGAACTTCCAATCTTGACCATTGGAGAAGAATCCTAGAAGAAAGATTAAAAAGAAGATGAAAAACGTTTGCTGAAGCTGTGTGCAGACAGCCTGGACACCTTGTACGAAAAATGCATTTTCTCGCTCCACAGGGCTTGAAACGATGAACCGTTTTCTTCCCCTTAAAGTAGACTCGTATACCTTTCCAACTAGTATAGCCACGTATTCTAGGTCCTCATGAGTCAGTACAGTTTAATAGTTAAAGTTATTAAAATTTCGGTTCTGCACATTTTGGACAGCAGCTACCTTTAGTCCCATGTCTTGACCATCACATTGCCACTTTGTGGATTTATTTTCATAAAACACTCCGGTGTCAAAAATTCTAGTCTTTCCTTTCAAATTGACCTCATGAAGGTCCTTCCCGAGTGGGTGACTATTGGATTTTCAGCTGCAACTGGTCAGAATGTGGAGCGACACACCCTTCTGTCTTGGTAGTTCAGCTCAAGCTTAAATGTAAAAGAGTCAAGTGGAGGGAAATCCAAAGAGGTGAGGTTAATAGTGGGCTTAATGGTATCATTGGGTGTTTTCTTAGCAGGTGCGCTAGTAGCCTTCGTAATTTTGTGCAGGAGAGGGAGAACTGGAAGGAAGTCCAACGCGAAACTCAATTTGACCTCAATTAATGACGATCTTGAAAGAGGAGCAGGACCTAGAAGATTTTCGTACAGAGATCTTGTTTTGGCTACTAACAATTTCTCAACTGACAGAAAATTGGGTGAAGGAGGATTTGGCTGCGTTTATAGGGGATTCCTCACCGATCTTGACACGACAGTTGCAGTGAAGAAGATCTCAAGGGAGTCCAAACAAGGGAAAAAGGAGTATATAACAGAGGTTAAGATCATTAGCAGGTTGAGGCACCGAAATCTGGTACAACTTATTGGCTGGTGCCATGATCAAAGTCAGTTCCTTCTTGTCTACGAGCTTATGCCAAATGGTAGCCTTGACTCTCACCTCTTTGGGAAAAAGGCTCCTCTTGTTTGGGCAGTAAGGTTCAAAATAGCTATAGGTTTGGCTTCTGCCTTGCTCTATCTTCACGAAGAGTGGGAACAATGTGTAGTTCACCGAGATATCAAGTTGAGCAATATAATGCTAGATTCAGGGTTTAACGTCAAGCTTGGTGATTTTGGTATAGCTCGACTTATGGACCATGAGTTAGGTCCACAAACAACTGGGTTGGCGGGGACTTTTGGCTACTTGGCACCTGAGTATGTAAGCACCGGTAAAGCTAGTAAGGAATCTGATGTATATAGCTTTGGGGTGGTAGCATTAGAAATCGCTTGTGGAAGAAAGGCTGTTGCTTTCATTGAAGGGAAATGTGAAACATGTTTGATACAGTGGATTTGGGAGTTCCATGGAAGTGGGCAGCTCCTTTCAGTTGTGGATGAGAAATTGAAGTCAGATTTTGATGCAAAACAAGCAGAGTGTTTGATGAAGGTAGGATTGTGGTGCGCTCACCCTGACAGGAATTCCAAACCTTCGATTAGGCAAGCTATTCAAGCTCTTAACTTAGAGACAGTGACACCAAATCTTCCAACAACAATGCCTATTCCTATGTATTATGCACCAGTTGCTGCACTAAGTTCCGAAGATGCTGAAATTACTGTTACAAGTGTTAATGTAGGTTGTTAAATTATTACTTGTATCTGGTTTATGTAATTAATAATATGATTATAAAATATAAGGCAAGAGAATATGACGTGATTTCTTACAAGTCAAATTTTGTATGATTAAGCGACAAACTTATGACTTTACACGGGTTTTAAGAAAAAAATATTGATTCTACGTAATTTTTCCCCAATATCCTCTACGTACTCTTGAGTAATGTCAAATCAATGAGTTCTTCTTCCTTTTTTCATCTCACAATTAACGAGGACATCATAGACAATCTGCTTTAAGAATCTTTCTAAACATAAAAAAGAAACACTTATTGTGGAAAGTTCTCGAAAAGGAATAAGGAACACTTATTTGGGACTAGGGAATACTGGCATTTATACTGTTTGATATGGTGATTGGGCATTGGGCAGCTGCAGGTGGGCTAACTCTAATGCAGGAGCGAGAAGGCAAACCACTATGGTCTTTAATCTAGTAAGCAACTCTTCCTTCTAAATCTCAACTCTTTCTATGATAACTTCAGCAGAACACTCGACCTACTACTGCTGGCTAACCCTACAGGGAAGAGTCCATAACCAATAGACAAGTTCTTCTAATGCAATAAAGGAAACATGCTTGCATCTCACTGCAAGGTGGCTCAGTTGGTAGTGGGGTGGCAAAATGGGTGTTATGGATAATCATGGGTTAGTTTTTTATCCATGGTTAACCCATGATTATCCATAACACCCATATATTTTGCCACCCCTAGTTGGTACGATTTGCATGCTCCGATCCTTCCTTTTTTGTTTATAAGAATTGACTCATTGAGCAATTTCCTTATCATCCGTCTAAATCAGAGCTCATGGTCCCTGTCATGCTAGCAAGAAAAGCTTCTACCTGTAGAGACTGCACTCATCCAATGCTCACAATTCATAAGCCATTTGGTACAAATCAAGTCATATACCTACTACGTGCATTTTCGGAAGAAAAAAAGGTTATTAATTTTTCGGGGAATTTGTTACATAACTAAAATGGAAGCTTAATGGATTTGGGTCGTGACTCGTGTGGGGAAAGTAACTTTTTGATGTGCAAGTAGCAAAGCCAACCTCAAATGGCTGGAGCTAGATCAGAGATAATTGGTTGAAAGAGAGTTGGCAGTGTTTGCAATTTACGACTCAACAAGCACACCTGTCAACTTGGACCAGACGACTATTTGGTGTGGTGTGATTGCACCACACTAAACGCCCAGAACAGTCCCGTATAGAAACGGAGTAACCAGGTAAATTACAGACCCAAGAAAAATTACGGATAACAATAGCTATTACAGAATAACTAAAATAACCACACACGCAATTACAGACCGGGGTGGGATAACATTTAAACAGACTGGGGTCTAAACAGTAAATAAACATGATACACAGTCCCTGTATTTTACCAACTGTTATGGACTAAACAGAGAGTAAAATACACTGAATTATAACGAAAAAGCAAAGCTGCAGTACAGAGAAAGAAATGAACTGGGCATAAACTAAAAGGGCAGTAAACTAAACAGTTTGAATAACAAAATAAATGGCAACAGAATAAAAATTAAAGGCACTAACGAGAGCATCCAGTCGCCGTGTACCAAGACACGACTCGCCGTAATTGGTCGAAGACCTCGGGTAAGCTCTCGTCGGCTCATTAACCCTTTCACCGGCCATATCCACCAATGAGTCCAAAGGAATCATCCTACTCCTACCTCAAGTTCAGAACCACAAAAGCTCAAATCAACCTCTGTCTCCGGCAACTGAAGAAGGAGACAGCCGAAGAAGATGATCGGAGAGAACACTCACCAAACCCAGCAATCCGTGACCCAACCCAAACTCCCTACTCTCAGTACACACTTGACGGTCAAAAGCTCACAAAGGACTCCGAATCACTGTCACTCTCCCACTCACAGACTCACCAATAATTTGCGTGAAGAAGAGGGAAATCTACCAAAGATATCTGTTAAAGGTACTGAAAAATGAAAGGGAAGGGGTTGAAAAGAAAACTCACAGCTCACTGTACGCTCCTTTCTCTGCTCTCCCTGCCTACGCTTTGCACTCACACCGCTATCTCTTACAAATGACGGAAGGGAGCAGGGGAATTTAAAAGGCGGTTGAAGAGGCAAGGTCACAAAGGGGGCAGCAGCATAAGGGATCACTGTAGACACCCTAATTTCGTACCTCTAGTATTTGACATGGCATAAAATATCAAGACCTGTTAAAAGGACTAACGAATGTCAAGTTACAGGGTTGAAAATGCAAAAGAAAAAGCAGGATGCATAAATAGTGAATTGAGGGGGCCAAAGTGCCAAGAATTGAAAGAAGAAAGCTGTGGGCGCTGCCCACAGCCCCTCTGGGAGCCGCGCCCAAGACCTCTATGGGCTGCCCCCACAAAGCCCCCTGCACTGTAGCCTTTTGCATAAGGTGCAACTCTCCCAGCGTGCGGTACAAGCCGATGAAGCTCAATGGATGATACTTAATCACGAATAAAACTAGGATTTCAGCCTATAAATAAAGGCATCCGACACTGAAAATTCACACAGAGTTCACGCAATGAGAAAACTTTCACCGTGCAGTTTGTGAAAACTCTCCCGAGAGAACGCCGAGGTTATTTCCCCTCTAGCCCCGAAGCTCTGCCAAATCTCCCATAAACAATAAAACTCTCCGGCCAAAGTGAACCCTAGTTGCCTTGCTAGAATTCCTCCCTTTTTCACCCGTTCAAAAGAGCCAAAAAGAACAGTTGCCCTGCCCGAATCCAGACGTCAAATCCAGCTGAAGCAAGCAGTTGCTCTGCCCGATTCCAAACGCCAACAAGCTAGCAAATCCCGCCAAAGCAAACAGTTGTGCCGCCCGGATAAAGAGGCGAAAGCAACTAAACAGAGCAATTACGTTGCCCGAAATCAATCAAAAGAAAAAAACTCCCTCTCCCTGAAGGACAGAGTGAGCGCACCTTAGGACCTACTAGAAAGGAGCTTGGCACGGGATAAGACCCCTACGCTTCAAGAGGTAGATCCATTAAAGTTTTATTTACTTTTTATGTGTAAAAGTGCTATTTAAAATAGTCATATGTAAACAAAAATAAGCAGTTGTGCTACCCAAAATTCTATAACAAATAGCACTAAAAAGAGCTCATTATTATGGCCAAATTTTTATAAATGTATTCGCAACTCTAGAAGGGAGGCTGCTGTAAGTTTGTATTTATTTCCTATATATATATATATATATATATATATATATATATATATATATATATATATATATATACATATTTAAAATGTTTTATTTCAATTGTTAAATAAATATAAAAGAGCATATTTAGCCAAAAACTTATTTTGAGACCGAAAGGGCGAGTTGGGTGCCTAACCCCTTCCCACCTCGTAACTTAGCCTCCGAACCCTTCTTATAAATTTGATTATTTTTTGTTTTTCTTTGTTTTCCTTAAAATAAAGATTGCGACTCTATTGATCACATTTTGAGTCCACAATTGAGGCCGGACGCATTCTCACGCTCTTTAAAAGATTTTGAAACCACCCGCTTCTCGGTAGCAGAGGAATCGGTCGAAAATCGGGACACTCACAATGGCGACTCTGATGGGGATGTTGTTTTTATTTTAAATAAAATAAAAACAGAGGGCTAGACTTATTTTGTTAAAAAAAAAACAAGTTTTTCCTTTGTTTTTGACTAAATATGCTTATATTTATTTAACAATTTAAATATTGCATTTTTTATATATCTGTATATATATTTGTGTATATAACCATGAAATCTTACAGCAGTTTCATTCTGGGTACCATTGTGAATAGAAAAAAATATAAAATTTCGGGCAGGATAACAAAAAAAAAAGGGCAGCGAAGGCATATTATCTCTTTACTTTATTTTACTCTGTTTTATTTATTATTCTTGGCAAAATATGTAAATATTCTTTTATTCTGTTATTTTATTTTGGGGATTATGACCAAATGTAATTAATAGGAACAGATAGTTTCCCCGTTTTTCTTTCTATTTATTGATCTGAATGGCCGTCACGCTCGCTCACGCCGTCCTTTCGAGGATTCAAACTAATTAGCCTAGAAAATCAACAAATGAATAGAAAGACGGGTCATTTACTGCTTTATTACTGCTTTATATCCGAAAAAAAAGACTTTACTGCTTTTTAGATAACTCACACACGTGCACGCACGCAGAAATATTCCGAACTGCTACCCTTACACCAAAGCTAGCCTTCCCCCTGCATCAGCCAACGTCAAAAGCATATAGTTTTCCAGGACACTTCATGAACCGATCGGTTTTTATATCTCTAAATTATTGACCAATCCCTGTTGCAAAAATATACATAAATGAATAAAGATATATGCACAGGGGCTGACCAATAATTTTTGTGGTATTTGTCCTAGGCCATTCGAATGATGGATCCTGCAAAGAGTATAGACCCTTTGACTGAGATCAATCCAATCTTGGGAAGTCGAAAGGTAGGTGGAATACGAAGGTTCTATACTCTGGAGAAAGAATCCATTATTCCAAGAAGAGTCTCGAGACTGTCAAAACAAAGCAGGTGCTTGTCCGATCAATCTTAGGAAAAATGAATAATAATAAAATAATAAAGGCACACAGTACTCAGAACCAAAAAGTCTGGAACCTTCCCTTCTGATACCTTCAACCCCTTTTCCTTAGAAACCTGGCCCGAGTTTGGAAAGGAAGAGATAGCACCGGTCATTTGATACAGGATACAGGCACAGAGGTCAGATCAGAAAGTATCAGAATCATTTCAGAGAGTACACATTTGGGCAGAATGGCCGCCAAAAACAAACAGACTGTTGCAGGGACCAATAATGAACATAATGCTCTGGGACCAGAAATAGAATCTCCTGGGTATGCCCCACACCCTGAATTCTAGAATTGGCTGAAAAAGGAATTGGATGCCCATGTAGAAAGAGTGGCAAGCCAAGTAGTTGGCGATCTTTTGGAAAGTTTAGCAGAAACTTTACTACCTTCTCTCATCGAATCAAAAGACGAATACCTCCTCCTAATAGTTCCTTCCTTCCAGGAATAAACTTCTCAAACTCAACAGAAAATATCCCCCCCAAAGCTTCCAAAAGTCAACCAAACACCAGCCTTCAGCCAAATACCAACCCTATTTTCCGAAGCAATATCATTCCAAATATTTATAACCCCAATCCACCAACTACCCCCAAACATCAACCCTGAACCCGCTCACCTAAATGCATGTTACCATAACAAAAAAAGCTACCTCCCTTTTGACCTTCAAATACCTATACCCAGGAAATGACCCATGGATCAGTAACTGGAATGATTTGTGCGCACGAAAAAGACCTCCCTCAAAAAGAAGCACATACAACTAGTTCTTGGCGCAATACTACCCAAACCAAGAAAAAGATGTTTGGTCTTGCTACTCGAACAAATCCTAGCCAAACACTTCACCCCAACCAAAAGGAAGGACGGGTCAAATTCAGAGGCATTATGATGATTTGCCTGCTTCGAGGTCTACGATCTTTCAAACACTATGGCTCATGGACAGCTTAAACCAATCATGAATTATACACCGCCAAGCCCATTACCTAGCTCATGGAACCATACCCAGTATTGTGAGTATCATCGCTACAGCAGTCAATCCACCGACAAGTCCTATGCACTCAAAAATGCCATCCAGGACCTCATCGATAGTAAAATCATCACTGTGGCTGTAGACACCCCAATTTCGTACCCCTGATATGTAACTCTAGCATGCGATATCAAGAACTGCTTAAACTTAACAAAATGTCAAGTTACAGGGTTGAAAATGCAAAAGGAAAAGTAGGATGCATGAATAGTGAACTGCGGGGGGAAAGTGTCAAAAAATGAAGTTGGAATAGTGGCTAGGCACCGCGCCACGTGTCCTTGGCGCCGCGCCCAAACTCATGTGTGTCCGCGCCAAGGTCTTCAACAGTGCCTGCTTCGTTAACGCATTGTACAAAATGTCAAGCGCGCGGTACAAGCCGATAAAGCACGGATCCAACTATAAATAGAGGTGCCGGCTCCCCATTTCGACGAAGAATTTCGCTAAAGGCTGAAAGCCCAGAGTGACTCTACGTAAATTTTACGCAGCGTCCGATCCCCCTCTCCCAAAGCCTCAAAACCCTGTCCAAACTCCGCCAAAACACAAATCCAACCGATTAAAGTGATCCCTAGCCCTTTAGTTAGGTATCCACTATATTTCCTCAGCCCAAAAATCCCAAAGTAAGCTGTTACTCTGCCCGAGTAAAAAGCTGAAATACACAAAATATAAGTCGTTATTCCGCCAAACCAAAAAAGCCAAAACCACAAAAACTAAGCTGTCATTCTACCCGAGTGAGTAAGCCAAAAACTACCATATATAAGCCGTCACTCTGCCCAAATCACATCAGCAACAACAATAAAAGTCTCCCTCTCCAGAAGGACGAGGCGAGCACACCAGCTCTAAAAGGTAATAGCCTTTAAGGGCGTTTTTATTTATTTATTTATTCATTTGTTTAGTTATTATTTATAAAGTTGTTATTTAAATCCAGCCAAATGTAGTCAATATAAGTCGTTGTCCTGCCCGGATTAGATTAGAAAATATTATGTAAAAGAGCCGTTATAATGGCCAAATATTTTTAAATACATTTGTAATTATTGTAAGGAAATGGCTGCAAGTCCGTAAATAATGTAGCCACGGATGTATTTGTTTTATTTTCCTGTCTTTTAATGCTTTATTTATTTGCTAAATAAATATAACAATAAGCATACTTTAGCCAAAAACTATTTTGAGACCGAAAGGGCGAGTTGGGTGCCTAGCACCTTCCCAACTTGTAACTTAGCCTTCGAACCCGTTTCTTTTTCTACGGTTTTTTTTTTTTTTTACGGTTTTGCTTTATTTTTGCCTTAAAATAAAGATGGCGACTCTAAACTTTGGATCAGTGGGGCCTCGCAACACTCCTTCTTTGCACTTTTACGTTTCTCCCTAAAAAAGGAGAATGAGAATGGAAGGGTGATGTATTCCCATATCTGATATCCCTAAACAAGGGATAACTTGATGCGAGGAAACCAAAGCTCCCATAGTGATCGAAGCGGGCCATAAGGCTATTTTTAATAAAATCCATAGTGGGCGTCGCATATCCTTTTTGCATTTTACGTTTTCCTCTAAAAAGGGAAAATGGGAATGAAAGGGTAATGCATTCCCATATCCTGGCATCCCCTAAAAAAGGGATAACTTGATGCGGGAAATCACAAGTTCCCATATTGGGTTAAAAATCCACTAAAGGCAACCGAGGCGCATTCCAACGCGCTATCATAGACAACACTCCTCTCGCACTTTTGATTTCGTCTTCCCCTAAACAAGGGAGGGTGGAACGAGAGCAATGGTATCTCGCATCCGCACGTACGCGCACCCCTATCCAAGGGCGCGCGGGGCGCGGGCGCACGACCCGGGAGCTCACAGTGGCAACTCTGCTGGGGAGTTGTTTTATTTTAAATAAAATGGAGGGCTAGACTCATAAAACAAAAACTTTTTTTGTTTTTCTTTGTTTCTGGCTAAAGTATGCTTATTATATTAATTTATGCATTTGAATATTGCGTTCCTATACATCCGTGCCTATATTTGTGGATATGATCCTCCATCTTTGCAGCAGTTTCGTTTCGATAACTGTTACAGGTGTATTTAAAAATATTTTTAAATAAAAAGCAAAAAAAATTCGAAAATAGAAAAAAATTCGAAAAATCAAAAAAAAATATTATATATATGTTGCAATAAAATTCCGGGTAGCTCAATAAAAGGGCCGAGGCTTTATTCTAAATATTGCTTTATTCTCGGCTTTGTACATATTTGCATTCATTATGTCATTTTACTTTGGGGACATAGGACCAAATTTGTAATTAATAGGGATAGATAGATTCCCCACTTTTCTTTCTATTTCTTAAATGTGGTGTACTTGCTTGCTTGCGCTCAAACTAAAAAGCCGAGACAATCCACACATAATAGCAAGACATGCCATATTTGTTTTATTTTTTCTGTTTATATATCTGTAAATAAATAAAGATTTTACTGCTTTTTAGTTACCGCACACACGCACACACACACCATGGCCAGCCTACCCCCTGCATGAGCCAACGTTAGATTGCATATAGATTCTCAGGACACTTCATAGACCGACCGATTTTTGCATCTCTGAATTATAAGTCAGCCTCTGTCAAAAAAAATAAATATAAAAAAAAGAGAAGGAAGAAAAAGTCAAAAAAATATATATGTCTATAAAAAATTACGCAAGTAAAAAAATGATAAAGAAAATAAATGCGCAACAAAAAAATATATATATACGCAGGGGCTGATTTATTATTCTCGTGCTCGACCTAGACCATTTCGAATGGTGGATCTGGAAAGAGTATAGACCCCGCTCGCTGGGATCGATCAGATCTTGGGGAGTCAAAAGGTAGGTGGAATCGTTGGTCTATACTGCGGAGAAAGAATCCCTTGCTCGAGGAAAAGTCTGATCAAAATAAAGCGAGGTGCTTATCAGGTCAATTGTAGAAAACAATAAATAATAATAAAATATACTAATAAAGGCACGCTGTACTCCAAACCCAGAAAGCCTTCAGCCAGCCTTTTGATACCTCATCCATAACCCGTTTTCCTCATAAACCTGGCCCGAATTTGGAAAGGCGAATAATCTTGGCCGGTTGATCTGGAGAAAGTAGTCAGAAATCGAGCGAAAGAAGTATCGATATCGAGATCGACAAAGGCAAAATCGATTCGATAATCTGAGATCCAAGCGATATGGAAACAAATGGCGATCAGATATGGAGTGCAGTTCGGGGCTCAGGAGTGCTCAAACTCAAATGCGGCGGTGGTAGACCGGAATGCGGATGCCTGACATGATCGCTTGCTAAGCGAATAGCAAGTCTCATACAAGGTCAGAAGCCCGGTGGTGAGGTGAACTCTTCCTGCGGTCCCAGAAGCATCCACATCTCATATGCCTCCAAACCCAACTCCTCGGCCAAACACTAACCCACCAAATATGGCGATACCCCAATCCCAATCCTCCACAAGTCCACTACTACCCGAATATCGATACCCGTCCTATCCTTCATATCCTTCCCCAAGCACCAAAGTTCCCCAAAGCCCAAATGACCTCCCTTTTCCCATAACCAACCCACTCCAAAACAACCCACATATGGACCCACAAAGTTATAATCCGCCAGGCCAAGTTATCACTTATTTACCTTATAATGATCACAGCGGGTAGAAACCATCCAAAGTCCACCTACCCAAGTTCCACCAACCCAAAATCCATATCTACCCAGTTCCACCGGCCCGAATCCTTATCCTACCCAAAATCCACCCGGCCCAATATCCATATCCGGCCCAAAATCCTTACCAAATACGCGATCGAAATTAACCCGGCCTTCTAATCCGGCCCGGTATATACCAAAGCCAACTCCCCGACCACCAAATAGAGGCCGGCGTGGAAAATATAAAGGCCATGGTACTCAAGCTTCTCAACAAAGGGGAATTCTCTGCGCGAACGCGACATTACAACTGCGGCGGTATTGCCTTTTAAATTCAAAATGCCGACATATAAAAATTTGATGGAATTTGGATGCCTATATCCCACTTAAAATCTTATTCCAGCGGCATGCGATCAAGGGGAGCTAGCTTTGAGGCTATGGCTTCCAATTTTCACCTCACCCTAATAGAGTACGCCAAACAATGGCTAATGTTGTCGATAAGCGGCACCATGAATAAATGGGACGGAATAGGCGTTCTGAAAGGTACAAAGACAACACCGATCCACGAAAATAGAAGGGACCTTGAGTCGTGCACCCAAAGGGAAAAAAACATCTTTGAGTTCGCGATCAAGTGGAAAAGAAAGTTGGCTCAGACCTTTGGAACTGATCCAAGCGAGTCATGCGAGATGTTCATCAAAAACCTCGAGCCCGTTTACGGAACACATGCGGTACCTTCCACACCAATTTTAAAGAAATTGTGGAGATAGGAGCCGTATTGATGATGATATATGGGCGGGGGCAATTACAAGTCAATACGCCTCCTAGCTCTTTCAGTTACTCTAAAGGGAAGGCGGCGCGCCACACCCACCAACCGTCAATGTGGTAGGAAATGCATCAGCCACTTTTCCTACCCAAAGTTATAACATTGTTCTATGGTCTTATGGAGGCGGACAGAGTGCAATCAACTTGATCGGAGGGAATAATGGCCCGAACAAAAATTTCGAAATCGAGAGGCATTATGATGAACTACAAGCCTCGATCTATGATCTATGCGGGGGCTAATGACACAAGAGTCGATGGCGGGCCGAGGAATTTTTCAACAGGGTGCACAAATTTAATAAAGTTACAAATCATAATTGTCCCATACGCGTTTTCATACTTTGAAATCGTTTAATTATATCATCATTTGTAACGTTCTAAGAAAATATTTTCAATAAAACATACAAGACAATCATTTATAAAGTGATCACAAATTTGGTTTTCGTTTAAAAAATTTCTCCATAATCACTAAAACCAAATTCCTTTAAATCAACCACAATTTGAAAATCTACACAAATAAATTTTTTTTCTCATAAATCAACTACTTCAACCCCCCAAATTAAAATGCTCTAATTTCAGATTAAATAAATATACATTTCCTACCAAGATATTGAACACACAAATTTAGGAAATAAAATAATATTATCATAATATCAATATATCATCTATCACAAATTCATAAATCACAATTCACAACAATTACATAAATTAAATATTCAATTATGGTTATTTCAAAATTATGATTATTTCAAATTAGGGCTATTTTAAAATAAGGGTTATTAATTTTTTTTAAAATTTAAATCACAATTATAATTTGTTTTTTATTTAGGTGGGGGCAAATTGTAGAAATTTGATTCAGGTGGGGACAAAATGTACAATATAACATATTATTATTATTATTTTAAAAAAAATCCATCACCAAAAAAAAACTCAAGTGGGGGCAACTGCCCCCATACCCATTAACATGTGTCCGCCATTGCAAGGAGTGTTAAAGCCTATGGAAAATTATAAGCCACCAAACCCACTTGGAACACGGATTCATGCCCGATCTTGTGAATATCATCGCTGCAGTGGTCACCTCACCGACAAATGTTATATACTCAGAGATGCTATTCAGGATCTTATAGATGATACGGTTATTGAAAAGTCTACTCTCAGACCAAATGTAGTCAATAACCCTCTACCTCAAATCAACATGATTGAGGTTGATGAAAACTTCCTGGGTATGATAGGCGGAGGTGCGATTCTGAAGCTCCTGCTTGAGTTTGAGTCTATTTCTAATAAGCCTCTGAGAACTAGTATATTATGGCTTTTGCCGCTTTTGATGCCTTGGTCTGGTAGGCCGCTTGGATATATTATCCCTATTCCTTTCCACTAGCTTTACAGGATTGGTCATCTACCGATCCTCTCCCTAAAATTGAGGATCTCAAACCCCAGGTCCTCAATAATATAATAAACCCTGTACGGTTTGCTTTTAATAATAATCTAAATGTCTTTGCTTATTTCTTAGTTGCAGCTACATTAAAAGACGCATTAAATAATTATAATGATGAGTCATTTAATAGGACCCAAAAAGATAAAAAAAAAATTATTTGCTTGAGCTTGTAAAGTCAGTAGAGCACCAGGGACAACATCATTCATCAACAGCAATTGAAGACTGATCCACTATCAATCTGGGGCTAGACAATGAAATCAAATGAGTCAAAATCGGCAACTGCCTGCAAGGTTCTGAAAAGGATAACACTCATGGATCTCCTCAAAGAGTTCGTGGACATGTTTACCTGGTCCTATGAAGATGTGTCGAGGGTAGATCCAGCCATAGTTGGACACCGGATCCCCATATATCCGAATGTTCGGCAGATCAAGCAAAAGCTCCGCCGGATTAAGCCGGAATGGTCACTACAAGTTCAAAAAAGGGAAATCATGAAACAGCTACACGTCAACTTCATTCAGGTAGTAAAAAAAAAGAGAAAAAAAGAAAATAAGAGTAAAAAAAGAGAGTAAAAAGAAAAAAAGAAGGAAAATACCCGATCAGGCTGTCCAATATAGTGACCGTTCCCAAGCCCAACAGGAAGGTCTAGATCTGCGTAGACTTTCGCAACCTCAACAAGGCATCGCCCAAAGATGACTTCTCTCTGCCCAATATTAATATTGTGGTAGAGTGGTAGACGCCATTGCTACTCACAAAATCAGATCCTTCGTCGACGGCATGCTGGGCTATAATCAAATCAAAGGCAGCAGGAGACCAAGAAAAGACCTCATTCACCACCCTTTGGGGAGACTTACTGCTATCATGTCATGCTGTCTGGGCTAAAAAATGCTGGGGCTACTTATCAAAAGGCTGCTACCACTCTCTTCCACGATGTGTCGTATATTGTCAAAGAGATCCGGTCAGGAGATGTCGTACTCTTCACAAGCCAGGAAAGAAAAGACCTTGTTCAGCCCTTCAATCTCAATGAGCTTAAAAGGTATTATGCTTGAGCCACCCTATCTGGCAAGTGCTTCCTTCTTCAGCTCGCTAGGCTGAAAACCCGAAAGGGCGGCCTAGGCAAAAATTAGAACAAAATAAAAAAAATAATTAAAAAAAGGGGAGAAATAAGGGCTCGCTAGGCTGAAAACCCGAAAGGGCGGCCTAGGCAAAAATTAGAGCAAGTAATATATATATATAAGGGCTCGCTAGGTTGAAAACTCGAAAGGGCGGCCTAGGCAAAAGTTAGAGTCAAATAAAAAATATATATCAGGAGAAAAAGGGGAGGGAAGACACTCTTTGAAACCTCGGCATCTTACCTCCAGTCTGCAGCATGCAAGGGGGCTCGACTGACGGAAGAAAAAGAAAAAAAACCACGACAGAAAGCTCGCATTAAAACACTAAAATATAATATTACAGGTCCTAAGGTGCAAATTAGGAATAATTGCTAAAGAAATTTAGGTTATGCATTAATTGCCTATACATATCTATTATTGCCTATACCCCCTTGTTTCCCCCAAAACTATCCTTCATTTCTTTGCTTAAGCCAGGAGCGATCCATCGATACTGTGGCGTCGCCCGGGAGCCCATGTACTTCTTCTGCAAGGCACAGAAAAGGCTCAGTCTCATCAGAATGAGAAGCACCAGAAGTGTCCTCGTCCTATTCATCATCTGCGTTGCCATTGTCCTGAAACAGCTAGACGACTTGGATTCCGATCATTCATTGCTGCCCTGTCTGATTGTGAGGAAAAATGCAGGGGCTATGAGAATAGCCTTATGCCAAAGTATAGCCCTGCAACAATTATATGGTCGAGAACATGAGGAGGTGACTGCCTTTTCCTCTCCCCGCATATCATATCATTAAAAAAAAAAAAAAAAAAAAAGCCTATTCAAGCCCGAAGGTATATTCCTTTAAAATCCGTTTTGAAGATACAATGTGCCATTACCTATTAAATGTCGGTATAGCTTTGCTTTGTGCGTGCGTTTTGAATCTGCATGTTTTTTATTTATTTTGCATCGTATAAAATTATATTGCATTGTAAATGTTTGTACAGGTTTTCAAAACAAAAAACACCAAACAAAAAAAAAACAAAACACAAAACACAAAAACAAAAACAAAAACAAAAACAAAAACAAAAACAAAAACAAAAACAAAAACAAAAACAAAAACAAAAACAAAAACAAAAACAAAAACAAAAACAAAACAAAACAAAACAAAAGAATTTTATATATTGTTTTGCATCTAAATAAACGTTTTGCATTATAGGCATCATAAAAGTGTGTTTTGCATTTCAAAGATATATACTACATTTTGCATTATTGCATGCATGATAGAATAAAGAATGCCTATGCATCCTATAACTTTTATACATCACATTTGCATCAAATAAAGTAGTACATGCATCCATCATGTGCATTTATTATTTAATAAGCTGCATTATGGGTGCGCTAAAAAGAAAATAAAATGCCACCAATCAGGAAAATAAATATTCTTATGTCATTTACTATGTCCCTGCAGCATAAGCATGCATGAAAAATAAATTTTAGGGCATGAAATATATCTGTTTTGTCTTGTATTCATCTGAAAATATGCCCAAAAATGTGTTCAGAAAAAAAATTGAATTGTATTCCGAAAAGTTTATTTCGTGAACACATAGTATGCAAAATATGTTTTAACCTAGAACATGCATCATATAGCTCCATCTGCATTTATAATATAAATCATGCATATTAGGGTCAAATAGTGACCACTTGTTTAATCATGCATCATAAATTGCATAAATTTCATGCATCATTACTTAATTGCATCATTTAGACATAAATAGGTCATGCATAAGCATTATTAATAAAGTCAGGAATGCTTCGAAAGTGCCAAACAGTGCCAAAATCTAACAGAACTGAAGTATATCCAGGCAGATAAAAAAAACAAAACAAAAAAAACAACAAAAGAGGAATAAAAAAAGAGAGAGAATAAACAGATAATAAGCATGCAAATAAAGAAAAATGGCGAGCATGCGGAATAAAGAAGAAGAAAAAGAAAAAGAAAAAAAACAAAAAACAAAAAAAAATCGAGAGAGAGGAAAATGCATGTACAAGAAAGAAAAATTTTTAAGTGCATGCAACAAAAGGAAAATGCGGTGGCAGAAGAAGAAATTTTCGGCTGAAGCTAGAAAATGGAGCGAAAAGAAAACAACAGCAAAGAAAAGATGATTTCAGCTGATACCAAGAGATGTTGTAGCAAGAAAAAAAGAAGTTTCTAACCAAGGTTAGAGGGAGCAGTAAAGAAAATGCAGCAGCATCAAGAAAGATTTTCCAGCTAAAGCCGAAAATATAGCGGGACAGGGGAAAAGATTTTCCAGCAAAGGCTGGAATGGTGACAAAAGAAAAATCCCCAGCAAAGTGCAACGAAGAACAGCATAAAGCAGCAAGAGGCAGCAAAGCAACAGCAGCAATTTGCTGCATGGCCACGGCCAGGGTAAAGAAGAGGAAGGTATTTTCCTTTTTTGCAGTGCATTTGTATGATGTTTGGAACTTTCCTTTAAGGGGCACGCAGCCCCAGATTAAGAGGGAAAGGTCTTGTTCTCTGGTGAAGGCTGAGTTCCTGAGGAGGCAATACATTCCACGCATTTTTGGCTGTGTTGGAAACTTTCCTTTAAGGGGCACGCAACCCCGGATTAATAGGGAAAGGTCTTGTTCTCTGGTGAAGGCTGAGTTCCTGAAGAGACAATTCATTCCGCCCAGCCGCCAGACGAACTACGATTGGTCTGATTCCTTGTATAAGGATACGTAGGTAGTCTATCTCGGTAGACACGACCATCATAAGCACATTATTTACCCTTGCCGCACTTATTTGATAAAGCTTTGCCGCACTTGCTCATTTAGTAATTGCCGCACTTGCACCGCAACACTTGCACCGCCGTATTTAGTCCCCAACTGAGTGAACTACGTCTCGGTCTGATTCCTTGTTTAAGGATACGTAGGCAGCCTATTTCGATAGGCACGACCGTTGTACGAGTGATAGTTTATGTTTTGGCCTGAACTACGTTTTGGTCTGAGTTCCTTTATTAAGGGATACGTAGGCAGCCTACACTAGTAGGTCCGACCATTAGAGCACTTCATTTTATATCTGCTTAAAAATTACGATAACTTGTTATAACCGACTAAATATGTCTAGGTTATGGAGTTTGGTTTGTGTTATATATTGTTGCATTATAACTACTACCTATTGCATCTCTTCCCCGTTTCATAATTGAACGAAATTGGAGAGTCTATTGTTTATCAACGATGTTCGTCTACTCAGTAAGCCTTCGGTTACCCGTAGACTCCATCGTTGAGGGGCTCTGTAGACACCCCAATTTCGTACCCCTGATATGTAACTCTGGCATGCGATATCAAGAACTGCTTAAACTTAACAAAATGTCAAGTTACAGGGTTGAAAATGCAAAAGGAAAAGTAGGATGCATGAATAGTGAACTGCAGGGGGGAAAGTGTCAAAAAATGAAGTTGGAATAGTGGCTTGGCGTCGCGCCACGTGTCCTTGGCGCCGCGAAAGTCCTGATGTCGCGCGAGTCTTCAATGCGCTTCGTTAACGCATTGTACAAAATGTCAAGCGCGCGGTACAAGCCGATGAAGCACGGATCCAACTATAAATAGAGGTGCCGGCTCCCCATTTCGACGAAGAATTTCGCTGAAGGCTGAAAGCCCAGAATGACTCTGCGTAAATTTTACGCAACATCCGATCCCCCTCTCCCAAAGCCTCAAAACCCTGTCCAAACTCCGCCAAAACACAAATCCAACCGATTAAAGTGATCCCTAGCCTTTTAGTTAGGTATCCACTATATTTCCTTGGTCCAAAAATCCCAAAGTAAGTTGTTACTCTGCCCGAGTAATAAGCTGAAATACACAAAATATAAGCCGTTATTCCGCCCAACCAAAAAAGCCAAAACCACAAAAACTAAGCCGTCATTCTGCACGAGTGAGTAAGCCAAAAACTACCATATATAAGCCGTCACTCTACCCAAATCACATCAGCAACAGCAATAAAAGTCTCCCTCTCCCGAGAAGGACAGAGCGAGCACACCCCGCTCTAAAAGGTAATAGCCTTTAAGGGCGTTTTTATTTATTTATTTATTCATTTGTTTAGTTATTATTTATAAAGTTGTTATTTAAATCTGGCCAAATGTAGTCAATATAAGTCGTTGTGCTGCCCGGATTAGATTAGGAAATATTATGTAAAGGAGCCGTTATAATGACAAAATATTTTTAAATGCATTTGTAATTATTGTAAGGAAATGGTTGCAAGTCCGTAAATAATGTAGCCACGGATGTATTTGTTTTAGTTTCCTATCTTTTAATGTTTTATTTATTTGCTAAATAAATATAACAATAAGCATACTTTAGCCAAAAACTATTTTAAGACCGAAAGGGCGAGTTGAGTGCCTAGCACCTTCCCAACTCGTAACTTAGCCTCCGAACCCGTTTCTTTTTCTCTGGTTTATTTTTATTTTTTTCTAGTTTTGCTTTATTTTTGCCTTAATTTAAAGATGGCGACTCTAAACTTTTTGGATCCAGTGGGGCCTCGCAACACTCCTTCTTTGCATTTTTCCGTTCTCCTCTAAAAAAGGGAGAATGGGAATGGAAGATTGATGTATTCTCATATCCTGATATCCCCTAAACAAGGGATAACTTTATGGGGGAAACCCAAAGCTCCCATAGTGATCCGAAACTGACCATAAGGCTATTTTTAATAAAATTCATAGTGGGGGCGTCGCAATATCCTTTTTTTGCACTTTTCTGTTTTCTCCTAAAAAATGTAAAATGGGAATGAAAGGGTAATGCATTCCCATATCCTGGTATCCCCTAAAAAGGGGATAACTTGATGCGGGAAATCACAAGTTCCCATATTGGGTTAAAAATCCACTAAAGGCAATCGAGACGCATTCCAACGCGCTATCATAGACAGCACTCCTCTCGCACTTTTGATTTCGTCTTCCCTTAAACAAGGGAGGGTGGAGCGAGTTAGCGTGGTGTCCTGTGATCCGTCATTTTGATCGCACCTCTATCCAAGGGTGTGGGCGGGCGCGACCAGGAGCCAGAGTGGCGTACACAAGAGAACAAACCCTGGTGCCCGATCAAACAAAGAAAGTTTGACAAGAGCAAAAAGATGTATATTCAGCTAGAATAAAGACGTCTGTATCATTTCCCTTTGAATAAAAGAGCTTAGCTGCAACATGCTCTCTTGGGACACTATCTTGGGTAGTCAAACTATCAATAGCACTGAGAAAACCAGTTGGATCGGTGGGGATGTCAGTTATCTTACCAAATCTGGTCGGGCATATCAACCAAACCAAAAAAGTGGTGACCACTCTGGCAAAAACAAAGAAATAGACACTAGGGCTAAAAGTATGGAAGATACCCTGTTAGCTCAGATGAAGAAAACTCAAGAAAACATATCCATCTGGGGCTTGTTATGTGCTTCCAAAAATCATCGTGATACGCTGGCCAAATCCCTGAGTCAGGCAGTCATCCCCATTGAAACCTCTCCAAATGAGCTAACCCAAATGATCGGAAATATACACTTTGGGAATGTGATTATGTTCACCAATCTAGATCTGCCAAAGGAAGGAACCAACCACATTGATGCTCTTAACATCACTGTAGGTGTCATGGAAAAAAGGGTTCCTCGAATCCTAATAGACAACGGCTCATCTTTGAATGTGTGTCCCACGAGCACACTAGCCAAACTGGGGACAAAGATATCAGAATTGACTCCTTCATCGCAGACGGTAAAGGCATATAACAACACTAGTCGATGTGTCCTAGGGGTGGTAACTCTAAGGATGACCATTGGGCCGCTAACTATGCCAGTGGAATTCCAAGTCCTAGACATACCCGCCAGTTTCAGTTTATTGCTAAGACGTCCTTGGATCCATGGGGTGAAAGGGGTAGCCTCCTCGCTACATCAACGTGTCAAGTTTATCCACGATGACCATATAGTGATCATACTTGCCGATAAAATCGTGGAAAACAAATAAAGTAGGGATATCCCAATCCTCGAAATAGAGCATGATGACACGGGTATCTTCCTCAGTGGTTTTGAAGTCATCCCTCAAGCCAAAGTCAATGTCATTGAATATGGGCAAGAGACTGACATTGTTGGAAAGAAAACCACAGTCTACAGAGATATGGTCCCACTAAACATGCTCTGAAAAATGAATTACATGTCTGGTTTGGGTCTTGGCAGAAATCAACGGGGGCTTATCAATCTGGTCCAGGATGAATTTAAGGAACATATTCCTCCATTTGGTCTAGGATACAAATCCATGCTAGCTGAACTAGTTGCGGTCATGAGACAAAACGTGAAAAAAGTAAGGCAGAACGTGAAAAGTGTCCTTACAGAGATTCTCCTCTACAGCCATATAGAAAAACTCTAAATGGATACTTTGTAAGGAAATGAGAAACAGATGCCTATCTCATGTTCCCAGAACCCTAGATAGACCAAAATGAGGAAAAGACACCCTGGTTGGGAAATCTTCGAAGAGTCAGTCTCGCCACCAATGAAATGGAACAGGTTACCCTAGAGCCCCGCAGCACTGCATATAAAACTGTAACAGTCAAAAACACCTGGACCATAGACCAAGATGACTATGCCCTGGCATTGTTTGGTGATGACTTTACGGGAGATAGTTTCCTAGGTATGATTGACGGAGGGACTAGTTATGAAAAGCTCCCGGTAGAATTTGAGTCCATTGCTGGTAACCCCCTGCAAAATTGGTATACAACGGTTGGCCCGCTCCTGAAAACGGCAGACTTAGTGGACCGTTTCGGATATACCATTCCCCCTATTTCCTTTAGCCTTACGGACTGGTCATCTACAGGCCCGCTCCCTGAAATTGAAGACCTCAAACCCCAGGACCTTAATAATGTAATCAGCCCTATAAAGTCTGAATTTAATAATGAAAATCTTGATGTCTTCGCGTATTCCTTGGTTGCACCTATGTTAAAAGATGAATTAATTAGCATAAATAATGAGTTGTTTAATGAAATGGACCCGAAAGATAAAGAATTCCTACTCGAGCTCGCTAAGTTAGTCAAGCACCGAGAAAAGCACCGATCAGTAGCATCAAAAGAAAACTTATGCGCTATCAATGCGGGACTAAGCGATTGAAATCGAGAGGTCGAAAGTGGCGAATTTGCGAGTCGAGAAAAGGGCAGCATTGATCAGTCTACTCAGAGAGTTTGTAGATGTCTTCGCATGGTCTTACGAAGACATACCTGGGTTGGATCCAGCGATTGTAGAGCACCGAATTCCGACATACCCCAATGCTTAGCCAGGTAAGCAGAAAATCCACATAATCAAGCCATAATGGTCACTGAAAGTGAAAGAAGAAATCATGAAACAGCTGTACGTCAAGTTTATCCGGGTAATTGAGTACCCAATTTGGCTGTCAAACATAGTGACCATACCGAAACCTAATGGAAAGGTTCGGATCTGTGTAGACTTCCGCGACCTCAACAAGGCATCACCCAAAGACGACTTCCTTCTACCCAACATTGATATTGTGGTAGATGTTGTGGCCTCTCATAAAATAAGATCTTTTGTAGACAGCATGTTGGGCTACAACCAAATCAAAATTGCATCAGAAGACCAGGAAAAAACTTCATTCATCACCCCCTGGGGAACTTATTGCTATATTGTCATGCCATTTGGATTAAAAAATGCTGGGGCTACATACCAAAGAGCTGCCACTACCCTCTTCCATGATATGGTACATAAAGAAGTCGAAGTATACGTGGATGATATGATTATGCATTCTAAAGATACAAATGGTACCCATGTCAAAAACCTTCAAAAATTCTTCGAAAGGTTAAGAAAACACCAGATGAAGCTCAACCCGACCAAATGCACATTCGGAATTACCAAGGGCAAAGTCCTAGGGTCTATGGTAACCGAGCAAGACATTGAAATAGAACATGCTAAAGTGAGAGCCATCATAGACATGCCGCAACCAAAAACCCCAACAGAAGTTAAGGGTTTCCTGGGCCGATTGCAGTATATCAGTCGCTTCATCAGGCAATTGACATCCATGTGTGAGTCGCTGTTCAAACTTCTAAAAAAAGACACTGACCGAGTTTGGGACAAAGAATTCCAGCTAGCCTTCGAAAAAGTCAAAGATTACCTTGTTAGCCCACCAGTGCTAGCTCCTCCTCATGCCCATAAATCTTTCCTCCTATACCTAACTGTCACAGACACTACAGTAGGGGCTATGCTTGCACAAGAAAAAGAAAATTCATACATCGAAAATGTCATCTACTTCATAAGTAGGAAGATACAAGGAAGTGAGCTAAATTACTCAGCCTTAGAAAAAAGTTGCACTGGTTTAGTATGGGCAACACAGAGGCTCAAGACCTACTTGCAAGCCCGACCCATCAAAGTCATCTCCAGAATGGACCCCATGAAATACATCTTCGGCAAACCATCACTCTTCAACTGATTGGCTAAATGGTCATTTCTACTCAATGAATTTGACATCACTTATGTCACACTTAAATATATCAAAGGATGTGTGATCGCAGACCGTTTAGCAGGTTTACCTTTAGAATCAGAAGATGTATCAGAGCCAAGTTTCCCAGATGAGGATGTCTTAGAAATTACAGATCATGACACCAAATGGCAAATGTTCTTTGATGGGGCTGCCAACAAAAGAGGTTTCGGCATAGGAATCCTGCTAACTGATCCAACAGATTCTCATACTCCTTTAGCTATAAGATTGAAGTTTGAATACTCAAATAATACTGTTGAATATGAAGCTTGCATTGCTGGTCTAGAAGAGGCTCTCCAAAGAGGAGCAAAAGATTTAGAAGTCTTTGGTGGCTCCGCTTTGATCATAAATCAGATCGAAGGGAAATGGAAAACCCAAGATCCCCAGCTACAACTATATCACACCCGATTGACAGCTTTAGCAAAAGAATTTGATGACATCTCGTTTCATTATCTACCACAATATAGAAATCAATTTGCTGATGCTTTAGCAACTTTAGCTTTGTTGGTCAAAGTTCCCACAGAGATCAACGTCCAGCCATTCGTAGTTGGGAAGAAAATAACTCCTGCCTACTGCTTCAAAATTGATGCATTTCCTGCAGAGGATAACGAGCCTTACTATCTAGACATTATGAATTTACTTCAGAAAAGAGTCCACCCAATTTATACAAAAGAGGGAAGGTCTCCCTACGAAGGTGGGCATCGCCATTCGTGATCAGCGAAGGTAGTCTATATAAAAGGCACTACCAAGGGTTAAACATGCGATGCATAAGTCAGGCTAAAGCCGAACGAGTCATGGATCAACTGCGTGGTGGTACTTGTGGGCCACACATGAATGGGCATATGCTATCAACGAAAATAATCCGACAGGGGTATTCTTTAGATGCGCTAAGCCGGTGTATTCGGTGGGTGCGTCACTGTGACAAATGTCAGCGCTTTGCAAATCTGCAGCACGTTCCCCTGCATATATTGTATAACTCCACAACTCCTTGGCCCTTGTCAACATGGGGAATTGACGTCATAGGTCAAGTTCATCCAAAAGGATCAAATGGCCACAAGTATGTTCTAGTAGTCGTTGACTACTTTACGAAATGGATAGAAGTCGTTTCCTACAAAGTGTTGAATGCCAAAAAGGTGTTCGAATTTATCAGAGCTAATATCATATACCGATACGGAGTACCTTTTGAAATAATTTTCGATAATGGCACACACTTCGAGGGGGAAGTAAATCGATTGCTTGACGAATTCAAAGTCCAGAGGCATAGGTCCTCCCCATACCGACCACAGGTAAATGGTGTCGTCGAAACAGCCAATAAAACATTAGAAAATATCATTAGAAAAATGGCTAAAACAGGAAAAGACTGGCCAGAAAAGCTGCCGTTAGCACTCTGGGGCTATCGCACGTCAGTTCGCACACCTATTGGGGCTATCCCTTATTCTTTAGCCTATGGCATGGAGGCAGTGCTGCCAATTGAAATCTAGGTCCTATCATTAAGAGTTATGATGGAATCAAATATAGCTGAAGTTGACTGGGTCAAACAGCGTTACGATGAATTAGTTATGTTATATGAACGGCGACTACTAGCCTTAGAACATACTCTGGCATATCAGAAACGAATAGCTCGGGCATTCAACAAAAAAGTCAAAGGCCGTAGTATCCAAGTAGGAGATTTGGTGCTTCGTGAAAAGTCCCCTAGTTATATCGACAGTAAGGGAAAATGGAAGTCTCTTTGGATGGGACCTTACATGGTCAAGGCAGATACAATCAGGAGGTGCGGTACTCCTTACCAATCAAAATGGGGAGGATCTCGTTCATCCCTTCAACATGGATAAACTCAAACGATATTATGCATGAGTCAAAGATGTCCTCTAGGGACCAGGCAGTTGTTTCTCTCTTCAGCTTGCTAGATTGAAAACCCGAAAAGGCAGTCTAGGCAAAAATTAGAGCAATAAAAAAAAAATACACAAGGTGAATAAGGGATCGCTAGATTAAAAACCTGAAAAGGGCGATCTAGGCAAAAATTATAGTACAACAAAAGAAAAACCATGAGAAGGAAGAGAGAACAGTCTCCAACATTGATCTCCAACAGATAAGTCTACAGTTTGTCAGCATAAATAGGTCGTTAGGAACAACAAAAAAAGAATCTTCCCTTAGGGGAAGAACTACGTCGACCTGAGCCTCAGAAATGAGGAACGTAGGCAGCCAGTGGTCGAACAAAAGTAAAACATGTATCAGACATGTATGGCCACTTGAAGAAGTAAAAAATAGCTCGTCTCGTGCTTGATTGGCTAAGAGAAAAACCACGACAGTGCTCAAAATAAATATCATCAAAACATCAAAATATAAAACTCCATTAGGTGCAACTAAGGAATATGTGTCTAAGATATTTAGATAATCTTTATTCTTTACAAGTACCTATATATATTATTGCCTATACCCATAGCCCCCGAAACCCCATCTTTTCCATGCAGCTCCGAAGTGGTCCCTCAACGTCTGCGACGTCCCAGCCGAGACCAAATACTTCTGCGAGGCGAAGAGGATGCCCCAGCCTCACCAGCATAAGAACCATCAGAGGTGTCCTCTTCCTCATCATCAGCATCGTCGTTATCTTGAATAGTAGGGCGGCTTGGGCCAACACCATCATCGCGTTGGGCATTGCTCCGTCTGCCAGCCTGACTTGGGCCACTTTCATCGGTCCATTGGGCATTGCTTCGCCGACTTGCATTACTCAGTCTAGGAAGCGTATTGCTTGGTCCCGCCTCATCAAGAGCACGCGCCATCTGAGCTCCAAGGTCGTGCACTCGTCGAAACTCCTCCTGTAAAGCCTGGGGAACTACCAGCCCTGAACTCTCAAGATCCTCACCGATCTCCATCAGTCTTTCATCTATATCGTTGGTCACCCGCCTAGAGAGGATCCTTCCCAGCACATTCCTGATTACCCGAGACTGCTCCTCAGTAGCTAAGAGCACCCATGACAGATATTCATGGGACAGCAGTATATTCTCAGAAATTATTAGATGAGGCCCGCAGGGGGTAATCAATTCCCCACATCTCCCGTATGAGAGCGCCCAGAACTGCTTTAGGCTGTGCAATGTTTCGACCTCAAATTGCCTGGTATCCTGGTTTTGCCCCGGTTGCTGCTCTGTTTGTGAGTCGATAATTCATGTCTTCCCACGAGAAGCGTAGAAGCTATGCGATAGCCTTCACCAGCTAGAGAAAAAAAATCAAGCACAGAAAGGAGGCGGTTGCCTCTCCTTCCCCGCAGAGTACTGGTAACCCCGTTAAAGTCCAAATGGGTATCCCTCAAAACCACCATCCCTGGGTACAGTGTGTCTTTGCTTTTGGTATTGGTTTATTTTCTTTTATTTTAGGCATCCCTAGAATAATTGAGTAAGATTTTAATCATGCATTATAAAATAAAATAAATTGCATTGCATTAAAATATATGAAGTTTGGTACAAGAAAAAAATCCAAAAAAAAGTGCAGGTGAAAAGCTAATGGGCTTGTGAATGATTTGCACCTCTCCAAACCTCCGCCCATAACCCGAGGACCGGTCCCGTTACCCTATATCCTTGTCCTCTAGCCCGAGTATGGTCTGATCCGCCGGCCTCATCGTCATCATCATCTCGGCGTCTGGCTCGGCTCACTCCATCGTTCCCCCCGCAGGTGAATTCATCTATCATACGCTGATATAGCTTGGCGAGCCCAAAGAAGCCTTTCACCACCTTTCGGTATGATGAAACATCCACCTGAAGATGTCAGGAAAAAAAGGGGGATATCAGTCCAAAAAAAAACAAAGCAGAAATGAAGAAAAGGAATGTATACCATGCGGGCCCGCTCGGGAATCTGATACCGCTCCGGGACCTCGGCATCAGGCAAAGCCTCCTCCACAAGTCTTCCCTCGCGAGAATACTGGAAAATGGAGAAATCTTTAGCGGGAACAAAATAATCTAGCTGGGCATTAGGAACCCGACGTGAAGGCCTCGGCCTATCAGAAACATCTCGAAGCATGCCTAGCTGCTGCAGGAATAGGGTGGAGCACTATCCTAAAAATTCCTCGTATGGCATGACGTGATAGTCATCACGAGAGACAGTATATCTCGACAGGCACTGATATCTGTTCGGCAAAAAGTCCGGAACAATCACCCATGGTGGTGGTGTAAGTGGTGTCATTGGGCCCACAGGATAAAGGAAATGTTGACGGTTGACCCGCTCGCCCATATTCAAAGAGTCAATCATAATCGACACCATCAGACTGCGTCGACTACTCATCTCCAGAGAAGTCAGATATGGCCCAGCCAGACCTCTCTAGGGAAATAAATGCACCGTGTCTGAGCACGAGCTCGCAATCCTATCTCGTACCATCGCCTTAGTCAACCCGCGGCCATCCCGGTCCCTCCACCCTATTCGCATTCACGAACTCAACCAGAAAGGCGGCTCGAGAATATGTTTCTTTAGTGGGCCAGGAGCAAAACTGAAAACTGAATAGGCCCAGACCTGCAGCAAAAGAAAAAAAATAATCAATGAATTCTAGCAAGTATCAAAAGCAGAAAGACTTTAAAAAAAAAAAAAAGAGGGAGAGAGATACCTCCCAAGCTAGAGCAAAGCCATTAAGCACTGGAGAGTCATTGCGGCTGGCACGATCCATGGAAGGATAAAGTTCAGCTAAACTTGCCTGCCCTCAGTCGAACTCAGAGACCATGTATAAATCCTGGAGACATCCTAGAACAGAAACACGCAAAGTGGTGGACGAATTAGCAAATATAGTCGTCCCCAGGAAGAAAAACATAAATGCCCTGGCCGCACGAGTAACGGCCTCGTAGTCATCATCATCAACCCGCCTGGCATTCTGCTCCATCCATCTCTTCACGCTGCCGATGCGGATCTCATCTGCACTCTATATCTCATATCATCGCATTAGTTATGCCATGTCCATACTCACTATGCATTTTAGAAAAATATATGTTGCATTTTGCATATATTCAAAAGAGAAAATATATGTTTCATTTTGCATATATTCAAACAGAAAATATGTCTGTTGCATTTTGCATATATAAGGAAAATATATTTGCAGCACATGCAGTATCCTATATATATATATATATATATATATATATATATATATATATATATATATATATATATATATATATATATATATATATATATATTTATATATCTAAAAATATGCAGCATGTATCCAAGATATATATTGCATGAGCATCATCTAAAAATATATGTTGCACGAGCATGCATCACAGAGTCAAAATATATCAGTTGCATAAAACATGCATCGCAGAGTTAAAATATATCAATTACATAAAATATTCATCGCAGAGTCAAATAGTATCAATTGCATGAGTATGCATCGCAAAATTAAATGGCATGAATTTCATATTTTTGTAATGATGTAATTGTCAAATTGCATCATTCTAGCATAAATCATGCATGCATAAGCATCAAAATCAAGAGCATGTATACTCCAAGGGTGTCAAAATAGCAAGAAATCCAAAGAAGTCAAGAAACTCAACCAAATGGGTTGGAGAAAATAAAGACTTACAGCCGAATCTGGAAGATTTGCAACATGGGTGTGCCGATCTCGAAGTATGTTACCACAATCATCCCTAGAATGCCAATACCGAATGACATTTCGGTTCAAAGGAGGTAGATCCCTGCGCTCTTCGCCAGATTCTGGGTTCATTGGAGCCTTTCCCTTCCAGAGATCTCGAAGAAGAAGCCATTTGGCAAGCAAAACAATTAATTTGACGAAAGAAAATTGAGAAAAGATTTTTTAAAAAATTGAGGAAGAATGCTTCCTACGTCAACAATGGGGAAAAATGGGCATGAAATGTTGCTGCTGCTGCTCTTCGCCCCCCGCAAGTGTTGATAAGGGGTTGGAAAGTTTCACTTTCCTCCCTTCCAAAAATATTCTGTTCGGCACTTAAATCCTCAAGTTTGCTCAAATCGTGAAATGACCTTGAAGTCCTAACATAAGGTTAACAAAGTTAACTTGTTAACAAAGTTGACGGCCATCCATCAGAAATCAAAAGAAAAATCATATCCCTAGTAGGATACCCGCAAGAAAGGCAGAAAAAGACAAAATTGTGTCATTCGGATCCCCAGCAAGATGCCCACAAAAAGAAAAAAAAAAAAGAAAAAAAGAAAAGAAGAAAGAAAAGAAAAGAAGAAAGAAAAGAAAAGAAGAAAAAAAGAGAAGAAAAAGAAAGAAAAGAAAAGAAAAGAAAAGAAAAAAGGGAAAAGAAAAAGAAAAAGAAAGAAAGAAAAGGAAAGTCCACCATCGTGTTCTACGAAGCGTCCTACCCTGAGGATGCGGTGTCCTGTTATCATGTGCTCCACCATCGTGTTCTATGAAGGGTCCTACCATGAGGATGTGGTGTCCAAGAAAGAAAAAAAATAAAAGAAAGAAAAGAAAAGGAAAGAGAAGTCTACCATCGCGTTCTACGAACGGTCCTATCCTGAGGATGCGGTGTCCTGCTATCATGTGCCCCACCATCGTGTTTACTAGGTTAAATTCCTAGGAACATAGATATCCACCGTCGTGTTTACTAGGTTAAATCCCTAGGAACATAGACCCAGAGATGAGCTACGATTGGTCTGATTCCTGAAAAGGATATGTAGGCAGCCTATTAAGATAGGTCCGACCATCCACCGTCGTGTTTACTAGGTTAAATCCCTAGGAGCATAAACCCATAACTGAACTACGTTTGGTCTGATTCCTGAGAAAGGGATACGTAGGCAGCTTACACAGTAGGTACGACCATTAAAGTATTTCATTTGCATATCTGCTCTATCCTTAAAACCAACTAAAATGTTTAGGGTATATGAGTTTTAAATTGCTTCATCCTAAACTTGCTTCATAAACTGATGCATATTGCATTTCTCCCCATTATAATTTCCACGAAATTTGGGAGTCTATTTCTTATCAACGATGTTCGTTTACTTGATAAGTTTCGGTTTACCCGTAGACTCCATCATTGAGGGGCTCTCTAGACACCCCAATTTCATACCCCTGGTATGTGACATGGCATAAAATATCAAGTCCTGTTAAAAGGACTAACGAATGTCAAGTTACAGGGTTGAAAATGCAAAAGAAAAAGCAGGATGCATAAACAGTGAATTACAGGGGGCAAAGTGCGAAGAATTGAAAGGAGAAAGCTGTGGGCACTGCCCACAATCCCTTTGGGAGCCGCGCCCAAGACCTCTGTGGGCTGCCCCCACAAAGCCTCATGTACTATAGCCTTTTGCCTATGGTGCAACTCTCTCGGCGCGCGATACAAGTCGATAAAGCTCAGTGGATGATACTTAATCACGAAGAAAGTTAGGATTTCAGCCTATAAATAAAGGCATCCGGCACTGAAAATTCACACAGAGTTCACGCAGTGAGAAAACTTTCACCGCACAGTTTGTGAAAACTCTCCCGAAAGAACGCCGAGGTTATTTCCCCTCTAGCCCCGAAGCTCTGTCAAATCTCCCCTAAACACTAAAACTCTCCGGCCAAAGTGAACCCTAGTTGCCCTGCTAGGATTCTGCCATATTTAACCGGTACAAAAGAGCCAAAAAGAGCAGTTGCCCTGCCCGAATCTAGACGTCAACTCTAGTTGAAGCAAGCAGTTGCTCTGCCCGATTCCAGACACCAGCAAGCCAGCAAATCCAGCCAAAGCAAGCAGTTGTGCCACCCGGGTAAAGAGGCAAAAAGCAACTAAACGGAGCAGTTACGCTGCCCGAAATCAATCAAAAGAAAAAGACTCCCTCTCCATGAAGGACAGAGTGAGCGCACCCTAGGGCCTAATAGAAAGGAGCTTGGTACGGGATAAAACCCCCACGCTTCAAGAGGTAGGTCCATTAAAGTTTTATTTACTTTTTATGTGTAAATGTGCTATTTAAAATAGTCGTATGTAAATAAAAATGAGTAGTTGTGCTGCCCGAAATTCGATAGCAAATAGCACTGAAAAGAGCCATTATTATGGCCAAATGTTTATAAATGTATTCGCAACTCTAGAATGGAGGCTGCTGTAAATTTGTATTTATTTCCTTATATATATATATATATATATATATATATGCAAATATACATATTTAAAATGTTTTATTTCAACTGTTAAATAAATATAAAAGAGCATATTTAGCCAAAAACTTATTTTGAGACTAAAAGGGCAAGTTGGGTGCCTAACCCCTGCCCACCTCGTAACTTAGCCTCCGAACCCTTCTTATAAATCTGGTTATTTTTCGTTTTTCTTTGTTTTCCTTAAAATAAAGATGGCGACTCTGTTTATCACATTTTGAGTCCACAATTGAGGCCAGACTTATTCTCACGCGCTTTAAAAGATTTTGAAACCACCCGCTTCTCAGTAGTGGGAGAATCGATCAAAAATCGGGGCACTCACAACCACAAAGACCAAAGAGCCCCTCCGTAAATGCGCTTGTTAGAAAAAGGCCGTCGGGGAGACGGGCTAGACTTGGGCTTTGGGCTCAGGGAGAGATTAGGAGGCTGCCCACTATTTGCATTTGGGCCTTCAATCCTAACATTTGCAGAATAGAGAATGAAAATAATATGTGAGCAGCGACAAAGAGAGGAGCGTATTCTCCACCATGGAGCAAGTGTCGGTTCACACCAATGGACTCAAGGATATTTTAGCAGAAATGGTTCATAATTGCCTTATCCCTGCACTTGATCCAACACAAAGCAGGACCAAAACAGGAAAAACAAAAAATTTAAGCAACCACAAAAAAAGCAGAAAATTTAAGAAATTAAGCGAATTCACAAATAGAAAAAGCCAAGTTACCATGATTGCTCACGAAGAACAAGCATGGATTTCCGAGGAAATCACATAAAACGGGTCAACCTCAATTATCGAGAACACCAGTGTCAAACATCAAAATTTTCAAACATTTCTGAAAATTTGAAAAGGAAGGCATTTAGTATTCATATCAGCAGGATTCAAACTAGTGTCAATTTTATCCAGGTAAATGATGCACTTAGCAACAACATCACGAATGAAATGAAAGCGAACATCAATGTTCTTAGTTCTATCGTGAAAAACTGGATTTTTACAAAGTTGGATACCATTTTGACTATCAGAAAATACTACCACTTTGACCTTTAAAAAACCGATTTCAGAAATTAAGCCTTTTAACCAATTAGCTTCTTTAATACATCCGGTTATCGCTATGTATTCAGCCTCAGTTGTGGACAGGGCCACAACGGATTGCAGTTGCCGCAAAGTGTGAACACATAAGACGTGGTGGATTTCCTATGATCTCTATCATTGGCATAGTTTGAGTCAACATATCCTACCAATCTAACACAGTTTTCAGATTTGAAAATTTTCAATCCATAGGTCAAAGAATGTTTGAAGTACCGCAACAACCACTTAACGGCGTGCCAATGGGGCAAGCCTGGGTTCGACATAGTACGGCTAAGACAACTAATGGCATAAACAATGTCGGGGCGAGTACTAACCATCAAATACATAATAGAACCTATGGCATTGGAATGCGGGATTCTACTCATTTGATTCATTTCGAATTGATTTTCCGGATACTACTCTTTACTAAGCACAAAATGGGATGCAAGGGGAACATCAACAAAATTAACATCAACCATTGAAAATTTATTCAAAATCTTTTCAACAAATGAAATTTGATTCAAGTAAACATATGAGGATTTGCGCTCTCTAACTATGTTCATGTCAAGCATCATACTATCATTGCCTAAATACTTCATGTTAACGTTAGCACTCAAGCAATTCTTAACTTATTCAATTGATTTAGAACATGGGTGTAGACACCCCAATTTCGTACCCCTAGTATGTGACTCTGACATATGATATCAAGAACTGTTCAAAATTAACAAATGTCAAGTTACAGGAGTCGAAATGCAAAAGGCAAAGCAGAATGCGCAAAACAGTAAATTGCGAGGGGTGAAAGTGCCAAAATTGGAAGATAAATAGTAACATGACGCGGCCTAAAAGCATGTTGGGCGCCGCGCCATGCAAGGGAGGAGTCAGCGCCAAGGTCCCTACTGTAGCACTCAGACTTAAGGCATTGTGCAACTCGCGAAGGTCGTTGTACAAACTGTTGAAGCCGGCTGAGGGAATTTATAATTCCCGATGAATCCCTCACTCCACCTATAAATATGAGTGTTGGGCTCCCTCTTCAGTGTTCAGAAATCATCCGTGGAGAAACGTTGAAGAATTCTTCTCGCGTTCCTTCGACGCCGATAATAGTGAGAGGTGTGAGATAGGTATGTGTAGCCCACCAAAGCTTCCAAACCCCGTCCAAACTCCGCCAAAACACAAATCCACCGGTTATAAGTGATCCCTAGCCTTTTAGTTAGGTATCCACCTTACTTCCCCGGCCCAAAAACCAAAAAGTAAGCCATTACTCTGCCCGAGTAATGAGCTGAAAAAACACAAAAAGTAAGCCGTTATTCCGCCCAACCAAAAAGGCCAAAACCATCCGAAATAAGCCGTCACTCTACCCAAGTGAACGAGCCAAAGTCATCCAGAATAAGCAGTTACTCTGCCCAAATCACAACAACAAAAAAAAAAAGACTCCCTCTCCCTGAAGGACAGAGCGAGCACACTACCGCTCTAAAAGGTAATAGCCTTTAAGGGCGTTTTATTTATTTACTTATTCGTTTATTTATTTATTATTTAAAGTTATTATTTAAATCCGGCCCAATGTAGTCAATATAAGCCGTTGTGCTGCCCAGATTAGAATAGGAAATATTATGTAAAAGAGCCGTTATAATGGCCAAATTTTTAAAATATATTTGTAATTATTGTAAGGAAATGGCTGCAAGTCCGTAAATAATGTAGCCACGGATGTATTTTTTTTATTTTCCTGTCTTTTAATGCTTTATTTATTTGCTAAATAAATATAACAATAAGCATACTTTAGCCAAAAACTCTTTTTGAGACCGAAAGGGCGAGTTGGGTGTCTAGCACCTTCCCAACTCGTAACTTAGCCTCCGAACCCGTTTTCTATCTCTGGTTTTCTTTTCTTTTTTCTGGTTTTGCTTTATTTTTGCCTTAAAATAAAGATGGCGACTCTAAAACTTTTTGGATCCAGTGGGGCCTCGCAGCACTCCTTTCTTGCACTTTTCCGTTTTTCCCTAAAAAAGGGAGAATGAGAATGAAAGGATGGTGTATTCTCATATCTGGATATCCCCTAAAAAAGGGATAACTTGATACGGGAAACCCAAAGTTCCCATGGTGATCCAAAACGGGCCATAAGGCTATTTTTAATAAAATCCATAGTGGGGGCGTCGCAATATCTTTTTTTGCACTTTTCCGTTTTCCCCTAAAAAAGGGAAAATGAGAATGAAAGGGTAATGCCTTCCCATATCCTGGTATCCCCTAAAAAAGGAATAACTTGATGCGGGAAACCACAAGTTCCCATATTGGATTAAAAATCCACTAAAGGCAACCGAGGCGCATTCCAACACGCTATATTAGACAGCACTCCTCTCGCACTTTTGATTTCGTCTTCCCCTAAACAAGGGAGGGTGCAACAGTGGTGTCCGCATCCGCACGCTATCCAAGGGCACGCGGCGCTTGCCGCACGACCCGCGGTGGCGACTCTGCTGGGGAGTTGTTTTATTTTAAATAAAATGGAGGTTTAGACTCATAAAATAAAACTTTTTTTTGTTTTTATTTGTTTCTGGCTAAAGTATGCTTGTTATATTAATTTATGCATTTGAATATTGCGTTCCTATACATCCGTGCCTATATTTGTGGATACGATCCTCCATCTTGCAGCAATTTCGTTCCTATAACTGTTACATGTGTATTTAAAAATATTCTTTTAAATAAAAAAAAAGGAAAAGCAAAAAAAATTTTGAAAAAAATCAAAAAATCAAATATATATATATATATATATATATATATATATATATATATATATTATCTATATTGCAATAAAATTCCGGGCAGCACAATAAAAAGGGTCGGGGCTTTACTTTTAATATTGCTTTATTTTCGGCTCTGTATTATTATTTCTTTATGTTCATTTTTCCTTTTTTTATTATTCTGTTCAATTTGTACATATCTGCATTCATTCTGTCATTTTATTTTGGGGATATAGGACCAAATTTGTAATTAATAGGGATAGATAGTTTCCCCACTTTTCTTTCTATTTCTTAATGTAGTGTGCTTGCTTGCTTGCGCTCAAACTAAAAAGCCGAGAAAATCCACACATAATAGCAAAACAAGCCATATCTGCTTTATTTTTCTGTTTATATATCTATAAATGAATAAAGACTTTACTGCTTTCTAAATATCGCACACACGTGCACGCATATAGGAATATTCCGAACTGTTATCCTACACCATGGCCAGCCTACCCCCTGCATAAACCAATTCTAGGATGCATATAGATTCTCAGGACACTTCATAGACCAACCGGTTTTTGCATTTTTGAATTGTGAGTCAGCCCCTGTCAAAAAAATAATTATATAAAAAGAAAAAGTCAAAAAAAAGTCAAATATATATATATATATATATATATATATATATATATATATATATATATATATATATATATATATATATATGAAAAAAAATGTGCAAGTTAGAAAAAATAAAATAATAAAGTGCGCACAAAAAAATAATAATAATAATAAAAATAAATGATAAACAGGGGCTGATTTATTATTCTTTGATGCTCAACCTAGATCAATTCGAATGGTGGATCGTGGAAAGAGTATAGGCCCTTTGCATGGGACCAGTCCAGTCCTGGGGAGTCGAAAGGCAGGTGGAATACGTTGGTCCTATACTCTGGAAAAAGAATCCACTGTCTCAGGGAAAATCCTGAGACTGTCAAAATAAAGCAGGTGATTATCCGGTTAATTGTAGGGAAAAAAATAATAAATAACAATAAAATATACTAATAAAGGAACGTTGTACTCCAAGCCCAGAAAGCCTCCAGCCAGCCTTCTAATACCTCCAAACCCATATTCCTCATAAACCTGGCCCGAATTTGGAAAGGCAGAGATAGTACTGGCCGGTTGATCTGAGGAAAATAGTGCGTAAATCGTAAGCAGAGGTATCGGTTCGGATCAAACAAGGGCGTAATCGGTTCGGAGGGTACGATATCCGAGCAATATGGCAGCAAAGAATAAACAAGCTATGTCAGGGGCTAGCGACAACTGGAACAGCTGGGGACCAGAAAGAGAAACTCCTGTGTATGCACCTTCTCCCGGGCTTGAGACTTGACTAAGAAAGGAACTGGACGCCCACGCAAAAAGAATAGCGGATCAGGTGGTAAATGACCTTTTGGCCAGTTTTTCAGAAACTCTTGCCGCCTTCTCGCAAAAAGCCAAGACCCCGAAATATGTCCCTAATACTTCCCATTTTCCTGAAATAAACTCCCCTGATACCACAGAGAATATCCTTTACCAAGCCTCCAGAAAGCCATTAAGTGCCAGCCACCAACCAAAGGGTGACTTCCTTGCCCAAGGTAATATGATTTCAAGTGCCCATAGTTCTAACCCATATCCTCCAGAAATCAACTCTGACCCTCCTCACCTGAATGCCTGCTACCACGACCAAAAGAGTTATCCCCCTTTTGATCCCTCAGATACCTATTTTCAAATTACTCCAGGGAATCTAAAAAGGATCATTTGTATACCAGAAAAGGAATCCCTATTGGGCCAAGGTCCAGGCAATCCCATACAATTTTATCCAAAAGAAAAAACCCCATTCGGTTGCTTGACCAAATCCCAATCTGGCCATTTACCCAAGCCAAAAAGCCGAAAAGAAACAATTTCAAGGCATTATGATGACCTGTCCGCCCCAAGATCTGAAATACTCCAAGCACTGTTGGCCCATGGGGTACTGAAGCCCATGGATAATTATCGACCACCCAAACTGTTACCTATTTACTGGAACAATGCCCAGTATTGTGAGTATCATCGATGCAGTGGTCATCTTACCGACAAGTGTTATACGCTAATAGATGCGATTCAGGATCTCATTGATAATGAGGTAATTATGGTGGCAGGCACAAAAATCCTTGAAACAAGTCAAGCTAAGGAGGTCTAAAGAGGCGAGTTAGTCTAACTAGCCAAAAATAAAGGCGCTATAAAATGTGCTGATCAATAAAGGATTTTCTAATAAATGTTTAGAGGAGATAGTTTTCTGGGTATGATAGAAGGAGGCACTTATAAAAAGCTCCCTGCTGAGTTTGAGCTTATTGCTGATAAGCCTCTGCAGAATTGGTATACCACGACCGGCCCGCTCCTGACTCCCGCAGACCTAGTAGACCGCTTTGGACATACTATCCCTATTCCTTCCCCTAGCTTTACGGATTGGTCATCTACCGATCCGCTACCTAAAGTTGAGGATCTCAAACCCCGGGTTCTCAACAATCTAATAAACCCTGTACAGTTTACTTTTAATGATAATCTAAATGTCTTTGTTTATTCCTTAGTTGCACCTACATTAAAAGACGCATTAAATAATAATTATTATGATAATGAGTCATTTAATGAAATGGACCCAAAAGATAAAAATTATTTGCTTGAGCTTGTAAAGTCAGTTGAGCACTAGGAACAGAGCCATTCATCAGCAGCAACTGGAGACATGTCCACTATCAATCTGGGGCTGGACAATGAAATCAAAGAAATCAAAATCGGCAGCTACCTGCAAGGTTCAGAAAGAATAGCACTCATTGATCTCCTCAAAGAGTTCGTGGACATATTTGCTTGGTCCTACGAAAATATGCCCGGCCTAGACCCAGCTATAATCGAACACTGGATCCCCATATATCCGGATGCTCGCCCAGTCAAGCAGAAGCTCCGCCGCATCAAGCCAGAATGGTCACTACAAGTTAAAGAAGAAATCATGAAGCAGTTGCGCGTCAATTTCATTCGGGTAGTTGAATACCCGATCTGGCTGTCCAATATAGTGACCGTTCCCAAGCCCAACGGGAAAGTTCGAATCCATGTAGATTTCCGCGACCTCAACAAAGCGTCGCCCAAAGATGACTTCCCTCTGCTCAATATTGATATTGTGATAGACACCGTCGCTGCTCACAAAGTCCGATCCTTCGTCGACGGCATGCTGGGCTATAATCAAATCAAAATGGCAGCAGAGGACCAGGAAAAGACCTCATTCACTACTCCCTGGGGTACTTATTGTTATACTGTCATGCCATTTGGGCTGAAAAATGCCAGAGCCACTTATCAGAAGGCTACCACCACCCTCTTCCACGACATGATCCACAAAGAAATGGAGGTCTATGTTGATGACATGATCGTGCACTCCAGCGACGCCAACGGTGCCCATATCAAAGACCTTCGAAATTTCTTTCAAAGGCTAAGAAAGCACCAAATGAAGCTTAACCCCACCAAATGCACATTCGGGGTTACTAGAGGCAAAGTCCTGGGATTCTTAGTAACTGAGCAGGGCATCGAGATCGAGCCAGCAAAGATCAAAGTCATCCTAGAAATGCCACAGCCAAGAACTCCAACCGAAGTCAAAGGCTTCCTAAGCCGATTACAATATATCAGCCGTTTCATCAGACAGCTGACAACCACATGTGAGCCCCTCTTTAAACTCCTAAAAAAGAATACTGACCAAGTCTGGGATGAGAAGTGCCAGCTAGCCTTCGAAAAAATAAAAGCCTACCTTACCAATCCCCTTGTGCTAGCTCCACCTCATACACATAAACCTCTCCTCAAATATTTAACCGTCACAGACACGTCAGTAGGAGCTATGCTCGCCCAAGAGAAAGAAGATTCCTACATCGAAAATGTTATATACTTCACAAGTAGGAAACTACAAGGAAGCGAGTTAAACTATTCGGCACTGGAGAAAAGCTGCACCGGCCTAGTCTAGGCCACTCAGAGGCTCAAGACCTATCTCCAAGAAAGGTCCATCAAACTCATATCCAGAATGGACCCTATCAAGTACATCTTCGGTAAGCCATCACTGTCCAGCCGACTAGCCAAGTGGTCCTTTCTTCTCAACGAGTTTGACATAACTTATGTCACACTCAAATCTATCAAAGGGAGTGTAATTGCAGACCACTTAGCCGATCTACCTTTGAAGGCCGAAGATGAAACTGAGCTTGGTTTCCCAGATGAAGGTGTCCTGGAAATCACTGACCACGACACCAGTTGGCAAATGTTCTTTGACGGAGCCGCAAACAAAAGAGGCTTTGGCATAGGAATCTTGCTAATCAATCCCGTTGACTCTCATACTCCGCTAGCTATAAGGTTGGAGTTCAAATGTTCAAATAATACGGCGGAATATGAAGCCTGTATTGTTGGCTTAGAAGAAGCTCTCAAAAGGGGAGCTAAAGATCTCGAAGTCTATGGAGACTCTGCCCTGATCATAAATCAAGTCGAAGGAAGATGGAAAACCCAGGATCCTCGGCTACAGCTCTATCATGCCAAGTTAACAGCACTTACTGCCCAATTTGATTTCGTCTCGTTCCATTATCTGCCACGAGATAGGAATCAATTCGACGATGCCAGCTACTCGCATCGCCGGTCCGCATTCCCCAGTAAACTAATGTTCACCATTCGTAGTCGGGAAAGGTCACTCCGACATACTGCTTTCAAAATCAACGCACCTCGGTAGATCACGAGCCCCGGACATTCTAAATCTACTCCAGAAAGGTCTCTATCCTCCTGGCCTAGATAAGAGAGGAAGAGTCTCCCTGCGAAGGTGGGCCTCTTAATTTGTACTCAGCGGTGGCAGCCTGTATAAAAGACACTATCAAGGCCTCAACTTATTATGTGTCGATCAGGCCAAGGCTAAGCAAATCATGGATCAACTGCATGGTGGTACCTGCGGGCCCCACATGAATGGCCATATGCTATCCAAGAAAATCATCCGACAGGGGTATTATTGGAGTACGCTCGAAATTGATTGTATTCGGTGGGTGCGACATTGCGACAAATGCCAACGCTTTGCCAATCTGCAGCATGTGCCCCCACACGTCTTATATAACTCCACAACCCCCTGGCCCTTCTCAACATGGGGAATCGACGTCATAGGCCAAATTCACTCGAAGGGATCCAATGGCCATGAACATGTCCTGGTAGCTGTCGATTACTTTACAAATTGGGTGGAAGCCTCTTCCTACAAAGTCCTGAATGCCCGAAAGGTGTCCGAGTTCATTCGGGCCAATATTATATATCGCTATGGGGTACCTTTCGAGATAATCTCTGACAACGGCTCACATTTCGAAGGGGACGTGAATCGTCTACTCGACGAGTTCAAAATCCAAAGACACAAATCCTCCCCTTACTGACCGCAAGCTAATGGTGTCGTTGAAGTAGCCAACAAAACACTTGAAAACATCATCAGAAAAATGGCTGATACAGGAAGAGACTGGCCAGAAAAATTGACGTTAGCCCTTTGGGGCTATCGTACCTCAGTCTGCACACCCACTGGGGCTACCCCTTATTCTCTAGCATATGGCATGGAGGCAGTACAACCGATTGAAGTGGAAATTCCATCATTAAGAGTGATGATGGAATCTGATATAGCTGAAATTGACTGGGTCAAAGGGCCATACGAAGAACTGGCCCTAATTGATGAACGATGTCTGTTAGCCTTAGAACATACCCGAGCATATCAAAGGCGCATCGCCCGAGCTTTCAATAAAAAAGTCAAAGGCCGCGACATCCAAGTCAGAGACCTCGTACTTCGAGAAAAACCTCCTAGTTATGTTGATACTAGGGGAAAATGGAAGTCTCCCTGGATGGGACCATACATTGTTAAGGAGATCCGGTCAGGAGGTGTCGTGCTTCTCACAAACCAGGACGGAGAAGATCTTGTCCAGCCCTTCAACCTCGACAAACTCAAAAGGTACTATGCCTGAGCTATTCTATCCAGCAGATGCTTCCCTCTCCAGCCCGCTAGGCTAAAAACCTGAAAGGGCGGCCTAGGCAAAAGTTAGGGCATATATATAAAAAAAAACAATAATATTAAAAAAAACAATTAAAAGGAGAAATAAGGTCTCGCTAGGTTGAAAACCCGAAAGGGCGGTCTAGGCAAAAGTTAGAGCAATAAAAAAAAATAAGGAGATAAAAGGAGAAGGAAGGCACTACTTAAGTCCTCAGTATACTACCTCCAAGTCTTCAATATACCATAGGCTCAACTGACAGAAAAGGAAAACCACGACCAGAAGCTCACATTAAGACACTAAAATATAACATTACAAGTCCTAAGGTGCAACTTAGGAATATTTACTAAGACATCTATATTATACATTGATTGCATTGTACATATCTATATATACTGTCTGTACCCCCCTTTGTTGTCCTAGAAACAATTCATTTTTCTGCAGCTTTAGCCCCAGGGTAGTCTATCAATGTCTGCAGCGTCCACCGAGTCGGGCCCATATACTCCTTCTGCGGGGCGCAGAAGAAGCCCTAGACTCACCAGCATGTGAGCCACCAGAGGTGTCTCCCTCTTCATCGTCAGCGTCCCCGTTCTCCTGGGCAGTTGTATTGCTCAGACCAGCTCCATCATCTCTGAAACTAGTACCCCATACAGGAGGGGGAGGAGGAGCAGCTATCTCATGTTCCCACGGATTGTCTTTGCTCGTATGCACGTAGTGAGGCTCATTACCACCGGCTCTGGCCGGTGCTGACCTTAACGACTCGACCCAGACTCCAATGCGGAATCCCAAGGTCGTGTCACCATGACAAGCTAAAAGACGGACAAGCACCTGCTAAGCATAATGGTGCACGTAAAAAACAATGAGCTGACTAGCCCGAAACAGGAATGTAAAGCCATGACGGCAGAACGGAACAACAAAAACAAAATCTGCGAAAGCAAATCATAGGTGGGACCAAAGCCTATAATCCTAAACCAAGGAATACAAGGCTGAGAGACGACTATCTCTCGACAAATCTACGACTCGCGTGACGCAACATTATTGCGCAATAACTCATCGGCAAACCTAAAGCCGGCGAAGCAACAAAATACCAACGATAAACAATCACTCGGCGGCTATAACATGCCGGAGGGACAAGTCAACTAATAGAATAAGAGATTAAACACTAACAACTAAACCAATGTCTCTCGACTAAAGTTGTCGGAGATAGAAATAACAATAACACAACATTAGAAATACAATAACTACCCAAGTAAAGTTTACATAACTTTACGTCCGTGTCTCACAAGATAATAAATACAATAATAGTAATAACTCCAAGCTATTGCCCGGAAGACCACCTGTTATCAAACATGCACCCGTAGCTATAACGCTCACTAACGAGCTCAATGCACAAACTAAGGAAAACAAACACACGAAATGAGTCATAATGACCCAGTAAGTTACTAAATGCAATTGTATGGCATAGCATGACGTGGCATGGCATAATGCACAAGCATGTATAAAATCATGGCATCTTAATAGCATACCAATAATAAACTTGTATTAAGTCATCAAGTAATATAAACTTCATAAACCACATAACACATTATCTTTCATATAAGTGCTTATAGTAAGCCACATAAGGGATAGAGAAGATACCCAAATAGTGCCGTTGCGTTGCTCCTGCAATACACAATGTTATACTGGATCGTGTCACATCGATGCTCTGTGATTACATATCGACTTTTATCGAGAACCTACTCGATTTAGATAGCAGCCAATGGCGCACGTATTGTTACGGCAAAGGGGCTACTTCCCCATTGCGGCCAACAATGGAGGGGTGTGTGAGGTCTCAGGTACGGCGATTCATAGCGAATACGAATCTTACGATTCGTATAGGCGATGTATCGTCCTACCTTGACTTATAAAACCAATCCAAATAATGCCAGCAGGACTTTTATGCAATGCACAAGTAGATATTTACTCGCATGGTCAAACAAGAATCAAGACCGACCATAGTGGACTTATCAAATCAAGTAGGACATAAGCTCTACACACCAATTTAACAATGCACATATTTGCACATACTTAACAAATCCAACTAACTTATCAGTTTAGTCAAAGAACCACATATTGAGGTAAACCTAATCCGCAAGTCATCACCCAATCAAAAGTAGCATATAAGCTCAAGAAATCACAACATGAGGTCTACCATAGTCCTCTACTCGAGATTCAACCAAAGACTATTATTTTGGTCTAAGAACAATCATAAATCAAGACTTAGCATTAAGCTTTACTTAAAGGTACACCGGACTCAACCATAGTCCCAATCGTCATATATACTCGACATTCTCAAACCAGTCTCAAGGGTACCAAAACTATTCCGTAGTCATATCCTCGCAAGTGCTTTGGTGTGCACGCGACCAAATTCCCTAAGAGAGAGCTCATTCAAATAATCATTTCTTAAAGGCATACGAGAACATAGGTTGGTCTCTAATGCTCTGTGCTCTAACGAGCACGCTCTAAATAATTCCCCAATGAACCTCTAAATCGTGGGTGTCACAATTGGACACAATTCGAGATGCTCGGGTACTCACAATCATAGCCAACCAAACCCGAACATCGTAGGATTTCAATCTAAGGCTCATTAACATCTTATTGAACCTATAACGACTCCATTGAGTCTTAATACAACATTCCATTCAAATTATAACAAATTTCCCAAAAATCATTCGGGCTTGATTCCCAAGCCTAAAAATCCATATAACTATTCATAGTCATAGTCAATCGAAACCCAAATGTCGTAGGACTTCCACTCGAGTTCATTAACACATTATTGAACTTATTTTGACTCCGTTGAGTCTAAATACTAAGTTTCATTCATGACACATGTCATCAACCTCAACATTAATACCCACTTTAATTAACAACAATTTCTTCAATAATTCGGGCTTGATTCTCAAGCCCTAAAATTCATAACAAAACCCAACATAAATCATAACCCATCTCATAAATCACATAATTTCAATTACATGATCCTACTCATGATATCTAGTGAGCTCACACATTCAAAACCCCAAACATATGCATATTTCCACAATAAACCCAAATAACATGTGGACATGATTTCTAGCATGCTCATAATCCTAGAAGCACAAGATGAAGAGTAATCATATGCTTCAACAATCATAGAAGCCATTCTACAAATGCTCCTAACAAGTTCATATTTCCAAAAATCCCCAAAATGGGCATACATAGCATATCAAGTGTTCGTTGCCCACAAATAGCACATAGGTTGTTTTCCTTAGGGCCAATGAACCAAAATAAAAAGAAGGTAACTTACCTAGTTTGGATGAAAACTCCAAAGAACCCAAATCCGATCGGTGAACTTGTTCTACTCGTCGAGGGCTTCACGAATCTGAAGTTTGAAGGCAATCCGACGGTTGGATCGTTATGGATCGAAGAGAGAAGGAGGCTAGGGCTTGAAATCTCCCATGGACTCTCTCTCTCTAACTCACGGTTTGTGGGAGAGAAATGGAGGAGGAAATGCTGAAAATGGGTGGGGGTTTGTGGTTTTAACACTCACAAATAAGGAGGGTAGAATAGACATTTCCCTAGTACAATTAGTAGAGATTAGGAGTAATCACTAACTAATCTAACCTTAATTAACCTCCAACTAATGTTAGGACATGTTTAGGGCTAAGTATGGGAGGTTAGAAAGGGTTTAGAGGGGGTTTGATGAGGGTAGGATAGGTATTTCTCGTCAAAAATCGAAACAGGGCAAAGCAGGCTCGGGGCACCTTGCGGTCGCAAGGTCCCCTATAGCTTGCGACCGCAAGCTCTCCAGCCCCTCTAGGTGACTTCTTCCATTGGCCTTGCGAGGGCAAGGTCCTTCCCCCTTGCGACCGCAAGCCTCCCAGACCAAAAAGGGCTTAGAATTCAACCCCGAACGACCTCAAACACATAACCAAACCTAACAAGGTTCAAACCTCATCCAAAGTAGGTCTAGAACTCCCATAGAACACCCACAAACAACTCCCGAAACAACTCGGAGCGAAACCGGGAAGAGGTGCAACAACGTGCAACCGAAACGACGAATGAACTCGCAATTGCACGAGCAATGAAAGGAGACTTTTAAGGCAAGTCTAAGGGCTAATGAAGAAGCTTGAATACTTCTAGAAAGTTGAATAACAACTAGGGAAATAAGAACTCCAAAGGAGAGATGATTACGCGACTCGATCCCCGAACTACGCGATAGAGACTAAACGCTATCTCCAAAGCTTCCAAATCATCGATAGACTTAAGGAACACCTCCAACTTGAAGTCTAATACATCTAAACATGTTAATAAACCATCATATAAAGGTCTAGGACCAAACCGAGGTCATGAACGCAAAATGCAAGCAAACCCTCAATCGCGTCGCACTCTGACTATCGTCGAGTCACGACTTGTGACTTTAGCAAGTCAACAACTATATGGCATCTCTTAATAGTGTTTTGGTCTTAATGTGGTCTCTCATACACATCTAGACCCTCTCGTAAACCAAACATACAGTCGAAAAAGGAAGAAGTGCAAGTATAGCACGCAAACCGAGCTAACGAAGGAGCGGGATGTTACACAGCCAGTCTGGGGAGGAGGAGCAGCTACTTCTGGTTCCCATGGGTTATGCTACCGACTAACATTGCTCAATCTGCGGGGTGCATTGCTGGGACCCGCAGTATTCGGTCCAGGGGCCGCTCGAGCATCAAGGCCACGTACCCGCCTGAATTCTGCCTCCAGAGCCTGAGGGACGACTAACCCCGAGCTATCAATGTCCTCGCCTATCTCCATCAGGTGAGCATCTATCCCGTTAGTCACATGGCGGCCCAGCAAGTTCTTCAATCCGCGCCTGATAATGCGGGACGGCTCCTCAGCAGCTACCATGATCCATGCCAAGTACCCGTGGGACAGAAGCATATAGTCGGCAAATGGATAGGCCGCCTACAGCCTCTCAGAATCCAGATGCCTCATGATTCATACCGTACTTGACGACCATCCCCCGACCGTTCGAATACGGCTTTTCGAAAAACACAAAAATCTTTTTCCTGTTGTATTCTTGATCGGGTTTCGACCTGAAGAACATAACATCCTCATTTGGTTGGACTTTAGGTTTTGGCCTGAACTACGTTTGGTCTGATTTCCTTTATTAAGGAATACGTAGGCAGCCTACACTAGTAGGTCCGACCATCAGAGCACTTAAAATTCATATCTGCTTAAAAACTATGATAACATATTATAACTGACTAAGTATGTCTAGGTTATGGAGTTTGGATAGCATGATAAAATGTGCATTATAACTGTTACCCATTGCATTTCTCTCCCGTTTTAATTGAACGAAATTGGAGAGTCTATTGTTTATCAACGATGTTCGTCTACTCAGTAAACCTTGGGTTACCCGTAGACTCCATCGTTGAGGGGCTCTGTAGACACCCCAAATTCGTACCCCTGGTATGTGACTCTGACATATGATATCAAGAACTGTTCAAAATTAACAAATGTCAAGTTACAGGAGTCGAAAATGCAAAAGGCAAAGCAGGATGCGCAAAACAGTAAATTACGAGGGGTGAAAGTGCCAAAATTGGAAGATAAATAGTAACATGGCGCTGCCTAAAAGCATGTTGGGCGCCGCGCCATGCAAGGGAGGAGTCGGCGCCAAGGTCCCTACTGTAGCACTCAGACTTAACGCATTGTGCAACTCGCGAAGGCCGTTATACAAACTGTTAAAGCCGGCTGAGGGAATTTATAATTCCCGATGAATCCCTCACTCCACCTATAAATATGAGTGCTAGGCTCCCTCTTCAGTGTTCAGAAATCATCCGCGGAGAAACGCTGAAGAAATCTCCTCGCGTTCCTTCGACGCCGATAATAGTGAGAGGTGTAAGATAGGTGTGTGTAGCCCACCAAAGCTTCCAAACCCAGTCCAAACTCCACCAAAACACAAATTCACCGGTTATAAGTAATCCCTAGCCTTTTAGTTAGGTATCCACCTTACTTCCCCGGCCCAAAAACCAAAAAGTAAGCCGTTACTCTGCCCGAAAAATGAGCTGGAAAAACACAAAAAGTAAGCCGTTATTCCGCCCAACCAAAAAGGCCAAAACCATCTAAAATAAGCCGTCACTCTGCCCGAGTGAACGAGCCAAAGTCATCCAGAATAAGCAGTTACTTTGCAAAAATCACAACAACAACAACAACAACACACACAAAAAAGTCTCCCTCTCACTGAAGGACAGAGCGAGCATACTACCGCTCTAAAAGGTAATAGCCTTTAAGGACGTTTTATTTATTTACTTATTCGTTTATTTATTTATTATTTAAAGTTATTATTTAAATCCAGCCCAATGTAGTCAATATAAACCATTGTGCTGCCCGGATTAGAATAGGAAATATTATGTAAAAGAGTCGTTATAATGACCAAATTTTTAAAATATATTTGTAATTATTGTAAGGAAATGGCTGCAAGTCCGTAAATAATGTAGCCACTGATGTATTTATTTTATTTTCCTGTCTTTTAATGATTTATTTATTTGCTAAATAAATATAACAATAAGCATACTTTAGCCAAAAACTCTTTTTGAGACCGAAAGGGCGAGTTGGGTGCATAGCACCTTCCCAACTCGTAACTTTGCCTCCGAACCCGTTTTCTATCTCTGGTTTTCTTTTCTTTTTTCTGGTTTTGCTTTATTTTTGCCTTAAAATAAAGATGGCGACTCTAAAACTTTTTGGATCCAGTGGGGCATCGCAGCACTCCTTTCTTGCACTTTTCCGTTTTCCCCTAAAAAATGGAGAATGAGAATGAAAGGATGGTGTATTCCCATATCCTGATATCCCCTAAAAAAAGGGATAACTTGATACGGGAAACCCAAAGCTCCCATAGTGATCCAAAACGGGCCATAAGGCTATTTTTTAATAAAATCCATAGTGGGGACGTCGCAATATTCTTTTTTGCACTTTTCCATTTTTCCCTAAAAAAGGGAAAATGGGAATGAAAGGGTAATGCCTTCCTATATCCTTTTTTTTTTTAAGGAAACAGGGGCGGTACCCTGCTAGATTTTATTAATTAAAAAGGAAACAGTACAAACTTGAGGGGGACAACCAGCCTTGCCCTTATAAATGGGAGGACAAAGGAGCCTAACCTCGAAAGGGAAATAAACATAGAAACTCTTACAGACAAAACAAAGAAGAAAAAATAAAGTAGGAGATTCTAACATAGGGAGTTCCTGCTTTGTCAAGAGAGATGAGGCCTTTGACTCTGGAAGGGAGGGAACCAAAGGACTCAAAAAAAGAATCACATCCTTGATCACAACCAAGATTAGCAAGAGCATCTGCTACAGAATTAGCCTCGCGAAACACATGACGAATAGAGAGATCTAATTCCCTTTGAAGAATAATGATAGACCGGATCAAATAGGAACATTGCCATGGAGGACGAGTCACACCTTGAAGACAGTCTAGTAAACTCTTTGAATCAATCTCAACAACAACACGTCTCAAGCCTTTATCCTGCAACTAGCGAAAGCCATGAAGAAGGGCCTGACATTCAGATTGAAAGCTGAAGGAATGACCATAGAAGGTAGAAAAAGCCATAATCAAATCCCCCATACTGTTACGGAGAATGCCACCAGGAGAACTCTGACCGGGATTGCCGCGACAAGCACCATCGGTGTTGAGTTTATAGGAACCAGAAACAGGCTTAAGTCAATGGATCAAACGGATAGACTTGGGAGCCACCCGACCTAGACGAGAAAGGTAAAGATTATCACCAATTATCTTCAGGAAGAGAGGAAAACCCCGCATTCTTGAGGATAGAAATAATAGAACTTTTTATACTATCAATGAGCACCCAACTAGGCTTGCGAGACTCATCATGAAGACAAGAATTCCTGTGTTTCCAAAGCTCCCATAAAATTAACGAAGGGGTGATGGCAAACAAAGTGGAGTTATCCTTGAAGAACCACCAAGCAAAACAGCTTTGCTCAAAAGAATGAGAAGAATCAGATTTTATGCCACTAAGACCATTAAAGTGCTACCATATACACTTAGCAATTGGGCTATCAGTGAAGACATGGGAGTAGGATTCTATATGACCCAAGGTGCAACAGTAACATCTAGAAGCCAAATGGATACCTTTCTTCACAATACTTTCATCTAGGGGAAGACGATGCTGCCATAAACGCCACATGAAAGTACTAACATGCCTTGGCAGAAATTTGTGCCATATGTATTTCGTCGATGACATATTCGGCCAATGAGAACGAACTAAATTCCAAGCAGATGAAAGAGTAAAATTACCCTTAGAGTTGATACTCCAACATGCAGAATCAGGCTGATCAGAAATATGAATACCATACTTCGAAATAGAATCAGAGACATTTTGGCCAAGAAGATGACGGGCTGCGTCAGAAATCTGGGCAGGAGAAGAAAACAAGTCTTTAACTTTAGCGAATTGGCTGGAAGATGGCTGCAGAATTACCGAATCTGGAAGCCAATTATCGGATAACTTGATGCGGGAAACCACAAGTTCCCATATTGGATTAAAAATCCACTAAAGGCAACCGAGACGCATTCCAACGCGCTTTATTAGACAGCACTCCTCTCGCACTTTTGATTTCGTCTTCTCCTAAACAAGAGAGGATGGAACGAGAGTAGTGGTGTCCCGCATCCACACGTACGCGCACCCCTATCCAAGGGCGCGCGGGGCGCGGGCGCATGACCCGGGAACCCACAATGGGCTAATAAGAAGCATGTCATCCATATATATGAGCAAGAAAACAGACACACTCCTATCATTTTTGAAATAAAGACAATGATCATAAGCACTCCGCCTAAATTTCAAATCTAGCATGCATTGATCATATTTTATATTCCACATGCGAGGAGATTGTTTCAAGCCATATAAGGATTTCTTTAACAAGCACACATAGTCAAGACATTGGTTATCCACATACCCCTCGAGTTGCCTCATATAGATTTTTTCATCTAAATCACCATGCAAAAAAAACAGTTTTAACGTCCATTTGTTTCAATTCACAATCAAATTGAGCTACCAAAGCAAGCATAATCCTAACAGTTGTGAACTTAACGATCGGAGCAAAAATTTCAATGTAATCTATTCCTTCCTTTTGAGTAAAACTCTTAGCCACTAATATTTCTTTAAACATAATTGAATCAAATTCACCTTCGATTTTATAAAGTCGTTTGTAAGCAACAACTGAATAGTTTTTCGACTTAGGCACTAAAATCTAAGGTTGATTAATATGCAAAGAATTCATTTCATCATTCATAGCATTAATCCAATCATTGCAATTTTTCAGATTTTAAAGCTTAATTATAGGTTTTTGGCTCTGAATTATCAATAAATTCAAACACATCTAAAACAAATAAAGTCATATGAAAATCATCAAAACGAGAAGGTTGCCTAACAAGTCGTCTAGGTCTATCATGAACAAGTTGATGTCATGCAAATCATCCAATTCAGGAATTTCATTTTGTTCATTTTCAATATCTTCATTTTGCTCATCAAGTTCATTTTCAGGAATATCATGCTCATTTTCAGGCAATTCATGCAAATTTTCAGAATTCACATTTTCATAATTATCACCAGTTTCAGAATTCACAATTTCAGGTTGGTCAATAGCATCACTTGATCCTAAGGGATGCTCCACCATAATGGGAGCCGGGGGAGGGATAGGTTCAACAGGAACAATCAAGCAAGGAAATTCATTTTCACTAAACACGACATCCTTACTAATTATCACTTTAAATCCCGGTTCCTCACATAACCACAACCTATATCCTTTAACACCCTCCGGGTATCCCAAAAATACGTATCTCACCGATCTAGGTTCAAGTTTATCTAGTCTCCTATGGGCATAGGCAACACAACCAAAAATCTGCAAGTTTGAGAAATCAACTTCCCTACCAAAAAACACTACCTCAGGACATCGACCATGCAATGGAACAGACGAGGGCCTATTAATGAGGTAAGTGGCAGTCAAAACTGCTTCTCCACAAAACTTTTTGGAGAGACCCGAAGTGGCTAACATGCTCCTCCACGTTCCTGAAGGGTTCTATTTATTCTTTCCGTGACACCATTTTGTCGGGGGATATAAGGCACAGTTTTGTGCCTCTCAATCTCATTCTGAGCACAAAAGTTATCCATGTCATGGTTACAAAATTCTAACCCATTATCAGTCCTGAATATCTTGATCTTAAGACCAGTTTGGTTTTCAATCAAAGTTTTCCAGTTCTTAAATTTCTTAAACACTTCAGATTTGTTTTGCATCAGAAACAGCCACTTTTTCCTAGAAAAGTCATCGATGATCGACAAGAAATAATGATTCCCACCATGAGTTGGAACACTAGCAGGACCCCACACATCAGCATGTATGTACTCTAAGGCACGTTTTGAAGAAAACTTTTTGGGGTTAGGGGGAGGTGGAAAACTCACTCATTTTTGTTTACTTGTGACACATGTTTCACAATTTGGTGTAATCTTATCTCTACCATACTTAATAGCAGATTTCATGTCGGCATAAGATTCAGGTATCGCATTTAAAAGCACAATCGAGGTATAATCGCCTATGTGTTCATCACCGATTTGTTTAATATCTTCAACTAATTTGGTAAACGTGACGATGTTGTCTTCCATGTCTTTGTTTAAATTCAATTTAAAACTGAAATTTTTTTCGAGAAGATGAAATTTACTCGGCAGAGTTTTCTCAAAGTAAAGTTCTTCCAATTTTTCCCAAAGACTTTTTGAATGTCTGTGTTTACCACATTTCCGCATAACCGGAGCGGCCAAGTTCAAGATAAGAGACGAGTAGGCACTTTTGTCCATTTCACGAATAACTTCTTCTGATGTATCTTTTGAAAAATTATGTGTTATGACTTTGAAAACTTTTTTCTTTAATCAAAACACTTTTCATTTTTTATTGCCAAATAGAAAAGTCACTTTTACCATTAAAGGGTTCCAAACCATAAGGTGTAGCCATTTCAAAAAAGATTATCACATAAACAATTAGAACACCAAACGAGCGCAGAACAGTAACAGAATATCCGAGGTTTTTTTTTTGTTTGAAAAACAGATATTTTCAAAAAATAACAGGAAGCAAGCAATACTAAAGCGGGACAATTATAACACCAATGGAGCAGGTATAAAACCACTCAAACATAACAGTTTTGGAACAATAAACAGAGCAACAAACCCAAGCAAAGAAATAACGAAATATTTCAACCGATCTAATACTGGTAAGTAAAAGAAAAAGCAAGGGTAAGCGAAGCTCACCAAGAAACTCTAGAAGAGAGTTTCTAAAATATTTTTTGGATTGAAGGAGACTCTACCGATTCACGCTACGATGACGTGGGAGACTCTGAGTTGTGTGATTGCACCACACTAAACACCCGGAATAGTCCCGTACAGAAACGAAGTAACCAAATAAATTACAAACCCAAGAAAAATTACAGATAACAATAGTTATTACAGAATAACTAAAATAACCACACATGTGATTACAGACTGGGGTGGGAATAACATTTAAACAGACTAGGGTCTAAACAGTAAATAAATTGGATACACAATCCCTTATTTTACCAACAGTTATGGACTAAAAAGAGAGTAAAATACACTGTGAATTATAACGAAAAACCAGAGCTGCAGTATGGAGAAAGAAATGAACTGAGCATAAACTAAAAGGACAGTAAACTAAACAGTTGGAATAACATAATAAATGGCAACAGAATAAAAACTGAAGGCACAGATGAGAGCATCCAGTCGCCGTGTACTAAGGCCATCTCCAACCATCAACCCCAAATTTGGTCAGATTTTACCCCAAATTTGGTCCATTTCAGCACCAAACACTATTTCAACTCCAACCATCAACCCCCAAATCTCACCACAAATAGAATATTCCTTAGCATATTCTATTTTTATTTCTTTTACTTTATTTATCAACATGAATATTAATTTGCTATTAACCTTTTAAAAAATAATTATTAAGATTACACAATTAATAATTTTAATATATTTAATAGTTATATTTAAGTTATTAAAAATATTTAAAAATTAGTAATTTTTTTAACTAAATTGAAGAAATATAATTTAATAAACATACAAGTACTTGAAATAAAAATACAAGAAATATAATTTAATAATGTTATAAATTATTGAATTAAAAATGTTCAATAATTTAAAATACTTAATAATAGAAAAAAAGTTATAAAATTATTGAATTAAAAATGTTATCTAAATTATATTATCTAGTATTAGGTATTTATTAATTTGTAATACATTTAAATAAAAAATATAATTGTATAAATAATTTTAACAATTATATAATTATTAAAGATTAATTTAATGGCATGGGACCCACCAACCCCAAATTTGGGGTAGAGCTACAGTGGTACCCCAAATTTGGGGTAGCACTGTAGCAACTTCCAAATTTGGTTTTGGTTTGGGGGCACGGTTGGAGTGGAAAAGCTAAGACCAAACCCCCAAATCAAGGATTTGGGGGTATGGTTGGAGATGCCCTAAGAAACTACTCGCCGTAATCGGTCGAAGACCTTGGCTAAGCTCTCGTCGGCTTAGTAACCCTTTCACCATCCATATTCCATATCCACCAATGAATCCAAAGGAACCAGCCTACTGCTACCTCAAAGTCAGAACCACAAAAGCTCAAATCAACCTCTGTCTCTGGCAACTGAAGAAGGAGACAGCCGAAGAAGATGATCGGAGAGAACACTCACCAACCCAGCAATCCGTGACCCAACCCAAACTCCCTACTCTCAGTACACACTTGATGGTCAAAAGCTCACAAAGGACTTCCAATCACCGTCACTCTCACACTCACAGGCTCACCAAGAATCTGCGTGAAGAAGAGGGAAATCTACCAAAGATATCTGTTGAAGGTACTGAAAAATGAAAGGGAAGGGGTTGAAAAGAAAACTCACAGCTCACTGTACGCTCCTCTCTCTGCTCTACGCTCTGCACTCACACCGCTATCTCTCACAAATGAAGGAAGGGAGCAGGGGAATTTAAAAGGCGGTTAAAGTGGCAAGGTCACAATGGGGGCAGCAACATAAGGGACCACAAAGACCAAAGAGCCCCTCCGTAAATGGGCTTGGTAGAAAAGGGCTGCTAGGGAGACGGGCTAGGCTTGGGCTTTGGGCTCAGGAGAGATTAGGAGGCTGCCCACTATTTGTAATTGGGCCTCCAATCCTAACATTTGGAAATAAGGTTGACCATTTTGCTACAGTAAGATTTTGATGTCCGATAAAGTACTGCTTTATTGTGTTGCATAAACCTTGTGTAGTAACTAGTCTTCGACGTACTTTGTTAACGTTCACCAAATGGAAGCCTGCTTTGTTTTAACAAACAAAATCTTTGGCAAATCGACAAATACACTTAGCACCTATGAAAGAAACAGATGCTTCCTCAAGTAAACAATCATAGGGACTAAATCCTCCATACTTTTGAGTTTTGATCCTTCGAGTGGCCTACGGTACGTTAAAGTGTATACCAACACTGTTAATCCTCAATACTTTTGATCTTCCTGGCTGAAGAGAATTTGTATCTGGTAGGAGTTAAGTATGAGACTCCCTCTAACTTAATCACTCTACGCAGAAACTCAGCGATCATCAAGCCTTTCTATCAACCAATTGGGTTGTCAAGCCTATATATATAATTCACTTTTATTTAGCTAATAGTTTTAGTTTGATTATAATTATTTTTCAAATTCCTTTTATCCTTTCTCAAGTTGAGATTAATTGCAACTTATAACGCTGTCAAATTTTCCAAAGTGATCACACTAGTATTAATGTTATCATTGTTTCTTAATCTTTGGATCAGAATCATATTTGAGAGAAATTCTAAAATTCATTGAAACCGAGACGACCCGACACATGAAGTTTAGCGATATGATATTGTCTGTGAAATTAAGTATTTATTTGGTGGAGTGTTTTGATCAAAACGTTGGCAAAAAAATATAGCGTTTTCTCTTTAAAAGTGTTTCAATGCAGCGTTTTTAAAATGTGCAGCATTTTCAAAATATGATGTTTTTATAACTAATCTATTTATAAAAACAGAGTTTTGAAATAGTTTGTCAAACGTGTTTAGAAGAAAAAAATTACGTTTGTACCCAATGAGCCCTAAAGAAACCTAAAAAAAATATGACATAAAGTTGAGCAAATATGAAAAATGCTTCAACAAGTATGAAAACAACGCAAGGACTATATGATTAGTACAGCTACAGCCTGATTCCAACCTATAGGACTAAACAAGTGCAGGTAGTAGTGGTGGTGGTGCATTTTACAACTCATTTACATTGCCAAAGAATCTATCACAAACAAAAAGACACAGAGCATTTAATATTGGCCTCTATTCTAAAGTCCACTATCCTTATTCCGTATTCAAGCGCAAAACATTGAATTATGCAACCTATTTAATTAGTTGTTTTTTCTATTCTACCACGAATATGCTCTTAATTAGTGCTCGAGGGGGGAGGTACAAAAAGAGAGTTGAGATGGTAAAATGGCATATATTTTTTTTCTAGACAATGAATAAGCCTCCCCCATCCCCATTGCCATATCTATGAATTAGTCATTGTTCTATTAAAAAAAAAACTTATTTGATGGAGCGTTTTGACTAAAATATAACGTTTTTTTCTTTTAAACTGTTTCAATACAGCGTTTTAAAAATGTGTTGCGTTTAGAAACACTCCAATTTGGAACTGTGATGGAAAACAGGGGTTTTAAAACACTACGTCATTTTTTTACAACCTCTGTCTGAAAATAACGTTTAAAAATAGTTTCTCAAACGTGTTTATAAAAAAACTGTGTTTTGAAAACGTTGCGTTTTTAAAACGTTGCATCAAACGAGGCCTAAGTTATTAATGAATATTTAGGCCACGTTTGGTGTAGTGTTTTGAAAACGCAGCTTTTTCAATCATAATTTTTTTTATATAAACATATTTGGAAAACTATTTCAAAACACTATCTTCATAAGGATAGTAGTTGTAAACACAACATATTTTTAAAAAGATTCAAATTGGAGCATTTCTAAACGCATCACATTTTTAAAACGCTGCTTTAAAGTTAAAACACTATAAAAGAGAAAATAATGTATTTTTTGCTAACGTTTTGGTCAAAATGCTCCATCAAACAAGTTCTTAGTTAGTGATGCATTTAAGTCACCGATGAGTCAATGATATGATATTTTCTCTAAAATTAAAAATAGGGATCTAACATCGATATTGGCCAAAGTAGACAACTACAAATTTTATTCAATCATGCAAGTTTATTTATATAAAACATTACATCAGAATATGAAGACTTGCTTTAGTAGTAAATGGGCCACAAGATCATCTTTTAATTGAAAGGCACCTTCCAATTCCAAAAGTAAAAAATCAATGGGATAGTATCTTAAAGGACTTATTGATCCAGGCCTTCCAACCACTCCCACCTCTCTTTCGAGCAATCATCTCTGATCTAGCTTCACTCATTTGAGGAGGCTGTCTCTGTTTCTTGCACAGCACAAAGTTCCTTCCTCCACACGAGCCTATCGATTCCCCTGGATTAAGGGCTGCAACAAAATTCCCTAACTGTTATTAACCCAACATACTTTTCCTGTTGTTCTTAGTTTGTTACAGCAACAATTTCGTTTTGATCAATAAAATACAAGACTTTGATACAGCTAAGGTGCGAAACTGGTAAAATTTGATAACGCATTAAAATCTCAAATAAGGGTACATTGGAAAATGATCAGAGAGAAGAATTTGTACCATCAGATCCTGCATTTGCGGGGTAAATTAGGAAATTCTTGAAATCTGTACCAAGAACTGGAAGACGGCCTCCTTTGGCATACAACTTCAGAGATGCTTCAATCACCCCTGAAACTTTGTCTTCCTTGCTTACCACAAATCTAAGAGGCCCCGCACTTCCAAGCACATTAACAATAATCAAGAACCGGTTGTTCTTAATTAAGCTCTCGTTATTCTTTTTCTTTTCCTTTTCCTTTTCCTTTCCGGACAGCATTCGTTCAGGAGTAGTTCTTATCATTTTCTAAATCCCTTTCCGGGCCCTTTTTGGGGGATTTTACAGATACCCAATTGAAATTTTGGTGAAATGGATTGCAGGAATTGAAGGGAGATTGAGGGAGATAAGAAATTGGATTCAGGGGTCCAGGCCAACACAGCGGTAATACCAAGCATCCATGGAAGAAGAGAAGGAAGAAGAAAAGGATGGGAAAAGAAGAGAGAGAAAGAGAATAAAGTATTGCAAGAGAGAAGGAGAAGGAGAAAGCATGAAAATAGAAATTACGGGTTGAATCATCAAAAAGGAAGTGATGATCTGAGTGTTCTTTTGTTTGTGGAGAGAAAGAAAGCCAGAAAGGCAAAACAGGGAGGGTGTTTGCGGTTGGAAGTAGGAAACGAAAAGGTAACTTATTTCAGGGTTTTAGGAAAGAGTAAGCGAGAGGGGTTTATATAAACTCGGATTCTTTGCCTTTTGTCAGAGTTGGACCTCGGTTTTTGCCTATGGTCGAGTTTGGACCTGATTGTTTACAAAACTGAAATATCAATTAGGGTAATTTTAACAACACCCAATTATCATCTCTTTACACGGTATGTACTGCATTAAAATGTTGTATTTTATGTTATACAATGCAGCATATGGGGTGTAAAAAGAGAATTTTATGGTGTGATTAAAATTACTCATTAATGATACAAATCTCTTGTCTTGGAGGTGGAAAATAATTAAATAAATATAAGTGCTTGGATTTTGCATCAATTGGGGGGCGGGGGCGGAGGGGGGGGGGGGAATTACAAGTTACGATAATTTTTTTCTTGACACAAAAGGGGTAAAAATAATACTCTCTGTTCCAAAATTATGATTTGGTTGAACTTGACGTACGATTTAAAAAGAAGACATTTAACTGGGTTATTAATATTAGTTTGATGTGTAATTTACTTTAAAACTTATATGTATGTGGTTTATAATTAAAATATGATGAAAATGTAAAGGTAAAATAGTAAAAGTGTTGTCCTAAAAAAGAAAGTTTCAAACAAGAAAATTATTTTAAAATAGACGGAAAAAAAAATAAAACAATAATTTTAGAACGAATGGAGTAGAAACTACTACTACTATTTATATGTGTTAAAATTTTAATATTGTAAAATATGAAGGCGGCACCTTTTTTAAGACTAAAGGGGGCTTGCATTCCCCTATCTTAATATACATTAGCTTTGCCCCCATGTGTTAGGGGATAAAAACTTTAAAAAGATGATCTTATAAGTATTTTATACAAGGTGAATTTTTTTTATTCGATTTATCGTGATCTATCGTGTGTTGCTGGGTTAAGACGTGAGAATGAGACTATGTCTTACCAATTAAGATCCGTAAGATAGTTTTACTGAAAATTTACTCGTGTCGGGGAGGTTGCATGTGTGCAGTGCAGGGAGGTGGGGGTGTGTGGCTTTTCATACATTGGCGACATTTTCTATTTGGTTGCCGGTAGAGATGTTAATAGGGTCGAATCGTTTAAATTGGAAAATAATAGGGTTAGGTTCGAGTTTTTATCGATCCATTTAAACCGCAACCTATTAGAAACCGAAACTGATAGTGCTAGACCAAAATCGACAGGGTTGGCCTGATGAACATCTATACTATGATTTTTTGAATCGTCAATGCAACCTCTTGTATGAAAAGAACATAGATTCCAGCAAAACCTAACCAGACAACCTCTCTTCATCCTAAGAAACTATTAAAATACCTTTAGAGAAAGCAGAAGAAAACTAATTTGAATTGACTTAATCTAATAATACATATATTATGACTATTAATTAAATAACTTGATTGATTGAACTAAAAGTAAATTATGAAGTTTCAATGATTTGTGCTTTGAATTTTATTACTTAGGTGATGTTGTTGTATGATTTTTTTTTTTTTTTGTTGGATTTGTGTTGAATACTTGACTTTGAATTTCAAATTTAAATACAAGTATTCTTTAAATTGTTTATGTGTAACACATTAGCGATCTATTTAAACCGAAATCAACAAGGTTAGTTTTGCATTTTCAGATGTCCGTTTAAATTGGACCGTTAAAAGTGTAATTTATTAGGGACCAAAACTGGTAGGACTTGACCGAAACCGATAAGGTTGACCTAGTATCTAATATACAAGTAGCTCCGCCTTGATGTGTAGGGGGTAAAAACTTAAGAAAAATGATTTTACGGTTATTTTATGTAAGATGGATCTCCTTGACCTGACCCACCATGTGTTATTGGGTTGAAATGTGAGATATTTTTTATTTGGTTGACAAAACACCTTATTACAGCAATTCGAGAGTCCCTGATTATTGAAATTTTTGGCTACTTCAAATTCTTGAAAGATTATTTAAGAATATATTCCTTCGTTCTAGGTAAAAAGTCCTCGTACTATTTTGAGATGTTTCGCCGTCCACTTTCAAAAAAAATATCTTTATTATCTCTATAGTATATCAACTTTACCCTCCACATTTGTATTAACATATTACTTATACTCAAACATTTTTGTAATTATAACTAACTTTAATACTAATTATATACTCCCTTCATCCCAAAATAAATTATGTTTTTGAACTTTGCGCACAGATTAATGAAGTTATAAAAAGATTGATCTATCCTTATTTAAGTACAATTATTGTTGATAAACTGCTTGATTATTTTTCTCTTTCCGCTTAATATCTCTCTTTATCATCCTACTTTTTTTTTCCATTACAGCATTTAGGTTTCGTTTGATACAGCGTTTTGAAAACGTAGCTTTTTCAATACGCAGCTTTTTTAAAACGCGATTCTTTTTTTGTAAACACGTTTGAAAAACTATTTTAAAACGCTATTTTCATAAACAGAGTAGTTGTAAACATAATATATTTTTAAAACGCTCTAAATTGGATTGTTTTAAAATGATGGGTTTTAAAACATTAAATTGAAATACTTTAAAAGAGAAAACGCTGCATTTTTTGTTGCGTTTTGGTCAAAACGTTCCACCAAACAAGTATTTAGTTATAGAGTAATTAATAAGAGCAATTTTGACAAAAAGTTGATACATTTTTCTCGAAGTCTTATAATATCATTTATTTTGAAACAACTTTTCACATCATTTATTTTAGGATTGGGGAAGGGGTGGGTATTTGTTAATAATTAGAATTTTCAAAAATAGACACTTCAAGAAGAACTGATGGAAGAATTATTACCATCAGGGGCGGATCCATGCTTTGGACTTAGGGGGAAAGTGCCCCGCTGAAGTATTTTTTTTTTTAATTTTTATGCCATAAAATCGCACCGTTCTAATTTTTTTATAAAAAAATATATAATAATTACAATTTGTGACACTTTTATCTCTAGATCAAATTTAAAGCACTACCTCAACTAGCCAAATTTAAAGCTTACACCTATGCGTTTGACGCGCGGATATATATATTTTTAATTAAATTTTATTCAAACAAAACAAAGATAATAAATAAAATTAAAAGAATGAATTGTAACTATCTAAATAGAAATACATTATTGTATCGATAATATGATAGACTCTGAATTTATTATACACAACATTTGTTGTGTTATTTTGTTGGTTTTCCTTATTTATCTCATATCAATCAATATTTTTAAATCAGAATGATTTGTTAACTTAAAAATCATGATCTGCTTTGAACCATACTTCAGGAAGTATCATATATGTAGCAATGATTGTCTTTAACTATTGTTAATCGTTATTGCATATGATAGAACCAACGATTAACCTTAACTTTTGTTTGACCTACATGTTTGCTTTGGTTGAAATTATAAGTAATAATTTGTTACTTTTTTTTCTTCGTGTTTCTAATATTTTAATAAATACACTTTTTGTAAGGACTATCTTGGTTTTACATCAAAATAAAAATATAATTTTTTTTAGAATACGCATTGACTGAAGCCGATTATTTAAGTTCATTATATTTTATCATCTATAAGACCACAAATTTTTAACGTATAAAATATTATTAAAATTTTGATTTTGATTTATTAAAATGTAAAATGGATAATAAAATTAAGATATTAATGGTTTTAAAATATTTTTTTCAACGGGTCCAATGGAGATAGAAAAATATTTTTCTATTTATGCTTCTTTATATTTTCATAGATTTGTCAATGAATTACTTTTACTTTTGGTCTATTTCATTAGATGTGCACTTTAGTTTCAAATATGTCAATAAGTTATCTCGACAATTGTGATGAAGATTTAGATTCGTTAAGTAGTACTATTTCGATATTAATTATATTTTCGTGATCAAGTTTTTTTTTTTTCGTTTTGTGATTTTCATGTCATCTAGATGTGATATTCTTATTTTTAATGATGGAGACAATGACATTCTTGTGATACTTTGTCTCCAACATTACTTGCATTCAAATTTTAGCTCCTGCAATGCGATATCCAAGCATTTTAATTGTTAGTTGGTAAAAAAAATTACAATAAAATATTAGTTGATTTTTTAAATACAGTAATAATTAAATTTGGGGGATTGAGTATTAAGAACCGAACAAATAACAATATTTTTACAACAAAATCTAGTTCGGATTTGATTGAATTTGGTTCATTGGTTAATATTCAAGGTTTTTTTGTTTGACCTACTACATGCTCGGATTAAAATTAAATCATGGTTTGTTATTTTATTTTTTTTCTGTTTCGAATATTTGAATAAACACACTTTTGTCGGGACTCTTGATTTAATATAAAAGTAAAAGTATAATTTTTTAATAATATATGTTGGCAGAAGCCGATGTTTAAGTTCATCATATTTTATCTTCTATAAGACAACAAATGTTTTAACGTGTAGAATACTATAAAAAATTATGATATCGATTTATAACATGTAAAATGAACAATATTTTGTTAACTTTGTTCATATTCCAAGGCAATATTTGGTTTTCATATTCCAAGAGAGTATTTGATTTTCACATATTAAGGTAGTATTTGATTAATTATGACACATGTAATCAATTAATGTATAATCAATTAATTTATGTTTTCAATACATGACCCAGAACTTTTATTACATATAAATGACCTATTTTAGGAAGACAAATTTTGGAGGGATTTTCCTATTTTTAGACTACCTTGGTTTTATATATATATATATATATACACACACACACACACGATCATCCCTTTCCGGTAATACCCCTCTGATTTCTGATTGGTAAGCCTATTTCACTCTCCTCTTTTGTTTTAACTTCTCTTAATTTGTCTTTTCTTTCCATTGAGGACAATGTAAATTATAAGTTTGGGGAGGGGGGGGGATTGTAAATGGTAACTATATTTTGTGGGTTTTGATTTGGGAGTAATAAATGTTTATGCTTTTGAAATTCCAAAGCTTGTAGCTTTCATGATATTTATTTTTCGTTGGCATTTGCGAAAGTATGCATGTATATTGCACTTGTGGGGTAATTTTGAACTCATTTGCATGCTAGTTGATGATTGATAATGATTCCCTTGTTAATTCTTTTTTGGGAATGTTTTGCGTGAAACACGAGGGTGAGAGAAAACACGTGAGAGAGTGTTTGCGAGGTACCTACATATTTCATCCTTTTGTTCTTGGTGTTAGGCTAGCAAAGAATTATGTGTACCTTGTGGATATATTAGTTGGATTTTTGATATCATGGGGTTTTTCTTGAAATTATTGCTAGATTTAGGCTAGCAAAGAATGTTGATTGGTGGGTTGATTGAAAAAAAATGAAAAGAAAAAAAAAGATGAAGTTAGCATGACTTGAAAAAAATTGAAGCAATGAAAAATAAAAAGAAAGAAGAAAAGGGCGCTAACGAAAAAAAAAAGGAAAAGAAAAAAAAGTTTGTATGCGCTCTCAAGGGGAAATAAAGTGGTTTATTGTTAATTGATGGCGAGTAATTTCTTCAACCCAATTATTCAAGAAAATAAGTTTGGGGTTGTTGAAATTGGTGAATGGTTTTCAAAAAAATATGAAGAACAATGTTGTGAGCGAGCATTACATTTTACATGATTCTTTTATGCTCTCTTAGTTTGTGTATCCATTCATTTATTTGTATCCCTCACATTGGCCTAACGTTACAAGCTTAAGATAAAGTATTAATGATCTTTTTGCTTGCTTTGGATGTGTCATGCCAATTGAATAAGATTGATTGCATGAATGGAAAGTGCCTCTTAATTCGAGACTTTCAGCTTTAACATTTCTGTCGTGACATAATTCGAGCTAGTTGTGCCCCAAACTTCTCCTTGATTGAGTGACTAATGAGTGAATGATTGGTGATTTAGATTGAGCACTTGAGATTTTATTAGCTTGGGAATCTAAAGACTCGACCTTCCAGTTTGTTGATGGTTTTTAAGCTAAATTCCATGGTGGAGTGCACTTGTTTTCTCTCAAGTTAGTGTCTTCCTATTTTTCTCCGTCCCGGGATATTCTTAATTTGAATTTATTCCTTTGCTCGGGATGATCAAAGCTCAAGTTTGGGGGAGTGATAAATGTGCATATTGTTAATATTTTTGAATACATTGATCTTATTTTTCTAGTCAATATTGCATTTATCATAGCAATTTTAATTGCTTTGGCTCCCTTATCTTTATTTGACTTAATTGTGCAATTTTGAAGTATTTTGAATTAAAGTCAAGCTTTATTGGTGAATTAAAGGTAAACTTTATTGTGGAATTAAAGACAAAAAGAAGAGTTGAGTTTCCAGCACCGTTCGTGGGCAGGCTGCGATTATTTTCGTGGGTGGAAAGTTGTTGTCAAGTGCTAACATAAAAAATTCCCAGCAGTAATTTCACTTTGGGTGCGAAATATTTCGCAACCTTCAATCGAGACAGATCAAGAGTCACATCCAACTTTTTCCAGCTTTGACTTTTTTATGCATCTAGACTAAATGACATCTAAAGGGAGATTGAAGAGCCTTTAGTCTCTCATTTACTTCTCATTAGCTTCTTATTTACTTCTTATTTATTCTCATTTATTGTAGATGTCTCTTGTTTGAAGACTCTAGTTTGTGAATTCATCATTCTGAAGTATTTTTGATTGCAAGTTCTTCTTGTTAGCAAATAAACATTTCCAGTACATCATGGCCTCCAGTTAATTACCCATGTGATTATTTGTATTTTAAGCAAGCTTTATTCTTGTACATAAGTATAGCGATTTGGTCAAAACCTTTCCATTGTTATACACTCTAATATGATATAAAAGTAAAGAAATTATACCACCAAGTTAAGGTTGGTCTTTTCTCTCATTCTTCTGTCTTGCAGTACACTTCTTTGTCTCTCTGAGCCATTTCTTCTTTTCTTAGTTTTCTAGTCTTTCATGGTATCAAAGCTACCAATGGCCATAGATGATGCAAGCTCCTCCAAAACCGTAAGAACCTCTAACCATTCCCTTCCTCTTTTCCCTAAATATCCAATCATATATGTCCCATTGCCACCTGACTAGCGAAAACTTCCTCAACTATGTTATCTATTCAATTCTGTTCTTCAAACCCATAAAATCACCGATACCGTAACCCAAACCATCCCTCCCCCAGAATTCTTAGACGACAAAGTCACACCAAACACGGCGTATGACTGATTTCATCAAACCTCCGGACTCGTCCTTGGTTGGATTAAGGCAGCCGTGTTCGCAGATATTCAACCTTATATTAACCCTTGTAAAACTGCACTGGAAGCTTGGATGTTGCTCTCGAAAGAATTTGGATTTACAAGGGTTAACATAATAGTAATCAATTTGATTAAAAAAATCTTAAGGGACTATTACTGAGAACAGCCGATGGTCGAAGGACTAATAGTCATTAAACCTATATGCATTTAAAGTTGGTGATGAGTATTATGATTGTATCACCTCACCCATATTTGTTAAATCTTAATTGTGAAGGAATGACTCTAGAATTCATGAAGTCTTTATTTTTCAACCATTAACTAATAATAATACTTATTAATAATTAATATAATAAGGGTATTAGTCTCTTCTATTGTTAATAGTAGAAGTCTTATATATAAAAAAAATTACAGCCAACATTACTATCAAACCAAACCAATGTGTGATACAATCTTCTATTGGTAATAATGATATGCGCAAAAACGCAACTCTGACAAGAATACCCGGTCGTATCAAGTAATAAAGTGTACATAAGTACGAGTTATCGATCCCACATGGAATGTACGTAATTCTCACTCCGACTAAGTACTAAAATTAAGCTAACTAATTATATTTGAGCGAAAAGAAAATGAATTAAAATCTAAAAATATAAACAACCTAGAAAGCAATTAAATCTAAATTAATGCGAATGTGGTTTGGCAACAACAAATCAAAATAAAAAGATAAGAGTGCAATATTTCTAGTCTAGCTGGTGTTTAATTTTAATCCTCCTTTTGCTTTTCTTTAACTCAAGTCTTGGTAGTCGGACGCACTATAGTATTCACTACATGCTCTCGTAACGTATAACAAATCTAGCTACAACTCCTAACTACGGGCTTTCGCTTCTTATAATATAGGAGAAAATTGTCGCATATCAAAACAAGCACCCAATGACTATATACGCACGATCTCCTCTCGATCCAACGCAACGCAAACAATTGTTGTGATTTTTGAAATTAATAGGACGGGCTCTCACATCTTATCCTATAATTCTAGTAATCATCTAATGGTTTGCTACGCCATTAAAAGCATGAAGAACGCACAATAATAACCAAGCACATAGGTAATACTTAGTAAAAAGAAATTCTCTAATTTTTTCTACAAATCATATTGGTAGCCGAGACAAATAAAATTGGTTAACTACGGGCTCTCGCATCTTATAGTCAACCCTAACCTCCTCGACCTCGTGAATGGCTAAGTTGGTTCGATTGTGTGTCAAACTGAATCTCACAATGGCTATCGGTGTGTGTCACAAAACACCAACTATTAAATTGATTGGTCCAAAATATAAAGGTAGCTCTTGCGGATCCTAAATATTTCTAAAATCATTTAATTAATGGTCAATTAATTAAAGACATTAAGTTCACAAAATAATAACCAACATGAATGTGTACTAAATAAAGAGATATATTAAATTAAATCACTACATTTAACATATAAAAATAATTGCATTCCATAAATAAATTAAGTATAAACCAATTCTTCATTTACAAAATTAATCAACATAAGAAATTATAACAACTATCATAAAATGATGATATGAAGAATTAAACCGAGCAAATCGCGTTTCTGGGGTTGAAATCATTTATAGATGTTTCGTTGACTCTTGATTTGAAGCTCCAAACCTCAATGCTGATCAAGCTTTGGAGATTTGGTGAGAAAATGGGGTGAAATGGGGCTGGTGCCCCATTTAGGGCTAACAACCCCTAATGGGGACTTAGTTTAACAAATGAATGCTGCTGGAAGTATAAAATGAAGACACAAAAGAGGGCAGCCAAGGCAGGGGTATAACAGGCAGCATAAGAAAGAAACAGGGGCTGAATGGGAAGAAAAAACAAGGTTGGGCATGGCTAGGGCGGCGGGGGATCTAGGTGATGGCACGCGGGTTGACCCTGGTGAAGCGGGCTGAAGGATGTGAGAGGAAGCGGGTGGATTGGCAGGCAGGGGGGCTGGAATGGGTCGGGTCAACTTGGATCCACTAAAGGAGGACGCTGGTCATGGGATGTGGCTGGGAGCAGAAAATGATGACACGTGGCGACATAGGCTACCCGACAATGCATAGGGGAATTTGGCAATTGCTCCGGCCTCCTCTGCAGACCTGATATTTACTTCGGTGCCCCTAGCCTTTTTGGAAGTAGCGTCGCTTTCCTTCCCTGCTCAGGTCTCTCAATTTAGTCATCCGTTAGTGTTGTTAGCCTCTATTAAGCCTGAATTACCTTGGAATACTTAACAGACTTAACAAATTTTGACCAAATAATTTCTAATTCAACTTTAAAGCTTGGAATTGTCTCGAACTTCGTGCTAAACATCATATAATTGCTCGATTATGCATGGAAACCTACATTAAGCACAAATACACAAATAATAATATTTTCAAAGCATTAATAGAAGAAAATTCCCGAAAAAATTCATGGAAATCTTGGGTTCATCAAATATAATGTGAGATTTTAAATCTAATGACTTTTAAAACCAAAATCAATTTATAACCAATATGAAATGCATCTCTACTAATATTACCAATTGAAAAGATTGTAGCTTACATTAGTTATAAGTTGATATTAATTTTGAAAGTCTTTTGATAAACTTTTACTTTTATCACCATAGAAGAGATGTATATTACATTGTTTAGAAAGAGATGTTAGTTTTAATAATCTTATATTAAAAACTTCTACTCTTATTACCAAAAAAAGACATGTATCTCACATTGTTTAAAAATATATGTTGGTTTAAAATTCTTTAGATTAAAGACGTCTTCTTACAAATAGAATAGATGTATCTCTCATTTGTTAAAAAATGATATTGATTTCAAAAATATTATTATTACCGATAAAAGTGATGTATCATATATTGGTTGTAAAGTGATGTTGGTATTCAAAGTTTTTAGATAGAAAACTTTTGGGATAATTGCATAAAAAACCCTGGCCTATTTTAGGTTTTGCAAATTGAACCCTGACAATTGTTTATAGGCATATTGAACACCAGCCTATTTTTTTATGTTTCAATTAGAACCCTTCGTCCATTTTATCCGTTAAATGGTAACGGTTTGCTGAGTAGGATGCCACGTTGGCATCCTACGTGGCCAATTCTATTTCGTTATAAACCTTGTACAAATTTTGTAATTTCATAAAAAACCCTAAAATTTATTTTCACCAAATAAATCCTTAAAATTTAAAATAAATAGTTATTTATATACCAATTTCATTTTAAGAAAATAAAGTTATTTTTTTTTAGAAAATAGGGCTCAAAATATGATGTAAGTTCCAATGAGTATTTAATATTTAATACACATCCGATCCTAAATAATCATCATGTTTGATTTCGCACACAAATTAAGAAAAATAAATTATCTCTATTATAATATTGGTATAATTTGTATAAAGTATTTATTTAATATGTAATATTTTAATAAAAATTAAAAATTAATATATTTGTTTTAAAATTTATTTGTAATATTTAATATTATATTTAAAACTATAATTTTAAATTATAAATTTTCTTAAAGAATATTTAATATGATGTTTCCATTTGTCCCATAGTGCCCCCTTCCGTCACTTGCTGTTTACAAAGGTACGTTAAGTGACACATGTTCATACACGTGCCGGACAAAATTGTCTTTTCCAACATTTGGGGGGCATTATTTGTTTGCATTCATTCTCCATCCCAAACCTCTTTCGTCTGCCATCTTCCCTGACATGAATATGTCGGCGGACAGAACTTCAAAGCATCCACATCGGAGGAAAACTCAGTCCTTCTCTTCTTCTCTCCTGGACTCCATTTTTCATTCCATCGATGATGATCAATCCAGTGAATACGACCATCAAAATCTTTTCTACCAGCAAAAACCCTCACTCCAAACGAAACAGGACCTAACTCATGCCATCCAACAACGCCACCAAACAGTCGAACATGAGATTTCGAGCTTTCAACGAGACATTATGAAGGAGAAATGGACAGAATATCGCAAAAATCGTTCTCGAACAGTCTGTTCTTATTCGAGTTCTTCAGGCTCAAGCAGCGGCGCAACATTCTCATCTTCCGAAACAGAGTCTACTTCCAGATCCACTCCACCATCATCTAATCAACTTCGCCGCACAATTTTTCCGTCGCCGACGGAAATAGCTACGTGTCTCGAGCAAACGCCGAAACGAGAAGGAAAATTCATGAGAACAACGAAACTATGAGTGTTAAAGATCTACAGCGATCTGAAGAAGGTGAAACATCCAATCTCACCTGGCGGACGAATTTCAAACTTCCTAAATTCAATCTTAGCCGGACCAGGTAAACGATTGAGGAGAAGCATGGCCGGACCAGGTCACAGATGAAGAAGGCAGAGCAGAGGGCACCAATCGTCAGGTGAAGGCCCAAATCGTCAGGCGAAGGCCTATACGGGCTTCGAACCAATCGAGGTCCGCCGATGTGAACAATTTCGTGTTCTTATCCAAGGACACCATTGCAGCAACCACCACAACCTGTTCTTCGTGTTCTAGGTCTTGTTTGAGCAAAACTCCACCGCCATTGCAAAACGTTAGTTGCTCGAAAAGGTCCATTATATTCTATCCTGTTAGTGTAATTGCAAACAAATAATGCCCCCAAATGTTGGAAAAGACAATTTTGTCCGGCACGTGTATGAACATGTGCCACTTAACGTACTTTTGTAAACGGCAAGTGACGGAATGGGGCACTATGGGATAAATGGAAACATCAGGCATGAACTTGGGAAAAATTTAACATTGGGAGGCATTATGGGATTGGGTGGTTACTTTGGGGCGTTTTTCATATTTTGGCCTAGTTTTTAACTTCTTTAAGAAAATTTATAATTTAAAATTATAGTTTTAAACATAATATTAAATGTTACAACTAAATTTTAAAACAAATATATTAATTTTTAATTTTTATTAAAATATTACATATTAAATAAATACTTTATACAAATTATACCAATATTATAATAGAGATAATTTGTTTTTCTTAATTTGTGTGCGAAATCAAACATGATGATTATTTAGGATCGGATGTGTATTAAATATTAAATACTCATTGGAACTTACATCATATTTTGAGCCCTATTTTCTAAAAAAAATAACTTTATTTTCTTAAAATGAAATTGGTATATAAATAACTATTTATTTTAAATTTTAAGGATTTATTTGGTGAAAATAAATTTTAGGGTTTTTTATGAAATTACAAAATTTGTACAAGGTTTATAACGAAATAGAATTGGCCACGTAGGATGCCAACGTGGCATCCTACTCAGCAAACCGTTACCATTTAACGGATAAAATGGACGGAGGGTTCTAATTGAAACATAAAAAATAGGCTGGGGTTCAATATGCCTATAAACAATTGTCAGGGTTCAATTTGCAAAACCTAAAATAGGCCAGGGTTTTTTATGCAATTATCCCAAAACTTTTACTATTATTACCAATAAAATATATATATCTCATATTGGTTAGAAAGTGATGTTAATTTTAATTTAAGATAAAAGACTTTTATTATTATTAAGCTCACTGAGTTAATAATTTTTGCTTTATTTTTTCTTACTTATTTTTTAATTATTATTGAAAAAAACTTTAAAATCAAGTCATTAAATCCAAAATGTTAAACACACTCGTAATCTTGTCAATCATATGAATTATGAAATGAAAAGAAAAAGCTTTACAAACAAGAGCAATCTGAATTTCAGTGATTTATTTGTCATGAAGACTGAGATGTAAAACCAAAGTGTAAACTTGCATTCAATTCTATAAAAAGATTTGGCTTTTAAGTTTTAAGCATTTTATTGATGTTTGACGTTTTGAGGAAAGCAATAGACTCTCCTTTAAAAAAATTGAAATAATCGAGTTGGAATTAAACTATATTGAACTGAAATTCAGAAAAGTATGGCTCAACAAGCCAAACTCGATCCTCATTTGAGAATGAGTCATCAAACCTCGTTAAGTCAAATATGCATAGAATCGTTAAGAATGATAAGCCTAATTCAATTGCAAAATATTTCATTCGGTTCCGAGCGAAGAGTCTTCGTTTAAAAATCAAATATTTTAAGAAAACGACACTTTTAAATTTTAATTATTATTATTTATTTTTTTTTGTAGACCTTTCTCCTAATGAGACATAAAAAGGAATCGAACCTCAAACCTCACATTTTGTAAATCACCAACTCTATCATTGTGTCACTCCTTAGGTGTCGTTTGGTAGTCAGGATTAAGGTCAGATATAATTAATAAGCCGAGTTGCATGATCTGGGCCGTTCCTGATATTTCAAAGGCCCGGGGCAAAATAACGAATAAGGGCCCCAAGCTCGATTGCTTGCTGGAATGCTGCACCAACATATAAGAAATAATTTGTAAATTTCTAATCTATTATCTACTTAAACAATTTTTAGACTATATGATTTTGAAAAGAAATTGTGGATCAACAAAAAAATTATTTTACGAGCCCTAAAAACCTTAAACCAAAAGAAATATGGGTTTGAGCCTTTGAGGGTTTAGGGTCTGAAAGTCTGATTCGTCTGAAGCAGAGAAGGGCCTAGAGAGGAGAAAATTTTGGAAAATTGATATTGAAATAAGGAAAATTGGACGAGTACCTGCATCATCAGTCTTTCACCGGCGCCGACGGCTTCAAGTTTGTGGATATGGAACGACAGAGTGACTAAGTGAGATTGTGAGAGTTTTTCTTGCTTTGAACCTTTGAAATCGAACTGAAGCAGAGCCTGAAGGTGGAGTGGAAATTACTCTAGCGATTATAGATGCATAGGGAAGACTAAAGAGTGAATCTCGAGGTTGAGGGCCGCCGTTGATCGTTCCATCTCCTTGATCCTTCTGTCCGACTGTCCCGCTGTCCGCCCTTCCATCTAATCAACCTTTCGTCTGCCGGCATCATCGCATCAAGCTTCTGCTTTCGTTTCTTGTTTCCAGATAATTTTCCATATTCCCTATTTATATTTATTAATATTATATTTATATATTATATATATACTGTATATATAAATAAATTTTGGGCCCCTAATTTTTTTGGGCCCTAGGCGGTCGCCCCTTGGGCCTATGCCCAGGAACGGCCCTGTGCATGATGTTTGGTACGTAATAGGTGGTCGGAACTAATAACACGAGTTATCCGGATAAAGTCATTATTCCCTCACTATTAATACCAAGGGGGATGGTGGTATTATTAGCGCCCTCACTAAAAAAATTTGGGATTAACATTTGTAATATCAAAACTACCCCCGATATACAAGTGAGGATTAATAGCGAGTGCACTAATAGTATTAGAATTAATAATACTGCTTATCCTTATCCGACTACCAAACAAGTCCTTAGAGTCTAAATTTTAATAGTTCATTAGTAATAAAATGATATTTTTATACCTTAATTTTAAAAGTGGACTTTTTGTTCTAAAAGGTGGGACGTGGGAGTACTTTCCAAGGAACACTTAAGATTAGTTTAACGTCATGATTTACAGATTTAGTAGCTTAATTTTAAATTTTAGATTTTCATTTTCTAATTATTGAGAAAAAAAAGTAAGAAGGAAATGGAGAAAAAAAAAAGAAAATGTAGAAGAGGTGTTATATGGTACAATATAAATAAACCAATCGTTATATTCTACAATATTTTTATATACTTTAAATTTTTTTGTATTATGTATCGTCTATTAAAATAATTATTTTATGGTATAATAGCATTTTAACGTCTAAGGTTAACATTGGTTCCCATTTTGACATCTCAGTCCTCACTTTTAGCGATTTAAAGTCCAATAAAAGAGTTCAGTGTTATAAAAGAGTGTTTAATTGTGGTCCGATTGAATTGTGCTAAAAATAATTAATGATTCAGATTGATCATAAATATGTGAATTACAAATAAACTCCTCAGTTATGAGATATATTGTTTGAATTACCCCTCTATAATTATATATAAAACCTTCAGTTGTAGGTTTTATTTGAATTATCTTGCCTATGGTACGGACACGTATACTAGTAATTATCTATATTATAAAAGGGCTTGGAAAACACGTGTGCAATTGAGTAGAGATAAAAAGTGGCTGAGATTTACCATTTTACGGTGATCCAACGACCCGTAATTCCTTTTATCACTCGCATGTGCGAAGAGAGGTTTCATATAGTTACGGCTTTTTCCTCCGACTGCGACATTCATCTCTACCTTCTTCCGCATTTTCTTCCTCTGTCACCGCTTTCCATGGATTTTCAAAACCAAGAGTCAGGGAGCGTTTTAAGAAAAGGGCAACACCAACAGACTCTCAAAGCCAACAGACTCCTCCAGCCCCCTCAACCTTCCGCCGCCTCTCTGCCCATTCCAGCCTACTCCGCCGCCTTCTCTGCCGCAGTCGGAGGAAACAGACTCCTCCAGCCCCCTCAACCTTCCGCCGCCTCTCTGCCCGTTCCAACCTACTCCGCCGGCGTTCGATCTTTCTCTGCCGCAGTCGAAGGAAACGCTTAAGGGCTTAAGGGCTTCCGCCGCCTCTCTGCCGACGCTGTCTCTGTCTCTGTTTTTCTGGCTGTCTGTGCGCCTCTCTCCCTTTTTCTCTCAGTCCCTTTTTCAATTTACAGTGTTCCCTTTTTCTGTTTTTACACCAATTCCTCTCATCTTGGTTTCTTGGTTTTTCATCTTGGTTTCTTGGTTTAAATTTTATAGATTAGGTATGGAAGGATTGTTATCCATTTGTTCAGTTATGAATTCAATTTACACCAATTCCTCTTATCTTGGTATCAAAGGATTGTTTATGTTCAATGAACAAGTTGGGCTTCATTCAAATGGTGGCTGAGATTTGTATGAAAATTGTGCATAATGGTGGTAGGTGATGACACCAGTAGGCAAAAATAGTTTGATTAGAGTTTCTGGTCATTGTAATGGGATAAATATTTTCCACCCCATGTTCATTCACACATGATTTCTAAGGCATTGCAGTACACATTTTGAAGGGTACTTTGTTTACTATGGTTAATTGGGAATTTATCACTTAATACAATTGGTAATTTTGAAGGGTACTTTCTTGATCAATTTATCTGCTTGATTTATGTGTTCTCTGTTGTAATTGCCCCCATTCTTGCCCTCTTTGCCCAACTGATGAATTGCTCATTGTAAACCTACAATAGTGGCAGCAACAAAGACCTTAAAAAGGTCTCACTGATTGTGGTGTCATCTGATATTAGGGGGTGGAAATAGACACTCAATTTATAGAAAATGATTTCTTGAATGAACTCTTAGACACTCAATTTATAGAAAATGATTTCTTGAATGAACTCTGATTGTGGTGTAATCTGATATTAGGGGGTGGAAATAGACACTCAATTTATAGAAAATGATTTCTTGAATGAACTCTTAGACACTCAATTTATAGAAAATGATTTCTTGAATGAACTCTTAGATAGGGTTTACTCATGAGCAAACAATGAATATTTTTTTTATACCAGTATTCTAATTAAAGTCTTTATAACAGATCTGTTTGCCTATGAATAAATCTTAACATACAACTGCATCATTCCAACACAGATGTTTAACTAATTAATTAATAATCTATTAAAGGATGAAAAAGGAAAACAACAAAGCTAGAGCATCATGTTCATCGCTGCTATTCACTGTAGAAACATACTTTGCATACATACACGATCACACATCGTTCATGAAATAATCAAAAACAGGTTGGGTTAATTTTTGTCTTTTTCCTTGAATTTGGGAATTGCGTTTCCATTTTGAGAGCCAAAAGGCTAGCTAATCTCTTCATTAGGAAGTATTAGGACGCATCGAGGACAACGACTATAATTTTAGGCAGAAAGATGTCATTTAGTGAAAAGAATCTACACCCAATAAATAATCTGTTCAATTAATGAGTAGAATTACATTCAAAGAATACAAATTTTCCCAAGTCACTTCCCAATCATATATAGATAAAACTCTTGATTAGGTCAAAATTTAAGCAAACTCATAAATTACACATCCGGCAAAACCAATGAATCTGTCGTAAACCATCTTCACAAATAAGCTAAATTGAATTCCTACCATATCAGATGAATAATCCGATTTCAAAAACCTACCCATTTTTAACTACTACTTCATAAAATAACTGAAACAAGCTATTTTATGGGGGAATGGAAGTTGTCCAACAGATGAATTGCTCATTGAAACCAGTAGGTATCTCAATGTTACTAACTAAAGATATCATGTTAGAGAATTGTTTGCTCTAGCTAGCTAACTGTTTACCTGTGAGTTTGTTAGATAACTGGCTGCAACTTTCTTGGTGATGGCATGTAACATACAGCAAATATACAAATGGCTTGGAAACTTGGAAACAACCAAATAAACACAAACATATACTTTATGTTTCAACTGGCAAAATAGTACACATAGTGGCTGATTGCAAATGTGCTTAGAGATTGCCTAATTAAAAATTATAATCTCTATGCTTTTGTGTATTTTTGAAAATTATAATATGCATATAATATGCATATAAAAAATTAAATCGGGGGGAGTATACGATATAATATGCATATAAAAAATTAATAATTGACCGTAAACCCAAAATAAAAAAAACTCCCAAGTACTACTTTTTTTTTTAAATTCAAATATGGATGATCATATTTTAGACTCTTTTTAAAACATGATTAAATCCTATATCGATTTATTTAAATATTTACACCTTCCAATACTGACATTCTCCTCTACTTGCGCCGTGCCATAGGCACGGGCACAAAGACTAGTCTATATTATAAAAGAGCTGAGGGTCTAACTGGTGGCCCTGATCGAATTGCGCTAAACACAACTAACGGTCCAAATTGATTCGTAAGCATGTGAGTTACAAATGTATCCCTCAGTTATAAGTTATGTTTGAATTACTCCTCTACAATTATATATAAAACCTTCAGTTGTAAGTTTTATTTCAACTACCACGTTAGTTATGAGTTTTGTTTATACATACTATTCATTAAACTTATCTCGTATTGACACCGTACCTATAACACGAATACATATACTATTATATAATTAAAACAAAAATCATTACTGTCCAACGCGGCAACTTTATAATATATTTTTTCCCGCCTAAAACAAAAATCATCAATTTCTTACCTGTTTTTTTTAATTCTCTCTCTCTCTCATTCATTTCTTACCTGCTTTTTTTAAATTCTCTCCCCCCCCCCAATTAATTTCACTCTTTTCTCTCATTGTTTTTAAAGCTTCCTATTTTTTGACATAATTTCTAATCGTTCGTTCAATCGAAATAAATCGAACTACTATAAAATTCTTTTTACATGATCTATAATTAGAATATGACTCCAAAAATATATGTATTGTTTTTTAAAGTTTTTTTTTGATTGGTCATAAATAGCTATTTTACCGGAACATGATGTCTGAATGTGACATTCTAATAACACACACGCAAACTTAACATTACAAGATAGTTTGAAAAGTCAGCGAACAAGCAAAATGTCAACAAGTAAAATGACCCCCAATTAGCTTGACAACTTTTTGGGCATAACTTCTTGTTCGTTCGCCCAATTAAAATTATTTACAGTGCTTTAAATTTATTTTAGAAGATCAATCTATGGACTTCAAGAAACACATGTAATGTCTATTCTTATTTTTCTTTAGTTTTGTATTAGATAGCTATCATATGAGTACTTATTTGAACAAGACCTTCGACCAAGTGTTGTAATAAATAAATTATAATTTTGATGCAATCAAACTAACAAAAAATAAGATTCGATTCATTTTTCATTTTTTTTATAAGAAAAATAGGTAAACTCAATTGATCAGAACACTCACTTTCTTTGCCTCGTTGGAGGGTCTTTGGAGGATTTGATTAGATTTAGGGAATAAAAAAAAAAGCAAAGATTTTTTTGTCGGTGTAACCAGATCACGATTGCTAATGTTTCTAAATAAATTTGGATAATAAGCTAATGGACCATATTTAGATAACACGATTGAATCCATGGTCATGCGTAGTTGTGATGATTAATCATAAGAGTTCATATTCTCTATTCCTAAAGTATATTTCATCTTTTATTCTAATATAAGATCCACTGTTAACTTGTCAATCAGTAATTGATTTTGTTTATATAATTAATTTTGGTAATTTACTAATTGACAAGTTAATGGTGGATCTGACATTAAAATAGAAGATGAAATACACTTTTAAAATAGAGGATCTGGACTCTAATTATAAGACGATGCAAAAAGAGTTTCAAATATCTAAAAATAGCTCACTTGTTTCAGGGTCTGGCCAGATAAACCGATTATGTGACATTCGACTTCGAGGCACGCGTAAGGTTTCAATACCTTTTTTTAGTACAGGTGTAAAATAGGAGTAGCATTGACTAATTTAATGACAACCTCAGGTCTATCTATTTACTCCATCCGTTTTGAATATATATTCCTACTTTTTAAAAAAATTTGGTGTACAAATTTTCTACTAGGGGTGGCATCCATGGTGAAAAATGGTCTAATTCAAAGTTATTCATTAACACACAACTAATACTCTTATTCGTGCCGATGAGACGACGTCAGTTTGTGAATTTATCAATAAATGAAACAGATAATGTGGAAATGAATTAATATTTACTTATAATTTATCTAAGTTAATTATAATAACAGTTAAAAAGAAAAAAACAAATATTTCAAATTATAAAACTTACAATTTTTTTAAAAAATTATTTGTTTACGAAATTACATGCCGGAAAAAAATTAAATTGATTAAGTTAATTATGATAACAATTAAAAAGAAAAAAATTAAAATAAAAATATTCAAAACTTAGGCAAAAATTAAATTGGGTTAAAAAGAAGAAAAAACAAATATTTCAAATTACAAAACTTACGATTTTTTTTTTGCATAAAATTGATTAATTAATTAAAATATCGAGAAGAAAAGGGACGTGAGTTTTGGTGGAGGAAAGATTAGCGGCCATCAACCATGAATAGAGGGGGGAGTTGGAGAGAGAAAGGGGGTAGTTGCTCAACCGCCGTTCACACATGTGAGAGTAATAATAACCGTATGATCTCAGTTAAAGAATCAATCTCAGCCCTCAATCTATATTGTATTATAGATTGTTACCCCTATTTTCTACCATTCTTTATAATATATTTATTCATTTAATACTATTATTATTACACATTCTAAAGAAAAAGAGTGAATGTAATGAGTACATAAGTAATGAGAAAATGTGTGTAATGATTATTATTATTACAACTAATCATTAATTATATTTCTTGATCATTGTATTTTAAACACCAGATGATGGAGTATTTGCATGCATTTATTTGGAACTGTACCGAAGACAAAGCATAATCTAAATAGAGAGAGAGAGAGAGAGAACCAATTAAACCAAAACTAAACGTCAGAATCCTTTTGGAAAGAGAGTCGGATAGAGTTTGAGGTGGCATAGCTCTTGGCAAAAAAAATAGTATTACCTCTGATTTTAAAATATTATTTATTTTGATTCGATATATTGTTTAAGAAAAAGTAATTGATTATATTATAAATATTGGTGAAATATGCGGTTTCCTTTAATACGCTTGAATATATAATCATAATTAAAGTATGTAGAAAAATAAGAGTAAAATAGTCGAAGTGTTTTTTTAAAAGAGAAAGTTTAAAAAAGAACAATTATTTAAGAACGGACAAAAAAAAAAGGTAAACGATATTTTGAAAACGGAGGGACTAGTATTAATTCTGGAATCAAGCAAGAAACATCAAACACGTCGGTGTGATTTGATAAGGATGCACGCACAGATGTTAATCGGTTTCACCCCTGACGGTTTCAGTTTTTAACAGGTTGCGAATTTAACGATCCGATTAAAATAAACCACTGAAAATGCAAACCTAACTCTAACCGTGCCGATCTCGGATTAAACGGGTAACTACGGATTACACCTAAAACAAATTATGGTGAAATTCTGGTCAGTTCTTTTTTTAAAAAAATTTAACCGCTCCAGTTCACATTTTTTAATCGAAAAAAGACACTTTTAATGGCAAAAAGAGTATGATACCCTTAATGAACGGAACACATATGCACAAAAGTATTAATTTATGCATCGATTTTGCATCGCAATGCACAAATCGAATCCAATTTGTGCATCGAGATTTTACATTATGATGCACAAAATCGTATATAATTAAGACAATCATTTGTAAACGAGTAATTTTATTTGTAGTCAAAGTTTCCTTATTTTCATGGATATTGTAATTAACATTTCTAGATAGATAGATTGATTGTAAATATGTAATCAATGTTTCCTTATTTGCTTGATATTGTAATTAAAGTATGAATTAAATAAATTGATTGATTGATTTCCGTAAATATGTAGTCAAAGTTTCCTTATTTTACTTAATATTGTAATTAAGATAGGAATCAAATCGATACAATATAAATTGATTGATTGACTGTCGTAAATATGAACAAATTAATCAATCTCAATAGACAAATTGGTGCATCACAATACATAAATTGATTCTCAGCGCATGTCCGATTTATTAATGGCAAAGTCATCTTTTCGCCTCCAAACGTGTCTTTTTCTGGTTAAAAAAATATACATGACTTAAGCGGTCAAAAACTTATAAAGGGGATCGACCCACAATTTTCTCAACAAATTAAAGAAATCTTATTTGTAAATCTAAAATTCAAAATCAAGTAATCAATACAAATTCAACAACAAAAAAAGTCATACAACGATATCACCTACTCCCTCCGTTCCAGACAAAGAATCCCGTTTGAAAATCAAACTTTTTAAGAAAATGACATTTTTACTAATTCATTAGTGATAAAATGACAATTTTATGCCTTAATTGTTGAAAGTGAACTCTTTAAGTGAAACATCCCAAAATGAAATAATGAACTCTTTACCCAAAACGGAGAAAGTAAATAAGAAAGTTCAAAACAAAAATCATTAAAGCTTCAGAATTCAATCAATCAAGTTATTTAATTAATAGTCATAATATTATTAGATTTAGTCAATCAAAGTTTTCTTATGATTTTACTCGTGGGTTGTCTTATTAGATTTGCTAAAATCTATGTATCAACAGAAAAACTTACTACTTTCAATACAAGAGGATGCATTGACGACTTAAAGAAACTCACTTGATATATTTATCAGATTGCATGTTAAACAGTCCATTTTAAAGAAAATTCAAACCTAACCCTACATTTTTCCGTTTTTTCTCAACCATATTAACATCTTACATGCATGTCTTCATTCTCTATCCAACCCACCGGTATTAATATTGACCAGATCATATGTGTTGATTTGAATGTGAACCAAACAATCATTCGGCTCACCACAGAAATTTAGACAAGCACAAGAATATACATACTTGTAGTTGTAGCACAGCAACCTAAAACTATGTTAATCCCTTTTTATGTTTATAAAAGATATTTACATGTTTGAGCATTATTTTATTATTTTTTTTGGAAAGGAGAGAGTATTCCATTACTATTAAAGATAATATCACCATTTAGTCTTGGAATAAGACATATTTTACGACACTAAATGGTTTAGGACTCGTTTGTTGTGGCTGATCGCTTATGACTTATAGCTGATAGCTTAAGCTGAATGGCTTTTAGCTGATTGCATGATAAACTGTTTGTTACAGATGTTGAAAAGCTGTTCATGAGTTGTTATATTTTTTTGTTAAAAAAAAAACTTCAAAATTAGTATTCATATTTTTATGTATATTTCATAAAATGATGAAATGGGGATAATCAAATATTTATTAATAAATAGTTGTCTTCATCTTTTAAAAAAAAAACCAAAAAAGCTCAAAATTTTGGCTTTTTGGCTTTGGCTTTTCCATGCATAAAGGGTGTTGTACCTCACTTATTGGCTTTTGGCTTATAAGATGAAACAAACACTCTAATAAAGTGTTTGTTTCAGCTTATAAGTCAAAAGCCAATAAGTAAGATACAACACCCTTTATGCATTGAAAAGCCAAAAGCCAGAAAGCCAAATTTTTTAGCTTTTTTGGTTTTTTTAAAACATAAAGACAACTATTCATTAATAAATATTTGATTGTCTTCATTTCATCATTTTATGAAATATACATAAAAATAAGAATACTAATTTTAAAGTTTTTTTTTAACAAATAATTATAACGACTCATAAGCAGCTTTTCAATAGTAACAAACGACTATCATGTCATAAAAGTCATTCATTAAGCTATCAGTCATAAGTCATAAGCCATCAGTCACGACAAACGAGCCCTAAATATGACTTTTCAAAAGCCAAAAGCCAGAAGTCACTCCAAATAAGCTACAACAAACGAGCACTTAATCATCTACTCCTTTTGCCCAAATAAAATAATTCATGTTCCTCTTCGATTTGTCTAACACAAAAAAGTCTTATTTTCAATGATAATACAAATTTTGGTGCAATTCAAAGAAGATATAAATAGGTAAAATTACATTCTTATTAGTTTGATTTGTTAAATGTGGTTATTTCTTGGGACGAACTCCCCCCTCTCCTCCAAAAAACGTTTTACTTTCTACCCCAAATAAATAGTCTAGAGTCTAATTTCAAAATTTAAGCCATCAAATTTGAATTTTTTTTATATTTACGACCCCTTTACTTATGACACAACTATTTGACCGATAATTAGTAACGATATGAACATGGTCTAATGGTGAGCAGAAATGGTGTACTTTAAACCAAACACGAGCAAAGTTTAAATTAGGAACGATTTGTGAAAAATAAAAATGCAAGTACATGGACAATTCATGTAAGTTTCCTATATATATATATATATATATATATATATATATATATATATATGCTTGTCTCATTTCCAAAGGATTCAACTTTTACAATGGCGTACCCTAATATTAGCATTTCTGGTACAATTCTTGACAAATTAGAAGCAAAATACACTCTCATTTCAGTTGGCTCCTAAAGATATTCTGAAACTTAAAGAAGCTTTTTGCTAGTTTTTCTAAGTGAAAAGTACGTATAATGTAGGGAACGAAGCATTCTTCCATTGTTAAATTTCGGTTCTTTAATCGCAGCAACTTCCAATTGTGTTGCCTCTTGCACCATCTTCAATTCAACATGAAGAAGATGCAGAAGAGGTAATAAGTGTAGATTTATAAGTGAGACGTTCTTACCAAGCCAGTAAGTTCAAGTGCTCATGGCATAACATGGTTAGCTGGACAGATTGGAGCATTATTCCACAATTAACAAGTTGTTCTCCATCAATCCCTCTCCAATTGTAGGGTATTCAGGTGATAGCTGCCACTCTTCATCCACCAAGAATTTTATTTCATACCTTTATTGTGTAGAGTGATGGGTAAGAGGACGAGGGGAAGTGACAGAACTAAGTAATTAACGAACATAAGTAATTTTTAGGAGAATGGTACCTTCCGGGTCTAAGCATTATTGTCGTTGAGAACCTCATATGATAACCGGTGTACTCTGGTGATAGCTGCTCTCCTTGACTCCAGCCATCAAAGGAGCCCATTACTTGCACACTCTGATACCAAAATGAATGTCAAGTTATTTTTTTTGCTCCAAAACTGATTGCATATTACACCAACAAGTTCAACCCGATGATTAGGTGAAATTAGAATGTACCTTGTGTTTATGCTACAAGATGAAACTAGAATAAACTTACTGACAATAGTAATTCAAAGCAGCGACATCACCATAGGAAAGATTTCATCATGAAAGGTAGTCACAGTAATTGCTGGTCGTCCATGTGAGGGGGAGCGTTAAAGCATGATGTACAGTTGTTGGATCTCTTTCCTTGAGCTTTTAGATAAGTTGGTATTAAAGTTCAGGGCTCCATCACTCTTGTTGGCTTGTGAGAGGTGTGGCCGCATGATCTTTATATGTTGTTTGCAAGCATTGATTTTACCGATGAAGGGTAATGCTAAAGTTTATCAATGACATGCGATTGGTTTGAAGTGGTAGGCTTCACACATAGTGGCACACATTACAGAAAATGCAGCCAATCACATAAATTTCTTAACTTTTGGTGAACAAATTTTTGGTAACCACAGTGCCATATCAAGTATAATATCATAAAAACATAAATAGCAACATTTTCTTTTTAAAAAAAATCTATTAGTAAAAAGTGAACAGGCTATCTAAAGTAAATAAAGAACATGACTTTTGGCTTGCACACCTCTGCCATGCCGCACCAGAACAAGTGCACCTCTTTGGACTCTGCAAGTTCCACATCCTTAATCTGCTCCTTCAATTTTTCTCGCACAGCTATACAAATCAAGCACAAACAGAATCAACAATAATTTTTTGTCAGACACAGATAACAGCATTGTGCAAATTTATCTTTCAGAGCCCCAGGACAAGTCTGTGCTAGATTATTGATGTAATTTACGCGACATGCAATAAGAACCTCTACGGCCCCAATTTAATGTTAGGGATCCTGCATTCTAAACCAGTTCACATCTGTAAAACTCTTTACTGTATGTTCAACCAAAAAGTCAATCGGTAAGTCCAAGTTTCGATCTTCAATCTGTTGGATGCCTAAATATCTAATAACATATTCCGGTCCTCCTCCCCGTTCACCTACAATTACATGGGAAGTCTGCATCAAATGATCGCAATTACGACAATGTCTCCCCCTATATTGAACTTAGAATTAACTCAAACCATTGCATGGTTGGAGAACGAACATGAAAATCCTTGAGCTGAAAGATATAAATAAAAGCTGAAATGATTTCTATTATAGACATGGAACTTCTTGAAGAACTGGAAAGATAAAGTTTAGCGAGTTTGCCAGTAAGAGAAAATAAGACAGCAAACTTTTCAACTATGAAAAAGTAAAAGCAGATATGGCTTTTTAATTTTATTTACACCACTCTATAAATGTACACATGAACCGCATTTGCACCAAACTCAGAAAAAGAAATATTAGATGCTAGGACACCTCCTGAAAGTCAATTCATGCTAAAGTTCTCTAACCAAGGAGACCGTACCCTGGAAAGTCTCTTTCAAGATCTTGAAGTTAGACATCTGACTGTTACTAGAAAGGTAGACCTCAACCATGCCGGAGGAGCCGCAAAAACATTGCTCATTAATCAGGTAAAAAAAAAGTCCTGTTAACCCCAAGAATGCGTGAAAATTCTTCATACCTTCTAATCTCGAAAGAAGGTGAGACTGCACATATTTCCCATTGATTTTTCTAGAACCTTGATGAATTGGAGATTTAGCTATTTCCTCTGCCAAATTTACCAAAGCCTGCAAATGAAAGTCAAAGTACAACTTAAGATGTTTTTCAATGCTAGTCTTTATGCAAAAAAGGCTCAAAACAAGAACAGATTTGAGGGCTGAGTTTCGTCAATGCACAAATAGTACATGTTCTTTGATTTCCTCATCCAACCTTTTTTTCTCTGGATTGCATAGAAAAACTAATAAAGTGAATTGATCAGCAATACAAAAGGTCACACTAATGTCATAATGCCAATATCTTCCAGAAGTTTCTTGGTCTTGCAATGATAAAGCTACAAACACACACGGGATACAATTAAATTAATTACTTACTCAAAGAAATGTATACTACGTGTTCTAATAGATAAACTAAAACACACTCATTCACTCAATTAAATACAGCGGTAAAGCACTTATAAAAGGCATAACCTGAATCTCGAGTTCCGTGACAGCAAGTTCACTCTTGAAATTAACCAAAGCATCCTCCTTTATATGCAACTGCAAATAACAGAGTAGCGACAGGGTCAGTCAGAACTCAGAAGAGAGATTCCTGAAAATATCTACAATTTAAATATCCCTTATCGATTCCCTCACATACTCCATTTTTCCCCTTTAAATCCATTGAATTCTGATCAAGTAATTGAACTGTCTGCATTATGCTCAATATTTAGATTCACTGGATATTGCAACAAGTCTATCAGAATAAGAAAAGGAAAGGCATACACTACTACGTCCGTGGCATAACATAAGTAATAATATAATGTTACTTGTTTTCTGAAACTTGTGTTTATCTGAAAAAGCAAGACCATAAATTTTTATGTTTCAGTATCCACATATTGAGACGGTGAATGACATAGAGACATAACATTGGACCCAGAGGAACGCGGAAGTCAATTTTAGGTGCACAAAGACTGTAATCAGGTAAAAAAGAAGTCATGTTATCTCTCTCTCTCTCTCTCTCTCTCGTTATTCTTCTTTTCAAATTATGCTTCCTTTTTCTTAGTCTGCTTCTTAACCTGCTGCTATTCCACCATCAAGCTACCCTCTAATGGTTCAAGTCAGCAATTTGGCAAGGAATGATGAGATTGTCGCCTCAGTGAGCTTCAAGTTTGCAGCTTGGCAGGCATAGCTTGCTGCACCATGTGGTACTGTGGTAGACAAAATGGGATCTCTTGCTCTCTGCTGTCTGAGGGTTGAAGCAGCACCTTGGCGAGAAACAATGGGCTGTTACAATAGTTTCCAGAGTCAATCAGCTATCATACCATATCTTCATTTGTGAATCTGTCTAAGCCAATGGGCTATGAGATGTAATAGGTAATGTCGTAATGCCACATCAGATAACATGGATACTTTCTGTGCTTCAGCTTCCACACTAACAGAAAAAGTTTTAGATTATGATGAATCTAATATTCATCAGATCAGCCCAACAACATACTAATCACCAACAAACTCAATGCCCAAAAACAAGGGAAAAAGGGATTAGAGAACTAACTGCCAGTGAACGGTCCGGTATACTGTTGTAGTTCACATCACTACTCAACTCTGAAGATATTTTAGGCTTTCTGGTGCATTTAGCATAACTTGTAGTAGCCCTTAATATAAATAAGTCTATCCATTTTGGGTTACTATTAGAAGATAAAAGCCATATGGTCTTAGTTGCATACTAAATTTGAAACAAATATGAGTTCCAAGTATACAAGGTATAGATGGGTATAGCAGGCAAGTTAATAGTGGCAAACCTGCCGTTTGAGGAATCGATTGTGTTGATTGGCTTCACTCAGTTTCTTTATAAGCTTTGCTCTTTCAGTATCAGCTAGAAGTAACTTCACCTGTTAGGAAATAAAAGAATTAGCACTAATGGTCATCTGCAATTGCAGATATATCATTTGCCCCAGAGGAGAAAGCCAAGAATAATCGCTGCTGACAATTAGTCTTCCTGCTTTAATAATAGAGAAATGAGATCCAAATGACCATCGGCAAGGTTTAACTGATTCAACTATTCAGGTCAAGACTAGTAATTATAGTCTAGGTTCTACGGTAGCAACCATCCATCAGATAGTCTTCGTGAAAGAGTTACAACCCAAGAAGAGTAAATGGTACAGAAAAAGTTTCCTCTGGAAAGATGGAAAGAAGTTAAAGCCATACACTTTCTTAGCTTTTACTAATGTAGGCATTCTAATCACTCAATAGAAGATTCAAATATCTAAGCAAGAGTCGAACACAAAAATATGCATGTTCAATGCCTATGTATGTGTATATACTGTAACAACAATATCAAGAATAAGCCTCAAAAGTTAAACATGATTGGGATAAGACATTGTCGAATTTCTATACTTGACCGCTATAGAATGTATATATACAAGCGTCATCCTGCATCTAGCAAGCCACTAGTATCCTATATGAGGTGACAGTTGAGCTACCTACCTCCTCAGTGTCCAATGGTTTTGCAGGAATCTCCTCCGAGTAAGCGTCCAGAGCATACTCATCACGCTTTGAGTAATTTTTTGATTGCACTGATGAAAAATGTTCCTCGAGAGTGACAGGTGAACAAAGTATTTTCCAAGAATAATGCATAAAATGTTTTCCACCAACGTATTGATTTGAATAAGGCAAACTCTGAAAATCCTTCCTGGAATGCAAAGGAGCCACATTACATTGAAATCCAAGGATAATTTTCAAGACTAAAAACTTTTACTTGATATAAAAAACATGATATGTTGGTCTACATAATGACTTTCAAGGCTGTAGCATTAAACTAATTAAGTAAAGAGATCCATTAAACTTTGTAAGAAAGTTCTTCAGGCAGAAATGCAATCCCACCGGTATCCCACCGCTCAAAGAGTCCTCCTATCTGTATTAGACCATTCCACATTAAGAGTTTTGTTTCAAAAACTTAGTTGATGACTTTTCTAAGTTCCCAATTTCATCATACATTAAATGTAAAATTAGCAACACAAGTATAATCCTTGAAACTAAGGGCATGCATGGAAATTAATATGTAATATATATGACTTCCAAACGTGGACACATTTCTTCATTCTTGAGATGGTAGGACTATCTTAGTGTCTGGAAGCAAAAAGCATAAATTCCAGTCTAATCCCAGTTTTGAATAAACCTCTGGTAGAGAAGGACTAAGTAATCTACGTAAACACTAGAAACACGGGGAAGACAACAGGTCTGAGTTAATAAAATTGCAGTCTATTGTAAAGTATCACCTTGTTAAGAATATTTGCCTTACAGTGCTCATCATATGACACTCCATGACAGAGGATTCCTGTTGCAATATAAAGAAAGCATAAATATGAATTGGAATCAGTACATGTAAATCTGAAATTATATTGGCATATAAAATCGATATTTTAAATGAAGACCACTCAGTAAGACAGTCCACTGAATTGAAGGATAACAAATCCCAGGATCTTCACATTGAGGATAGCCATGTACAGTTTGACAAGGCATAAAGTAATCACCACAATATGAAGCAGCCACCCAGGTAAAGTATACACAATAATCTTATGGAACATATGAAACATCAAACCGTCAAGGAAAGTCAAAGAACTTTTAATCAAGTTTAGGTCAGAATAGCAATGCTCAGGAACCGTGACGAACACTATATGACCAACAAAAGAAAAGTCCCTTCATATCCACTGCCTCGAGTTAGCTCGCAAACCAGCTGTCAGCGAATTGAAGTTTTTCCACATAGTAAACAAGTGGAAGAACCCAAAGCTATCCACTCTATGATGAGAGACCGTCATGACAACATTAATGTAAAGATTGAGAGAAGATTTGGAAAAGGGGTTTTTCATTGAATGAATGGCTTTCTTGATTACAGACTAAATCACCTAACTGTGTATTAATACATTGCTCTAACTGCCCCTTAACCGACTGCTAATGTAAGGTTACAATGATACCCTCATCTTACTAACACAACCACTAGATTGACTAAATTACATGTACACCCTTCAGTTTAATAAAACTAACTTAACTGGAAGGAGTAACATCTCATCTCCATATGTCAACAAATGGTACTTGGTTGCATTATGAAGCCTCTGTAAATCCCTCTTCATACACTGAGATTGGACACTGTGTGCTTGATGCTGAACTCCAGTAATGTCAATACCCCTCCCGCAAGCTAAAAGTCGGGGCAGAGCAAACACTTTCAGCTTGGACAAAAGAAAGCAATGAGGGACTTTACCAAGAGATTTAGTAAAGATGTCTGCCACCTGGAGTTTAGAAGAAATATACTGAGGTTTGAGGAGACCCTGCTGGACCTTTTCTCTGACAAAATAGCAGTCTAACTCAATGTGCTTTGTCCTTGCATGGTAGACTGGATTGGAGTAAATGGCAATAGCATCAGAGCTGTCACAGTCAACAGGAACAGGCAAGGGGATAGAAACCTGTAGATCTTTGAGAAGAGCATAAAGCCAAAGGATCTCACTGCTAACAGTGGCTAAAGCCCTATACTCAACCTCTGCAGATGATCTGGCTGTGACAGACTGTTTCTTGGACAACCACGATAACAAAGGGTCCCCCAACATGAGACAATAGCCAGAGACGGACTTCCTGTCGTTTGGATTACCATCCCAGTCACTATCACAATAAGCCCTAAGCTTAAAATCACTGGATGAAGAGAGGAACAAACCAAGACTAGGAGAGGCCTTGATATACCTCTGAACAGAGATTTAAGATGAGCTGTTGTAGGAGTGTGAACAAACTGGCCGAGGACATGGGCAGCAAAGGCAATATCAGGCCTTGTAATAGTAAGATACAAAAGCTTGCCAACCAGTTGTCTCTGTAGAAACTAGGATCAGTTAAAGGAGTTCCTGCAGTGGATAAAAGCTTCTCATTGGGATCCAGTGGAATGGAGAGTGGCTTAGCATCTTGAAGCCCAGTGGCAATCAAGTCAAGGGCATACTTTCTTTGGCATAGGTGAAACCCTTGAGAGGACCTGGAGACTTCAATACCCAAATAATACTTTATGGGACCTAGGTTTTTAGTGCTGAACTTATCATCCAGAAACTATTTGAGGGATGCAATGGCAGAGGGAGTATTACCTATGACTATAATGTCATCTACATAAACTAGCATGGCAGTGAATGGGGACCCTTTGGTTAAGGTAAACATTGAATTGCCAGTCTCATAACAAAACCAAGTTGAAGAAGAGCCTCTGTGAGTTTGGCAAACCATTGTCTAGATGCCTGTTTAAGGCCATATAATGATTTCTGGAGTTTACAGACCATTCCAGAAGACTGAGTAGCAGCATAACCTGAAGGGATAGACATATAGACTTCCTCTTCCAAATCCCCATGAAGAAATGCATTGTTTACACCCAATTGATGAACCTCCCAGTTTCTAGCAGCAGCAAGAGCAAGAAGAGTTAGATATAATCTTAGCTACAGGAGAGAAGGTTTCCTCGTAATCAATACCCTCTGACTGTGTGTACCCCTTAGCTACTAACCTGGACTTATACATTTCAATACTACCATCTGCAAGGTACTTGACCTTATATACCAATTTACACCCCACATGCCTTTTTCCAGGTGGGAGAAGAACCACCTGCCAAGTATGATTTTCTTCCAAGGTTGCTAATTCCTTATTCATTGCATCAACCCAATACTGATGTTTCACTACTTGAGTGTGAGATGCAGGTTCTACATGACTACTTAATGCATTGATGAATGATGTATGGGAACAAGCTTTGGCTTTATGAAGAGGGGGCACAACAAAGTCCTTAAGGAGGACAGAGGGGGCTCTAAGCCTAGTAGACTTCCTAGGAGGAGGAGGGATTGAAGGAGAAGGAGGAATTGGAGAAGAAGGAATTGGGGCAAATGTAGGAAAGGTAGGATCATCAACAGGCCATGGTAGGGGACTGGTAGGTTGAACATATATGGGAGCTGTAAATGTTGGAGAGATAAAAGGGAAGATATGCTCATGGAAGATGACATATCTACTGATGAAAGTGGTTTTGGTTTGGAGGTTGTATAGAAGGTAGCCTTTGTGTCCAGGTGGATATCCAAGAAACATGGATTTAATGGCCCTAGGTTCCAATTTATCAGGGTGATGAACTGAAGCATAGCATAGACAACCAAATGCCTTCAAGTGAGAATAGTCAAGCTTAGTATGGTGTAACATTTCAAAAGGAATTTGAAATGCAGTGGCACTAGTAGGAAGCCTATTAATCAAATATGTTGCAGTGAGGAGGCAGTAACCCCAGAAGTGCTTAGGAAGACCTGCCTGGAATCTTAAGGCTCTAGTCATTTCAAGAAGATGTTTATGCTTTCTCTCCACAATACCATTTTGTTGAGGAGTGATGGGACAAGATGACTGATGGGTAATGCCTAGACTTACTAGGAAAGGAACCACTTCTTGGTTGAAAAATTCAGTACCATGATCAGACCTGAGAGCTTTAATGCTGGTCTGAAATTGAGTGTGGACATAAGCAGCAAAGTTCTTTAACAGTTTGAAGACATGAAATTTGGTAGAAACTAAAAAGGTCCAAACACATCTTGAATGATCATCCACAATTGTAAGAAAGTATTTACAACCATTCATAGTAGAAATTTTATATGGATCCCATAGGTCACAATGAATGAGATCAAAACAGTGACTACTATGTGAATTGCTAGTAGGAAAAGAGAGTTTATGTTGCTTAGCAATAGGACATTCAGAATAAAAGGAAATACAATCAAAGTTCATTGTCTTAGAATGGAAAACAAAAGACAATTAAGGTATTCTCTTTAGAGTGTGTAGGGAAGAATGCCCTAATCTTCTGTGCCAGAGCTCAAAAGATTGAATAGTAGAAGTCGTATCAACATGGCCAGCTAGATTACAACCAGAAGTCTTGTGACCAGAGTGTTGTCCTTGTAATAGAAACAACCCTCCTTGCAGTCACCAGTGGCTATAATCTTCTGCAACTAGTCTTGGAAAGTACATTTGTACTTATCAAATTCAACAGTGTATGGAGTTTGTGTAGGAATCTTAGAAATAGAAAGTAGATTGAACCTAAAAGAGGGAACTAAGAGCACATCATGAATGGTTAGAGTGGGAGTCAAAGACACAGATCCCTTATGAGTAACACTAGCATGACTACCATTAGGGAGAGACAAAATGATAGGTTTAGACAATGTCACAATAGAATGCATGAGTTGAATGGAAATGCAGATGTGGTCTGTAGCACATGTATCTATTACCCAAGCAGTGGCATCATATTGTGGACAGATGCAACAAATTTATCATACAGTCAATTGGAGTATTTATACTTGCAAAGTGAGAACCAGTGGTGGAGGCAAAGGCTGCAAGATGTGCCTCCGGATGCTCTTGTCCCTACAATATTGTCATGACCTCACTGAGCTGGGCCTTGAGTTGCTCAATCTCAGTCTGTGCCTTCATATCCACTGCCTCGAGTTGCTCAATCTTAGTTTGTGCCTTCACCGAACACTATATGACCAACAAAAGAAAAGTCCCTTCATATCCACTGCCTCGAGTTAGCTCGCAAACCAGCTGTCAGCGAATTGAAGTTTTTCCACATAGTAAACAAGTGGAAGAACCCAAAGCTATCCTCTTTATGATGAGAGACCGTCATGACAACATTAACGTAAAGATTGAGAGAAGATTTGGAAAAGGGGTTTTTCATTGAATGAATGGCTTTCTTGATTACAGACTAAATCACCAAACTGTGTATTAATACATTGCTCTAACAGCCCCTTAACCGACTGCTAATGTAAGGTTTACAATGATACCCTCATCTTACTAACACAACCACTAGACTGACTAAACTACATGTACACCCTTCAGTTTAATAAAACTAACTTAGCTGGAAGGAGTAACATCTCATCTCCATATGTTAACAAATGGTACTTTGGTTGCATTATGAAGCCTCTGTAAATCCCTCTTCATACACTGAGATCGGACACTGTGTGTTTGATGCTGAACTCCAGTAATGTCAATAATTAACCAATTACACACTCAGCACCCGTCACAAAAATGCTAAACGCCTAAGCCACTCAAACATTGTTCCCTTGCCTTCTTGCACTCTTCTCAGTTTTATTTTTTCCCTGCTTGGTTTTGTTTTTATTCATTTCCTTTTTTTTGGCTCAATGGCATCATAAATCCACTCTTGATGTCTTCTTGTTCACTAAATTTCTGCATTATGTTTATATTTAGATCACTTTCCCTATACCAGTATGAACCAATTAAATCAAACTAAACAGTAACGGACTGAATTAGCTTCTTTAATATCAAGCAAACTCTTAAGCATTATGATGATTAAGAATTATAACTCAAGCGTAAATGGTAACAATAATGTATGTTTAATTCACAACACTGGTTTGTTCCATACCATGATAGTTCAAATGGGTATTAAAAGGACTCGACAGTTGTTACGTACCAAATGAGAACTTTTAATTTGTGGATTTCGATTTTACAACAAAGACAATGCCAAGATTAGTGGCTAGGGATAAGAATTTTCTAACAGGCATTTAATCAAACACATTTCAACAAAATAACAAATTGAGCTGCAATAGATTAACGACTTACTATGATTGAAGAAGAAGCGGAGAGCGCAGCACTGGGAAAGCTCCTGTGGTTTGACGAACCATACAACGTGTGACGTACGTAGTATGCAGCTCTGTGGACTGAGCAGGAGCACTCTATCTGCTACCAATGATCGACGGTGGGAGCACCGTGACACGTGTTTGGGTCTTGTTTGTACGGTCTATAAATTAGCATACACAGCTTAAAAAGTTTTTGATTTACTCCCCCTTTCCAAAAATTAAAAAAAAAAAGTCAACTATTCCATTTTAAAATATTTCACTTAAAGAATTTATTTTTAAAAATTAAGACATAAATGTTTCATTTTATTACTAATAAGCTACTAAAAATATCATTTTCTTAAAAAGTTTGACTTTCAAACGTGGACTTTTTGCCCAAAATAAAGGAAGTACTAATTACTACACCATATTATTTTATTTAAAGATATTTTACTTAATTAATTTAAAAATTATATATACAATACTCGTACCATTTTAAATTTAAATTTTATATTTGATATAAATATATTAATTTTGCTAGGGGTATGCATGGGTCGGGTCGGGTCGATTCGATTTTAATTTAAAACCAAGTCTAAACTGATAAGGATCGGTTTCTATCAAGTAAACCCGAAAATCTCGGTTTTGATTTCGATTTTTTGGTTATCGGTTTATTTTCAATTAGAGTTCAGGTGCATTCGTTTTTTTTTTGGGTTTATGCTCAGTACAGCTAATTAGCTAATTGGGCATGTGGGAAAAAGTCCAGTTCTTCATTTTAGTGCTTTTTTGCTAAGTGGGCTTGTTTGACTGATTTTTATAACAATTTGAAGCTGCTTTTAAAGCAACAAACAATTGAATAGCCCAATGGGCTTTTAAAATAAACTATATAATAACAATGAATAATTGTGGGTCGGTACACTTTTTGAAACTATAATCGCTCCATTACCTTTTTTTTTCTCAATCGATAAAGTGTTTTTTTCAAAATTTTGTTCCAAAAATATCTCTTCCTCCGTCTCTGTCATTTGCGAACAGTTTTCTATGCCCAAAGATTCATATACGACTTACACCCTCACAAGCACAAATTCACACGTCTTATTCTACTAGATAATTATTCCTTCCATTTCTTTTTGAAATTCATTCACCCATTTCATTGACCAAGAACCCAAGTTTGGACAGAACCAGAAGATAAAATGTCATAGATGAGCGAGAGAAATATGATGCTACTGAATCAACCTCGAATCACCACAGAGGTTATCATTCGATGTGTGTGTGTGTGTGTGTGTGTGTGTGTGAAATTGTATGAGACAGAGGGGGCGAGATCGAGATCAAGATCAGGTTAGAGTTACCTCCAATGTGTGCATCGTTGCGTTCGATGTGGCATCGTTTCCTCCAATATGGGCATCGTTTCCTCCAATATGGGCATCGTTATAGGTATCGTTGGAGGTGATGAAGACAAGTGCGTTGGAATTTACAATTTGGGTGTCGAAACATACGATGTCGTCATAGTTCCGGTCTGGTTTTGATTATTGGGGCTGCCTATCTATTTATTCGACAAGAAGTCAATCTTCTATATTGCTAACTTTATTGGAAAACCCATCACAATTTCAAATCATACTGGTGCGTTGCTAGGCTTTGTATTGAGGTTAAAAAATGGAAAAAAACTTACACTATGCGTGCCTAAGAGCATGCCACAGTTTTAACTCATGAATTCGCACGCTTTTCAAAAAAAATGAAAAGTGAGCTCCAGATAGAGGGAATGCACGCCTAAGAGCATGCCTTGTCTTTTTGTCATGAATTAGCACGCCTTCTCTATTGCTAACTTTATTGGAATGCATGCCTTGTATTTCTAAGAAATGCACAGTGTTTGTTTTTTAGTCCAAGCCAGAAGAGCACGCCTTGAGCGATGCCAAAAAAATTGAGCGACGTCCAACGTTTTGAGTGATGATCTTTGAACGATGCCCAAAATTTTTGAGCGATGCATTTTGAGCGATGTCCAATTTTTTCCTTACGATGCCCAAATTTGGGCCGTGGTTTTGTACACGCGTCTTTCCTTCGTTAAGAGTATCTTCGTCATTTTCCCTCCAAAAGTGTACTTTAACGGTTTAAAACAAATATAAGAGACTTTTCTGGTTATAATTCCATCACATGGTACTGGCTCGGTTATCACCCTAATAACAATTAAATTAAACATTGTATCAACAACACATCAGGCTTTTTTAAAAGACAAAATATATGGTAACAAAATCTAACGTTTGTTTTCAATATGCTCCCCTATCAAGTTATCTTTTCATTTGATCATTCTGCCCCCCGAAAGGCTAACAGAATCTAACGTCTGTTAGACCTTTTTATAAAATAAAAATGTTTTTGGATATTTTAGGAAATGGGGATACGAAATTGAGGTGTCTATAACTATATTAGTCCATAATTACCAATCTCATGAGGCTACATATTTAGCCACCAATCACAACCATACAGGGACTCTCTACATAGTCCAACAATTATATATGAGGTCCTCCAAGAATCCTCAACTTACAACCAAGTGTAGGCTACTACATTAGTCCACAAACACCCATATCGTGAGGCTATATACTTAGCCATCAAACACAACCACACATTAGCTCATAACCATCGTGTACTAGTCGTTACACTCGATGTCATGCTCAAAGCGTAAACAAGACTATCCCATAGTCACAAACACACGAGTATCCATAGGTGCACTCAACCTTAACTTATATGGAATGGTAGTCCACCCATCATCTCTGTTGGATATTGATTAATTTAGTTATTAAGTTATCTAAATGTTTTATTTTAATTAATTATTTATTTTGTCTTTCTTGGTATTTATTTTAATTAATTATTATTGTTACACCTTTTATAGAAAGGTTATTTTTGAGATTATGTTTAATTGGTTTTTAGGGTTTATGAATTGTTAGAATATTAGGGTTTTGTGTTCTTGTTAACACGATTGTGTTTGTGTCATTTGTCTTGAGTAACTAGACACAACTGAACTACTTTCATTTTGGTAAGGAATCCTTCTCTGATGATAAGTCTATTTGTGTTAAGTTAATGTCCTACTTTATTACACTAACATATTAACTCTTTTATGGTAAGTGATTTTCTTATTCTACAAGGTTTCTAGGTCACAGGGTAGAAGTATAAATAAGAGAGGACGTAGCCCTGGAAGCTACGACGAATTAATGAGCAAAGATCATACACATAATTATTAAAGAGAGAGGGAGAGATTAAGAAGGTTGATGCTAACTAGTGAATGAATTGTCGGATGTGCTATCATCGGAGGCTTCATTCATCTCAGTCCGGCACAGTACTTACAGTTTACTCCCGATGTTGTCTTATTTTAATTACATAGATTACATCAGTCTGATAGGTTGGGTGTTGTGTTCTTAAAAGTGATTATCTACTATATAGAAGAGCTTTTCATAAATTCTACTTTATTAGTTTCTTTAAGTTGTAACGAGCTAAACATATATTTTACTAGTGGAATATTTTTTGCCATGAGGCACAATCGCAAGTAATTACTTGTTGATTAAAGGGTTAATCTCTCGTGTTCAGTTTTGTTTTCTACTACTGTTTTGATTTTAATTCCGCTGCATATTAATCTCACTGAAGTCTTCAATGAACTCTTCATTGTAAGCTTCATTGACAAGATCTTTTCAAAACAGTTTGTGATGTTTCTATTTGAGTATTCTGGTTTATTCGTGTTATAGACATTCTTTCAATTGGTATCAGAGTCAACTCTTGACATACAAAGAGAAGGTCCTTTCTGATTATAGCTACGATGAACGTTCAAAATAATGGTTATCGTAAGATCTACATGCTTGATTGATCAAATCAGTTGATGAACAAGCATGGCGTGCCATCCTCACAGGTTGGTCTGCACTTTTGAATACGGGTGATGAAGGTAACAATGAACCTAAACCCGAGATTGAATGGTCTAATGATGAGTTATTACTTGCTAATTATAACTCTAAAGTCATGTATGCTATCAACTCTATTGTTGATCCTAGTATTTTTAAAATCATCTCTAATTGTAGTTGTGCCAAGGATGCTTGGGATGCCATTCAAAGACATTGTGAAGGATCCGATAGAGTTAGGCACACTAAACTTAGAATGAATATGACAAAATTTGAAAATCTAAAGATGGAGGATTATGAGAATATAACTTCCTATAGTACCAAAGTTCTTGAGATCTCTAACGAATCAGTATCTTTAAGAGATCCTATCTCCAATCAGAGATTAGTGAGCAAACTCATGAGATCTCTCTTTGAAAAATTTAATGTCAAAATTTCTGCTATAGAAGAGACTAATGATACATCTACTATGTGTGTTGATGGGTTAATTGGTATTTTACGAACTTTTGAATTAAATCTTACTCAACAATCAAAAGTCAAAGAGAAATAGATTGCTTTAAAAACTCGGACAGAAAAGGAGGACGAGTTTCTTGAGATTTGCAATGAAATTAGTGAATCTGGTATGAGTGATGAATCTATGACTATGTTTGCTAAAAAGTTTGGTAAAATTTTTAAAGGCAAAAATCGATCCAATTTTAAAAATACTAATAATGATTCTATATCAAGATCCAACCCTAGCAGGTTCCAAAAAAGCTCAAGCGTGGCAAGTCAAGGAGAACAAAGAAACATTGATTATGTTCAATGTCAAGCTTGTAAAGGATTAAGATGTTATGCAAATAAGTGTGCTAATCTCTCATGAAGAAAGGTAAGAATTTTACTGCTACGTTAAGTGATAGTGATGATGAGGAGTCTGATAGTTTATATAATTTGATTTCTCATGAAAAACCTGTCTATATGAATCATCTATTCACTTTTCCTGAAGAAAGACCTATTCCTATGAATCCGCTAAGACTACCCAGGAATGATGTCTCAAATGTAAGCTCATCTAAGCCTACATTAACGAAAACATACCTTGTTTATGTTCAGTTTAATCTTTTTTCCCTGTTCCAAAGCTATTCCGTAGATTGATAATGACTTTAATGATGAAAATTAAGATCTTTATAATGATTATAAAGTCCTTTTTGAAAATTGGAGTAAACAAAAGTTTTAATTAAAAATCTTTCGAAAGAAAAGGAAGCTTTGAATGTTGAAAATAAAATATTAAATATTGTGAATGATGATCAAAAAGAGTCTTTAGCTCGTAGTGAATCTCTACTTACTAGACGAGATGTGGAGTTTGAAAAGATGAAAAGTGAGTTAGATAAGTCTAATGGAACCTTGCATAAAATGAATAAAGGAAAGGCTACACTTGAAGAAATTTTGGAAGTAAGCAATGAGAATAGAGTTAGCCTTGGGTATAAATTTTCTAAGACTCCCATTTTTATTAACAATGTCAACAAAGCTCTTGTGTTTGTAAAAGAAACTGGTAAGTGTCCGTCTATCTCTTCAAATGATTCGGCTTCTGATTTGTGTGATAAAAGAAACTCAAAAAGAAATCCTTCCAAAAAACGTGGTGTGATATGTTATTACTGCTATATTAGTGGTCACATTAAACCTTATAGTCGTAAGAGAAAAGCTAATCTAGCCAACAATATATTTCAGAACTCTATGAAGGCTCTTATGAACCTTCATTCCAGAATTTATTCATTCCCTGGCAGAACTGCTTGGACCCAAAAATATAGATTTTTCTGTCATGTTACATTTACTTCTTTTAAGACTAACTTTACAGGTACATGGTACATTGATAGTGGATGCTCTAGGCATATGACATGTTCCAAAGAAAATTTAGAAAATTATGAGAATGTCAAAGGTGTGTATGTGACATATGGAGGTGGTGCACAAGGTAAGGTGATTGGTAAAGGTATTCTTAATTGTCAAGGACTACCTAAATCAAAAAAAATGTGTACCATGTTGAAGGTTTAACTGCTAATCTAATAAGTATTAGTCAATTATGTGATAATGACATGTATGTTAGATTCAACAAAGAAAAATGTGATGTATTTGATAAAAATAATTTGTGTATTTTATCATGTATTAGATCTACTAATAATTGTTATCTTGTTGCTAGTGAACTTACTTGTCATTCTTCGTCCATAAATGAAATTGACTTATGGCATTAAAAACTTGGTTATATGAGTACTAAGAAACTAGAAGAACTTGTTAGACATGAAGCTGTTAGAGGGTTACCTAGATTAAACACTAAAGAAATGAAAATATGTGGTGCATGTCAAAAGGGTAAACAAACCCAAGCTTCACTTAAAAGAATTCAAAATTGTGTTTCTTCTAGATGTTTTGAATTGGTTCATACTGACCTTATGGGGCCAATAAAAGTTGAAAGCTTAGGTGGTCAAAAGATAACATTTGTTTGTGTTAATGATTTTTCTAGATTTACTTGGGTATTTGATAGATGTGTTTTATACGCATCTATAGGGTACTTATCCAGCTTAGAAATAGTGATTCCACGAGCCTTTTGACTACTAATATGGGTTTTGAAGCAAAATTATGAGTTTCAAGGTTTTGAATGAATACAAAGGATTCTTGAATGTTTTAGTTGAAGAAAAGAAGGGGTCAAAGTGCAAAGTCAAGAAGGAAGATGGACCAAGCTTGGAAATAAAGTTTGCGGTCGCATTCTATTCTTACCTTGCGACCAAAAGAGATTCAGAGTGTCAGACATTTCGACTTACAAGACCTTGTGCCCGCAAACCCTCAGCACCTTGCAATCGAAATGCGGCAGAGCCCAGAATCCAGAATTTCAGAGTTTTAACCTAATTCTAACCCTATAACCCTAGTATACAAGCAAACCTTGTAGCCCTAAGCCAGGGGTTCGAATTTCAGCTTCCCTTTAGGTTGTAAAACAATATTCTTTGTGTAATTCATGGTTTTTAGAAGATTGTTTATGTATTCATCAATCCGCACGATTAGTTCATCGTTGATGATGAACTAAACGCTCATATCTAGGAATTTGAGGTAACTTAATTGAATCCTTTGCTCTAAATTATATTTCAATTCAATCAAGTCTTGTTGATCATAAAGTATATCATCTTGTCTTTTCATGTCGCTTATACGTAAGATTTGATATCTACACCGTTAATACATCGAGATACGAATAGCTACATGATATAATGCATATGTCGTATGTTTGCCCACCTTTGTGATAAATTGAATCTATCAACTCATGACTTCGATAAGGTAGATTCCGGTTCTTATGTTCTAGCTCTTCAAGTATATCCTCGGTTGATTATGTGGACAGAACTAGAAAGCATACTCAACTTAGTGACACTAAGACTGCAAATCGTGAACCATAGCGTACCACTCTTTTTCTTAGTGAACGAATCCCTTGACTATTGATTGATACATTAGACCAATGAGCATAAGAGTAGATACAAGTGAATCCTAATTCCTAGATTTCTCTCCATAGTCTGATCTTCATAAACTGTGTGTTACTGCTTTCAATAAACTGTTGCTGATAATTCCCATAGATTACTGTTAGATAATTTAGCTTAGTAAATTTAGATTAAATCAACCAAAACCCTATTAGTTTAATAGTTGTTACATGTTTACTTGCATAAACTGCTACTTGTCTTTGTGGTTCGATCCTTGTTATTACATCACTGTACTCTATATTGATTCGTATACTTGTGAGGACTGAGGTAAATAAAATAAGACATCAGTAGTCTTTCTAAGAGAAAAATATGATACTTTTGATACTTTCAAAATTTGGTACAAAAAGATGCTAAATAGTTACAATCTTACTCTTGTGAAACTCAGATCTGACCATGGTAAAGAATATGAGAATTCATCCTTCTCATTTTATTGTGATAAAAAGGGGACTTTCACATGAATTTTATGCTCCTAAAACTCCTCAACAAAATGGAGTAGCTGAAAGAAAAAATAGAAATTTACAAGAAATGACTAGTGTAATACTCAATTTTAAAAATTTGTCTAAAAGATTTTGGGCTGAAGCTTTAAACACTGCATGTCATATTATTAAGCGCGTGTATTTAAGACATGGTAGTAATATAGCTCCTTATGAAATACTAAATGGAAAGAAACCTACTTTAAAGTATTTTCATATCTTTGGGAGTATTTGTTATTTGTTAAATGATAGAGAACACCTTGCCAAATTTGATTCTAAAAGTGATAAGTGTGTGTTTATGGAATATGCTTCAAATAGCCGTGTCTATAGATTATTCAATCTTAGGGCAAGAACTATTATGGAATCCATGAACATTATCTTTGATGATTTATCTGATTTGGGCAGAAAAACTACTAAAGATCAGGTTGATGATCTCCTAGAAAGACTGCAAACTTCAGAACCTGAAGTAATTCCAATTGCTGGTCTTGTAAAAGCTGTTTCAAAGACTACTGAAGTGGATGAAGGCTCCAATGTACCTTCATTGGGGACTTCATTAAAGAATACTGAAACATATTCTGATTCTGATGAAGAGAAAAATATAATTGACAGATCCAAAGACATTCCCAGTAGAATTTAGAAGGATCACCCATCTAGTTTGGTGATTGGTGAAGTAAGTGCGAGTGTGCAAACAAGAAGAAGAGAAAATGTTAGTTACAAAGACATGGTTAAACTTGCTTGTTTGTCTCTTGAATGTTTGAAGGTTCATACTTGTTGTTATGTTTCTGAAATAGAACCTAAAAATATGGGTGAAGCATTACAAGATGAACCTTGGATAAATGTCATGCAAGATGAACTAGAACAATTTGTGAAAAATGATGTTTGGTATGTTGTCCATCATCCTAAACCTTCTAATGTTATAGGAACTAAGTGAATATTTAAAAATAAGTCTGATGAACAAGGTAATGGTATTAGGAATAAAGCATGTTTAGTTCTCAAGGTTACACTCAAGTAGAGGGAATTAATTTTGATGAAATTTTTGCCCCCATTGCTAGAATTGAATCCATTAGGCTGTTGCTTGCTATTGCATGCTATTTAGGTATTTCACTACAATAAATGGATGTTAAGAGTGCATTCTTGAATGGTGTAGTAAATGAAGAAGTCTATGTAGAACAACTTAAAGGTTTTGAAGATCCCTTTAATCCAGGTCATGTTTATAGACTTAAGAATGCCCTTTATGGCCTAAAACAAGCTCTTAGAGCTTGGTATGATAGGTTAACTGATTACCTACTTAAAAATGGTTTTAAAAGAGAAGAGGTGGACAAAACTCTGTTTATTCAGAAATCCAATAAAGAAAGTCTTATTTCTAAAATATATATAGATGGTATAGTTTTTTGTGCCACTTCTGATTCTGTGTTAAAACAATTTATAAATTGAATGACATCTACTTTTGAGATGAGTATGGTTGGAGAATTAAATTTTTTTTGGGTATGCAAATTAAACAATCTAGAGATGATATATTTCTCTCCCAAGTTAAGTATGCTAAAAATTTAATTAAAAAAAATCAAAATGGAAAATGTTACTTATAAAAAGACTCCTATGTCCTTCAAAGCTAAGCTTAGTAGATATGATGAGGGTAAAGATGTTGATAATACCCTCTATAGAAGTATGATATGCAGTTTGCTTTATTTGACAAGTAGTCGTCTCGACCTTATGCATAGTGTATGTGTTTGTGCTAGATATCAAGAAAACCATAAAGAATCTCATCTTATAGCCTTGAAACGAATACTTAGATATGTCAAAGGAACTTCTGGGTTAGGAATTTGGTACCAATACTAATTTAGTAGGATTTAGTGACTCTAATTGGGCCGGTGATGTGCATGATAGAAAAAACACCTCAGGTGGTTGCTTTTACCTTGGAAATAACCTAGTGTCTTGGTATAGTATGAAGCAAAATTGTGTTTCTCTTTCTACTGCTGAATCATAATATGTGGCAGTTGGTAGCTGTTGTACTAAGTTGCTTTGGGTGAATCAAATGATTGAGGATTATGGTTTGCATATTGACTCATTACTTATATATTGTGATAATACAAGTGCTATTGATATATCAATGAATCTTGTGCAACATTCTCGAAGTAAGCATATTGACATTAGACATCATTTTATTTGAGATCTATTAGAAAAAAAAATGGCATTCGTATTGAATTCATAAGAACTGAATATCATCTTGTATATATTTTTACCAAGTCATTAGATTATGAAAGATTCTCCTCCCTAAGGAGATCTCTTGATGTTTGCATCTTATAACACTAGTCTTCAATGTGGCTATATTAGTAACCACGTTTGTATACATTGTATATTAAATAGGTTTTTATTTCATTCTTTTATATTTTTTTAGGCATAGTAGTATTGCATCGCACAACTGTTCTTCCCAATTTTTTCTATGAATCTCACCATCAAAAAAACTCTTTTTTTGCATTTGAATTGATTTTTTGAAATGCAAATGCTTGCTCTTAATATTTCCTATAAAAAGTTTAAACTCAGTAGGTGTTGTTTATATCCTCTAAAGGAAAGAGCTACCTTTGAATTTCATAGAAATTATCAAGCCATTCACTTGGATAAAAATCTGCCATTGATCTTGTTCTCTCATTGGTTCTGATCATGTGAACAAAGGCATTTTATAACAAAGTGTGAAAGCAACCTACTGGATATATCCTATTTATTTTGAGCATCAATAGTATCTCATTATAATGACTTTTTGGAAACAGATTTTCAATCTCTTATGTTTTGAAGAATGTAGTGACCATTGTGGTGATATTGATGAATTTATTAGAAGTAAAACAGTTCTCTCACTCTCTTACAATTTTTTTTGGTTATACATTTTCATATTTTTTTAGTTATCAATTAGGACATGCATTCTTGGTAATTATGTATGCTCTTTGAGCTGAAGCATGTGTGTTTGCTCTCGTATGAAATTCTATTTATTAGATTTTCAATGGTTAATTTATTTTGGAATATGGGTTGAATTACAGAATTTACGTAGGATTTTTTGTTAAATGTTTCATGACTTATCCGTTTCTAAGGGCAAAATAGGCATGACATATTTTGTTCTTGTTTTTACCTTTCTTGGTCCTAAAGCTTAGGTGTATTTTTGGAAACAAAATATTCATAGTATTTTGGTTTTCTTGGTCATAAATTTTAGGTGTATTTTTGGACACAAAATCTTGGCAATATTCATTTCCTAAAAACGTGTCTAAGAGTCCTTATTTGTTTGGTAATAAAATCTGGTGAATTAAGGTAGTTTATTTGATTACCAATTCTAACTCACAATCCTTTAGCATGTTGGAGTTTGTTTCCTTATTAATGTGTAGGTCTCCTTCCTCATATAAATAAGGGCACGGGCAGAGGCAAAAAGATACGAAGGCAGAGAGACATTCAGAGCAGAATAGTTGTGAAAAGCATAGGGCAGTACATCAAAGAAGAGTATTCAGAAAACCAGATTTGCTGAAAGTTGAATGCAGTTTCGGATGCAGCTACATTTGGAAATACATTGAAACTGCTGGTTGTTTGTCTTCCTAGAATCTCTAGGAAGTTGATCTTTTAATCCCACGTTTTTTGTACCCTTTGTTTCTGTGGGTTTTGCTCTCCAAGACTTGTTGTCTTCTGAGAGTTTTTGGTTTGGTGATTTCACATTCTATTTTGTAAAACAATTCATTTTGTTTAGTGAAATCTTTGTGGCCATAAGGCTGGGTCTACAAGCATAGGCTTGTAGACTATTTGGTAAACCTCTCTATTTTATTCCTACTTGATATTAAAAAGTCTTCCGCTGTTTTTAAGTTTTCTGACCAATGTACTTCCCAGTGTAGCTTCTGTAACAAGCTACATTGCGAATTGCATTGACCTTTTTTTGTGAATCCTAGCTATTGTTGATTCTTACAATTGGTATCAAAGCCTTCTCTTGACGCCACTAAGAGTTAATTTTGGTTGTAGCCGTGATGGATTCTCAATATGAAAATGTTGTTCATCCTCCAACTTTGACTAATGCAAATTATTCTATTTGGAAGGTGAAGATGCATATCTTCATCAAATCAATTGATGAAAGAGCGTGGCTTGCTATTCTAAATGGTTGGACTCCTCCAAAAACTACTTATAATGATGGTGATGTAAAGATCACTAAAGAAACAGATTGGTCTAATGACGATAGAAACACTACCTCCTTCAAATCAAAGGCTTTGTCTGCCATATACAAAGCTTTAGATACCAACACTTTCAGGGTAATAGCTAATTATGAGTCTGCTAGAGATGTATGGGAGGCCCTTCAAACCTTGTGTGAAGGACTTGGCAATGTTTGTGCTTCAAAACTAAGATTGCTTAGCACACAATTTGAAAATACTAGAATGAATGAATTTGAGGATATCATGTCTTATTATGGTAGGCTTCTTGATATGTCTAATTCTGCTCTGGCTTTAGGTGATCCTATCACCAATGATCATCTTGTTAGTAAAATGACGTGCACTTTGCCTGAAAGGTTTAATGCAAAAAATTGTACTATTGAGAAAGCACATGATATTTATAAAATGGGTTTTGACAGATTGGCTGGTATTCTTTAAAAATTTGAACTAAACCTAAATGAACAAATTAAGCTAAAGGGCAAAGGTGCATCATCTTCTACTCCTTTTGTGAAAAACCTTGCTTTGCCATATGTTGTTGATGTCTCTTCTGATTTGCTTGCATTACAAAAGGAAATTGAAGAGTCTGATTTTGGAGAAGATTCTATGGCACTTTTGACTACTAAGTTTTAAAACATTTTGAAAGCCAAGGGTCAAAACAGAACTCCATCTTCAAAATCCAAATCCTCTTTTAAGCCTGATTCTGGTAAATTTAGTCCCAAAGAAAATTCCTTTCAAACTCCAGAAAAATCTTTTACCAATCTTTTTGCTTCAACACCTTCTTACAGTGGAAAGAATATTGATTCTATTTAGTGTAGGGAGTGTCAAGGATTTGGTCACTATGCGAATCAATGTGCAAACACCTTGAGAAAGAAGGGTCTAAATTTTTCTGCTACCTTGAGTGATAGTGATGATGAAGATCCAAGTGATCTCATCACTCTCACTACTGTACACAACTTTTAATCTGATCTTGCAGGATTTTTAGCTGATGTACCTCTGAATGTAGCTTTCTCACAAACTACATCGGAAGCTACATTGGACAAAAGTTGGGATGATTTTTACTGCCTTAACTCCTCTGTCACTGAAGATGGTGGAGAATCAGAATCAGATCTGCTGGAAGCCTACAAAGAGCTGTACAAGGATTGGGAAAAGAGGGCTCTTCAAGTTACATTGCTTGGAAAGACAAATGATACACTAAAAAAGGTAAATGAAGATCAAAAGAGTGTTTCACAAGGTTGAAGTGTTTGCTGAGCAAAAAGGATGTGGAGATTGAAACTTTGAAAGGAACTCATCAAAGCCAATGAAACCGTGGTAAAATGGAATTCAAGCGAACATAAAGTGGATGATATGTTGAAATATGGGAATAATGGTAAGTCCAGTCTTGGATTCCTACAAAAGACTTTTGTTAAAGGAGGTGAAGGTATTTCTATTGAACCAAGACAACCCACACAAAATTTTCAAAATCCAAACTTCTTTGAAAAACCAAAAACTAGAAAAAGAAATTTTGTGTGTCACTACTGTTTCAAACCTGGACATATTCAGCCCTTTTGTTACCTAAAAAAGGCAGTCTATAAGGAAGAGGTTAGGCAAGCTTACCTAGTTCGTAACCAAGTGCAGCATCAGATGCAGCATCGGATGTAGCAGCATCAGATGCAGCAACATCCGAAGCTACATCCTAAGAAACATCAGCCAAAAACCTTTAAAAAGTGTGGGTTCCCAAAGGTAGTTACAAGAATGCTAAATCCAAGTATTGTGAGCCTTTTGATATATGTCTCGGTACAAAGTGGTCTAATGATGAACAATACAATGTCACCTTCACATCTTTGAAATCATGCATAGCTAGTTCTTGGTATTTTGATAGTGGGTGTTCTAGGCATATGGCGGGTTCTATTGAGAACTTGAAAGTGTAAGACCCCGATTCCCGATTAGCTTGAATTGCGTGTAATGCTCGCATTTCTTCCATGGTTGATTGCTCGTTTGGTTTGTGAGAGAGTCTATATGTGTATGAGAGATCACATTAAGACCAAAATACTATTAAGAAATTCCATATAGTTGTTGACTTGCTAAAGTCACAAGTCGTAACTCGACAATAGTCGGAATGCGACGCGATTGAGAGTTTGCTTGCTTTTTGCGTTTCTAACCTCGATTTGGTCCTAGATCTTTACATGATGATTGAATAACATGTTTATATGTGTTAGACTTCTAGTAGGATGCGTTCCTTAAGTCTCGTGAAGTTTTGACACTTCGAGGATAACAATTCTTCTTATCGCGTAGTTCGAGATTGAGCCGTGTGATCGTCTCGTCTTTCGGGAGTCCTTTTATCCTATCTGTTTTTCATCATCTGAGAGGCATTCAGGCCTATTCTATAGCCTTTTGAAGTGTTTATAATCTTGGGTTGTTGCCCGTCGATTTGTGGTTTCATTCGTCATTTCGTTAGCGAGTTGTTGTGCCTTCCGCCGGTTTCGCTCCGAGTTGTTTCGGGTGTTGTTTATGGGAGTTTAGACCTACTTTAAAAGTGGTTTGAGACTTTTTTGGTTGAGCTAAGTGTTTGAGGACTATATGGGTTCAATTATAGGCCATTTCGAAGCTTTAAGGCTTGCGGTTGTATGCGGGAAGGACCGTAAACGAGCGAGGTTTGCAAAATTGGAATTCATGAAGGTCAGGGAACATGCGCTCGCATGGTGGGCATGCCATGCGACCGCATGGCCTTCGAACCAGCTTGCTCCCTGTTTTGTTTTATGAAGTGAAATTCCTATCCTACCCATTCTAAACCTCCTCTAAACCCTTCCTAACACCCATACTTAGTCCTAACCATGTCCTAACATGCTTGGGGAGTTAATTAAGTTTTGATTAGTGGCTAATTACATCTAAAAATCACTAATTGTACCAAGGAAATCTCATTTGTGCCCTCACTTGTTTGGGAAGTATAAATAGTTTAATCCCCTTTGTAAATTCTTCATTCTTTCAATCTATGAAGATCCGACCGTTAGATTGCCTTCAAACTTCGGATTCTTGACGTCCTCGACGGGTAGAACAACTTCACCGATCGGATTTCGATTCTCTTGAGTTTTCACTCAAGCTAGGTAAGCTACTAGACTCCTTCTTCTATGGATTTTGTGCTCATTGACCCTAAGGAAAACAGAGATGGTTGCTATTTGAGGTCAATGAGTACACAAGCATGTTGTGTGTGATTTTATTTTGAGTTTTTGATTTTTGATGGGTGAACTTGTTAGAAGCATGAATAGGATGCTTTCTATGTTTAATGAAGTATGTTATTAAGCTTCATTTTGTGAGTTTGGACTTGAGAATGATGGGTACATAATTCCCTAGAAACCTAGGGTTTAATATGATGATTATGTAGTAAATGGATTCTTGATTATATGAATGATTTTGGGGAATCTTATGGAATGTTATGAGTTGTTGGAATCACACATGTTATAGATTTAAGGTTTGGAAGTATACTAGATGAACTTCTATTTTGGTTGTGAGCATGAAAAATGAATCAACACAATGGATTACATGTTTGAATGTTTCGTTTGACTTTTAAGAATAGAGTTGACTTTCATGCATATAAGAGTATGATGCTATCTAATTCATGAATTTTCGGTTGTGAGTATGAATGATGAATTATCATTATGGATTACATGAATAAAATGTAATGTTTGACTTTATTGGGTTGAGTTTACTTTTATGCATATAAGAGTATGTTGGTCAACACTAATTCATGAATTGAAGGTTATGAGCATGCTCAATGAATTTATATCTTGATTATGAGCATGCTAGATGAATTTACATTTTGTTTGGATAAATGGTTATTTTGAATGAAAGCATACTTGATTAAATACTATCTTGAGATACATGCGTGAAATGTGATGGTTGACTTTAAATGTTAAGTGTTGACCTATGAACCATGTTTTGGGGTTTTTGTTGGGAAAGTATGGATTGTTGGGTTGCACAATGTTGCTAACCTTGAGAACTTAGCCATGAATATTAGCTAATGAATAATAGGAGGGCTACGATGCAAATAGCTTCTATGCCTTCAAATTTGAAAAGAGTAGAAATGACTCAACGGAGTCGATTATGGGACTAATATGAATATAGTGAATCACATATTAAGATCCTACATAATTTGGGGTAGTTTTGATGGAGGTTAAGCCTCCGAGCGTTTTCAAGTGTATGAAGAACACTTGGGTATTAGAGACTTGATATTAATGCTCTAATGTGTTTGTGTGATAGTTAGCATAGAAATGCATAAATATGTGAATGATAAGTAAATATCTACTTGATTGGATTAGTACGGTGTGTTGTACTTTTCCTTTGATTGAGCATGTGAGTATATATTACATATGCTTGTGTTTGAGTCCAGCTGGCGGTTTTGGTTTGAGTTTTTGGCGGGACGATGCATTGTCTTCACGAATTGTGGGATTCGTGATCTCAATGGATCGTCGTGTCGGGTTTGCACACACCCCTCCATCGATGGCCATGGTGGGGATGTAGCTGATCATTGCTAGAGTAATACATCTACCTCTGATAGCTATGGAACCTGAAACGGGGACTGTTTTCGGGGACGTCGATATCCACGAAAGGGATATCGAGGACACGTTTGTTTCCGCAGGAGTTACACGCTGGAAACGGAAAGGAAAATCATCTTCTCTCTCTTATGTGGTTTATTTTACGAGCATGTATATGAATTGTTGTGCTACGTGGTTAATGGTACGATTTACATGAGATGATGATTTCTTGATGAAATGTTATAATAAAAATATAACATGCTAATGAAATGATGATTTTTATGATATGATGTTATACTAAAAATATAACATGATGTTCATGATTAGAATGGAAACAGTAGTCTCCCATATATGAATTATTATATGAGTTATGTTAAATAAAGAATCATGAGACTCATGGTATAATTGGGTTATGTGAATGGTGGTTTGATGATAAGTGAAAGTGTGGAAATAACATGCTACACATTATTGGTATTGAGAAGCATATTCTTTATGATATGGATGACTTTATGATAAATTATGTAGAATTATGTTCCATATGACTATGGATGAAAATTGGGTTTATGTTGAGGATTATACCGTGAAATGTTATATCATAAGTATGACATGAGATGTACATGTTTTATTTGAGCACTATGTCATGCCATGACATTGCATCTTTAGTAGCTTACTAAGTCATTATGACTTACTCGTTTGCTTTGTTTTCCTTAGATTCGAGTCGAGCTAGTAATTCGGAGGAATCTGCCGAGTCTACGATAGAAGGGTGATTTTTATGAAGGTTGCTACTATTAATTTATTTTTGTAGCCTTGTTTTTTTGAAAAGGACATTTGGGAAGTGAAGTTATATAAACTTCACTTTGGGTAGTAAGACTTGTGTTATTGATTTGGTTCTTGTATTTGTTTAATTAGTACTTGGTTTTTGTGAGCCGACAAATGTTAGTCGAGCCATGTTATTTAATTACATATTTTATTCATCTCAAGTTTGGTTATATTGTTGGTTATGTTGTACTCCGACATGTTTAGCCGTTGAGTGTGTAGACGAGAGTTGTAGATTTAGTTAATGTTGGGTTCCAGCTGTAACGTCGCCGATGACTTGGTTATAATATTGTTTATAAAATTGTAACAGGGAGTTTGTAGTACGTGCCCAATGTTGCGTCACGTGCGTCGAATTTTTGGGCCGAGAGATTTACTATCTCTTTGGTTGCTTTGTATTTCGGAGCTTGTTAGCTCGGGTCCATTTAAGTTATTCGCTTCTGCATATGTTGAGTCGTTGGTGTATCGCTGTTATAGCCTTACCCTTTACTTGTTGTTTTGTGTGTTTTGGCGGCACGACCTTGGGGTCTCGTATTGGGATCTGGGTTGGGTCGTCACAGAAAGTCTATGAGAACATCAATGGAGCGTCTGTGACGTACAGAGGGGGTGGTAAAGGTAGAATTGTTGGTAAAGGCACTTTAAATATAGATGGTCTTCCTAAGCTCACCAATGTCTACCTTGTTGAAGGTTTTAAAACCAACCTCATAAGCATCAGTCAATTGTGTGATGATGACCTTCAGGTAAGGTTTGATAAGAATTTTTGTGAGGTATTTGATCAAGCTAACAAGTGTCTTTTGACAGGTACTAGATCATCTGACAACTGCTATATGTTCAATAATGCCCAAACATGTCATAGTGCTAGCATTGATACCACAGATCTATGGCATAACAAATTAGGGCACATGAGTTTTCATAAACTTCATGAGCTTGTGAAGCATGATGTAGGGAAAGGTTTGCCTTGTCTGGATAAGAACTTCACAAAGGTATGTGGACCATGCAAAAAAGGTAAGCTGTAAGTCCAGTTGGCAACTGACAAGACTAAGGGGTGAATAGCCTTTTAAAAACTTTGAGGGTTGGCTTGTAAAACTTTAAAAATCTGCAGCGGAAATTTTATTTTTCTCAATCAGCTGATATTGATCAGCTGGCTGATGTTTCTCAAGGGGATGAAATTGATGAATATTGGTTAGCTGTTGGCTGACACAGTTGTTTTAGAAAATTCTTTTTAAGAAAGATCACTGAATATAGAGAAGAAATTGAAGAACAATTTATCAAAACAAATAGCTAAACAATTTATGTAAGTAACTGCAATTAAAGGACTTATAATCCTGCAAAATAGATATTAGCATACCAAGCAGATAGCATATGAAATAAAGTAGCAGGAAATTAAAGTCAGGAAGAAAGTAATTGTGTACTACAAGTAAAACGATTGTCTAAGAGGTTTAAGAGTTTAAGAGAATTCAGGGTTCAATGTTCATTCAGCTGTTGATGTGGATCCTTCAGTGGGCTTTTGTTGATTCTTATGTTAGATTTATATATGTTCAGTTCATTACATTAGTTTTATACTTCAGTGGCTAATCGGGCTGCGTATCGATTAGCGTGGCAACTGTGTATAGAACTTTACCTTGTATAGTTTTTATAGGACTTCACAGGTTCAGCGGAAGACCTCTCCACAAGCTTTATCGGAAGACCTGCTTAAAGCCCACAAACGGTAGACCTCGTGTCCACCTGATCTTCTATGGCGTGTCCCATCCAGCAATGACTCATTGGAATAATTCAAACTTATCCTAATCATTATTTGAATTAATCCAAGACATTCCCTGACATATCAAGCCGTCGAAAGCAACTTTCCGAAAAGCAGGAAGACTTTTCGTCCTGAATAGTGAAAGCAGGAAAAGCAGACTGTCTCCTACTTTCTGCAACAACTCTCAGATCTGACACCTAAATCGCCCACCTTTTTGAAGATCTCAGAAATCATTCCATGCTCTAGATATCTGTGAAGACGAAAATCCTTGACTGACAGCCCCATGCATTTAATGCATTGTTGAAAAGAGCTGTTGAAGTATTCGTCTTCTCCAACGGATCTTTTGAAGTGCACCTGCTATAAATACTGCCATTAAAGACTGGAGAACACAACACTGTACAGAATCAATCGAACACTTAAAGGATTGCTCTGAAACTTCATAACTCCTAGTCTTACAGCTCAGTGCAATCAAGAGATCCTCAACAGATCTAGAAGTCCTCGTCAACAACAAGAAGCTGCTCATCAACACTTATTGCTTTTTACTTCTTGTTGTTTACATTCATTTACTATACTTCCGCACGAATTAAATATCTTGTATTTACATATATTTGATTCCATAGACCCCAAACACAAGTCAATATTTTGTACACGATCCATTAGGGATATTCTTTGTAATTGATCTAGTGGAAAACATAGTGCACTATTTAAATCCAAGGTTGACTGCCTTGGTGGTGGACGTAGCACTCTTTATAGTGTGAACCATCCCAAAATACTTGTGTTATTTCTTATCTGTTTGTTTGTCATTTGATCTAGTCATTGCTTTGATTATCTTTATCCAATTACAGCAGAACTTAAGTATCTTGTAAATGGTCTACCGGTAGTCCTTATCGGCAGACCTGGAACAACTATCTTGAAGGTCTTCCGCTACTTCATTCTCTTCAATAGATTGCAAGTACCCTTCAAAGAATTTACTTAAAAGTTTTAAGTGCTTAATAAGCTATTCAACCCCCCCCCTTCTAGCTTATTATTGTGCCCATTGGGACCCACAACTTTCCAGCTTGAGTAGCAACTGATAGACCAACATCAGCTTCAGGTTCCTTTTCAGCATCTGCTTCCTTTTTAGCATCATCATCTTCTTTTGCAGCTTCTTTTGCAACTTCAGGTTCAGTTACTGACTGTGAAGGTGTAAGACCAAGTCTTTGCCTGGGAATTTTGTTCTCAGCCAAGTATGCATCGGCACGTGCTCTTCTGTTTCTTCTCCTCCTGAATGGTTTGAAGCATTGCAGCTTCAGCATTGAAGGTCCTGGTTGCCCATTCTCTTTGGGTAAAGCAGAATAGATCTCCAATCATCTATATGAGATTCCCTCAGGGCACCAGTTGCAATAGCTGTCTGGACTTCAGCCAAGATTATCTGTGTAAGATTGGGGAGAAGAGATGCAAACTGTTACTAGAGAGTGGCAAGCTGATTAGTGTGGTGTTTGAAGGATGCTTTCATCTGAAGCTGATGGACATAAAGCAAGTCCAATTTGGCTGAAACAGATAATGTATTAGAGGAAGAAGGACCAGTTGGTTCATGAGCAGGTGAGGGAGAATCTCCTAGGGCAGCTGTAAACAGTTGAAAGTCTTGAATGTCCTCATCTTCTGGGCCAGTAGGAAAGAAAGTAGCCAGAGGATATGCAGGAACAGGAGAGGTCGGTGCCGAGTCTGACTCAGGAATGATATCAGGAAAAATAGTTTCCTTCCCTGTAGGCTACTGGAGAGCTTGAGAAAGCTGTTTTTGTGCCTTTCTGTAAGCCAACTAAGAAGTGGTGAGGAGAGATTCATCCACAGAGGTTGACTTTGAGGAGTTAGAAGAGGAGGCAATGAAGGATTCTCCAGCTGTATCCTCAGGTGAAGAATGATCATGCAGAGACTCCAAAATAGTATGAGGTGGTGAGGCACATAAAGGAATAGTAGAGTGAAGAGATAAATTAGGTAGGATTATTATATGAGAGGCTTGGTTTGGGTGAGTAGAGAGATTAGTATCCAGAAGAGTGGAAGGCTCAGGAGAGGGAATCACAATGACTTCTGGTGTTGAAGGAAGAATGGCATCAGCTAAGGGTTTAGTTTGTAAGAGGGGAGAGTCTGACAGAGGAGTGGCTGACACTGGAGTGGCTGACATTAGAATGATTGGTTCAGCAGTAGTTGACACATGGGTGACTGATACTGGAGTGGCTGATACTTGAATTGGTGTAGTAATAGGAGCAGAGATGGGAAGGGCTGAGGATGAGGCTGCAGCTGTTGGTATAAAGGTAGGTAATGGAATGGCTTGCAGGGTAGTAGTAAAAGTGGGGAGAGGATCAGCCTGGGTATAAACAGGTAAGATAGTTGAAGAGACAACAAAAGGAACATTTTAGGGTATTGCAAGAGGGGTTGAAGGTATTGGCTCAGAGATTAGTGGAGCAGGATCACTGGTGAATGCATCAGGAAATGTTGTGGACTGAGAAGCTCCTCCTGACATGGAGGCCATCTGTCTGTGAAGTTCAATATAGGCTTGGTTGGCTGAATTAACAGCATCTTGAACATACTTATTTGCAGCCTTTGAATTCTTGCCAGGAGTGCTGGGTCAACTGAAGTTTGTTCCCAGTCTTGATGGAGCACATCATCTTCTGGCACAACTGTTCTTCCTACCAGATAGGGATCATCATGGGGTAAGGCAGGAAATTGATGCACCTTGTTGTAAATGGCCCAAGAAAGAAAGATAAGTTCATCTTGAACAAAACGGTCATTTGATAGATAGAATATGTTCCAAAGAAGAGGAAGGGGATCAAAGTACTTGCCATAATTGGCCACCAGATCTTCTTGGGTTAGGTTGGGAGTGGTAGGATACAAGACATAGGGTCTTCTTTTAAAATTATGGTCAATGTATTTGATGGGATTCACATGAGGTTTTTCATTTTTCTTCTCTTCATGGAAAGAGAGAAGAAACTGAACAAAATAAGGAAGATGATCAATTGGAAAAACCCAATTTGGAGGAATGGGGAAATGATTTGCTTGGTAATATGAGTGTCTAGGATGGAAGGTAGGATTCCAAATAGGAGGGAAAAATTTTATTGGAGCAGTGTTTGGTGATCTAGGATTTGAGGGAGGAGAAACTGGTGAAGGATCAGTGATTGGAATGTCTGGAGTTGGGGAAAAAGGAACAAAGTTACCTGGATTGAGGTCAGGGTTTCTTCTTTGCCTTTTGGGAGCAAGTTCTGCAGCTAAGGTTAGTCTTCTTCTTCTTGTTCGTCTGGGTTTAGGAATTTGAGAGATGTCAGTGGCTTGCACATCAGCTGACTGACTAATTTCAGATTGTTGACCACCTTTAGTTTGCTGATCAGCTTCAACTTGCTGAGCAATGTTAGCTAGCTGACCAATTCCTACTGACTGACCCATTTCGGGCTGACCTTCTTCTGGCTGACTAATTTCAGCTTTCTGACCAACAGTTGGCTGACCTCTTTCAGCTTGCTGATCAACAGCTGGCTGAACATCTATTGGCTGACCTCTTTAAGCTTTCTGACCAACAGCTGGCTGACTGCAGGTTGAGCGGTGGATATTTCTTGACCGAGGCTGCTGGATACATTAGCTCGCTTGATGTCTGCAGCCACATACTTCTTGGTTCTGACTGGTTCTAAGTCTCCAATGGTCAGGAGACGATGCTGAAGAGCAGGAAGGGATCGAAGGAACTGGTTGATGATAAGATGATGGGTAAGCCTGGGGTTGCCAGTAGCCATGTTTTCCTTGTACTTGGCTATGTTGGTCTTCTTACATTCAACCAGGACTGCACCCTAGTTCATTTCAAAGTTCTCCACAATGGCTTCCATGAGAAACATCTGAGATTCAATAATCTTGTCATGCCCTCCAGATTTGATAATAAGACATTTGTCCAGAATAGTAGCTAGGGCGTAGTGTAAAGGAGCAAATCTATTCTTGTGCCTATCAAATGCAAGTTCAATTGGAACTTCTCCTCGCATAGTAATCCAGCCTGCTTGTTGGGTTTCTTCAGGAATGGTGTTGATGGATAAGCCATCATCTGACAGACCTGGAAAGGCAGCCGTAATGGTTTCTGAATCAAAAACTATGGGTACCCCTCTGATGGTTCCAGTGAGAGAGAAGGGGTCATTTGGAGTTTCTTCCATATCCATGAAGAATTCCTCCGTCAACTGGCAACTGTAAGTCCTGATGCCGAAGGAGAGAAGAGGAATCAACCCGGAAGCTGTTAATAGATGGATGAGTTCAAGCCTTATGGGTTCGTTGTTAAGAGATACCACATCTAAGAGACATCCTACAGCCGTATTAGTTGCCATTTTCCTGAAATATAACAAATGCAAGGTTAAAATGAAGTAGAAAGAGAAGATAGAAAAGGAAAGAGAGAGAATGGTTGCCAGAAAAGCTAAGGTTAGGGTTTTGAAATAGTGACAGTTGAAAAGGTAGAAGAAGAAGAAGAATTTAAGAAGAGGAATTAACGGTGAGAAATGAAGTGTAGAATCTGGTGTAAAAAGATTATATTTATGTAAGAGATTTTTATAAGTACAGATGCTTATAAGAGCGAGTGAGTGGGTTTTAAAAGCGAAGATTTGGAGTGTAGTGAAAAGTACACAGAATATTGGTTTTTGTGATAAAAGGGTGATTTATGACAAAAGGTTATTATTACAATAATGGGTTGTTTTTGTGCAAGCACGTCACTTCAACCGCCAGAGTTGGTGGAATACAGGAAAGGTCGATTTGGCTTCTCAAGGAAGCTTCACGAGTTCTAAGGAGAAATAAAAAAGGCAGGAAATAAATAAGGAGATTTATAATTATTTTAGAATTAATCTCAGCTGAGATACGATCAGCTTTGATTTAGGGATCAGAGGCTACCTGAACAGTGACTTATAATGTCAGTCACTATGTTGTCAGCTAAAAGATAAAAATTATGTCAGCTATATCTCTTTTGTCAGCTGATGGAAATTTGAAGATGTCAACTGAAGATTTGTTTCGAAGCTTAGTCCCAAGCAGATACGTAAATCAATGATTTTCAGCTGATGAGATTCGACTGACAAATCAAAATTTTAACACTTATTTACTTTGTCAGCTACTGACTGACCATCTTTGTCAGTCTTTGCAATGACAGCTATTGCCTTGAAGACTATAATCAGAAGATTAAAAAGTGTTAGTTGAAAGATGTCAGCTGATATAATTTTGTCAGCTAGTTGAGTGTCAGCTGACAGACTAAAGGGCACTGCTGATTTTCTTTTACACAGCTGATCTAATAACCTACAAAGATTAGAAATACAAAGTATCTCTCTATGACATTATAAGCATTCCCAATTCACCTCTGAGAAATTCAAATCTATCAGATTTTTGAGCTTTTGTAAATATGTCAGCTAATTGAAATTCTGTAGTAACATATTCTAGCTGAACATTACCTTTTTCAACCTGATCTTTTAAGAAGTGATATCTTATGTCTATATGTTTGGTTTTAGAATGCATAACAGGATTTTTAGAAACAAAAATAGCAGAAGTATTATCACAATAAATAGGACATGTTCCCATTTGCATCTCATAGTCCAATAGCTCTTGTTTCATCCAGAGAATTTGTGAAAAGCAACTGCCAACAGCAATCTATTCAGCCTCTGTAGTTGAGGTGGAGACTGATGTCTGCTTTTTGCATGCCCAAGATATCAGTCTATTTCCATGAAACTGACATGTTCCACTGGCGCTTTTTCTGTTAACTCTACAAGCTGCAAGGTCAGCATCTGAATATCCAATTGAGTTAAAAGATGAATCTCTAGGATACCAAATACCAAATTTTTCAGTATCAATCAAGTATCTAATAATTCTTTTTGCAGCAATCATATGAGATTCCTTTGGATTGGCTTGAAAACGAGCACATATACACACATCAAACATAATGTCTGGTCTACTAGCAGTTAAATATAAGAGGGATCCAACTATACCTCTGTACTCAGTTGTATTAACTGGTTTACCTTTACATCAGTGACCAAGTGACATTCCACTCCCATTGGAGTGCTTGCCGAATTTGCTTCTTACAAGTTATACTTCTTGATCAACTCTCTTGTGTATTTTGATTGATGGATAAATATCCCTTCTTCAGTTTGCTTAATTTGCAAACCTAGGAAGTAAGTGAGTTCTCCCATCATGCTCATTTCAAATTTTCCTTTCATAAGATTTTCAAATCTTTTACACAAAACTTCATTAGTAGAGCCAAAAATAATATCATCAACATAAATTTGAACTAGTAAGATATTACCTTTATGCTTGAGAGAGAAGAGAGTAGTGTCAATTTTACCTCTTTGAAACCCTTTTTTCATGAGAAATTTTGATAGAGTTTCATACCATGCTCTTGGAGCTTGTTTGAGACCATAGAGAGCCTTTCTTAGCTTGTATACATGGTCCTTCTTCTTGATATCAAGAAATCCCGGAGGTTGTTCAACAAAGACTTGTTCTTGTAGGTCACCATTTAGAAATGCACTTTTTACATCCATTTGATAGACCTTGAAATCCTTGAAAGTTGAATAGGCAAGAAATAATCTAATAGCTTCCAACCTGGCAACATGAGCAAATATTTGATCATAGTCAATACCATCCTCCTGTCTATAGCCTTGGGCTACCAATCTTGCTTTGTTCCTTGTGACATTTCCATCTTCATCCAACTTGTCCCTAAACACCCATTTTGTTCCAATAACTTGTTGATCTGAGGGTCTTGGTACAAGTTTCCATACTTGACATCTTTCAAATTGATTTAATTCTTCTTGCATAGCTTCAATCCATTGGGGATCCTCCAGTGCTTCATTAATCTTTTTGGGTTCAATGGAGGAGACAAAAGCATGTGAGTCAAGAGTTTCATTTCTGGAGCTGCTTCTTGTCCTTAGAGCACCAAATGGATCTCCAATGATGTTTGAAACTAGATGATGTCTAGCTTCCCTAACTTCTCTAGGAAGATCTGGAAGGGGTTTAGTTGGTAAGGGTGCAGAAAGAGGAATGTCAACTGACTGAATAGTTTCAGAAGCAAGTATGTCAGTTGACTGATCAGCTGTGATGATTTGGATTGTCACCGGTCGAAGTTATCGGCCAAGTTCATTCTGAATATCTAAGGTTTCAGCTGGAGGAATGAAAAAAGAAGGATTGTTTTGAGTTGAACGAACTACCATTATTTCCTGTCTCAAAAATCTCAAAATTGTCAGTAACATCAGGAGTCTTAGCAGACTCAAGTAAATTAAATTCATCAAAGGTAACATGCATAGATTCAACAATTACTTGGGATTTTCTGTTATAGACTCTATAGGCTTTACTGTGTTTGGCATAACCAACAAAAATACCTTCATCAGCTTTTTCATCAAATTTACCTCTGTAGTCACCACCATTGTAGTGAATGAAGCATTTACACCCAAAAATTTTAAAGTAAGCAATGTTGGGTGTTCTTCCTCTCCATAATTCATAGGGAGTCTTTCCATGAAACTTGTTTATGAGAGATCTGTTTTGAGTAAAACAGGCTGTGTTGACAGCTTCTGCCAAAAATACTTTGGCAGTTTTGCTTCAGCTAGCATTGTTTTACGTGCTTCAATTAATGTCTTGTTCTTCCTTTCAGCTATACCATTTTGCTGAGGTGTTCTGGCTTCTGAAAAATTGTGATCAATGCCATGATCATCACAATATGTATCCATGCCAAGGTTCTTGAATTCTGTGCCATTATCAGATCTTACACTTATGATATCACATTCTTTTTGAGTTTGAAGATTTCTGAACAGAGAAGTAAGAATGCCATAGGTTTCATCCTTGGATTGCATCATTTCAACCCATGTGTACCTTGAGTAATCATCTACAACCACCAGAGTATATCTATTTCCTCCCAAGCTTGCAGTTGTAATAGGACCAAATAAATCCATATGAAGAAGTTCAAGAATTCTTTTGGTTAAAAGACATGGTTTGGGGTTTGAAAGAAGCTTTTGTTATTTTTCCTAAAATGCAAGCATCACATTTTTTGTCAGAAGGGAAGTTTATAGATGGCAGACCTTTCACTAAGTCTCCTTTTAAGAGTTTTGAAAGATATTTAAAATTTAAGTGTGAAAATCTTTTATGCCAAAGCCATGAAGTTTTTGAAGAATTGTTTGCTACTAAACATATTTGAGTATTGTGATTTAAGGCAAGTAAATCAATAGCAAAAATATTTCTTTTTCTAGAACCTGTAAGTAAAACTTCATTTGTGATGTTGTTTTTGATAAAGCAGAGAGTAAAAGAGAATGAGCAGCTCATACCTTTATCACAGAATTGTGAGATACTTAAAGATTATGTTTCAAACCTTGTACTAATGAGACATTCTCAATTTTGATAGACCCTCTGATAATGGAACCATATCCTACAGTCTTCCCTTTTGAATTGTCTCCAAAAATGACAAAAGGTCCTTTGACTGAGATAATGTCAGTAAGGAGTTCAGCTGACCCAGTCATGTGTCTAGAGCATCCATTGTCTAATATCCATATGTCAGTTGATTGATCATCTGTCATTAAGCATACCTGAAATATGAACATTTAAATCATGGTACCCTTTATACTTTTGGGTCCAAAGGGTTAGTTTTCTTTGGTAGCCAAACTTGCCTAAAATTAGACATCTTGGCTTTGTCAGTAGGTTTAAATCTAAATAGGCATTCATGAGACTGATGACCAAAAGTAGAGCAAATATTGCATTTGTGATAACCAGGTTTATCAGTCATTGAAGGTGAATTCTTTTATTCATTTTGACTTAGTTTAGAAGTCTTAGCAGCAACAAAATTGATTGGCTTGAACTTGTCAGTTGTTTTCCTACTGATTCCTCCTCTTTTGTCAGCTGGCTGACATTTGTCAGTTGGCGACATTTTTGAGGCTTGTAACCAGAAGACTGACAACTGTCATTGTTTAGCTTATCCTTTTTGTTAATGGACTTCTTAAGTTGATTCATGTTTTTGGGATATTTGAAAGGTACAATATTATAAGCTAATCCCTTATCCTTTTGAGCATAATCTTAGGTCCACCATTTGACTGTCTGATCTCATAATTTCCATCATCTTTTGAATATCCAAGACCATGTTGGTCTTCATGATTTTTTTGTTGACTTATGATGGTTTCAACAACAGCTTTTGACTTTGAGTAAGCATCAACAACATTGGTCAGTCGAAGATTTCTTTCTACAAGGTCAGCAATCTGGGCATCTGAGATTTTTGCCTGAATCTCATGTTTTTCATTGATGCTTTTAAGTTGTAGCATTTCATTTTGCTGTTCTTTATAAAGCTCATTGAATTTTTGAAGCTCACAGTTTTCATTAGCGATTCTTTTGAAGTCACCAGATAAAGAAACATGAATTCTTTTGAGTGTTTCAAACTTGGAATACATTTCTTGCATTTGTTCCAGTAGATCATCAACACTTGTGTCAGTAACCTTCTCCTCCTGCCTTTTTGACATATTGCTTATTTTGATGTCAGCAGTCCTTGGAGAAGTTGACTTGATTTTTCTTTCTGGCTGACTTATGATTCCTTGTCCATAAAAACCATTTCCTATTTTCTTAACCACAAACTGATCAGGTTTGATGACCTTTGTCAGCTTGGGGTTTTTAATAGGTGAGCTTGGCAGCTCATTATCAGACTCATTTGAATATTTTGGACTAGGATAATCATTTTCTGAATCATAAATAGCTGATTCTACAACAAGACACAATTTGCTTCTTGCACAAAATTAGCAGATTCATCTTCAGAATCTGTCTCAATCCATGTTGCAAGATTTTGATCTTCAGCAACTAAACCCTTTTGTTTTTCAAAATTTCGAGCTCTTTTGTAGTATTCATTTTTTGTAAAAGGACAGTTTGATGCAAAATGACCTGGTTTTCTACAGTTGAAACATAACAGCTTTTCTTTTTCATCCTTCTCTTCATTTCCTTTGAAGTAAGGCTTTTGAAAATTTGAGGGAGAAGGTCTTTGGGAGCTTGAGGAAGGTTTTTGAAGATTTGAGGAAGATTTTTGAAAACTTGCAGAAGGTTTTTGGAAGTTCCTTTTAAAAGATTTAAACTTTCTAAATTGTCTAGCAAAAGCAGCAAATTCATCTTCATCAAAGTCATCATCTGACAGAGATGTAGAAGTTTTAGGAGTCTCTTCTTCAGCTTGCAAAGAGATACCTTTAAAGTTTTTCTCAATTTCTTGAGTTTTAAGAACTTCCTTTTCATAAATTTTTAGACTTGCAACAAGACTACGTATATGAGTTTTGTTCAAATCTCTTGCTTCCTTTATGGCAGTGACCTTAACATGCCATCTACTTCCCAAGCTACTAAGAAAACGCATATTCAAATCTTTCATGCTATAAACTTTGCCAAGAGAAGAGCATCTATTACTTACCTCGAGAAATCTATCGTAAGCATTCTTCAATGATTCTTTTGGGTCCTTTTTGAAGGCATCAAACTCTTGTATACAGTCATAGAGTTTGTTGTCCTTGGTGTTTTGGTCTCCTTCGACGTATTCAACAAGAGCATCCCAAATTTCTTTGGTAGTAACACAATCATATATTTGTTTGTAGTTTTCATCAGGAACAACACTTGATAGAATGTGTACAGCTCTAGCATCCAGTCCGTCAGTAATTTTATCTTCCTCAGTCCACTCTGATTGAGGCTTGAGGACATATTCTTCAATATCAGGAGCAAGAGGATTTATGGTATCATCATCTGCAGTAGAAGATTTACCAACTTTAGTATTGATTTTCATTGGTTGCATAGGACCACCTCTTACACATTCCATTAATCGTTTATCTATATTGTTCATATATCTTGTAATTCTTTCTTTCCAAATATCAAAGTGATCTTCATCAAAAATAGGTACTTGAGTAACATTGTTTGATTGAAAAGCTTTTATGGTTGCCATGATCGAGCTTTCAAGCTGTTAGACTTGGAAAAATAATTTTCCAAAAAGCAAGACTCTGATACCAATTGTAAGTCCAGTTGGCAACTGACAAGGCTAGAGGGGGGTGAATAGCCTTTTAAAAACTTTGAGGGTTGACTTGTAAAACATTAAAAGTCTGCAGCAGAAATTTTATTTTTCTCAGTCAACTGATATTGATCAGCTGGCTGATGTTTCTCAAGGGGATGAAATTGATGAATATTGGTCAGCTGTTGGCTGACACAGTTGTTTTAGAAAATTCTTTTTAAGAAAGATCACTGAATATAGAGAAGAAACTGAAGAACAATTTATCAAAACAAATAGCTAAACAATTTATGTAAGTAACTGGCTGACACTTAAGTAGATTAAAACTTCTTAAGTGTTAGATCAGTTTGTAAGAGCTGATAAAGTAACTGACAAAAGAATTGAAGTGGTTCACATTAAAACTGCTACGTCCACTACCAAGTTGGTCAAACTTGGATTTTTGAAGTGCACTAATTTTATTAAAAAAAACTAAATGATCTCTAATGGATCAGTGTACAACAAAAGACCAGTGTTTATGGAGAATGATTGAAAAATAATCAAACTCGTGAGACAAACTGACTGAATTCTAAAAATTATGAAGTAAATCACTCAGTGTTTGTCCAAACTATAACTAGAGAGAAATTATCAAAGAGAAATATGTCTTGCTAAAGTTTTCAAAAAGACTAAGGCATATAGAATTTCTGTTAAGAGTAAAATGCTTCAGACTTCTGTGTTTCTTCAAATGATTCTTGAAGGTATTTATAGATGATCTTGAAGTGTAGCCCGTTAGAAAAACATTTGAATTTGAAATGTGTTAAGCTATCCAAATGTATCTTCTCACAAGATCACAGGGATCCTGTTAGACAAATAATATTCAAAATATCTATCAAAACACAAAATGAGAAAGTGTCAGTACAAGAGAATGTTCAAGTAAATAAGGTAAAGAAGCTAACACTTTAAAACTGTGGTCAGCCGATAAAAGTGACTGACAAGGATATCCACAAGCTAACCAACAAGAAATAATTTGAGTGTAGGCTGACAACAAGTGAAATGATTTTAAGCAAATCTTATTTTAAGGCAAGATTCAACATAAGCAAACCAAGGCCTCTCACCTTCCCATATCTCAGTGTTCCATATCTAGATGCCTTGAAATGATCCACACGGATCTCATGGGTCCCATTGAGTAGAGAGCCTAGGGAAGAAAAAGTATACCTTTGTTTGTGTTGATGATTTCTCTAGATACACATGGGTCGTTTTCTTGAAAGAAAAATCAGATACATTTGAGACTTTGAAAATATGGTACACCCATGTTATGAACTTATATGATCTAAAGCTTACTAGAATTAGATCAGATCATGGAACAGAATATGAAAATTCCTCTTTTTCTAGCTATTGTGCTTCAAATTACATAACTCATGAATTCTCAGCTCCTAAAATTCCACAACAAAATGGAGTGGCAGAAAGAAAGAATAAGACACTTCAAGAAATGACTAGGGCTATGTTGAGCTCCAAGAATTTGACAAAAAGATTTTGGACGGAATCCCTAAACACAGCTTGTCATATAGGAAATATGGTCTTCTTGAGAACCAGGTAGCACCATGACACCCTATGAAATTTTACTAGGGAAGAAACCTACTTTGACATACTTTCATGTGTTTGGGTGTGTGTGCTATCTGCTTAATGATAGGGACCATCTTTTAAAATTTGACTCAAAAAGTGATAAGTGTGTTCTCATGGGATACTCCACTAATAGTCGTGCTTATAGAGTATTTAATCTTAGGACAAAAACTATTATGGAGTCTATGAATATTGTTTTTGATGATCTAACTGATCTTGGCCACAAAACAGTTAAGGATGATATTTCAGGTTTGCTAGACTTTGGAGATCATGAGACGATTGTGCAAACTTCAAATCCTACAACTTCAAACAGTGTTCCTGCCCCAGAAGATACAGTCTCTGCTAGTTCTGGAAATCCAGTAGATGAGATTCAGGATGCAGTTCCAAATGTAGTTCGGATGCAGCTGTATCACAAGCTGCATCGGAAGCTACATTGGTCAGAAATTTGCCAGATGCTGAAACAAACCATAAACAACCTGAAACTCCATCAAGTCTAACTGATCGTAGCCAAGACATTCCCAACCGCATTCAGAAAGTCCATCCCTCTTCACAATTCATAGGTTATGTGCATGATGGAATGTCAACTAGAAAGAAAGGTAAGGTGGACTACAGGAAACTAGCTTGCCTATCTACACTTGAGTGTGAAGAGTTTCATGCTTCATGTTATTGTCTACCATTGAACCAAAAAATGTGCATGAAGCCTTAAAAGATGAATGTTGGATCAATGCCATGCAAGATGAGATTGATCAATTTTCTAAAAATGATGTTTGGTTCCTTGTACCTAGTCCCACCTCTGTGAATGTTATTGGAGCTAAGTGGATTTTCAAAACAAATCAAATGAGGTGGGAGAAATAATGATAAATAAACCAAGACTTGTGGCTCAAGGGTACACACAGGTTGAGGGTGTTGATTTTGATGAAACATTTGCTCATGTTGCCCGCATTGATTCCATACGTCTTCTTCTTGCCATTGCATGCTTTCTTGACATTACTTTTCAACAAATGGATGTGAAGAGTGCTTTTTTAAATGGTATTCTAGAAAAAATGTTTTTGTAGAACAACCAAAGGGCTTTGAGGACCCCCATAAACCTAACCATGTTTTTAAATTGAAAAAGGCTTTGTATGGTCTCAAGCAAGCTCCTAGAGCTTGGTATGGGAGACTTAAAGACCATCTTGAGAAAAGTGGTTTTAAGAGGGGAAAAGTGGACAAGACACTTTTTATTCTAAGAAAAGACAAACACATATTGATTGTTCAAATTTATGTAGATGACATTGTGTTTGGGTCCACTTCTAAGTCCTTAGAAAAGGAATTTGTGCATTACATGACATCTTCCTTTGAAATGAGTATGGTAGGAGAATTAACCTTTTTCCTTGGGATTCAAATAAAACAAATGCATGAAGGGATATTCATCTCTCATGCCAAGTATGCACTTATCTTGGTGAAGAAATTAAGTCTTGAGGATGGAAAGAAAAAGAAAACTCCTATGGGTACATCCAATAAACTATGCAAAGATGAGAAGTCTAAAAGTGTTGACCATACCCTGTATAGAAGCATGATAGGAAGTCTGTTATATTTGACTGCCACACGACTAGACATCATGTATAGTGTGTGTTTGTGTGCTAGATACCAAGCAAACCCTAAAGTCTCTCATTTGAAAACTGTAAAACGTATAATTAGGTATGTTGGTGAGACTTGTGCTATGGGTTTGTGGTACACAAAACACACTAATACCAACATTGTACGTTTTAGTGATACTGATTGGGCAGGTAGTGTTGATGACATGAGAAGTATATCTGGTGGATGCTTTTATTTGGGTAATAACTTGATTTCTTGGTTTAGTAAAAAGCAAAACTGTGTTGCCCTCTCCACAGCTGAATCCGAATACATTGTTGTTGGTAGTGAGTGCACACAACTTTTATGGATGAATCAAATGATCAAAGATTATGGCCTACACAGTAATGTATTAACCATGTATTGTGACAACACCAGTGCAATAAGTATAGCAAAAAACCCTGTTCAACACTCTAGAACTAAACACATTGATATAAGACACCATTTTATTAGACTTGGTTGAACAAGGTGTTATTTGCATAGAATATGTAGGGACTAAAAATCAACTGGCTGATATTTTCACTAAGAGTCTAGACTTTGAGAGATTTATCAATCTTAGGAAATCTATTGGTATGTGTGCCATGTGACCCTAGACTTGATATTTAAAAAAATAGGCATCCTTGCATTGTGTATTTATGGGGCACACTAGATCTATCTCACATGTTTGTGCCTTTTGTTGCCTGGGATTTGCATTCAAAAACAATTGTGACTTCTTTGTGTTGATTCTCTACTCTCTCCAAATTGTTTGTTTTACAAGCTTTAAGTCCACAAAGGAATGAACTACCTTTAAAAATAAGGGTTATAGCACTTTATCTTGGTACTATGGAACTTAGGTTCTCATAGGTTGATTTTGAGTAAATTGGATTCCCTTGGAAAAAGTGTGAAAGTTACCTAACGGAAAAGAGCTACCTATGAACAAGGTTTGTGGTAATTTTCTATTGGGACTATGAATCCTTGGATTTAATGGGTGGATCAAAAGCAAAATGGCTTCCCTTGGTAAATAGTGTGAAAGGTTCTAAGTGGCATGTTGTGAATATGCTTGAAATAAAGTAGAGCTATTCTCCTAAGAAAATAAAGTACCTATGGAATTTGTGGGAGATGAGTATTGTTATAATGAACAAAAAATGAAGCTTCATCAGGAACTACATTCAGATGATCCAGACATTTTTCACATGTGTGTGACTGGATTAGTCTAGAAGCTTCCTGATTTGATTTCATCATTTGTTAGGATAAATTTTAGGACATGTTCTGTTATTGATAAAATTAGCCTATTGAAAATTTATCCTTATCTCAAAAATTACAAAATAATTACCAAAGTATTCCATGTTGAAAAATATTATGTGGGAGTCTAACCTTTGTGAAGTATTAAGAGTTTTTGGATAATGGATATGGGTTGCTATATTGAATGCTTGGGGTTTGTACAATTATGATATATCCTTTATTGTGTTTGTTATGAATCCATGCTATTGTTTGAATTTCAAAAATTCAAAAGAAATCATGGTTATCCTTATATTTAGTATCCTCATTCATCCCTCACTAATTACAAGTCAAAAATCAGTTTTCTAGCAAACTTTGGGAGTGTTTTTGGTCAACCTTGATTTTATTTAAAAATCCAAATTTTTAGGTTTATCTCAACCGCCCCCTCATATTCCCTGCATTAATGGCTAATCTCTTAATTGTGAATTGTTTAAGTGGTTCATCCAGGTTGCAGCCTATCTCACTCTCACTCCTTGCTCAAATCGATACCCCTTTCTGCTGAAGAAACTGTGCTCCCAACTCTCTTCTCTTTATCTCCTCTCTGATAAACCTTAAATTCCTCATGGCTTCTGTACCTGCCAGCCCCTCAAATTCTCAAAAAACGATCAATGTCACTGATGTAGCTCCCAGTGTACCTTCTCCCAGAGCTACATCACCAGACACTACATCAACTGCAAACCTGCCAGGTAGTGAAATTGTAGTTGCTGCTCCCCTTCCTGAACCTCTCTCTTGCATATTACATGGGGAAAGGGGAAACACCATTATCATTGAAAACCACGAGGAATCGACTGGTTTCCCCAAAATTGGAAACCCTAGCGTACGAAAATCCAAGCGATTAAGGGGGATTCCAAGTAATTACAAAAACCCAAGTAATTTTGAGGTAGAAAAGGTCAAAAAACTCAAGGTTACCCCCAGCCAATTTGAAGAAGCCATCCAGATTGTAAGTGATAGCGATGATGATGATTTTTTGTTTCTGAAGGAGAGGTTCAATTTGTTGTTGAACCCCGTATCTCTGCACAGAACATTGGAAGCAGCTCTACTGAACCTACTACCCTTGAGGCTGCTGATGAAGACTACCCTATTTGTGAGTGCCCCAGATTCTCTCGGACCTCGCGCTCCCTTTTTTTAGGGGAACGCGAGCTGCTGAAGGAAATCACTCTTTTCATTGCATCATCCCTTGTTTAGGGGAAAACGAAATTAAAAGTGCAAAAAGAGTGTTGTCGAAAGCGTGTTGAATACGCCTCGATCACTGAGTGTGCTGTAGTCCACTATGAGTGCTTTGGATTTTTCAGTATCTCATCCTCCCTTGTTCAGGGGAAAACAAGATACAGAAAACGGATCACCCTTTTCCTTCCCATCATCCCTTGTTTAGGGGAAAACGGAAAAGTGCAAAAAAATGATGTCGCGAAGGCGCGCGGGAACACGCCTTGCCTCACTATAGACTTGAAAATCATCGAGGTCACTATGAGTGCATTGGATTTCTCTGTATCTCATCCTCCCTTGTTTAGGGGAAAACAAGATACAGAAAATGCATCACCCTTTTTATTCCCATCGTCCCTTGTTTAGGGGAAAACGAAAAGGTGCAAAAAAAGGATGTTGCGAGCCTCACTGTGACCTTCGGTTTATTTTGGATTGCTATGAGTGCTTTGGGTTTCTCCGTATATCATCCTTCCTTGTTTAGGGGAAAACAAGATACAAAAAATGCATCACCCTTTTCATTCTCATCGTCCCTTGTTTAGGGGAAAACGGAAAAGTGCAAGAAAAAGGATGTTGCAGGCCTCACTGTGATCCAAAATGTTGTAACAGAGTCGCCATCTTTATTTTAAGGAGAAATAAAGAAAAACCAAAAAAATAACCATAGTTTGTAAAAAGGGGGTTCGGGGGCTAAGTTACGAGTTGGGAAGGTGTTAGGCACCCAACACACCCTTTCGGTCTCAAAAAATAGTTTTTGGCTAAAATATGCTTTTATTATATTTATCTAGTAAATGAAATAAAGCATTTCAAACAAATATATCCGTCTCTACATTATTTACAGACTTGCAGCCGCTTCCTTCCTATAATTACAAATACATTTATAAATATTTAGCCATAATAATGGCTCTTTTTAGTGCTATTTTCTATAGAAATCCGGGCAGCATAACTGCTTATATTTTTTTACATCGGGCCTGCTGAAAATAACACTTTTTATAAAACCTCTTAAAGGCTTACCTTTAAGAGCGTAGGTTGTGCTCGCTCTGTCCTTCCGGGAGAGGGAGTCTTTTGCTGTTGTTGTGATTCGGGCAGAGTAACTGCTTCCGAAAGCTGCTTTCTGGCACCGTGAAACGAGCGGATCAATAGCTTGCGTTTTTGCTATTGTTTGTTTCCTGCTGGCGGAAATCGGGCAGAGCAACTGCTTGCTTCTGGCAGATTTGGCCTCTGGATTCGGGCAGAGCAACTGCTCTTTTTTTGGATTTTTGGACCTGGGAAATAGGGTTGAATCCTAGCTGGAAGGCTATGGTTCACTTTGATCGGTTGGATTTATGTTTGGAGGAGATTTGACGGAGCTTCGAGGCTTATAGGAGGAGGGGTACTCTCTCTCTCGCTCACTGCGTAAACTGAACGCGGCTTTTTAACTGTGTGAACTGTGTGCGGAGTGAAATCATGTATCAATTCACTGAGACCAAGCACCTCTATTTATAGCTAGGAGTGGGTATCCCGTTGGCATTTTTAGTTTTCTTTCTGTGCTTCATTGGCTTGTACCGCGTGCTTGAGAGAGTGTACCGGAGGCAAAGTGCTACAGTGCACAAGCACTATTTGGGCGCCACCCACATATGAAGTGGGCGCCGCGCCTGGTTCCTCTATGTGTGGCGCCAGGTTCCAATTTTATGCCTCTTTTTGACACTTTGGCCCCTGCATTTCACTGTTTTGCGCATCCTACTTTCCCTTTTGCATTTTTAAACCCTGTAACTTGACATTTGTTAATTTTTAACATGTCTTGATATCGCATGTCATGTCACATACCAGGGGTACGAAATTGGGGTGTCTACAATATCCCTTCTCCAAAGGTGGTTTTTTAGCCTGACTCTCATTTACATGCAGAAGCTTCCCATGATGATTAACATGCTGAACCTGAAGTCAATGTCTCATAAATGAGTTTCTCTGATGAACAGAGAACTTTGGCTGAGTACTTGATGAACTTGAAGAATGCTTCTCCCATTCCTTCACCATCTCCTAGCCCTGCCAAGTCTTTAAGTTCCACTGAGTTTGATGATAGCTCAGACCAAGATTTTGCAGAAAAGGAAGCTTCTGAAGATAGTGATGAGGTTCCATTGAGGTTCATAAGAAGAAGAGTTGACTCCATGACCACTGCAGTTTCCAATTTAGCTCCTGATGTAGCAACTAGAGAAGCTACATTCTCTACTGCATCTGCTGGGGATGGGTTAGGTAACCCTTTTTCTGAGACTTTTATTTCCTCTGTTGTTTCTCTAAGATACAATACTGCTAGGAGAATTGTAGATGAAAGAACCATTCCAATGGATGATCTTACTACCCAAAATTTAGTCAAATTTTACTCTGATAGAGGTCTTATTGCCACCTTGTCCTCTGTTGCTCCTTATGTTAGGGAAATTATCTTTGAATTTTATGCTAATCTTTAGAAGAATATAGTGACTGCTAGTGATCCTTGTTTTGAAAAAGTTTTTTGTTAGGAATCAGTTGGTAGAATTCTCTCCATCTCTCATCAATAGGCATTTTGGGTCACCTGTTGTAGGTGTAGTTGGGTTTGCTTCTGACTTGAATTTATGTGTAAAGGAACTTAGTGGTGGGTTGATTGCCAAATGGCTAGGTAAAGGGGCCAAAGTTAGCACTTCAAAATTAACTTCTTTATATGTTGTAATGCACAAAATTTGTTGTGCTAACTGGGCTCCCACTTCAAACTCAAATTCTGCTACTGAAGAACATGCAAGAATCATGTACCAGATAGGTTTAGGTCTGTCTTTAAACTTTGGTGATTTTGTGTTTAGAAAGGTAGTTTCCCCTGCTGAATCTGAAGGAGACAAAAGAGCCCTCCCCTATCCCCTTCACTAATTTACAGTCTACTGGTTGCTCAGGGCATAGTTCCAAAGGACTCAGATATCCACCTGCTCCTGGATCTCCGTCTGCTATGCATGTACCTGTTCCACCTTCTGTCTCCTAGCATGAAGTTGTTGCCCATGCTCTAGCTTTGACCAATACAGCTTCCATTGCAGCTGCATCTGGTCCTAAATCAGTCCATGCTCCCTTCTCTGTTGGAGCTACAGCTCCTATGTCCTTGTCCTTTATTACAGGACAACTTGTACAAATCCAGCACCAGATTTCCTTGCTTCAAAATTTAGAAGCTCAGTATATTGCTTGATTGCCATGTATTCTAGTCAAACAGGGGGAGATAATACAAGTGTTGTTGCTGAAGCTGCTACTCAAGAGGCTGAAGATGAGGTTGAAGATGAGTGAAGCCAGGTGCTTCAGAATCAAAAACAAAAACATAACCTACCTGAATGTTTCTGTCTTTTGTTTGTAATTGATATTTGGTATTCAAAACTCTCTGAATATTTGGTTCTGAATACTTGGTCTATAATAATCTTGTTCTTAGACACTCTCTGTGATTGGTTTGGGATATATGTATTGTTGATAGCCTTGCATTGTTGATAGCATACTGCATGCTGTTTTATAATTCTTATCTGACTACCTAATTCAGGGGGAGTTATACTAACAATGCAGATTTTGGTGAAACTGGGTTTTGTTGGATATTTGGAAAAACACTTGTTATATTCTTTGACCAGAAAGACTCAACAAAGGGGGAGATTGTAAGGGGAAAATAGGCATGACCTATTTTGGTCTTGTTTTTACCTTTCTTGGTCCTAAAGTTTAAGTGTATTTTTGGAAACAAAATTCATAGTATTTTGGTTTTCTTGGTCCTAAAGTTTATGTGTATTTTTGGACAAAAAATCTTGGCAATATTCCTTTCCTAAAAACGTGTCTAAGAGTCCTTATTTGTTTGGTAATAAAATCTGGTGAATTAAGGTAGTTTATTTGATTACCAATTCTAACTCACCATCCTTTAGCATGTTGGAGTTTGTTTTCTTATTAATGTGTAGGTCTCCTTCCTCATATAAATAAGGGCACAGGCAGAGGCAGAAGATACGAAGGTAGAGAGACATTCAGAGCAGAATAGCTGTGAAAAGCAGAGGGCAATACATCAAAGAAGAGTATTCAGAAAACCAGATTTGCTGAAAGTTGAATGTAGTTCCGGATGCAGCTACATCTGGAACTACATTGAACCTACTGGTTGTTTGTCTTCCTAGAATCTCTAGGAAGTTGATCTTTTAATCCCACATTTTCTATACCCTTTGTTTATGTGGGTTTTGTTCTCTAAGACTTGTTGTCTTGTGAGAGTTTTTGGTTTGGTGATTTCATATTCTATTTTGTAAAACAATTCATCTTGTTTAGTGAAATCTTTGTGGCCATAAGGCTGGGTCTACAAACATAGGCTTGTAGACTGTTTGATAAACCTCTGTGTTTTATTCCTGCTTGATATTAAAAAGTCTTCCGTTGTTTTTAAGTTTTCTGACCAATGCATTTTCCAATGTAGCTTCTATAACAAGCTACATTGCGAACTGCATTGACCTTTTTGTGAATCCTAGCTACTGTTGATTCTTACATCGTGTGTAATACGTGTGGTATACTAGGTGAATTCGTGCCCTTATTGAATTTGCTAATCTTCAGTTAATTAGGTTGACAACATAATTCCTTCCTTATTTAACTATACTTCTTCCTTACGTTTTTAATCTTCCTTAAACCCTACGGTTTTATTATTCCTGTTTAACCCTTTTTGTATTATGTCTCATATATATATATATATATATATATATATATATATATATATACTATTGTAGACACCCAAATTTCGTACCCCTGATATGTAACTCTGGCATGCGATATCAAGACCTGTTAAAACTTAACAAATGTCAAGTTACAGGGTTTAAAAATGCAAAAGGCAAAGCAGGATGCGCAAAACAGTAAAATGCAGTGGCTAAAGCGTCAAAAATAAACTGAAAAATGAACAGTTGGCGCTACCATATGAGGATCATGGGGCGGCGCCCAAAAGGGTTTATGGCAGCGCCCACTTTTGTTGTGCAGTCCCAACTTGCTACATGAGTGCTACAGTTCACGTAATGTGCAATTTTTCCGGCATTCTCTACAAGGAATTCAAACATGCAGAGAGAAAAAGTATTTCCCTCGATGTCCCTCGCTCAGCATATAAATAGAGGCCCCGGGGTTCGCTTTTAACACACCGAAAATTCCCCAAAAGCTCTCAGCATTGTTGTTACGCTGCGAGATTTGTGAGCGATCGAGCGATAGTGAGCGCCCTCTCCTATAAAGCCTCGAAGCCCTGCCAAAACTCCTCCAAAAGCAAAACCAACCGGTCAAAGTGGTCCCTAGCCCCCCCAGCTAGGTATCCACCCTATTTCCCCAGTCCAAAAACCTCGGAAAGAGTAGTTGCTCTGCCCGAGTAAAAAGGACAAATCAGCCAAAAACAAGCCCTTGTTCTTCCCGATTTCCGCCAGCAGCAAGCACGCAGCAGCAAAAAAGCAAGCAGTTGCTCCGCCCGTTCCTTGGTGCCCAGAAGCAATTTTCGGAAGCAGTTACTATGCCCGAACCGGCAAAGCAACAAAGCAAAAAAGACTCCCTCTCTCGAGAAGGACAGAGCGAGCACACCACGCTCTAAAAGGTGAGCCTTTAAGAGCATTAATTTATAAAAAGCTATTTCCATCCGGCCCAATGTAAAAATATAAGTCGTTATGCTGCCCGGATTTATTTAGAAAATAGCATTAAAAAGAGTCATTACTATGGTCAAATATTTTTAAATGTATTTGTAATTATTGAAAGGAGACGGCTGCAAGTCCGTAAATCATGTAAATGCAGATGTATTTGTAGGTAGTTAATGCTTTATTTATTTGCTAGATAAATATAACAAAAAGCATACTTTAGCCAAAAACTATTTTGAGACCGAAAGGACGAGTTGGGTGCCTAGCACCTTCCAAACTCGTAACTTAGCCTCCGAACCCGTTTTTGTAATCTCTGGTTTTATTTTTGGTTTTTCTTTATTTCTTCCTTAAAATAAAGATGGCGACTTTATTAAAACATTTTGGATCGCAGTGAGGCATCGCAACATCCTTTCTTGCACTTTCTCGCTTTCCCCTAAAAAAGGGAGAATGAGAATAAAAGGGTGATGTATTCCTATATTCTGGTATCCCCTAAAAAATGGATAACTTGATATAGAAAACCCAAAGCACTCATAGTGATCCGAAATAGGTCATAAGGCAATTTTTATAAAGTCTGTAGTGGGGCCCGCAACATCCTTCCTTGCACTTTCCATTTTCCCCTACACAAGGGACGATGTGAATGAAAGTGTGATGTATTCCTGCATCCTGTTATCCCCTAAAAAAGGGATAACTTGATATAGAAAACTCATAGCTCCCATAACGGACCAAAAATTCACTGAAGTGACCGAGGCATATTCAACGCGCTTTCTGACAGCACCCTTTCCGCATTTTTAATTTCGTCTTCTCCTAGACAAGGGAGGATGAAATGGAAAGTGTGGTGTCCGCATCTGCACACCGCATTCCCCTAACCAAGGGAGCGCGGGGCTACATCTGGGGCACCCACAACTATGTCTCTCAGTAGTTAGTCTATACCCGTCTCCCTAGTTTGTGAATTCCTCCTTCCCTAAATCTTTTTTTTTTGTGTCTCACCATGTCAACCAAGTCTGGCTGCTTGTTCCCTTCGTATCCTGAGGTTCCTTCCTAGGATGAACATGTGTTTCGTGTCCCTCACATCGACGGTGAACATGGCTGTTGTATTGTCCATGTGTCTCGACCCTCTAGGAAAGATGTACCCTCATCCAAGGCTACATCCAAGACATTAATATTTTCTAAACCTGTCCCTAGAGATTTTCACCTACCTACCCCAATTTTTGTCAATGCCTTGTTCCTTTGTGGGTGTACGACAGATATTGATGTGCAACTAGTTAACGTCTTGGATCAATATGATTTTGTAGTAGAACAACTTCGCTACCTTCGCAAAACGTGTGATACCTACAACGAATTACTTCTTTCTGGAAAAATCAAAGGGGGGGGGATGATATGCTACTACCAAGAAATTTAGGGGGAGCACCTAAGTGTTTTAACACTTATGGGAGTGTGTGTCATAATTGCTTCAAGTATAAGATGAACAAGGGCAAAGCCAAAGCCGAATATTCAAGTGATGATGAAGATGACAATGGTGCTGCTGAAAATGTTGTTGATGTGGCTGAAACTGCTCATACTTGGGGAATGCTCAACATATCTCAGAGTGGCAATTCTGGGGGAGTTGATCCTAATTCTATAATTGCTAATTTGTGTCCCGGTGTTAATCAACGTCGTTATCCATGAGAAATTGTGGATCCTGAAGAATGCTTAAAGACATTTTTTTAGAGCTTAATATGATTGCTTAATTTAGAGGGAGTAGTTTGTTTTTCATAGTTAAATATTTTGAATATTTTTTGCTTGTGTCCAAAAAGGAAAAAATGGGGGAGATTGTTGGATATTGATTAATTGAGTTATTAAGTTATCTAAATAATTCATTTTAATTAATTATTTGTTTTGTCTTTCTTGGTATTTACTTTGATTAATTATTATTGCTACACATTTTATAAAAATGTTATTTTGGAGATTATATTTAATTGGTTTTTAGGGTTTATGAATTGTTAGAATATTAGGGTTTTGTGTTCTTGTTAACACAATTGTGTTTATGCCGTTTGTCTTGTGTAACGAAACACGGTTGAACTAATTTCATTTTGGTAAGGAATCCTTCTCCAATGATAAGTCTATTTGTGTTAAGTTAAAGTCCTACTTTATTTCACTAATCTATTAACTCTTTTATGGTAAATGGTTTTCTTATTCTATAAGGTTTCTAGGTCACGGGGTACAACTATAAATAAGAGAGGACGTAGCCCTGGAAGCTACGACGAATTACTAAGCAAAGATCATACACATAATAATTAAAGAGAGAGATTAAGAAGGCTACTGCTAACTAGTGAATGAATTGTCAAATGTGCTATCATCGGAGGCTTCATTCATCTTAGTTCAGCAAAGTACTTACAGTTTACACTCGATGTTGTCTTGTTTTAATTACATAGATTACATCAGTATGATAGGTTGGGTGTTGTGTTCTTAAAAGTGATTATCTGCTATATAGAAGAGCTTTTCATAAATTCCACTTTGTTAGTTTCTGAAGTGCACTAAAATATTAGGCCCAAACAAGTAGCCCAAAAGAGTACTCCGAAAACACACTCATAAGATTGGGCCAAGCCCATACCCGGAAGGAGGGCCCAAGCCCAATTATGGAAGGCAACCCATTAGTATAAATATGGGGAAACTTCCCCATATTGAGGAAGGGACTCTTTTCCTCCAGCAAAACTATAAAGAACTCTCCTTCATCTCTCTCTCCCGTCGGTTTACATACATATATACACACTCTCCATTTTACCTTTTATCTATGATATACACAACATATATTGATAATCACACCGGAGGGTTTTGGGGGACACCCCCACCCACTCACGGTGTTTCATTTTGTAGACATTACAAGCCAGATATCCTACCGCGACAACCACCGCCGGATAACGACTCCGGCGACCCCCGACATTACGTCACCTTCGGCACCCCGGACACGACACGACAAGGTCATAACATTTTTGGCGTGATCCGTTTGGTTCCGTCACCGGGAAACAACTTCATTTTATTTTTCTCTACTCACCGACTCCGTCAGCCACGGTGGAGCTCAGTCAAAAGGGTGCCGGAACTCAAGCCACAAAGAAAACAACAACGTCATCAAAGACGATTACAAACTAAGAAACAAAATAAAACACTAACAGCACGCCCTGCAAAGACGAAGCCGGCGTCGCAAAAATCTCGCCAAAAGGACCTCCTACGCACTCTCACACTCGCCGCCTGAAACTATTGAAGGCGGTACACCGCGATTACGCGTCGGAGACCCTTTGGCCGAGTAGATCTTCCCGTTTCCAGTGTTGAAACAGGAGACATATACACCACCAACAGCTGGGTCTTGAAGAGGCACTCACCGCCGTAAAAATCAAGTTCAACAGAGCTGTCATGCTCTCCCACGCGTCACTAGAAGTAGCTGGGTACTCCATTGTCTATCACACGTTGGTAGTTTGGTCGGGAGTCTTCCTAGTTTGCTACAGGAATCGAAACAAAAGAGCAACACCGCTAGCAGCTGTATCTTCAAGAGAGAACTGAACGCCGCCTAAATCGCCTCCAAACGAACGTTAGACGTGCTCCCACACGCCACCACCAGCTGCTGAAGTCGACAACCTTCATGTGCCGACCAATTGGAAGTCTGATCTAATGCTCAAACAGGCCATTTCTAAATATTAACGTGCACACTTGAATATGTCAGTATGCATGTCACCATCCTGATGTCAACTCGCCCCTGATGTCAACACTTCTCAATTATCAGGTGTATTCCTTCCATAATTTCCCTTAGTTTTTTATTGATTTACGCCCATGATATTTGACTCTGAAAGTGCCTGGTTCATGAAATTATTTATAAAAAAATGATACTCAAGGACTATATTATCATTATAACATTCCAGCCCCACGTCAATTACGAAAGCACTAAGCACCGTTAATTTGAACATTATACATAAGTATTAGGCAACCAAACAAATCAGACTTGTTCACAGTTTTTATATTGGTTGCTTAGACTAGTACTCGACACTAAGAGAGTGCATGCATTATTATTTGCTTTTATTACATGTTTTATTACATGTTGCACGTGATTTATACAATATGTGATGCCTTAAAATTAGTATGATTCCTAATAATTTACATATTTGAATAACCATAAAATCATATACGATCGACACAGACACGAGAACAATTTATTATATATATATTATTAATTGTATACAATTGTGTGATGATTTAACGAGCATATATGGGTGCACCTTATACGAGCAGCATGATATTTTGATAGTTTGGCACGTAACATTACTTGCGAAAATTATGACGACATTATTTTAAGTAAATGTACAAAAGTTCGTTGGCCTCGTCAGCTTAAATATTATATTATCAAAATTTCGTCGGCATAACGTAGACAAATAAATGTGATTCGAGATCGCATGTTTAAGAGAAATATGACTTGCTATTTGAGGTTGCTTTATGCTGAGCTACCTACTTGCCCACTCATACCAAACAGTAATAAAAAATTCTTCGCATAGAGCTCGCAAATTACTAGTTCAATGTTACTATCTCGGAATAACATGCTTGGTCTACCTATCATATGTTAGCACAACAGATGCATTCTATCATGCTTTACACTCAAATACTAACATCTTATAAATTCATCGTATCTTCTAATAGCGCGACGTCGCCGCAATGATTTGTTTCATATTCTCCCATAATAGGCCCATATTCAAATAATCTTATCTCATATGATCAATATGCTTGGACTATGACAAACATTGTATGACGAAAATATTTGTGACAAACGTGATTTTTGCCTATACAAAGATGCTCCAAAAACTTTCAGGTACAAAATACAAATAGGCATAGCCTCGGCAACCATGATCAATAACACGAGTTGTTCTTCTACAAACTATTACATGATTATTTACAAACTTACGTGCCTACCTCGCCTCGCCAAGGTCACATTTTAGGCCATGCGCCCACAGTTAATAACAATCATTAACTGGGCAGCCAGTACTAAGGCATGAAGCAAACACAGATCTTTATAACTTCCCGATCTACATAAAAACATGCTCCTAGTGCCTCTCTCAATAACTTGTGGTTTATGGCCTTATGGCTCGGTTTTCTTGAAGGTCCTCACCACGCCGAGGATAAATCTTATTATGGCCTCATGGCTCGTTTTCTTGAAGAACCTTGTCACGCCAAGGAGAGATCTTATTATGGCCTTATGGCTCGATTTTCCTGAAGGTCCTCGCCACCCCGAGGATAAATCTTATTATGGACTTATGGCTCAATTTTCCTGAAGGTTCTCGCCACGCCGAGGATAAATCTTATTATGGCCTTATGGCTCGATTTTCCTGAAGGTCCTCGCCACGCCGAGGATAAATCTTATTATGGCCTCATGGCTCATTTTCTTGAAGGTCTTCGCCACGCCGAGGATAAATCTTATTATGGCCTCATGGCTCATTTTCTTGAAGGTCCTTGCCACGCCGAGGATAAATCTTATTATGGTCTCATGGCTCGTTTTCTTGAAGAACCTTGTCACGCCGAGGAGAGATCTTATTATGGCTCGATTTTCTCAAGGTCCTCGCCACACCGAGGATAAATCTTATTATGGCCTTATGACTCGATTTTCCTGAAAGTCCTCGCCACGCCGAGGATAAATCTTATTATGGCCTCATGACTCATTTTCTTGAAGATCCTCATCACGCCAAGGAGAGATCTTATTATGGCCTTACTCGCTTTCTTGAAGGTCCTCGCCACGTCGAGGATAAATCTTATTATGACCTTATGGCTCGTTAGAAGATCCTCGTCACGCCGAGGATAAATTTTATTATGGCCTTATGTCGAGGACTACATATCTTATTTGTATACATATTCTCGTAGCTGAGGTCTAAAATGCCAATCAAGGATCAATTATACACAAAGTTTACCCACCAAGGTTCAAAAGTCAGCTATATAAACTCTTTTGGAATTCAAAGCAAAATCTCAAAACCCTCAGCATCACAAGAAAAAACTACAAGCAGATTATACTCCTTACCCTCGATGCCAGCCACAACGGTTAAGAGCAGGGGGCTACTGAAGTGCACCAAAATATTAGGCCCGAACAAGTAGCCCAAAAGAGTACTCCGAAAACACACTCATAAGATTGGGCCAAGCCCATACCGGAAGGAGGGCCCAAGCCCAATTATGGAAGGCAGCCCATTAGTATAAATATGGGGAAACTTCCCCATATTGAGGGAGGGACTCTTTTCCTCCAGCAAAACTATAAAGAACTCTCCCTCATTTCTCTCTCCGGTCGGTTTACATACATATATACACACTCTCCCTTTTACCTTTTATCTATGATATACACAACATATATTGATTATCACACCGGAGGGTTTTGGGGGACACCCCCACCCACTCACGGTGTTTCATTTTGCAGACATTACAAGCCAGATATCCTATCGCGACGACCAACGCCGGACAACGACTCCGGCGACCCCGACATTACGTCACCTTCGGCACCCCGGACACGACACGACAAGGTCACCACATTTTTGGCGTGACCAGTTTCATTAAGTTGTAACAAGCTAAACTTATATTTTACTAGTGAAATATTTTTTGCCACGAGGCACAATCAACAAGTAATTACCTGTTGATTAAAGGGTGAATCTCTCGTGTTCAGTTTCGTTTTCTACTTCTATTTTAATTCTGCTGCATATTGATCTTGATGAAGTCTTCAATGAAGTCTTCATTGTAAGCTTGATTGACCAGATCTTTTCAAAATAGTTTGTTTCGTTTCTATTTAAGTATTCTGGTTTATCCGTGCTATAGTCATTCTTTCAATCTCAATCTCATAACCTCATTTTGAGTCTATGTAATGATCTCTACTATTCTCGTGCCCTAACGTGCACGGTCATAGTCAACTCTCTTGAGTTACTAAACTAAGCCAACATTTCCCCAATGTGGGTTCCCGGGAAACGTGCTCCCGCGCCCCGCGCGCCGTTGGATAGGGGTGCGCGTACGTGCGGAGGCGGTGACATCCACTGCTCTCGTTCCACCCTCCCTTGTCTAGGGGAGGACGAAATCAAAAGTGCGAGAGGAGTGTTGTCGGAATAGCGCGTTGGAATGCACCTCGGTTGCCTTTAGTGGATTTTGATCCAATATGGGAGCTTTGGGTTTTCTATGTCAAGTTATCCCTTTTTTAGGGGATACCAAGATATAGGAATGCATCACCCTTCTATTTCCATTCTCCCTTTTTAAGGGAAAACGTGAAAGTGCAAGGAAGGAATGTTGCAGCGCCCCCACTGTGGATTTTATGAAAATAGCCTTATGGCCTATCTCGGATCACTATGGGTGCTTTGGGTTTTCTACGTCAAGTTATCCCTTGTTTAGGGGATACCAGGACATAGGAATACATCACCTTTCCATTCTCATTCTCCCTTTTTTAGGGGAAAACGAAAAAGTGCAAGGAAAGATGTTGCGAGGCCTCACTGGATCCAAAATGTTTTAGAGTCGCCATCTTTATTTTAAGGAATAAATAAAGCAAAACCAAAAAGAAAACCAGAGATAATGAAAACGGGTTCGGAGGCTAAGTTACGAGTTGGGAAGGTGCTAGGCACCCAACTCGCCCTTTCGGTCTCAAAACAGTTTTGGCTAAAGTATGCTTTTTGTTATATTTATTTAACAGATAAATAAAGCATTAACTGCCTACAAATACATCCATTGTGTCTACATTATTTACAGACTTGCAACTGTCCCTTTACAAATAATCACAAATATACTTGAAAATATTTGGCCATAATAACGACTATATTTAGTACTATTTCCTAACTAAATCCGGGCAGCACAACTGCTTATATATCTACATTGGGCCGGATTGAAAATAATACTTTTACAAATAAAAGCTTTAAAATAAAACTTACTGACGGCCTAGGGTGTGTTCGCTCCTCCCGGGGAGAGGAGTCTTTTGTTGTTGTGTGTTGTGAAGATTCGGGCAGAGTGGCTGCTTCCGAAAGTTACTTTTGGCCTCGGGATTTGGGCAGAGTAACTGTTTGTGTTTGATTGTTTGTTGGCTTGAGGTAGGCGAAAATCGGGCAGAATAAGGGCTTATTTCTGGCTGATTTGGCCTTTTAAATCGGGCAGAGCAACTGCTCTTTCCACGATTTTTGGACCGGGGAAATAGGGTGAATACCTAGCTGGGGGGACTAAGGCTCACTTCTACCGGTTGGTTTTGTGTTTGGAAGAGGTTTGACAGGGTTTCGAGGCTTTTTGAGGTGATCGCTCACTATCTCACTTCGCTCTCTATTTCTCCAGCATAACGAGAACGCAGAGAATTTTTTATCGATGAAAGGTGTGCTGAATGAAGAGCCCGGGGCCTGTATTTATAGGAAGAATTGAGGACATCGATGGAATTAAATTTCCTTCCTTATGCATTGGAGAATTGTACCAGCCGCGGGAGACATTGCACATTACGGCAAGTCTACAGTGCATCGTTGAAGAAACTGGGCGCAATCAAGCCCAAACTAGGCGCTGGACAAGAAAATTGGGCGCCATGCCCAATTTTCATATGGGTGGCGCCTAGTTTTCAATATCTTTCAATTTTTGCACTTTAAACCCTGCAGTTCATCCTTTTGCGCATCCTGCTTTGTCCTTTTGCACTTTTGACCCTGTAATTTGACATTTGTTAATGTTTTAACAGGTCTTGATATTTTATGTCATGTCACATACAAGGGGTACGAAATTGGGGTGTCTACACCCAAACTCCAAGTATCTCGGCCATACGACTTACTAAGTTAAGCGTCAACATATCCTCATACTAATAACTCTTTAAGGTTTAGGCGTCACATTGGACACTCACAAAGAAATCATTCGGGTCTTCACAAACAAGACCATGCGGGCTCTAACGTCGTAGGATTTCAACAATACCTTATCTAGTGTATTATCAATCTCTATTCGACTTGTCTTAACTCTATGTTTCATCTTTTAGGTCATTATTGACTTAAACCACAAAATCCATAATACCATAGCTTAATCGATATTCTTATATCAATCAAATCAAACCCAAGTATCTCAAGCATATAATAATTGCTATTGAATTCATAACCCAACACTATCTCATTAGTCTCTAATCATAGAGTGTCCAAATGTACACTCATAACCAACACCCACGGATTGGCCATCTAATCACAATCCCCAACATACCATTAATCACACAAGAATCACATCTTCGATTCTATAACAAGTCGGTGCACTATTGTGCACTAAAGAGGACTTCCCAAAATTCAACGCTCTCATTAGTTTGCGCCCTAGCTATTGTAGAGGTCCGTATAAGGTCATTAAACTTTCCTAATACATTGATGTGGACTTATAATGAAGTTCTAGATCATCAAATATCACATAAACCCAAATTCTCCCAAATTGTCATAATATCGGGATTTTCTCAAATGAGATTCAACGATCTCCAAACATCGTAGGATTTCATCCTAAGACTCGCATAAACTCATTAAAACCCTATTTAACTCCGTTGAGTCGATTTACTAAGTTTCAAAATCTAGGTCACAAACTAAACATTTGGGTTCCTAAACCCATTAAGCATATTCTTCAAGGCATAAATACCAAACAAACATAACCAAACTCAACAACAATCAAACTCATATGTTCTCAACATATAAACCAACATAAACTCATCATATCATGCTAGGATATTCAACCAAAGCATAAAATTAAAATCTCTAACATCCTAGCACCATTTTGAGCTTAGAGAGAGAAAGAATAAAGTTTAGCAACTTACCAAATTTGAATTTAACAAACCTATCGAAAATGAAAATGGATTGAGGGGAAACAATCTCCTTGTTGAGAGATTTCCAATGGTGGTCTCAGTTCGCGATTCCGATGGGTGAATCAATGGGAATCACTACATATACAAACACCTATTAATGGTGTTTTCTCTCTCTATCTAGGTGAAAAAGATGAAGATGGAGGAGAAATGAGATGGAGAATGAGTGGAGGAGGGTTTGGGGACTCAAATACCCCAAATGGAGTCCACAAGGAAGCAAATGGCTAGATCTATTAAGGGCAAAAATGGGATTTCACTAGGAAGAACAAAAAACGCATAAGTTGTCTCGTACTCGCGTGCTCACGTCATGAACAGTAACGCGACCGTGTTGCGTGTTTTTCCTAGGCTTCCCATTTGAACTGCTTTCGTCGAAACAACACAAACTCTTCTCCTGGATGACCCTTAGGACCTAAACTAAAAGCCTTAAAAGCCCCAAACCAAACTAAAACCTCCTTGGATGATATCTCGATCAAACAATTCCGCCGCATACCAAAAATCTGTCATTAACTACTATACGAAGGACGAAACGACGCAGAACAAACCAACGACGGACATGTATAGATACAAGTTTTAAAGCATGTTAAAATCCTAATGAAGGGTCTCAAACACATACCCAAAGTTAAACCAAAACCAAGTGCAACAAAAGTACAAAAGGTGATACGTTAACGAAATGTGAATCGTGAAATCAAACTTACGACGACAACTATACTTTGAACGTCATGATCACATGTAAACTTTATAAACATGAATAACATGAACTAAAATGCATCCATGAAAGTACACGAAGACCTATGATCTCCCAAAGATCGCGAGCAAGAACTAAGTAAGTAAGCGCTTTACCGAGTCAACTTTCCAACAACGTCAAGTTACACATTGTAACTCCAACAACTCTAAGGTATTGGTCATAGTCAAAACTACCCAACCACATGAAATCCATCACAAGAAGTCTATCGTGCAAGCGAGTCAAACATGCAAAGTTTCAGGGTCTTACATATAACGTTTCAATCCCATGTTGTAAAACGCTACGTTTCTAAAATGGAGCCACATTTTGAAACGCTAAAATTTGTAGCTTTTTGAGAAAACGCAGTTGTAAAACGTTAGGCTCTCCAAAGTTGACGAAGATAACCCTAAAAAAATGTTCAATTCTAACTTTACCAGCACCAATTTGAATGAAATTGAAAGTTTTGCACAACTCATTCATCACCAAGCAACAATTCTCAAATTGGAAAAGTCTTACTTATACTAACAAAAAAAATCCCCAAATCTAAGTAGTAAGCACCCGTTGTGGGTCATCTGTTGTGTGGAAAAGAGAGAAGTGATCGTTGTCTTGTCAAACTTGAAGAGGCGGCCGGAGATGAGGGCTGCTTGGACGGAAGTGGTTGCAGCTTGACCAGATGCGAGTGAACTTTTGCTAGAGCTTGAGGGAAAACGGGTTGGAGCCACACATGGATTTAACCCATTTCTATTATTTGAGAGAGAGAAAGAGGGGGAGAGAGGTATTGATTGAGGTTGAGAAAAAGGTAAAGTGAGGTTGATTGTGTTGTGCAAGATAGTACAAATGCACTATCATATACTCCCTCCGTCCCTAAATAATCGTCCTGTTTGATCCGGCGCACAGTTTAAGAAAAAGTAATTGACTTGGTTATTTATATTGGTTTAATGTGTAGTTTCCTTTAATGCCCATGTATATGTGGCCCATAATTAAAGTAGAGTGAAAAAGTAAGGGTAAAGTGGTAAAAGTGATGTTCTAAAAAGGTAAGTTTCAAAGTGGACAATTATTTTGGGACGAACGAAAAAGGAAAGGAGGACGATAATTTAGGGACGGAGGGAGTATATAACTAGCTCCTCCATTGATGGTCTATGTGTACTAAACTAGAAATGTTGGGAGTAATTAGGAGCTGAGACAAATCATTTATAAAAGGATAAAATTATCATTTGCACAAAAACTCAGTTTATGAAAATAACGTTTTAAAATAGTATCTCAAACGCGTATAGAAGAAGAAGGAAAAAACGTTTTGAAAATGCTACATTTTTTTTTAAAAAAAATTACGTTTTAAAAACAATGCACCAAACGAGTCCCAAGTCTCATCAGTTTACCCATCAGTTACCATCCTTTTTATCTACAACCTCAAAAGTCTTGTTCAATAAACCACAATTTCCCTGTTACCATATTTGCCGTAGATATATTTTAGCACTCAGTATAATAGTTTGAAGTGTTAGAAAATAAATATGTTTTACATGTACACTACGTTCATTTCTTACCCTAATCAGTTAACGATACTATTAATATTATAGAATAATGTGTTGTCGTATGGCTTGATAAATTTCAGCTTGGCTTGAATACGTTTTTTAAAAAAAAAAACCTATTACTCCCTCCGTTCCGGGTAACAGGTCCATTATTCTATTTTGAAATGTTTTATTTAAAAAATTTACTTTAAAAAATTAAGATATAAAAATATTATTTTATTATTAATGAACTACTAAAAATATGGAGTAGTTTTTGTTTGAAATAATGTTGAAATTCGTGCAATGATTAACCTCAACTCTTTCTTAAAATAAAAAGATATTTTCTTAGTATTATACTCCCTCCGTCCCTAAATAATCGTCATAATTGACCCGACGTACAGTTTAAGAAAAAACAATTGACTTAATTATTTATATTGATTTAATGTGTAGTTTCCTTTAATGTTCATGTGTATGTGGCTCATAATTAAAGTGGAGTGAAAAAGTTAGGATAAAGTGGTAAAAGTTGTGTTCTAAAAAGGTAAGTTTTAAAGTGAACAATTATTTTGAGACGGACGAAAAAGGAAAGGAGGACGATAATTTAGGGACGGAGGGAATATATTTTTTAAAAAATTGACTTTTAAACAGGAACCTTTTACCCGAAATAGAGGGTATATATCAAATTCATTTTAAATCGAGTAAAATCTGAAGATCATGAGTTCGGCATGATGGGCTTAAGAGTCTTCTACATTTGATTTGACGAAGTAGCTCGAATTGAGTCCGGCTCACAAGGCTCAGCTCATAATTTCTGATGGTTAAAAACTACTCCCTCTGTCCCTAAATTATCGTCCTCATTTTCTTTTTCGTCCGTCCCAAAATAATTGTCCACTTTGAAACTTACCTTTTTAGAACATCACTTTTACCACTTTACACTTACTTTTTCACTCTACTTTAATTATGGGCCACATATACATGTGTATTAAAGGAAACTACACATTAAACCAATATAAATAATCAAGTCAATTACTTTTTCTTAAACTGTGCGCCGGATCAAGCAGGAAGATTATTTAGGAACGGAGGGAGTAAAAAGGGTTTATAAATTACACGATCAATCGTTGACTTTTAGGCACTATTGAAATTGACTGCAAAAATCATTCCATCAATTAATTTAGAAAGCTCACATGATGCACCTAATCCTCAAAGAAAAATGAAATCACCTGAATCACCTCTTGATCGAATTGACAACTTATGTTTCTTTATTTTAAGCGTGAAATTCCGTATTTTTTTTAGATAAAACTCTTTCCCGTCATAGATAAGAGCATTTTCGACGGTGAGGAACAAAAATTTGTTATTTGTGGCCTCTAGGCCCTCTACCGTCACATCACATACTTCATTCCATTCAATGATAATATTAATTTACATCGACCTATTGTATCCCAATAGAAATAGAAAATAAGTATTCTATATTATTTAATAATGAATAATAATTTGAATTTTTGTAATAAAAAAACTTATCCTATTATTATCAAGTTAGATGTTAGTTTTAGAAATCTTTATATCAAAGATTTTTACTATTATTACAAATACATAATACTCCATCCGTCCTAATTTATTGCTTGACCCGTAGTTTAAGAAAACCTATTGGTTGGATTATTAATATTGATTTAATGTGTAGTTTCCTTTAAAGCCCATATATATGTGGCCCATAATTAAAGTAGAGTGAAAAAGTAAGGGTAAAGTGGTAAAATGATGTTCTAAAAGGTAAGTTTCAAAGTAGACAATTATTTTGGGACGGACGAAAAAGGAAAGGAGGACGATAATTTAGGGACGGAGGGAGTATGTGTCTTACGTTACGTTAGTTAGAAGTAGGGGTGGCAAAAATTTATCCAACCCATTGGGTTATCTATTATATTCATTATAAAAGACTTATTGGTTATTATCCATTAACACCCAATTAGGTTAATGGATTATCCATTAACACCCATTAACAAAATGGATAATTATGGATAATTAACCGGTTATCCATCGGTTATCCACTAATGTCACCATCGTCAACCGTCTCCACCCACCGTCGTCATTTCCACCTCCCACCGCCTCCCCCACCGCCACCGGCTCTTTACTTAAAAATAATAACAATTAAATACATAGCTTACCAAGATTCGAACCTGAACCAAATTGCCTTACAACAAAGCTTGTTACCACTAGACTAGACCACTTTTTGATATATATTTGAAAGTTAATATAAATATGAACAAGTAATCATAAAAATTATTGATTATTATTAACGTATTTGTTATTTATTTTGGATTAAGAATATTTGTTTGTTATTTATAATTTATAATTATAATGAATATAAATTTTTAATTTTTTAATAAGGTATTTGACTTTTTTATTTTTTCTTACTTTTACATAATTATTTATTATTGTCAAATCAATAAACACATATATTTTCTATCTCACAACTATGAAGACTATTATAAAATTTTGACAACTTTATATATATTAGGTGATAAAAATAATGTCGCATTGCAAATATCACTTTTTATTTGAGGAGTAAAAAAAAGGAAAAAAAAGATAAATATCAAAATTAAGAAAATATCTTGGTCATTGTTGAACGTGGGGCCCATTAATTTTTTATTAAGTGTGAAAAGTTGGTGAAAATATTATGATTTATGAATATTAAGGTATTAACTTATCATTGTGTGTATGTGTATGCATGTGTGTGTTTTTGCCATGTGTGTGTGTTTTTTTGGCATGTGTGTGTGTGTTTGAGTGAGTTTGTGTGTGTATGTTATGCTTGGTAAATCATAATATAAGTAGGCAAGTAATACTCAAAATAATAAATAATATTCCTTATTGGATATTATCCGGATAATATCTATTTATTAATGGATAATATTGGATATTATCCAATAACAGCCATTAAGGTTAATGAGTGTTATTGGATAATATCCAAAACTACCCATTAACCTTAATGGGTATTATTGGATAATATCCAAATTAACCGGTAACACCCAATTGCCACCCCTAGTTAGAAGTTTATGTTAATTTTAAAAATATTTAGGTAAAAAATATTTAATATTATTAACAATAGATTTTTTATTATAATCATGGATGAGTTTAACAATCCAATTATAATGTCCAAAAGTTATATTATTATTACAAAACAAGATGTATCCCACATTATACTCGCGCAGAGCACAGACTATATAACTAGTTTCTTATGATATTCAAATTAAACAAACCAAATCTTTATTTATAGGTAAAAATGTGTATTTTAATTAAAAAAATGGTTGAAAATTGGTCAAGAAAGACAATGTGGAAAAATAAAATGATGTCCATTAAAATGATGACATATGGAAATGGAGAGGGGTAGGAGGAGACCCGTCGGCCGCCTACTTTTTTTAAAAAAATATTGACAATCAAAAGCGATGGCGTTTCGATGGTTTTTTCTTCAAAACACGATTCGTTTAGCGGGGATTGTTTTGTTGATTTGAGGATGATTTGAGTTTATCCGATGATTCTTTAATTCTTCAATCAATTGATTCATGTTTGATTATTTAAGATCAACCATTGAGAGCGAATATACGAGGAAGATTTGTGGAAGAACCCCTGTTCTACTCGCTCAAAAAGAATCACTTTTTTGTATTAAAATTTTTTAGGTTTTGAAAATGTCACTTTGCATTTTTAATAAAAATTTTCACTTCTTTTTTTATTCTTTAAGTGTCATTTTTGACATTAGATGTGTGACTTTTGACCACACGTGTGTCTTTGCATTAAAAATAAAGGTAATCAAAGTTTTAGGTTGATTTTAAGACTAAAATCAAAGTGGGAAGAAAGGGATTCGGACCAAGTTCGAAAGAGGAGGACACGAGCATGAGATGATAGATGGAGGGCACGAGCAATTACTTAAGCGTTTCATTAATTGAATCTCCATATCGAATCGGCAGATTTCTCCTCGGTTTGTTATTCCTAGTTTTACGCATGGTCTTATTTCTCTAGATGCAAGCCAAACTCGTTATATTAAGTATTTCATAATTGTAATTTTCTTTTTTCAGTAGGCTCCTCAGTCCTCTCCATTTATAAAAACAAAATTTGGTTGTCCCCCTTAAGTTTGTATTATTTTTTCCTATCAATATAATTTTGCGAGGCGTGCCTGTTGTCCTAAAAAATAAAAATCTCCATATCGGGGACCCACGACCTGTATTCGGGTGACTTGGGCATCTCTATCCGAGATCCGGCTCATTCACTGGTTTTATATTTGTTTCCCTCGACTCATTTCCTTGCTAGGTAACCCAACCCGTTTTTTTTATGGGTTGCTCGCTTAATGTAGACACCCCAATTTCGTACCCACAGGTATGTAGCGACATAAAATATCAGAAGCTGTTAAAACTTAACAAATGTCAAGTTGCGAGAAGTCAAAAATGCGAAAAAAAAGCGAGGATCTTGAGCGATGAAGCTGCGGGGGAGGAAGTGTCAAAATTGCAAACTTTAAAAAAAGCACTTGGTGCCACCTAGGAGGAGCTTGGTGCCGCACCAAGCATAAGCTGGTGGCACCAAGCTTTCATTCATGCGTCTCTGATTCAAATGGGTACAAGTCTTCTTTAAGCGCGGTACAAATTGATGCACGGAGAAAAATTCAATAATTCAGTAGCGTCCTCTCCTTGGTATAAATAGAGGCCCGGCCTCTCATTTCGACACAATTTTCATCCGATTTTTCGATCGCGGCTTCTGCCGTTCTTCGCCGATACATAGTGCGAGAGGTGCGAGATAGGTGAGTGGAAGCCCTAAAATCTCAAACCCCATCCAAACTACGCCAAATCAAAAACCCATGGGTTATAAGTGATCCCTAGCCTAGTTGTTAGGTATCCACCTTAAAACCCAGTCCAAAAATCCCAAAATAAGCCGTTACTACGCGGGGTAACGAGCTAAAAAGTCAAAACTTAAGTCTAGGTTCGCCCAGCGAAAAGGCCAAAACCTACCCAAATAAAGGCGTCACTACTGCAGGAGTTGACTAGCCCGATCTCAAATCGGTTCAAATCGGTTCAAATCCGGTTCAATTCGGTCAGTTCAATTCAAAACAAAAAAAGACTCCCTCTCCCGAGGGGAGGCGACACACCACCGCTCTAAAGGTAATACCTTTAAGGCGTATTTTTATTTCATTTATATTTTTTCTTTTATTTATTTTCAAAAGTTGTATTTTAAATCCGGCACAATGTAGCCAATATAAGCCGTTGTCTTTGCCGGATTAGATTAGGAAAAATTATGTAAAAGAGCCGTTATAATGGCCAAATATTCTTAAATGTGTTTGTAATTATTGGAAGGAGGCGGTGCGAGTCAGTAAATAATGTAGCCACGAATGTATCTGTTTAATTTTCCCTTGTCAAAATAAGACCTTATTTATTTGCTAGATTAATATAACAATGAGCATATTTGACCAAAAAGCGCTTTGAGACCGAAAGAGCGAGTTGGGTGCCTAGCACCTTCCGACTAATAACTTAGCCCCGAACCCGTTTTCTAAAATCTACGGTTTTCTCTTACGGTTTTCCTTTATTTTTGCCTTAAAATAAAGGTGGCGACTCTAAAACTTTCGGATCCGGTGGGGCCACGCAACATTCCCTCTTTGCACTTTCTGTTCTCCCAAAAAGGGAATCACGGGGAATGGAGAGTGATGTATTCCCATATCTGGTATCCCAAACAAGGGATAACTTGATGCGGGAAACCCATAGCTCCATAGCGATCGATTGGGCCATAAGGCCATTTTAATAAATCCATAAGTGGGGCGTCGCAATATCTTTTCTTGCACTTCTCTATTATCCCACGGAAAAAAGGGGAGAATGAGAATGGAAAGGTAATGCATTCCCATATCTGTTATCCACGAAATAAGGGATAACGACATGAGAAACCTTAGTTCCCATTTTGGATACAAAATCCACTCAAGGCAAGCAGAGGCACATTCCAACGTGCTAATATAGGCGACACTCCTCTCGCACTTTGGATTTCGTCTTCCCTAAACAAGGGAGGGTGGAGCGAGGCGGTGGTGTCCCGCATCCGCGTCTGCGCACCCCAAGGCGGCGCGGGCGCGAGTCGCACCAGGGAACCTCACGGTGGCGACTCTCTGGGGATGTTTTATTTTAAATAAAATGTTTTATTTTAAATAAAATGGAGGGCTAGACTCATAAAATAAAACCTTTTTTTGGCTTTTCTTTGTTTCTGGCTGCAATATGCTCGTTATATTAATTTACGCATTTCAATAAAGTGTTCCCATTACGGCCGTGGCTATATTTGTGGATATGATCCTCCATCGGCGGCGATCTCGTTCAGATATACATTCTGGCATGTTCGAGAGTATTAAAAAAAATCAATCAAATAAAAAAATTCAAAAAAAATAAAAATAAAAAAAATATATATATATATATAAAGGCGGTCTAAGTATATTGGCTGGAAACTCCATTGATACCCTTAAAACATTCTGAATAGGGTGTGGTATCGCCGGAGCATACAACGCCGCGTACTTGGCCGATCAAAAGCCTTCAAACACTATTATATATATATACATAAAAAAAAATTTCGAAAAATCAAAAAAAAATATATATATTATATATTTTACAAATAAATTCGAGGCGACACAACAAAAATTTTGGGGCTTTACTTCGGCTCTATTTTCTTTCATTTATTTCTTTCAGTTCATTTTTCTTTTTCACTTTATTCTGTAAATCTGTATATTTGTACATCTCAGCATTCATTATGTCATTTTATTTTGGGGGCATAGGACCAAAATTTGTAATTAATAGGGATAGATAGTTTCCCCACTTTTCTTTCTATTTCTTAATGTGATGTGCTTGCTTGCTCGCGCTCAAACTAAAAAGCAGAAAATCCACACAAGCGACAAGGCAGGCCAAATTTGTTTTATTTTCTATATACGTAAAATAAATAAAAGATTTTCTTGCTTTCTAGATACCGCACACACGTGCACGCATGTAAATATATTCGAGCGTTACCTACACCATGGCCGGCCTACCCCTGCATAAGCCAACGTTAGAATGCATATAGTTTTTGGGACACTTCGAGGCCAAGCCGGTTTTGCATTTTTGAATTATGGGTCGGCCCGTCAAAAAAAAAAAAAAAATCAGAAAAAATTCAAATCAGAAAAATATATATGTCAAACAAAAAAAAAAATGCGCAAGTTCAAAAAAAAAAATATAATAATAAGTGCGCACAAAAAATATATAGACAATAAATAACAAACAGGGGCTGATTTATAATACTTAGATGCTCGACCTAGACCATTTCGGATGGTGGATCTGGAAAGAGTATAGGCCCTTCGCTGGGACGATCCGATCTAGGGAGTCGAAAGCGAGGTGGAATCACGTTGGTCTATACTGCGGAGAAAGAATCCACTATTCGGGGAAAGTCTGAGGCTGTCAAAATAAAGCGAGTGCTTATCAGGTCAATTGTAGGGAAAGCAAATAATAAATAATAATAAAATATTAATAAAAAGGCCGTGTACTTCAAGCCCATATAGCCTCCATCCGACCTTCGATACCTACCAAACCCCATTTTCCTCGAAACACGGAATTTGGAAGCAAAAGCGATCTTGGCCGATTAATTCGGGGAAGCAGATCGAATCAAAAGGTATCGGTTTCGGATCGGACGGACGAGGCGAGAATCGGCTCGCACAAATCAAGCGGTATGGCGGCAAAAGAACAAACAAGGCGTGACGGGAGCATAGCAAGCTGAGCAGGGAAGCTGGAAGGGAAACTCCTGCGTATGCACCTCCTCACAGGCTTGAGGCTTGGTTAAAAAGGCTGGACACCCATGCAAAGAAAATAATGGATCGGTGGTAAGTGACCTTTTGGCGATTTTTGAAACCCTTGCCATTTTCTCACAAAAAGCCAAACTCCACAGGTATGCTCCTAATACTTCCCACTCTCTGAAATAAACTCCCAGATACCACAGAAAATATCCTTTTCCAAGCTTTCAAAAAACCATCAAGTGCCGGCTACCAACCCGGTGATGACCTCCTTGGTCAAGGAAACATGATTTCAATACCCACGACTCTAGCCCAAACTCTCCGAAATCAACCTTGATCCTCCCCACTGAATGCCTATTACCACAACCAGAAAATCATCCCCTTTCGATCCATCGGATGCCTATTTCCACATGATCGGGGAACTTAAAAGTATCATTTGCATACGAGAAAAGGAATCCTCTTTGGGCCCGAGGACGAACAAGCCAATCCGCTCAACTTTATCAAAAAAAAAACCCAGCTCAATTTGCTGACCAAAACCCGACCTAGCCATCTAGCAAAGCCAAGAAATAGAAAAGAAAGACATTACGATGACTTGCACGCCCCACAATCAGAAATACTCAAACAACATTGTGCCCGTGGGATCTTTGAAACCCATGGATAACTACGAATCCACCCAAGCCATTGCCCGAACTTGGAACCATGCCCGGTTTGTGAGTATCATAAATGCGGCGGTCATCTTACCGATCGATGCTATACACTCGAAGCGCCATTCAAGACCTCATCGACAACAAAAGAAATTTCATTGGCGAGGCACGAAAATCTTTGAAACAAGTCAAGCCGGGAAGTTTAAGGGAGGCAAGTTAGCATATTTAAGTATGAATAAAGGTCTTTGTAAAATCGTTGATCAATAAAGGAGTTTCCCCAACAAGTATTCGGAGAAAACGACTTCACAGGTATGATAGAAGGAGACAACGATTATGAAGGGCTCCTGTTGAGTTTGGGGCTACTTCTAATAAACCTCTGCGAGAACTAGTATACTACGACCGCCCACTTTTGGCGCCGCAGGTCGGTGGACCGTTTGGATATATTACCTTATTCCTTTCCCTAGCCTTACGGTTTGGTCATCTACCAATCCGCTCCCTAAAATTAGTACCCTATTCCTTTCCCTAGCCTTACGGTTTGGTCATCTACCAATCCGCTCCACAATTGAGGATCTCAAACCCGGGTCCTCAATAATGTAATAAACCACATGCGTTGTGCTTTTAATAATAATCTAAAGTCTTTGCTTATTTCTTAGTTGCACCTGCATTAAAAGACACATTAAATAATTATAATAATGAGTCATTTAAAAGGACCCAAAAGAAAAAAATTCTTGAGCTTGTAAAGTCGGTAGAGCCGAGAGACATCATCAACGACAATTGCGAAGGCGATCCACCATCAATCGGGGAATGGACAAGGAAATCAAAAAGAAGTCGAGAATCGACAACTACAAAGGATAACACTCATGGATCTCATCAACGAGTTCGTGGACATGCTTACGGTCCTATAAAGATGTGTCAAGGGTAGACCCGACCATAGCCAAACAGGACCCTCACATGTCCAGGATGCTCGATAATCGGACAAAAGCTCCACCGCATCAAGCGAGAATGGTCACTACAAGAAAAAAAAAAGCATGAAACAGAGCGTCAACTTCATTCGGGTAAAAAAAAAAAAAAAAAAAAAAAAAAGTAAAAAAAAAAAAAGAAAAAAAAAAATATACCGATGTCCAAAATAGTGACCATTCCCAAATCCAACAACGACATCTTTGGGCTATAGTCAAATCAAAAGCGGCGAGGAGACCAAGAAAAGACCTCATCCCTTGGGGGACCTCTGCTATCATGTCATGCTGCGGGCTAAAAATCTTTGGGGGCTACTTATCAAAGGCTGCTACCCTCTCTTCCACGATGTGTCGTATATTGTCAAAAGATCCGGTCGGTCAGGAGATGTCGTACTCCCACAAGCCAAGAAAGACCTTGACCTTGTTCGACCTCAATCTCAACAAGTTCAAAAGGTATGGTGCTCGATCTACTCTATCAACAAGTGCTTCCCTCTCGGCCCGCTAAATTTGAAAACCGAAAAGGCGGTCTAGGCAAAAGTTAGGGCAAAAAGAAAAAAAAAAAAAAAAAAAAAAGCCCGCTAAAAAAACCGAAAGAGCGGCCTAGGCAAAAGTTAGGGCATTCAAAAAAAATGAAAAATAAAAAGGAGAAATAAGGGCTCGCTAAATTGGTGAAAACCGAAAGGGCGGCCTAGGCAAAAAAAAACATAAAAAAAAAAATAAAATAAAGGCTCGCTAGGTTGAAAACCGAAAGAGCGACCTAGGCAAAGTTAGAGCCAAACAAATAAAAAATATATATCGGGAGAATAAGGAGAGGAAGACACTCTTTGAAACCTCGGCATCCTATCTCGTCTTGACATCAAAGAGGCTCGGCCGAGAAGAAAAAAGAAAAAACCACGACATAAGCTCACAATAAAATACTAAAATATAATATTACGGGTCTAAGGTGCAACTTAGGAATAATTACAAAAAGAAATTTAGATTATGCATTAATGGCATGTACATATCTATTATTGCTGTACCCCCTTTGTTTTCCCGAAACAATCCTTTTCTTGCGGCCATAGCCAGAGTGGTCCATCGATTACTGCGGCGTCCAAGCAGGGCCCATATACTCCTTCGCGGCGAAGAAGAAACCCTAGACTCATCGGCATGAGAGCCCCGAAGTGTCCTCATCCTCATCATCAATGTCCCATTATCCGGATAGAGATCTTTGGTACCATGATATTCGGCTCCAACCATCATCTGCTGCTGCGTCGATCGCGAAAAAAAAAAAAACCAAAAAGGAAGCTACGACCCGCGGACTAAACGCACCCTGAATGCAGCAAAGAATAAGAGATTCGACCATCTTTCCGGTTCAATATCACCCAAAAAGCCGCTCTTATCCAAAGGTGTATTCTCAAAAAACCCTTTCGCGCAAAGTACTGGCGTGCTATTACATTTTAGATGTTTGGCATAGTTTTATTTTACGTGAATTTATTTTTGCATGTGTAACATCTTGCATCGTATACATTATATTGCATTATTTCATAATGTTTGTACAGATTTCTTTCACAGAAAAAAAAATGTGCAAAAAAAAAAAAAGAAAAAAAAAAAGGGAAAAGAGATACTAATGTTCGCGAAACTCAAAGCTAATGTGCTCGGGACAAGCGGCCACCTTGGAAAACCACCACCCGACGGGGACCGTTGCAATCCTCGACCTTACTGCCCCGTATGGCATGACCCATCATCATCATCATCATCATCATCATTCATCTTGGCGTCGGGCGCCCTTAGCGGCGCTCCTGCGAACACGAAAAAAAAAAAACAACAACGGGGTAAGTTCTCTACCCTTATCTCCTTCATGCAGTCATTTAAGTAAATAATAAACATATCACATGTTTTATACTTCATTTTTTTACAATAAATTCTTTTAGCAAAAAAAATAATAAAAAAAAAAATCTTGTTCATAAAAAAATAAAAAAAATCTTGTTTCAAAAAAAAATTTGTTCATAATAAAAAATTTTTTTTTTTAAATACTATTTTCATACATGTGCATAAATTTACATGTACATAAAAATCATTCTTTTCAAAATCATAAAATTTCATTCATTAAAAAAATGTAAATAAAAAAAAAAAAATTCTTTTTCAAAATCCATAAAAAAATTCATTCATAAAAAAAAAATGTGTAAATAAAAAAAAAAATTCATTTTCAAAATCCATAAAAAAAAAAACAACAATTCATTTAGGTAATTAATTTTTGCATCTCAATGTATATTATAACTGCATTTGTCATGTGCGTAATAAAATGTGAAAAATTCATGCATCATCTTATAAATGTTACCATTGCATCATCATCAAATAAAATAATTCATGCATTCATATTTTTGCATTTCATACGTCGATAAGGCGCCATAGAGGTACGACAAAGAGAAAGTAAAATATCACCAATCATCAAAATAAATATCTTTGTGGTATTTACTATACCCTGCGACATTTGCATGTTGGAAAATAAATCTAAGGCATGAAAAATATACATTTTGTCATGTTTTATCAAAATATCTTGCGTTCGGAAAAATTAAATTTATACTTGAATATTGCGTTCCGCCATTCTATTGCAGCAAAAAATGTGATTTGGTGTAAGCATCATCGTATAAACCGTTTGCATTTAGAACATAAATCATCATAGTAGGGTCAAATAGTGACCAACATTTCAAATCATGCATCGCAAAAATAAATCCTGAAATTACATGCATTATCACTCAATTACATCATTTTAGGCATAAATAGGACATGCATGCATGTTAATGAAGTGGGGAATCTTTCAAAAAGTACCCAAAGCGGTGCCAAATGATGGTGGGAGTCTTGGCTATGATTGCGATAAAAACCTAAAAAAACGTTACAAAACAAAACCTCTAAACAAATGT